>CM056993.1:197936947-198651447 GCA_029891345.1 Dryococelus australis | reverse complement strand
GGCATCCCACAGTTTGGCAGCTCTTGCAGTGAGGAAGATTGTACTCCCCGGACAGGAAATAATCACTTTTCGACACCCTGGGGTTTGATCACCTCCCCTCAGACAGTGTTCTCTCCACTAAGTTACCCCTAATGTGTGGGTGTGTGTGTGTATGTATACACATACACACACGTGCATGCTTAACACAACACCCCCCCCCCCCTCCAAACACACACACACACACACAGAGTTAAGAGGAGGTGTTTGTGGTCAATTTTTGGCTTTGGTTTGTGACACCAGTATCACGAGAAAAATAACTGTGAATAACCTAGTGTTTGTCTGTTGCACAGCCGGTATAAATAACAGTGTGTGTGGCCTGTGTGGTGCGGCTGCCTCAGTTGCGGTGCAGGCTGGTGACTACTGTGTGTCCCACCGGGATGTGGTGCTCTGTAGTCTCTGTTGGAGGCCGGAGTAGGCTGGCGGTTTACGTTCCACTAGCCCCCAAACCAAGGATTGGTTCCCAGAGGTGGTTCCTCTCCTCTGTGGATAACCTCAACCAGTAGGTATGGTGAACCTGCTGTTTTGATAATGGTGGAAAGAGTGGTTGGGGTGGAACTCGGGGGTGAGGCCTCTCCAGGGGACGGGCGGTATGAACTCGGCCCTACTGGGATTTACTGCAAAGTGCAGGTGGTTTAGTGGGGATGCAATTCAAGTAATATCTGGAGGTGTAAGCTGGCCAGAGACTTCCTCTGGGCACCACACTTCTGGGTGTAAGGCATAGGAGAAGGTACAATTTTGGCCTCGCGAAAGTGAAGCAGATTACGTAGGTCCCTACTTTGTTCTGCCGAGGGCCGCAGCCACAAAGGCAAGAATTATACCTGGTCTCCTTTTGTTTGGCCCCGTGAAGAGTGGTGGGTTCCCTCAGGCTGTATGTTGCGTCACTTGGGTATGGTATCCACAGATGTCAGTCCTTCAGAACCAACACTTATTCTTTCGGCCCCGTTGAGAGCAGTGGCGGAGTACAGGTAGGCCTGATTGGATAGCCACGTGGTGGAGGTCTTGTTAATGGTCGGCGCTCTACTGTACTATGCCCAGAGGGGCACAGCATGGGTGGCCTTCTAATGGTTTTGTGTACTATTGCTTTGGTAAGCATCATCCTCCAGCTTCACTCCAGAGGGCTGGTTTCTACATGAGGTTGACAACAGTTACACCAAGAAATTGGTACTCAGAAGTAATTTTAGATCACGTGTATATTCAGAGAATATATATACGGTGGCCCGTACTACCTCCTAAAACTAACCTTGAATTGAAACGGAAGTTAACCTGCGCACAACCAGTTGGAGACCACGTTCTAACTTATGGGAAGCTGATAATTCTGCTAAGTAGTTAACAAGTTTCCCGAACTACCAGCCCATTTGCACCGAAGGGACTGTTAAAAGCTGCTACCAGAAGGGTAGTGGTAAGTATTTCCGTTACCATCCGGTAAGGCAAGCTGGTGGTAGTCTTGAAGGGACCATCGACGACCCTTAACAGGGAGAGTTAAGGAGGGAGTTGCAGACGTCTTCAGGAGTTGTTGGTGTAGTCTTCCAGAAGATCTAGAGGGTGTTGCTGCAGGCACAGAAGATGCTTCTGGTGTAGTCAACATTAATAGTTGGCTTCATCCAGCCCAAGAGAGTGGTGGAATCAGCAAGGCGAACTAGAGAGTGAGCTATTAGGTTGTTCCTCCTGCCCCTTCCAGAGTGGTGGAGGAGACGTAAAATTAGTAGAGGGAATCGGGGGTGATTGCTTCCTCTGGTCATGTCCAGAGCGGTTTAAGGACCATGGACTGGTTTTCAGGCCATGCAGAACCTTATATACTGGTTGACCACTGGACAGGAGGTGAAGAGAGAGAGAAATTCCACCCCTTGTGTCTTCTGCTGGAATCTTCTGCTGCGGGAGAATCACTGATGTGGTGAGCTTTATCCCTTATCACTTCTTAGTATGGGTGGTTTCCTCCCTTGGCTCTCTGAAATTTTTTAAGTTTTCGACAGTTCCTGAGAATGGCTTCAAATTGCTGCCCTTGTAAAGTTTGTACTTGTAAAATAAGGGGTGGCTAACTGTTTTGCTATGCGCACAGTATTGAGCATAGCTATACACTGATAGAGTGCATAGTGGAGAAGAAGAAGAGAGGAAGCTTCTCCTTTTGTGGTCTTCAGTCACGCATGTCCCACTCAAATGTTTTGACCGATTTTGGTAGGATGTTTTTTTACAGATTGTGGCCTACGAGTTGTCTGTGGCAACACAACCCTTATACAGTAATCCCTCTCCAACCGCAGGGGATACATTATTTACAAAGACCGCTGTTCAAAAAACAGTGGTAGAAGAATACAGGTTTTTATGGTGAAAACGGGTATAGATTAAGTCGCCCAACTATTTAGCATTTCAGTACTAGAAAATCTGGTTTATTACGCACAAAACACTAACTCAGCACACTGTTGGAGATGCCTTGCGTTTGAAGCAAAACACAGCACTTTGTTTATTGATAATAGATATGAAGATACATATTCAAAATTAAATCACTCGTGTGCTGGAGCTAGCTGCAAAAACATTGCTGTGTGCATGTAGCAGGGCAAGCACCTACATCATCTGTGACGTGGCAGCTTGCTGCTGTCGCTCGGGCCTAATCCTTGGGCTGGGCTGTGAAGTAGATGGTGATGTTCGTTTCAGCACCGCCTCAAGTGCTGCTCAGCTAGTGCTTATGCCGGGGCTGATATTCATGGCTGGGTCGCTACAAGATTACCCTGGCGGCCGGCCGACCGACCTGGCCGTAGCCACTGCCATCATTACAGGGCCGGTTCACTTTGTAACAGTTGCCCAGTATTGGGAAAACATGCTCATAGATGTGATTCACGTCAATGTGTTCAATTTACACGAAATGTAGGTTGCATGGAGGCCTCTGCACTGGCATGAGGGGCTTGGCAATGTATACGGGATTACAAAAATTTATTGCGGTCTACTTGAAATATTAACTATCCTGAATTTGTCATCAAAAACTTCTGACGTGGCCTATACACACACAGGGCTTTATTCATCAAAATATCGTAATATAAGAACACATTTTATTTGCACACTCTTTATTCACTTCAAACGTAAAATTGACTTTGTAAGAAAAAAATGGCTCGCTATAAAAATTATCACCGTATATTGTAGGCATGGTTGCACATAAACTTAAAAAAAAATTATTATGAAAAGGACATTGAATAAAATTTGAAGTTATCATACATACATTGTTTAAGAATCTACTCTGTAATTTGCTTTTTTTCACAGAAAAAGAGGAGGGATAACGGAAGTAAAAAACAACAGGGAGGGTAAGGCAGAGGCCACGGTATGTGACTAGGACACAGAATTCTCACTGACCCGGCCTGCAACTTTCCCACCCGAAAACAGCCAATTCACCTTCTGTCTTGAAGTAATTTATTGCTTCATGCTGCTTATTACAACAAATGTCAAAGTCTGTGATGGCAACTTTAGAAATGCACGACCACTAACACCGTGGATAATAGAAACTGTTACAGCGGTTGGAGAAAAAGTATACGAAAACAAATTAACGCATTGCTGAAACCACATTTCGAGATACTGCGGTTTGCGAGAGATTGCTGTATTTTATTACTGCATGCTAACAAACGTTGTGGCAGTTTTTCTATAGTTCCTGAGTGTATCATAAAGTCGCTACTGTTGCAAATCCACTGTTGTAAAATCATGTGTTTATTGTACGTAGCATTTCTGAGCATGGGCTGATCAGAACGTCAATATTTTTGTTGCAAAGTATGTAGTTTGTGTTAAAGTGAAGAAATCAATTGGAGAAATCAATATATGTTTACTCCATTAGTTTATCACAGCATAAGTTCCCGATTTGTTAGTGAATATTTCACAGTATTAAGGGATGCATCATAGTAAATTTTCTGAAGTGGTTTGTGTTTGAATAATATTACTGCTGTGACATATGCATCTGTCTATTATTTGTTCCATTGGCTTGAAATGGAAAATGACTAAAAGTATTCAGTGTTCCACTCCAAAGAAAAAAAAACATGCTAATGAGCTCAGCTATGTTCTTTCCTCGTCAAAAAGTTGACAAATTAATCTCAAATACAGGTTATTATTGAATAGTTTCTGCTGATGGTTTGAATTTTCATTGTTTGAAAGTGCTAAAAGCTTTTATCATGCTAAAGATAAAATACCAACTATTTATGCTTATAGAATTGTAGTTTGTTTGTGTGTTTGCACTTTAAAATATTGTGTCTGTGCATTTTGTTTTGTGTGCATATTTTTTAGTCAGCTCATTTTTGTAATTTGCATGAATATTTTATATTTTGTAGACATATTATAAGTTTTAAAATGTTTCCCTCTCAATGTACAAATAATTTTGTGATAGATGGAGGCTGCTGTGTATGAATTAATAATTAAATGAATTCCTACTTTAAGTTTAAATTTGTGCTGCTAATGTGGTGCACAGGAGAGTAATGTGTTTGGTGCTCACAGCAGAGCGGCAGGAAGTTGGAGGCCCTGGAGAAGAGACTCTCGAGGGAAAAGGGCCCTGCTCCCCCACCTCCTGTTGTGCCAAGAGCTGAGGAGCAGTCACTATCGAGCCCCAGTGATGCACCAATCACTGTGGAGAGAATTGAGGCCCCAGCACCATGCAATGATACCAGTTCCACACCCAGCACCCAGTCTGCAGTGTCACAGTCTATTGACGCTCCATTTGTGGTCAGGCCCGAGAAGGTGTCCAAAGAGTCATCTACTGATCTAGACGACGCAAGTGGCCCGCCACCACTTCCTACGATTCTCCAATCAAGTTGCGTGGACACAGAGTCTGACACCAAGAAGTCGTCGATGCTTGTCGTACCTTGTGTGGACCCTGTTCCTGCGGCGACCTCCTCTGAAGTGAAAGCTGAGTCTGAACAATCATCAGCTGCATCTAAAGTGATTACTTCAGAGGTACCGTGTGAAGTGACGACGTCAGATGAAGTTAATGTATTGGATAACAAGAACATTGTTGCTGTGCAGGATAATGATGCAGGAACCCCAGCAATTGATGTCATCGTGGTTTCTGGTGAGTTACAGAATATTTCGCCAACAAAATATTTTGGTAACTAAGGCATATTGGTATACCTGATAATATCTTAATTCATATTTGTTTGCAGCATATTACGAAAGTTGGTGAAAGTATAAATTAGAGCTGCATCAATGCAAATTACCAATCATGATAACTGGCAGATAAAAAAAATGTTTCCAATCATTAGGGGTGTGCAAATAGTGGATTTTATGTTTGAATATTTTTTAATCAAATAGTAAAATTTTCTAATAACATGCATATAATTTCAAAGTCTTAATAGCTACAGTTAAAATTTAGTTTCAGTTTATATATATATATATATATATATATATATATATATATATATATATATATATATATATATATATATATATATATATATATATATATATATATATAAATATATATATAAACACTTCTGATTCACCGTGTTAATCAGGACTCGAGAAAACACGAATAAGCGTATTTGTATTAAAAAAACCTGGATAATCGAATTTACACATTTTTTACTATTAATGGAACAGTGATATTAGCTCTGAAAATAGTTAAAAAATGAAGTACCTATTATACATTTCAAAGTAAACACAAATCACGCACTATACAGTATGTGCAGGATATGAAGTACACAATACTATAACTGATATTTATGTTGCACCGAGTACAGTGTAATTCACTGCACGTTGAGTATACACAGTGTGTACTGGCACAAGACGGGCACGTTGGGCGGGCAACGTGGAGCAATAGATAAGCAGTGCATGTTGTGTGTGTGTCGCTTTCTCGACATGTATCACTGAGACCCATCCTTTAGATGGCAGAGTTAGTTGAAAGTTTAGAATGCAATGCAATTAAAGACTATAACGGGACTTTAAATGAGGTAACCAGGCATTTAAACAACATTTTACAATCCCCATTACTAAGAGTTTATGTAAATTACAACACTTAACAATCCCCATTATTAAGAGTATATGTAAATTTTACCAACTTACACACGCACGCACTCACACACACACACACACACACACACACACAAAAAAAAATTTAAAAAATTAGGAAATGTTAAGATTTTTTGTAAATATTACTTGATATGAACAAATGTAAGAAAAGTTAAACAGCGCCTTTCTTGAAAAATTTTTTAAATATTTTTTTTGGTTTAGTATTGGGATTGATGTTTTTGTTTATAAAACACAATGCTCAAAATCCAACAGTGAAAAATATTTTTATCTAAATTTTATGCTAAAAAATGGACGTAATATTTCTACAATTATCACTGGAATGATGCAGATACATTGTTAAATAAGAAAATTATGAATTAAAAATTATGCAATAACGACTTCAAAAAATTTGTTCGGAAATATATACACAAAGCACAACAATTTATTGGTTTTTAAAACATGTCTATTGTATTTTATGAACATATATTTGATTAGTAAACAATGTGGCTCTTTGTCATTTTATATTTTTGCTAACATCTGCAAGATACAAAATACGAAATACCAAATTATAGAATTTTTCACAATTTTTATATACAAAATCGGGTCACATGATAATTTTGTCAACAAAATCTGCCATTTCAGACACAGCCGCCAGGCGATCAGATACACGCGTCAACAGGCGGAAATGGATGACTTACGCAGGTCTCTGTGACAGGCATACAGATTAAAGAGATAAACATCAGCTCATGCGGCACAGCATAGACGTACATGGTAAGGCTGCTCGATAAACAACACATGTTACAGCTTCGCCTTGCCGGAGAAGTTACAGTTGACTTCTGCATGGATAAGCCGTAAACTGGTTAAACAAAGGACAAATAAACTGGCGTGTACTGTTGACGCATGCCACACTGCTGCGCAGCACGACTGCGCACACTACGGGCCGACTTCGACCCATCAGCGAGTGCTGAGAGCCTCTAGGCAAGTCCGAAGCAGCATACATATTTCCAAGCGACTACAGGATTGCTCCATGAGCTGGACAATCACAGACACGGAAGGTAATTAACACAATTAATTATTTGAATTGTACTGCCCGCCCAAACTTTGACGTGCGGTCGCTGCCCTCTAGACAGAAATTTTTACCAGACGAGCCACGGACCAGATGACAGCCGATAAGGAAGTTAAAAAAGTTGTCACAAGATTGCAGCACTCCTGCGCCCATTGACATCAAAGCAGAAGAGCCTTGAGCAGATGTAGTAATACTGTCGTCAACCTCAACCCAGGGTGATAAGAATACGCAGTGCCGCCCGCTATCCTCAGGGTAATCAGCCCTTGCAGTGAAAGGCTAGCATCCCCCGCACCCCTGGGAGAGTTCCAAAGCAAAGATTTTGGACTATGTAAGGAATCTTGAAAACACTCTAGCTAGATTTTGTCGGCCCGTCGACCGCAATTGTTGGAGGCCTCTGTTGGGTCTGGGCAAGACCTTCTCCTCACCCAGCCTGAAGAAAGCCAGCCATCCAGCTCCAGCAGCTTGAAAAAACACATCCAGCCGCTCCTGCTCCAGCAACTTGCATAAGGCTCATCAGAGGTAACCTCAATGTCCTTGCCCAGCACCCTTAGCCCATAGTCTTTTCCTTGACTCTGCGATAGCAGGTCATCACTATGTCCGCTGTGGACAGCCACCCCTTAGGGAATTAACCAACTGTGAATTGCGACTTTTCCTAGGCATTAATTACTGTCATTAAAGTTCCATCCAGATTTGCCTTCACCTTGAGTAACTATGGAAATTAAATTACAATTTTAGATTATACAAGAACTGGGATTTCCCAGTTTTTTCCTTAGCGTTAACAAATGCTTCAGCAAAGGATTGAGTTTTTTTCTTGCTTACCTTTCTTATTTAATATATAACTAAAAGTGTTTACAGTTGGGTTCACATTTTGTTATAAAATTCCTCACTGCGGAATAGGTGTAAGTGGGCTGAACTCTCAGGATCCAGGGCCCGAAGAAGGCAGCAGTCTGAAAAGACATACTTAGATCCCTGGGAGTGTCCAGTATGCCAACACTTGTCAGCAGCTTCTCTCCAACTCTAGCTTGTCATTTCTCCCAATCAGTGCCTTGGGAGTGTGTGAATAAGACATTTCCAGTGGGACTGAATGCTGACAGTAAAAGGGGAAGAGTGTAAATAGTAACTAAAATTTACTATAGAGCACCTTTTAGGAAAGGTGTATTTCTTTAAAATTATTAAAGTTGTATCATCTACCAAAGCTTTTCTAGATGACTAAGAAAGGAGGTGGACTAGCTAATATAAATCGCTGTCGAAAATGACGAGTCCTTCAGTGCGAATTATTGGAGCCGGATTCCATCACACTAGTGAACTTCCCTCACTACATCGCACCCATATCCCCTGTACCTAAGTCATGGCTCCAGCACCACGGCCCATCTCACCGTTCATAGTGTGCGCACACAAATCTGAACTAGACTCTAAACTCGGTATCTGCCGGACGTGGCCAAGTTAGGAGTACACGAGCTACTACAATCCACCTAAACCTGTATCAGTAGCAAAACTGCCTACCCCAGTTATCGACACCAAACCACCCACAACGTGTAAGATCTGTACGGCAGAAGGGAAGATCGTCAAAGTTACTAAACCTCCTAAAACCATCCCCCTAAAGTCCGGGTAGTTTCCAGCAACATAACTTCGTACCCATTCGTAAACCTACGAGGCCAGCTTCCTTCGGACGGCCAGGTAATAAACGGGGCCTGAGTAAATCCCATCTGCCGGAGCATGATTAATTTCCATTTCACTACCACATTCACCACCACACACTGCAAATAGTAAATTCTTTTGTTAATTGGGACAGCTGGCATTCCGCTTATTGTCAAACTTCACGGTGAGTACGATTGCACTCCCTGGGCAGGAGACATTCACAATCAGACTCCCTCACCGTGGAGTTTGATTGTCCTCCAAACCAATACAGTCCTTCCACTAGGCTCTACCCAAGCAACTATACCAATGTGGGCAAACCACAACCAGCTAGGCAGAATGGAACCCCGCGTGAAATGAATATTCTGGAGGGTAATCAGCACTCTGTCTCTCATGTCGGACGGAAGTACCTTCCCCACCACGAAGACGTAAGAACGGGAGGGAGAGAGAAGAGAGAGATGGATAGAGAGAGATAGATGGATAGAGATGGATAGAGATAGATAGATGGATATAGATAGATAGATATAGATAGATACGGATAGAGAGATAGATAGATATATCCCTGAACTGAGAATGGAAAAGGGGACGTGCTTTACTGTGTATGAAAAAATTTCATTTTGCTGATTACACAACAAACCATTCCCACAAAAATAATTCTTCCAAGTGCAGTGTGCAGTTTTTACAACATAATTTTTAGCTTACTGAACATTAAAAGTATGCCCAAAAAAATGTAACAGTTAATAAATAACTAATCATGTGTGTGTATGAAGAGAGAGAGGGGGGATATAGATATAGAGAGATAGATTGATAGTGTGTGTGTCTATATATATGTATACTGACACATGCCAGAATGCTGCACAGCACTACTGCACACACTGTGGACGACGCTGCCCCATCCATGAGACATGTGCGCTCCGAAGCGGAATAGGTAAGCAGCAATCCAAAATAAATGTTATCACACCAGGAAGCCCACAAGCCTGTGTGGCCAATCACATTTCATTGCATATTACGTGCGTAATTGCAATCCCTATTGCCCATTCAGAATTAAGCATGCAAAAGGCACCCCCGTGATTGGTATTTATATTTATTGAGAATTCTACTACTCTTGTCTGGCCCCTGGAAGAAGTTCCTGCAATCACAATAGATGGCAGCACCCCTGTGACCTTGTGATGTCACATTCGCTCCACCTCAGAAACAGGGGTTTTAATTTGTCGTCTCCTCCATGCAGGGCGATAAGAAACTCGCAGCGCATCTGCACCCCCAATAAATGTGCCCCCATGTTGGAAGGCTACACTACACCCGGAAGAACTGCTGACCAGAGAAAATTTAGTACAAATTCAACCCCGGTTGCCAGCACCAGTGAGTGGCACCGGGCTCAGCGACAGAGGACGCGAGCCCAACCATCAGTCTGCTAAAGACTCTTCAGCCCGGAAGGACTTACCTTCCTCCAGTCCGAAAGGATTCTGTTGCTCCACTTACCAGTCCCCCAAGGACTCTCCTACACCCACCTTGTAGAAGGCTATCCTTAGAGTTCAACCAAGGGCTACTTTCTACCGCCAACCTTTTCTCTTTGATCCTCACCTTAAACCTGAGTCAAATGTGTGTGTATGTGTGTGGGCATGCGTGCACGCACGTGTGTGTGTGTGCACGTACGTGTGTGTGTGTGTGCACGTATGCTTGCGCCTTTGTGTCTCTCTCGCTCTCTCAAAATCGGCACAAGTTCAGCAGCTACAGGTATAGCCCGCCTTAACCCGGTTATCCCTACCACAGTCAACTTCCCTTGACTCCACGGTAGCGAGCCATCACGCTTCCTGTTACCTATCTGTTTAGCTTCCCCCTTAATTAATCTAGCCGCTGTAAAGTTGCGGAGCTATAGTTTACTTGCCTCAGGTTCGCCTTCGCCTGAACCTTCAATAGCTGAAGCATTGCCAAGAATTTTCATAGATCTTGCTCTGCTGAATCACACAATGTTTTAAAAAGCACCACGAAGACACACTGACCTATCCGATCAGTGGTTTCATCGCAAAGCACATCCACATTCTTTCCACAAAGAATGGTTTTTGTATGTTCAGACTGTTGGGCATGTATCTCAGGAACATAATTTTGCCTAAGCGTTTCAGTTTTTGGTAGATCTTCAGATCCTGAAATGTAAACCAGTTCTCACATTAAGTTACACACAGTTTGTAAATTAATGGTCAGGCATTCACGAAAAAAAATTTCCTGATGCATATTTTGAAGCATACTTTCGGAAAAATATTTCCGAAGTTCAAGTTAGGTTACGTTAATATAGTTGTTACAAGCATCACTTAATGCTTGCAACCACACCAATTCTTAACGTAACCTAACTGCAGAGAACTTACATATTCCCTGGTCTTAAAAACATATACCTTCAATGTGTTTCCATCTATTCTCGCATGTAAGGTTTATCCAATTTTTCCAGAAGGCTGTTAGCTGTCATAAATGCTCTCGCAGTAGAACAGATAAATTCTTTGCGTTCATGTTTAGCTGTTTTGGTTGCAGAACTATCAGAACATTTTACCGATGACATTTGTCTTTTAATGGTAGGATTTGACTGTGCAGCTAACATCGTTCTTTGTGTGTGGTACTGCCTGTGCAATGCTTCATGCATGTGTCTTATTGCACCCACTCTACTCGCTGGTTACAGTACTTAACACGGGTGTTTTTTTTTTTTAAGGACATAAAATCCTTCATTCTCAAATTCATGTGGGCGGTCGAACACAGGCACAATTTTAGGCATTTGAATGTATTGTTTTATTCACTGCAACTGAATATAAACAAACGTACAGGACTAACAGTAACGTAAGAAGTCTGCGCAAGTGCGCCAATATGTCGTGTATGAACCAAAATTTACCTACACCGTCATTGTATTTCCCATTTCTACGAAACACCAAAATTTATCTGTCCGGTCTTCCATTGACATGGAAGTGGAAATATTCCATCAGTATATCTACGGACAGTGTGGTTGTTTACTTCATGCAGATCGCTGATGCAATGTTTGCATTTTGCTAATGCAGTAAGCACTTAATACTAGTGGTTTTTTGTACTAAAAGAAGGGAATGTATATTTATATTGTTCTAAAAATAACTTTTGATGCGTATTTACTTTTCGAAATATAGCTGTTGAAAAATTCAACCATTTTTGTATATAATATAGCAGCCACAATAGGGGCAGCACACATTTCACCTAAGATACGACGGGTATAGTGACGAGAGCAAAGCAATTGTTATTTTATCAATAATTCCCCATGACCCACTGCGGCGGACTATATAAGTTAGACCAGTGCTGCATTGCGTTCAGTTGTCTTGAGTCGACAATGAAGGTATCAATGAGGCTGAAGACAAGGGCAACTCTTCTATCTAGGCCTCGAGGAGCTCTTGGCCATCTACAGACATTTCTTATATGGTGAGCATAATCCGAGTTGGCAGTTATGCAAGGCTACCTATAGAGACCCAATTAATTATCTTCACTCAGATCTTAATTACAGGTATAGCGTGTCAGAGCTTTGTTTATGTTAATGTTTTAAGGTACAAGCACACCACAATATAGCGATAACATCAGAGTGATTAATCCTGTTTCGTACGTTGATATATTGTATTTAATTATTGTAATAAAAGTGTTTGTGTTAAGAATTCCCTGTTTAATTGACTCAAGCCCATCTGGCTACACACTCTCTTGAGCGTCTCCCCTTCACTTTGCATTAATGTAGAATATATACAGAATTACCCCTTAAGGGAAGGACTGAATTAGGAGTGAAACTTGTAACAAGAGCTAGGGGAAAGGGGAGCTTTACACTGGTGGAGCTGCCTTTCGACCTCTCCGTGCTTATGGGAGTAGGCTCAGCCTGTATAGATTTTCTTACATAGCGCTTCGCGCTAGGTATTTGTATGCAGCTGAAAAGGATCGAAGTAGGAATTCAAACGTGGTCGCGCTTCACGCTAACCAAGCCGTGTGAAGGCGTAATAACTCACTGTTAGTTAATGTGTACTTTCATTACCATCTTATCCCAAACTGTTCATGCAAAATTAGATTCTTGGTAACAATAGGTTCCAGTAATTATCTTTTTATAGTTTCCAATAGTCACTTGATTATTGTATTAGCGCCAGCAAACATAACAGCTATTATCTCCAGCATGGTCAGGGCACGCGCAGTAAGTGAGTGTGTTGAAGGTTAGTTTGCCATACACGCAAGTCAGCAATTCGCGTAGAAGGCCTTGCGAGCCTAGCAGCTTGACGTCACGCCGCCCACCCCGCTAGAATTAGAACTGCTTATTTTTGTTATTTATAATTAATGCATGTTCACTACTTATTTTTGGATGTGGGACTACCCTTGTAAGCAGGGAAATCTCCATATTTTTTGTGTGTGTTTCAGAGATCTTTCCCATTTTGTTCTCTTTTGTATTTAGTATTCCTTATAAGTTACACAAAGTGCACGGCACCAACTACACTACACACCTTTATTCTAACATGTCGACATGACTACACAACACCCATCTACCGCACACAATATAAAGAAGTTAGTTAAGACACTGTTAATTGATTTAGGCGATGCTAAATGTGCAGTTCAAATACACGAACAGTTAAGAAATCAGTTAACTAGTAATAACACAGAATTGCACACCTCACCAACAGAACACATTACACCACTTGAACACACTTTTCAACACATATCAACATTTAACCAGCCTTGTACAAGTGGATATCTTACACCACGTCCACACCAGACACTTCAAACAACACAGACACATTTAATTTCCATTCCTGCTACGAACACTGACAACACCATAAATCCATCTGTACAACCACAAACCGCAATGTTCCCAGTACACGTTGTAATTCTAGAAACACATCACATCCCCACTTTCACCGGAAAGAATCACGAAAATGTGGAGGAATTTTTAGATACTTTTAACGCTGTCAGTGAGTTAAATAACTGGTCAGACATTGAAAAACAACTGCGGCTGAAGTTCTATCTGCAATGAACTGTAAAGAGGGCTTACGAGAACCTCTATTAGGGCAGTGTGGCAGAAATCACTTCGAAACATATTGAAGAAAAACTATTGCACACATTCACACAAATCGTTACAACAGACAAGTACAGACAGCTCTTATGCTCCACAAAACAACCACCAGGCGAGAGTACTCAGGCTCACATTGAAAATTTAATTTTTTACAAGCATAAGTGAACATCACATTTGCCTGAGTCAGAATTCCTTACCGTAATTTGGGACTCTCTGTTATCACCCCTTGCTGACAAACTTGTACATTGGCGAACAAAACACTAAACCAGCTGCTACACAACATTAAAAATATTGAGCTTGGCATGTGCAGATACATACACAACATTGAACAGACCTCACCAAACCCACAACAAACATGTTAAACTCCAAGATGAGATCACTATTTTGAAAGAATAGTTACACACACTCAAAAACACTTACAAACACACGGCACCATGCCCACGTCCAGTGAGTTACGTTCAAACACCAACATTTCCACCCCCAACCCACTACCCACAGATACACATTTTCAGACCAGTTACAACTGGCCCATGGTAATTGAATGAATACAGAGAAGGGAACCATACAGATATCCATCACATCAAGGCCCCTATCAACACTATACACACCCAGGCAGTCCTCTTCAGGGTGCAGCAGAGGTATTACGAGCATGTATTGAAGGAAGTTACGCGTGCAGAGCCATTTTCAATAAGGTCGTGCCTACTAGATTGTACACCGAAATTGCAAAATTCAACGCTTACAGTAATGAAATCCTACGAATTTTATCACCCTCACTTTAAGTCAAAGTCCGCAAAGTAAAAGTAAAAACAGGAACAACAGTATAATTCTGCAATCCATTTCACACCATGGATGCAAGAAGCTACAGTAACTAGGACACGTAAAGTTTCGCCTTAGTGAATTGTGCGTGCGCCGCCGGCAGACCGCGAGAAATGTAAGTACGTCACTTCTCCCTTCCGCACGATCCATGCCAAACAGTTGCCGCAGCGTGCCCTACTTTGCGATGTTGCCAAGTCAACACAAAACGCAGTGAACAAGCAAACAGTCACAGACCCCTGTAGCCTCATCCAGGACATGTGCACTCTCTGTTTTTATGCGGGCGAAAAAGGGCGTCAATGCACGTTATCTCCCAAACAAAATTTTGAATTTTCTACTATCATCGGTTACTGTTTTAAGCGTTTCAAAAACAAATTCGGGCTGACACAGAGAAGTGTTTTTGTAGAGCGGCTGCCACAAAACAGCACAATAGTCAATACTAATTGTTTTCACAACACGAGGAGCGAGGCTCGAAATTATGAGCCAATGTTGAAAAACATACTAAGCGGGTCCGCACCTCAATCTAACTCATGTAAACACACACGCCCCACACCAAAAGTAGAATGTCAGCACATCGGGCTTCGTACAGTGACACCACGCATCCTTGTCACCATTACGAGAAAGAAGTATTATGCATTGCTTGGCACTGGGTGCTCTCGTAGCAACGTAGCGAGCTCAGTCATTTCTTCTCAGCACCCTCACGCTTAACACGAGCAAATAACTTTAGTTGGTGCCACATCTGTTTCAACGTCGCTGAAATTTGAAACAATGCTTAACTTAAGCATATCTGGCCGCACTTACCCTAAATACTTTTTAGTTGTTGATAATCTACAGCAAGATTTGATTCTAGGCGTTTATTTCATCAAGCGGTATGATGTCATCCCAATATTGAAATATAGTTCTCTTTTCATCCATTCTCATGATGCTAAGAAAATTATGGAAATACCACTATACTCAGGCAGGCCAGATCACGAGGATACTAACTCTACAGAGCGGTATTGCAATGTGTTATGACAGTTTTGAATGTAGATAAACACAGCTGCCCCATATTAATAAAAAGTTAACTACCAAACAAACACAGGTGACCGCCAATATTATTGACAAATATAGAGACAGGTTTGCCAATACTATTTTATAATTAACGGAGGCGAAAAACTTAGAAATAAAGTTAGTTCTGACAACCGATAAACCTATTGCGACCAGGCCTTACAGAATCAGTCCCAAAATTCGTGATGAACTTTTAATTCAAATTAATGACATGGTAAAGGCTGAGATTATCGAGGAAGCGTACTCACCCTATTCTGCACAGAGTTTGCTAGTTTCCAAGAAAACCAGAGGGATAAGATTTCTAACGGACTTCCGAAAACTTAATATTTGACAAGGGTACAGTACCCATTGCCTCGCAGAGAGGATATTTTGAACGCTCTGCAAAACTCCAATTCCAGTTTAGACTTATTTTCAGGCTTTTATAGCATCCCTGTCAGAAAGCAGGATCGTTATAAATTTGCATTTACAATCAATGTAGTTGGGTTATTCCAATATGAAAGCATACCAATGGGGTTAAGTACATCCTCTCAGTACTTTCAAATGTTTCTCAACACCTTACTAGGACCTTTATGATGGACCACAACTGTTTATAACCACCGCTGCAATGGCCTTGTTGAAGTCACCAATTGTATGGTAGGTGAGCAGCTCACTGCTTGTGCTAATACCGACCAAACCAACTGGGATCTTTACGTTGAATTCATAATATTTAATTATAATACAAGTGTGAACACCACTACAAAGTATACACCTTTTTATCTTCTAAATGGTGTCGAGGCAGTATTCCCTGCGCAAGTGATAGCTACACAGTATTGAGACCACACAAATGACGGGTGTAATAAATTATTGCAATACCACGAGAACGCTAAAGTGAGAGTGTTACATGCACAACAGCAGAAAACTCAATTTGATAGAATCCACAAGCCATGTACACTACTGGGTGTGAAACCGAGGCCGATGAAAAGCCATTACGCATCGTTACTGAGGCCCCTTCAGGGTAGTAGACATCCTGGGCAACTCAATGATACGAATACAGGTCAATTAGATGGGTACGCCTAAATCGATACAGTTTGTACTTGGCATACGAAGCCCACTTATGTCCTCTAATTCAAATTCCTTTATAATGTCATTCACTAATTAATATGTAAATGTGCAGTGTTTTATGTGTTCCTTAAAATGTGGTACAGTTATGAGTGTGTCAATATGAGATGGGCAAGCTTTACATGAGCCACTGGGGAAGCAGATCGACACACTGCCCATGCAGCCTGTACATGCCGCATCTGGGACACACTGACCATGCTCTGCCCACAGCACGTGTTTGCAACAGCAGGGATCTAGCAATGCCTATTCATGGTCATGCTGAATTGTATTTTAAACCATAATAAATATTTTTTGTCGTAATCAGTTTATATTTTGTTATTGCTTCCGTTCCTTTTTTGTTAATTGGCCCATAGATAACATTTATTCGTAGTAGGATGTTGGCAGCACTGTGCGGGCATGAGGCATGCTCTGCGCATCCACCACACACAAGGTTAAAACTTTAAATGTGTCAACTCTCGGGTAATATTAGTGAGTTGACGCTTGGCAGTAATATTCCAAGTCCATCACCTTGAAAACAAAATCACCCATAAAATCCAAACCACTGAACCGAATTCAGTGAAACGAATAGCAATGTCATCACAATTACTCCAGCAGTACAATTATGAGATATAAATGGAAATATGAAGCAAGAATAATAATGTTACAGTTATCACAAACAACTAAATCCAGAGTTGATATCCTCTATATTGGATCTAAACACAATTATTAAACTACAACCTTAATACACCACATGGGTGTATTCCTGCTAATGAATTCCCTTCATGAATGTAATTTCACTGTAAACTGTTAGTCACATATGTGTGTAGTTATTGGTACAGATGCAAATTAATTTTTCTGGTTCGTTTGGTGCAAGGGTATTGGCAGGTAAGTTAGTCAGGCTTCCTTTATGGCACAAACGATATATACTTTAATTAAGACTACCTACATCCTACTATGAATAAATGTAATCTATGGACAACTAACAAAAAAGGAACAGAAGCAATAACAAAATGTAAACCGATTATTATGGCAAAAAAGATTTATTATGGATTAAAATACAATTCAGCATGACCGTGAATATGCATGTCTCCAGTTGTATCAACCAGCTTGCGATACAACCAAATCTTATCACCAATTTCAAACTTCATCTTCTTACGCCAAAACATGGAAGCATGCGCCACATGTTGTCATGGCGATTCCAATGGATGGCCGAGCTCCAGATGCAGAGTGGGGAGGCCGTCCTGCTCGCCATGCCAGCAAGGTCGTGGCTGCACCATGTTTGGTTTTCCCTGTCATTCTAGCCTTGCCAGTCTTGTTCGGAACACATGCAGGGGTCTATCGGACTTCTGCCGACATAACGTTTATCTATGAAGACAATATACCCATTGTTTACACAATCCCATTACACTTCCCAACCTTGCCTGCAGCGCTGGATCAGTATTTGCATGTGGCATGTGCAGATCGAAATTCAACTTTGTGTAAGAATGGAAAGTTAATACATGAATATTTGAAAGTATTAGAACGTGGCATATTACGAGAATTCCTAGATGATGTGGGCACCCACTTCCGCCCACAGAGAGGTATTCAGTTCGTGGTGCTGTAATGTCCTAACGAATAGGTACTTCATGCATTACTTGACCATGATGTACAGCTTGATGCTCAGATAAACACTATTTCAGGTAATATTCAAACAACAAACAAGGCAATTAACGTAACTTTCAAAGTCGTATATGACATGCAACGGTATAAGGTAAGATTAATTCCCTGGCAGACACAATTAATGGAATATCTCAAATTTTGAAACAAAACAACTCAGCTGTTAGTAAAGTGAATAACATTGAGGTCCAATTTCGGTTACTTTCTTCCATTCTTTTGCAAATAGTCAATAATATAATTCTTGAAGATCTGGTTTGCAGTTACTTCCACAATTGTCAACTGAATAAATTACCCGTTAATCCATTTAATAAATCGCAGCTTAGTAAGGTTCTTACCACATTGGATGAGGAGCAGTTCAAAATTAATTTAACTTAAAGCATTGGTATGGCTGACATTATTAAGTATTACATTTATGAAATTACAGAATGTTCCTTCACATCAACCCAATTAGTCATTAACTTGCAGATACCCATCACCAGAGTTAATTCTAAATGGCAGGTTTTCAATCGAATCCCTGTGCTTTACCGCTTTGCTAACCAGTCATGTACTTAGAATATGTACCTCATTCAACCATTGCCATAGATGCGCCCATGTTAAAGCTGTTTCACCCTCATTGGACATGCCAGCGGATATTATACTAATCCCTAAAGAATCACTGACAACTGATGTTTCCAAATGCGTAAACGAAGCTATCCTCCTATCAGATGCGTATGTATTGTTTTCCACGTGTAAATTTAATTGCTTTCATGACAGTTCATTTTCAGTCCACCCCATTTTACCACATCAATACGTGCTACCTGAGGGGAAATTTTTGTAATGCGTATATGTCCCTAAACATTAATGTTACTAACAACATGTGGATGTCACATTGCTACACAAGATCTGTACTACCCATCTATTGGCTCAACCAGATATCTTTTTATTTAACTCAATTGTAACTGAATGCTGGTATACACTGTTATAACATAACCACTGCCGTTGATACGACTTGGCAGATGATCCATAGTGAACTGCCAATACTGCCAACTATTGACCACTTTGCATCACATGTTAATTTAAGGAAAACAAACTGTTTTCTGTATTGAATCCAGAGCACTACGACTATATATATATATATATATATATATATATATATATATATATGTATGTATGTATGTATGTGTGTATGTGTGTGTAATATATATATATATATAAAATCACCATGGCAGTCTTAGCTGTACTTCTGTTTTCTACTGTCACCTTGTACATAAAACTTGATAAGATATCAATCATTCTTTCACGAATGACAAAAACACAGTAAGTATGACAATTACAAGGTGTATTATTCGCTGAGTTCATGCAAATATTTCAATTCAGCTACATGGTACATCCAGCGCAGTCGTCGCATAAATTAAATTGAGTAAGTATGTGCGTGAGTAGGTGAGGTTCTTTACCTCGTCATTAAGCACCTGGGATTAAAATTAAATAATTGTAGCCAAGCATGGGCACAGCTGTCAGGCCCGAAGGAAGGGACTGGTAGTTCGGACTCTATTAGGGAAATGTTTGCTTTCTCTTTATTAAATAATGACCACTGTGTCTTTCTGGTGCAACTTATTGCAACTTCTACTGAAGTGCATGCCTCCTGTCATTATGATTATTATTTTAGCTTGAATTATTAAGTACTAGTACCTACTAGCAACATTTTGTTTTTTACTATCCTTATTTATTAAATACTTTAAGCACAGTTAAATATGTAGCAATGATTGTCAGGGTATCTTGAAAACTACTGTACATAGATAAGTAAATAAGGAATATAGCGATATGTTAATTTTATGTTACCTCAAAGGCAATCAATCCTAGATTACATTTTCCTTAATTATGTGTATTATCAATTAAAAATAATATTTTTCTCTGTACATATAAATTGATTAAAGTATTCATAAAACCTTAGTTTATAAATCTATAATGAGAATGGTCGGTATTTTACTACTTGTGTTATGCATATTAGAAAGACCAGTATCTCCAATATAGTTAAGTATTAGTATAGTGTTGCCCGACGAATTCAACGTCGTCAAATAATAATTGTCTTAACCACTAGTAAATGCTAATTCTAATTGTATATGATCATAACAAATGTTAATGCACTGTCATTACAATTTTTCGTTGTTATTTTTTGGTGTGTCAAAGTGTATAATTTTTAATCAAATGTGAGAAAGTGAAACCAAAAGACTATCTATTCACGTTAACCTATACGTCAACTGCACACTGAATAAACTGAACTTTCGCAGCATATGTGCGTGTGCTTTACTGCAAAAACACTTGTAACGAGTCGGAACAATTTAAAGAACAGTGCGCATACAAAAATGACTGTTTCCAGAACTGTGTTAACAAGTTGTGAAACATTCTTTGAAATGATAATTACACGACCTCACAACATGTCTACAGCACATATGTAAACCTTTGTCACACCTCTGTACAATTGTGTATTGATGTTACTTGCCTGTGTGGATGTGTGCATTTTGCCATATGGCACTTGTGGTAATTTACATCACAACTGACTAATGAATGTATTTTGTAAGCTAGGTTATAGTTTAATGTACTACGTTCACTTATCTGTGCTCTGTCAAAAAGAATTAAAATCACTATATCAGACAAATTAATTTTCACTATGTATAAACATTGGCATCACAGCCATCCGGTAACTCGCCACGTAAGTATTCCTGACAACGTCGTTGCTGACAAAGATGACACGACACATTGGTGCTACCAACCCAGTAGCCTTACATACCTTTCATACAGGTATTTTCCATTCTTTAGCCATTACATACTACTTTAGTTTTATGTTTTCGTTAATGGCATATATTTTCTTAACGTAACATTTTCCTGGCACGTTGTGGAGTACACTAGCACCACACACGTGCACATTCAAATATCCTCTTACCCATGTCCACCGCCTAGTTTTGTGGGTTCCTTTTATCTTAACGTTAACTGTGGTAGTGGATATACTTCCTTCTATCCCGTGACCATGCTACAGAATGTGCGTAGGTATTACAAATTAAGGTCAACCATCTTGTTCATTATTATAATATATTCCTTGTTATGTTTACTATGTCACAGCTTATGCTATCACATATTATGTTTTCCCCTGCCTTGCCATTAATCAAAAATAACCTTTCACTTTATTTTTTTTTAACTTGAGTTTTCAACTCTATTGTAAAACACAGCCTCGAATTTAGTTTTGCATCTCCGATACTGCCATTAAATTCAAATTGTGCTTGCCATCATTCGTTCAACATTCTTCGCTTTTGAAAGAGAGCTCTTCTGCCACTTCCTGTGCCTCTGAACTCCAGGGTTCCTAGATCACATTTCTACTGCAGCAGGCGGGATTGTTGCTATTTTCGACAAAGGGGGCAGCTCACATTTCACCTAAGGTACGACGGGGTATAGTGACGAGAGCGAAGCAATTATGTTATTTTATCAACAATTCCCCGTGACCCACTACGGCGGACTGTATAAGTTGAGTGCATCGTGCCGCAACCCCCCCCCCCCCCCCCCAGATGTACCAGAGAGACCAGTGCTGCATTGCGTTCAGTTGTTGGAGTCAACGAGAGGTATCGAGGCTGAAGATGAGGGCAACTCTATTAGCTAGGCCTGGAGGAGCTGTTGGCCATTTACAGACATTTCTTATATGGTGAGCATAATACGAGTTGGCAGTTAGGTGCAAGGCTACCTATAGAGACCCCGTTAATTAGCTTCACTCAGAGCTTATTACTTGCTGGCAAGGACAGGTATAGCGTGTTAGAGCTTTGTTTATATTGATGTTTGAAGGTACAAGCATGCCGCAATATAGTGATAGCATCAGAGTAATTAATCGTGTTTCGTACATTGATATATTGTATTTAATTTTTGTAATAAAAGTGTTTGTGTTGAGAATTCCCTGTTTAATTGACTCAAGCCCATCTGGCTACGCACTCCCTTCAGCGTCTCCCCTTCACCTTGCATTAATGTAGAATATATGAATATATATAGAATTACCCCTTAAAGGAATGACTGAATTAGGAGTGAAACTTGTAACAAGAACTAGGGGAAAGAGGAGCGTTACAATAAGTAATGCTGATCTACCACGTTTTTCGCATTTTACGGGACGTGATTTGTAATTTTGTGGATTTTGTGTTATGGTATTGATTTCATGTTTAATTTCGCAAAAAAAAAAGCCATTCGTGAAAAAACAGGGTCTCTAGTAAATTCACTTTAAATTTCTTTTACCAATTTATTGATGTAAATGTCTAATGTTGGTATCAGCTTCCCCTTCTATTAGATTTGGTAAGTTTTTTAAAACAATTAAACTGACAGTAACCACAAATAATTAAATATATGTAAATTGTCCATTTTTTTCAGGTTATTTCAGTTGCTTATGTCTTGTACAATATTGATTAGCTAGACTTACAAGTTGCTAATTCAATCTTAAACTGTAAATTTTCTTATTGTTAATTTTTCATGTGCTTATCGAGTCATTAAGTACATTTGTTTATTCTTCAGTCTTTAATCCTATACCCACTTTTATACCACTTGCATTGCTTGCGGCATATATTTAAGTTCTTTCAGCTGACTTTCCGCTAAATTTGCGTAATTTAAAAACATTCAACAGAAAAATTTTTATTTTGGCGGGCAGCAAAATATATAATAAGGTTCCATAAATCATATTTTTCATGTTGAAATAGAAATGTCTAGCCATGACCTATCCAAACCGAGAACCAATATTTTAAACCAAACACTGAACCGAACCAAACCTAACTAAAAATGTGAGAACTGATCAGCCCTAATTATCATTGAACACCTCCACTACTGATTCCTTCCTGAACAGTAGCCACCTCTACTTGCTAGTAGCGGAATTACCTCCCGGCTACTAGAGCAGTGGATCTTTTTATTTGTCTCATCTAGACATCCCGAAGCTAGTTAGCCAACGTTAAGTACAATTTATCCGTCGACTTCTTAATAATCTGGACTAGTCTATAACCAGGTTACCTAAACCTGGTCAGCATATGTTACTTTCAACATAGTATTTGCTTGGTAAGGAGATAGCATGTGTGTCACTGTATTTATTATGTTCTTAATAAATACAGCTTTTTTTTTTTTTTAGCCGAGAGTATTCTTTAATAGAGAGTCCTTCACTACGCCGCTAGGAACAGTACACGTTGTGCACTGTCGACGGAGACCAGGTATTAAATACAAATTAGACCAGGACTGGGGATCCCCTTCAGGAATCCACCAGCCAGATACATACACCACTGGACGGCCACCTGTTTAGACCTCCGGGGATAGAATAGAGTCCCAACCACTAGCAACTCATTTAACCAGGGAGAGACAGTATGCTATCCCTACCGGAGCACCTAGATGCTGGAGGGGGATATTTTCTTGAGTGTTATGGCCTGGGCTTGGTTGCGATGCGAGCCACACCCAGTAGCAGCAGGAAGGCGGGCAATATGGCTCAACGTTTCTGGTCCGCCCGCCCCGGTGGCGGTGAGCCTTCTGGAGCACTGAGCTTGTGCCGGCAGCTACTACTGGCTGAACAATATTATAGGGAATTGTTTTGCATCCACGTTGCACAACCTATACCGTTCAGCGGCGTCCTACATCATATGACTTTTAAGGTGAGGCACGGCTGACGGTGAGAAGAGCAAAGGACAGCTCACTTCGCTGTCAAGCAGCAGTCTGTATTGGCCCCGCCGACTTTGGACGGACAGGTGGAACGAGATCGCGCTGCCTTAGTCATGCTCTTGGAGAAACCGACCTCTCCTGTATTTACATATATTGATTTTCTTCCGCATACCTGTTAGCATCAAGATTACCATCCCGTCCTTCATGGTCTGGTACACGGGACCGAGCAGAGACTACACCAACACCACAACACCAAGTTCTGGAGCCCAGAAGCCGCAGCTTGGAATCTACGATACCGTGTTGGCCGACACGCTATCACAGATCTGCAGCCAATGGACTGCACCGCCTGTTGCAACCAGCAGCAGTTCTACCGATGGCCGAAGCAAAGTCAAGTAAGCCAGTCGCCTACCTCGACACGTAAACCCATAGTGGGGAACAAGGTAACCATCCACAAATCACTAATCAGCTAGACTATAGACAATTTCATACTGACCTGCCAACCAACGTGCCCAGTTAAAGTAACAGGCCGTAAACGTCTACTCGACTAGTAAAATCCCTATCGCTGCGCGCATTGGTCTAGCGCAATCAAAGCCACGACGACTGTGCTATCTACTCATTAACCCAGGTGCAAGGTCGCCTCAGTCGCCAGAGCCTTGTTGCCGAGGCGATAGATATGTCAACAGCCTCCAACAGGGGGAATATTAAAATGGTGACGTGGCATAAACAACCCCTGTGTTGAGAGACTAGCAACCTCCGCACCCCTCGGGCAGCCTATAAGTAGAAAATTTTGGTATATAAGGAGGTGCAATCCCTGGTACAGGTAAGTTCGCCTGCCCTCCAGCCTGAACAAGGCAGAGGGCACCATCCTGAGTAAGGCTAAGGAACCAGCCCGTCCAGCTTGAGTAAAGCCGAGGGCATGGCGACAAGCTCCCAAGTTCCGTTGACCTGCTGTGGTCTACCAAGCGTTGAATAAATGTCACCCTAAGGCAAAGAAACATACTAAAAGCATCGCAGCCAGTATCTCAAACATGAGCAAGTACACTGACAAGTGGTCCTAACCCTGACCTCACAGTCTGAAATAACTGAGCTGATCTACTCCAGATTTCTGACCATTAGGCCACTCGCGCCGGTGTGATCACAGGTAAAATCTCTGTTTAGGCTGTGCTACTCATACCACTCCCAGTCTGCAAAGACTGGAGCTTATCTGACAGCACCACTGCTAGACCCTTCTTGGTGTAATAGTCTCTTAAAACATTAGAAGCTACGTCAGGTCCGCCCGGAAGACATCAGCACGCCAGCATCCAGATGTATTGCGACGTCCTCACCTGTTCCCCTATCCAGAAAACAATTTTCTTTCTCACCTGTGGTAACAGGTAGAGCCAAAATCCCTTCTGAATTAAAACCCATCCCCTCCTCCCGCTTTTTAGAGTCTAGAGTCCCTTGAACTCTCAGGCTTTTGCTATTTAAACAGGTTGCCTTAATCTGCCGTAAAACTATTAATCATTTTAGAGCTACGCATCCCAGTTTTTTTCTTAACATATAAAATGTGTCTGTTACAGTGTAGGTAACATTATTATAACTGGGTCCTGAATTGTTTCTCGCACTAAAAGGTAAGGATGGAGGTAATGATAATAGACTATCCCCAGTCTGAGCAAAGCCGAGAGATCTGAGGTCTATTAAAGACTGTCCCACCTCTAGTGGAAAGAATTCTCAAAATCACAAGACTGACATTTTACTCCCATCTCAATCCCAGCCTGAACAAGGCCGTATTTAGGAGATACCGGCTGCTGTCTTGTGTTTTGAGAATTGCGCTTTACTTTCTCTAATAAAAGCACCATATTTTGTTTGGCACTCCCACTGAGAGGAACTGGCGGAGCAAAGATCCCTGGATTACTCCCAGCCTGAACAAGGCTGGATAATTCTTGGAACACTTTGAGTCACCCAACCTTCAGACTGGATTCGATCCCAGGAACATAGGTCAATCTATTATCCCCTGCTTGTCCCAGCCTGAAATGCCTTACGTATTCAAGGGACAATACAGTAATTTACGAAAGCTAGCTGGACGAGCTTCACAGAGAGAAGTAGATGCGTTAAGTGGTAGTGCTATTCTGACAACCAACCCAGAAACCCTCACAGCTAATTCTAGTACTGAGCCATTATTTGGATCGTGCATAAAACTAGGTATACCTGAGCACCCAGAGTTTGAGGCCATTGTACAAGGTGTAGATACAAAGTTCAAGTAGAACAAACCCCTCCAAACTTGTACCTCGGAGCCTCAATGCATCAAATGATTAGCTATCTAATGCATCTTGCACTCTTAATCTAATATCATCATTAACTAAAGAATATATACAAGGGGCTATCATTGTCTGGAGGTGTGAGAATTAATTAACGGGGCACTAGTTAATGTTTTTTCTTAGTTTCGTGGCAATGCGTCATATCTTATAAATTCGACTCCTTGGATAATTTAGATTTTGCTGTAAATTAAATTTATCCGTTGGGTTATGCGATTTAAGTATGACTGCCTTCATTACCCTAACACTACATTGTTACTTAATATATGCATTTGTGAATCAATTACTTTGTCTTTTATCAAAGTTATGTAGATACATACACAATAGTCCATCACATTTTCTTTGGCCTTTTGGAATCGAACCTATGAAAAATCACCCTAGGCGTAACATGTCAACCTTTTTTGTTGAATCACTTGTTTTCCACAATTATATAACCCTGTGATTAACGTTAAAGTACTGTCTTCTTGAATAGATTAATAATTTACTTAGTATCTTCTATAACTTGTAATATTTATTTCGTATTAAATACGAATTTAAAACTGCGAGAGCAGCGACGTGTTGGCAATCGCTAGTAGGAAATAGTTCACAGTTACAATATTTTTTATGATCATTTTTATGTTTACTTTTGTAAGTTAAACATTGCCTATTGATATATTTAAATTGTTAGGTAGCACTAAAGGAAACACATTTCATTGCTGCAGTTAAAAATATGAGCGTAAATTATCGTGCGTAGGCTCTAGTGGCATCGTGTTTGTTTTTCCGTCAGGAAGAAAGGTTCAAGAAGCAAAGCGGAGCTTCTCTCTCTCTCTCTCTCTCTCTCCCCCCTACTCTATTTACCTCCCCCATCCCATTTTCCCCCCTCCCCTCCTTCCCCCTCCCCCTCCTTCCCCCTCCCCCTTTCTCCCCCTCCCCCTCCTCCCTCTCTCTCTAAGAAAATTATATACATTTTGTTAATTGTAAGTTCAGCATATTTCATACTAATTGCAGCAACATTAATGATTTTTTAATTTGTAATTTACAACTGAAACGAGATTGTATTGTTTAAATACCTAGTATATGTTATGTAGATGCGATGGTGCGTAGCTTACAAATCCAGCAGGTTGGCAGTAGTAGTGTGGAGAGGAGAATCTAGAATTTGATCAGCTTTTCCTTTGCCTAGCCCCCTACTGCCTACTTCCACGCGCTTGTCCCAATATGGTGGGCAATTATACCCAATTTTTTATAGTGCCTTACTACTGGCAGTGATGTGGCGACATGTCAATGACACTGCGTGTTTCTGAACGAAGCATTAAGTTCTTATTCGTGTTTTTTAAACTTCCTAGGAATGTTACAATATTGTGATAAATATGCATTAACGCCGGCTGACAGCTAACAGCATTAAGCCCATAACGGTGCTCACCACTCATGTGACACGTGGGCATGCACATTAGCAAAGAGGCTCCAGTTTGAACATTTACATAATGGAATATTAATTTCCAGTGTAAAATGTGTCGTTTGTTTTTCTTACGGGGTCAAAATGTTTTAAGCATTTGAAAATGTATGAAATCTTAAAATGATTGCACAATGTTTTGTTATTAATTCAAAATTTGCGCTGCGTGAAGATTAAGAATATTACTATTCCGGCATGAACTATGTCATAAAGAGACATTCAAATAATACAGAAAATTAATAAGTAAAATTTAAAATCTAAAACAACATTTAAATTACTTTTGTTCCATTTATTTTCAAATATAAAAAGTTTTACTTGGCGTGCTTAGCACTTCCGCTTGTGTGAACCCTGTAGGCAGTTATGGTAAGTCCGTGAGACTCTAACCTCAGTGCAGTCGTTGTAGGTGGTCTGGCGAGGTAAGATGCTGTCACGTACGCATTTCAAACTTTTTGCACTGATGTAGATTACCATAGTTCACTCTTCATGTACCGGTTAACCTTTGTTTGCATACATTTTGCCAGATATTTTCCCCAGCATTATGCTTCTGCTTAAGTTAATAATTTGTGCCCTTGCTGCTTTTTGAAATATAAACGAGGAAAGGGAGGAAAGATGTCGGGAGGTCACGAGGGCCGTGCAACTTGAATCAAGCGCTATCGCCTATGCTAAAGGCATTTCAATGTAATTTTTTATATTATTGCTGCTTGCAATTTTAAGGGCTTTAATTCTATGTATGTATTTGAGGGTATTTGTCATGTTTGTTTTACGGCCACATTACTTGTGACCCCGTGGTTCAGAGCCATCAAGCCAATATCTGCGCCATCCATATACTTTGAGAGTTTATTTGTGTAATATCATGTGCGCCATAATTTATTTCAGGGTTCTATGTAATTTCAAGTAAATTGATGCTTTGTATGTTTGACTACACTGTCATTTCAATGTCTGATTTTCTTGCTACAAGTACAAAACCAGGTCAGTCTGCAAGAGAGAAATTTTCTCAACAGAAATACCATTTTGTTTGATTGGAGTTTTCCGTTTGTGCGGAGAAATACTGAAATTGTACCTGCACCACGTGCTCCACTGCAACCTTTATCCAGCGGCATCTGTGCCATCTAATCTTGTTTTCACGTGCTTGCGTGTGTATTGTGACCACTCATGTCGTGTCCCATCAGCTTTGAAGTGTGTTTGTATGATTCTATGTAATTTGTACAAAATTATTTCCATCCTAGCCGGCTATGTGTATAGGCAGTCACCTCACTAACCATGTGCGGCAAGACGAGCCCTGACAAGTCAGCATTAGTGATGCCAAATAATGACACGTATTTGTGCAGCTCATTAATTTTGTAATTCTCTGCGCCCTATCTTCAGGGGAAATCGTCAGTCCACCTTAGCGGCTGTTGACCCCTTCCCTTGTGAAGATTGTGTTTTCCAACACCACAGAGAAATCGTCCATCTAGGAGTGCACTAGATTAATTGCGGGCTGGGGAGCACTCAAATGGATTTAGCTAGACACGTCTGAGTATAATTCATAAAGTAAACTTCTGGCACATTTCTTTGTTTGAGTGGTATACTAGAAGCAAGTAGTACAGTGCATCAAGTATTTCTTTGTAGTGACAGCTTCCTCTTGCCATTGTTTCATAAAAGTTTAGTAATGCAAAGTGTTTCGTAAGTACACTCAGGTGAGACAGACACACAGAACCCACAACATCCCTGAGAACCATGAGTCAACAGTGCGGTGACTGGGAAAAAACCACTGGCGCCCATCTACAGTAAGTTATTGTCTCACTGTTTTTCTCGTGTCTCACCCGACGGCATCAACGTTTCCACGGCAGGCTGTAACGAGTGTTGTGATCGCTGCTTGTAAAAAGGCATGGCCGCCATTTCTGTCTATGGTGGCTGCGTTGTAATTGTTACGCAGGCCAGGTGATTGCGGATTTAAAATATTTGATGTGCAAAATGTATAAGTTTTAACCATGAACTGATGTTATGCCGACATGAATTATTTACATTCACATCTGTTTATCACAACATTGTACCTTCATGTTTGAAACACTGTTGTGTAGCGAGCTTACATTTCTGTGATTTGAATGTCTGCCACAACCCCAACAAAATACTAAGCCCTACCAGATAGATTTAAATAAGTAATAAAATAAACCTAAAAACCAGTAAGTACCAATGCAAGTAAATATTAGCAGAATAAACGTTACGGTAGGCCTATATGTTTGTTTGTTCACCACTATATTTTACGTTTGTTGATGCTACGTACAATAAATACGCAACACGAGTTTCGTGCTTGCATTTACTGTGTTGTTTCATTGAACTGGTTGTCCCTTCATTTTAATTTTTATTCCAAATAAGGTGGTCCTTTTAACGAAATAATCCAACACATATTAATAACCATAGGTTAAATACTACTGTTGTTTCCACCACATTTGTTACAAACACTGTTGTGGAAAAATATTAATGTGTACTGTGTGTAACGTGCTATATCTTGTGTAACAAATATAGTTATAAAGCCGACCTAAATATTGTTATAGGCCTAAATTGTGAACATTCGTAGGAAATGTGATAGCATTCTTTGAACAGCTGTAAACAGCAACCAACACATTTGACAGTTATGAAAGTAGAAGTCACCTGGCAGTGTGTATGTTTATGTGTAGTGGAGGGATACGTAATCAGTAACTAAAAGTAGATATTAAGCAGGGCTTCAGAAAAGACAGAAGTTATCATGAATCAACTATAGTTGGGAATTCTATAAGCAGATGACTTAAATTTGTGTTTACATGTCTGGGCCTAAGCCTGCTTATCTTTCTATGTAAGTCTATGGCATTGTACGTGGAATGTCTGTTTTCATTCATGCTTCTGCCTTTAGAAACTATAAATTGTCGACACTTCACACAAGCGTTCACACTCTTACGTTGGGTTCACAGGCCTCGTCACTCAGAGATGAGCATTCCGAGTCCGGATGGACGATTAGACACTGCACTTGCATTGCATCATTAGTGGTGGTGTAACAATATTTTGGCAGGTCAGCGTTTAGTCTGCTGAGTTGAGAGTTAGTTTATGCAAGGTTGTTACATCACCCTAAGCACTTGCACAACCCTTAATAAGTATCTGTCCAAGTTTGAGATACTGGCTGTGGTGCTTTGTCAGGTTCTTTACCTGGGGGTGACCACATTTATTCGGCGCCTGGTAGACCATAGTAGGCTACCGAAACTTGGAAGCTTGTCACCATGGCGCCTCACAATAACGACGGAAGGAAGAGCATGCAGTGGGCACACGCCGGCAGGTCTCTTCTTTGGTCATCTGCTGTGTGTGTCTGGTCCCTGGTGGAGGCCTTTACAGGGCCGACGCTCACCTGCGGGTCACTGGATTTGAGGTAACCTGGGGGTAAAGTTGTCATGTTGATCACCTGGGGGAGGGGCTCTTGTGACTCCCCACCCTGCTGTCCTGGTGTTGATCTCCTGATACAGGAGGGGCTGTTTCCACACCGCCTGGATCTTGTTGTCACCGTCTGGTGCATCCTATCCTGGGTTGGCCCCTGGGTAGGAGTCCCTAGGTTGGTTTTGATGATTACTCCGTCAGGAGGTGTGATTATTGGCACTGTGGGTGAGAGATACATAGCTGTAGGCTTGACCATGGTGTTGATAGGCATCTTTTTTCTTCACTACAATAAGTGCCCATGGTTCAGAAGATGCTGCTTCTGAGATCTGAGGCCAATCTTCGTGAAGCAGTAGCCCTGACGTCTCAGAACGCCAATTTCTCTACTTGGGGTAGGGAGAGGAATGGTAGCACGGCGCCGCATATCTTTCCCTTCGGCCCTACAGTCACCATGACGCAGTCTAGCCTCAATTTCTCAGATTGGGGAGGGAGAATTTGAGGTACACCATGGGGCTGAACTTCCAGTCCCTGTGAGATTTCCACGCCATCAGAGGGTGGCATGGAGGGAACCGAGCTGGGTGGCAGTGGATACAGCGCCACCTCCAGCTCGCTTTCCAAGATTTGCGCTTCCTCTGGTATGGGAGGGAAGGCAAAAAAAGACAGTTGTGATGTCTGGCAGGGTTGTCTCTGAGCCATCCTATTCGAGGTGTACCAGGATGTTGGAGGTAGCTGGGATCAAGGGCTTAGTTATCTGCAAAACCTCTGTTGCAGTGGCCGCTTTGTGTTCAGTGGTTTCAATGATCGTGCTGGGGGGTGATTTTTGTTGCGGGCATCCGGGGCAGAGGTGCCCAATGCACTCTCCACCTCAGCAGTGTACCAAGGTCCTTTGCCTCGACAATCAAGTTGATCCCCTTGTCTTGCCCCTGCAGACAGGTGTGAAAAGGAGGACCTGGGGGCAGCGGGGTAGGTCCACATGGCCATCCTGCCTCTACCCTTTTGTCGGTTTGTCTGGTCGTGGGAGTCGTTGACAGGACTTTTCCATCCTGAGGGCTTTCCAATACCACCTCGTAAAAGACAGGTTTATTGTGGAGCATCCCACTGCATCCGGCGGACATCAGGCAGATTTTGGGGTTGAGTATCAAGGGCAGTGTCTGACGGACATGCCTCTCCGGTACTCCTGGATTGGGATGTCCCTGCGTGAGGCAGGGGAGCAATTCGTCTGTATGGTGCCTATCTGAGGATCAGGCTCTCATTGCCTTGGAGGCTTGATTCTCGGGGCAGTGTCTGGAGGAGGTGAGGAGTTCCCTTGCTGCTGTCAGGCCCAACGACGTCTGGCTCATCGGGTCTGACTACGATTTTTCTTTTGGGGATTTTGGGGCAACTCGGACGTTCACACCCAGAGCCGTAAAGGCCCAGCAAGGGGGAGGATGGTGGCAGAAGTAGGAGGCAGGCCGCGAACAGCTGGCAACCTGGGAGGAGGGGCCAGGGCAGCAACCTTGGGGGCACATGCAGAGCCATCTAGCAGAGCTTGCTCTCTGTTGTTTTTCTCCACTTCCCGTACCCTCTCCACTAGTTTGTCGACCATTTGTAATCTCTGGGTTAGCAGGTGGTTCCCCAGGGAGGAGAGAAGGGTATATGTGATGCTAGTGTACGTAATTTCTCATTATTGGTGGAATATATTCGTTGGTGTATTTTCACCTTCCTACAAATATTTATCTTCACTTTGTCCTCCGGACTCTGGGTTCGAGTAAGGAAGTCCGCAGTGAGGGTTGCTATCACCTCCTCACCTGTGAATCGGGAAGTGAGGCAAGTTGTCTGGTACGGACTCTACATATCACCCCCACCACTCTTGAGCCTTACCAAGCAGTTGTCGCTGTGCTCTTCCGACCCACTGTTTCGTATGCATTTGGTTTTCCATCAGTTCCTGCTCACATTCATCAAGGAATGTGATAGGGTCCTCATTGGGTTGGCTGCTGGAATTCAGGAGTGTGAGTCGACATCATGAGGCTAGGCCTCTTACCTGGGTTTGATGGCTGGTGCGTGAGGTCTCGCTTGCATACCTCGCGTTGGTGTACTTGACCGAGACAAGCGACCTTCTTGTCTGACCAACCTATACATATGTGGTGGTACTCGGCCGCACAGGTAATGCAGCGGATGGAGCAAGTATCTCCTCCTTCGCACTCGGGCCAGTTGCAATGGGCTGCTTGCCGTTGCTGGCATGATATATAGCGGTATTCCAGCCCGTCTGTATATTGAGGGACGTTTTTCCCAACCTAAACAGGCGTAATGGAATCAACCCTAGCAATCTGCACGATGAATGACATGTAGGTCTGTGCATTGGCATGTACTCATTGAGCATCTTTTGAGTAGGTCAAGGAGATTATTATTAGTGCTGGGCCGATGTGATGCTACAGTGTCTGCTGATATTTATACTATTGATATTGTAAGTATTCGACAATAAATGAAGATACTCTGTGCCGTTACTGCAATTTACCTATGCTTGGCCGTAACACCAGAAAATTATTTATTCGGTGGCGACTTTGGAGTACGACAAGCTCATCTGCTGCTGTTTTGAGGTAGCAATTGCTGTTCTTTTTCTAAGAACTAAACTGACAGACTGACACTTAACATCCAGGAAGGGCAGGCAGGAAAAGCTACCCTGCTGAGAGATAATCATTTATGGGAAGTATGAGGGAGAGTGAGATGTCGCTCCCATCCCACTGTGGCGGCCTGCTGTGACAGGCACTGTAAGAGATAATCTTCTACAGCCTGTATTGCATGTTGCCAAATTACCAACTTTACATGGGTCACACTGCAGCTCAACCTTGTCATTTCAGTATTTAAAATATTTTAAGAGCAATAAGAAATCTGACATTAATTACCTGACAGCTGACAGTGCTTCAATTTTCCTTTCAGTAAAGTAAGGGTGTGCTGAATTTAAAAACTATACATATTAATAATTTCTAATTTTCTGAATATAAAGAAAGTTGAATTATGCTGAGAAATGTGGCACACAACCTTATGATTTAATATTTTCTATTTGGTAAGTTTAAAACATAAATTAAGTTGCAGTGACCTAAGAATAACAATTTATTACTAAAGTATTCTTTCAGTGCTGCTTTTATTCTCCAATTATGAAGACTTTACATGAAATTAACTTACCTATTGTTTTGTATGTTTAATTAAAGCATAAAATAGTACATAGTGTGACACAGACTTTTAACACACATTTCCATCAACTTTCCAAAATACTTTCAGTGCTAGTAGAAGTCTTTCAGTTCATTACTCATAATGTCTTATTTTCTCTCTAAAAGTTAAAATGTTGCAAATAAATTTTTAATTTTTATTTGTTTTTTTGTAGGAATATCGTTTTATGTGACAAATCCAATCTTATTGTAGGTACTTTAGTTGTGCATCTTAGTGTGGGTTAAAACTGTCCAAATCTAAAAAAACATTATAACCTTAAGTAGACCTACAGTAAATGTTATGTTTGTAAACTAAGTAAGTAAATTGCTTTATTTAGAAATGATGACTTCAGTATGGATTCTTCCACAGTAGGTATTGTAATAGGTATTTGATTTCTGTGGTATCTGTAACAATGTATCGGTATTGAGGGTATCTGCAAAATCTGGTATTGGCCCAGCACTAATTATAATTAGGCAGGGTGCATCGTGCTTGCCCTGGTCAGAGTCCGACATGATGTGGTTTGCGTTTGTTGAGCGCCACAGGGTATTTACAAATGACTCCTTGAAGTCCTGCTGCTGAGTTTGAGCCCCGATTAAGATACTAATCTTTAAAGTTGTCTCAGAGGATGGAATAAACTAATTAAGAGAGGCCGGTACATGCTCTGCAATAACCAGCTTAATCCAGGGGAGGGGGTTATGTAATGTGTGTGTAACACATATATATATATATATATATATATAATATGGTGACTGGTGTGAATTAGCCATCCGGTAATTGCTTACCAATACACACAAAATGGAGTAATTACCTCAAGGTACATCAGCTACCATCTAACCGCTTCGGTTAGACTTTGATCAAGAAGGTTGGAGTTAAGGGGAGGTGCGACTGCCTTAGTCCTAACGACCTAGGTGCAACTATTATTGTTATTGCCCCATGTTGGGCGCCACTTGACACAGTACCTCTGCTCGTCAGTCGAGAGTTAAATCCTTTTCAGTTTAAGCTTAGTCACTAGTTGAAATGAAAGGGCTAAATAAGCAAGAATTGCCAGGCTGGGTCTCTTGGGTTTTGCCACATTGAAAAAAGTTTAGATCTCTTTGGTTTAGTGACTAAAAGGTAGGAGGGAGTTAAACCCCAGGGTTAGATTAATTTGGAAGGTCTCTTGGTAAGAGACTTTTTTTTCTTACCATTAGGAATGTCAAATATAGTGAAGCCAGCGTCACTGGGAGCATAGGTGAAGGAACTATGACAGGGTCCTTAAGTTCCTGTTTTGCCTGGTCTTTGTATAGAGTCGGCCTGGTTGGCAGACATGTGGGGACAAAGTCAGGGGTTATTGAGACAACCCTTCGGCATTTTGTAACCTAGTGCTGGAGGTGGTTGTGGATGATTTTTCCAGCCGCCGTGCTCACTCGGCATGAGAGCTGGGGTGCAGTTGCTGACTTGACAAGCTGGGGAGAGACAGGTTGCACTTCTGCTGGTATGATCGGGATGGGTGATTCAGGTAACTCAAACCTATGCCATGGTCAATCTATCCCTAGCAGAGTATCTCCTCCCTGACGTATAGCCTCTATTCCAGTGTTTTCTCTGGGGGCGACTTGTACTTATGGGCCAAATAGCGGAAATGGATCTGGTTTAGTTTGCCGAGTGTCACTGGGAGTAGTGTGGGCTTCCATGGGTTTTAGACTTAATAGCTCTCTTACAGTGGCCAGCAGAGCCTTTCTGCGTTGTTTGTTCAAACTCTCTTTCACTGTGTAAGGCATTAAAATTCAGTTGAAGACTGCTAAATTGATAATATAAAGCTGCTGTAAGAATGACTTTCCAGAATACAGTGAATTACTCAGTGTTCCCAAGTCCGGCCTTCGCAAGCTGGGACTTGAACGGTGGGTAGTTGGTCTGACTGGTGTTCCGGTAGTGATATCCACTAGAGGTCGGTCGACTCGGAGTGCTGCGAGCTCAATTCCAGCCTTCGCGATCTGGGAGAAGAGTCGAGCACTTGACCTGATCGGTTCTCATAGCGAGTACGGGTAAATAAAAACTGGTATTCCTATACAATACTTCCCAGTGTACTTCCAAAGTGCAGTGGTCTCACTGCAAGCTGGGACTGAACTAAGGGTGAAGCAGATAACTGTACGCAGGGTAAGCAACTCACAAGAGGGCAATCAGGCCTTAGCACTGCGAGTTCAACTCCGGTCCTTGCAAGCTAGGAGTCGAACTGAGTGCCAAGGCTTGTCGAACCTCTTTGAAAGTTAGAGTTACTAGTCCTTTGGGCGCAGCCGAAGGTCTACCGACCGGCAGAGCTCGGTTTGCCTCTTGATGAGTGGGTTTACTACCATAGAGGTTTTTTCAAGCGGATACCAGGTGTTCCTGTTAAATGAGATCTTACACAATCAGAAAATAAGAAAAAGGAGTCACAATAAGTTGCACTAATTGTACTGAAATTACACAAGTTTCCGGTTAATAAATACATATTTTTCTGATAGGTAAGGAAAGCAATGTGAAGCTATACTCACTCCTACTAAATTAATTTGTGTCTTCGGAGTGGCTGCTGGCGGTTGTAGAGTAGAGTCTTCAGGAACAGTCTTCTGGAACGCAGTCGCGGACAGGTCTATTACCCTTTCAGATATGTCTCCGGTCTTTGCAGGTTGGGAGAGAAGGGAGGACGACCACTTACTCTGGAGACGTTGCTTACTTCTTGCGGTGTGTGCGCGAATGGCCTAGTGGTTAGCGCCCTTTTTTTTTAGAAAGGATCTCCGGCTTTCGCGGCCAGGCAGAGAAGGGTTTGCTACCATTTACCTCTTCTGTTACCCTCTGCCTTTGCAAGCTAGAGGGCACACCGACTGCCCTGAGCCAAGGTAATGGCTCCTTTATATACTAAATCTCTGATCTTGTAGGTTCTTTGAGGGGTGTGGGGTGGCTAGCACCTCTCCATGGGGGCTGTTTATTCTAACTGAAGGGGTGCACTTCATTTTCTTATTGCCTTCGCTGGAGACGTGTTGCCTCGCTGTGAGGCTGGAAGCTGGATGCTGCTGGAGTAGAATGCATGCTGCCCTCCAGCAGCAAGCAAGGGCAATAGCTTGGCTTTCCTGGAGGGTAGCTAATCTCATCCAACAGTAAAATCCAACGTTGGGGGTAGGGCGACAGCGTGACGTCTTCTTCGGTTTCTGCGAACAGTACAGTTTTCCCAGCCACATGTCTGTAGTCCCACATGACTTTTATCAGCGTTCCCTATAGGCACATGTCCATTGTATTGTTTTGGAGTTATGACGTGCCCGTTCTGAGCTGCTTGCTCGAAGATGGGGGAAAGTTGGAGAGTAGAGCGCGCATGCCCAATGCTCGAAATGTCATAACAGCTGACCCTAACTAATTCTATGCTGTTGTCGAGAAGGGACTCTTGATGTCACTACCAAAGTGGTAGCGAGTGTAAGGGAGGTTGAAGAGTTCTTCGGGGGAGTATGGCTATGGCTTACGCAATTCTGGTTGAAATCCTGATCGGTGCAAATTTTTATAATATTTTAAAATCAACCGGAAAGTTCATATTTTCACGCAAATTATGTTGAATAGGGTGTGTTTATTTTAATAACTGCACCTAAGTATTAAAATGCTTAATAATGGATTGTAAACTGTAAGATGTAATGGCAATTACCATATTTTGGTGTGTATAGGTTGCGTGCGTGTATAGGCAGCACCAGAACTTTTTGATGAAAAATTAGGGATAATTAATATTTCAAGTAGAGGCTCACCAAATTTTTGTATTCCTGTAAATATTTGTAAATCACCATTCTGTACAAACACAATAAATTCCGACTTAAATACTCCCCTACAAAAATTTGTGAAAGAACACTTGTATTATGTTGCAATGTTTACAAATATACCTCTCACAGTTACTATTCCACAGATGGTAACATGACTTGAGAAAGCAAAACCTTGGCAATATGTTATACAAAACTATCAATGTGCACGTGTGGCGCAGCAGCAGGTGTGCAAATTACGTAATATATCTATCTCTTGTACAGCAGCAAAATTATTTCTCATGTATGGCATATATGGCAGAGCTCTAAAATGTTAACATTTTATGCATGCGGGATGAATGTTTTTTTTTATGAACGTGAGTGAACAAATTATTGCACAAGTGAAAAGCTATTTGTTTCTCTCTCTCTCCCCCCTCCCTCTCTCTCTCTCTCTCTCTCTCCCCCCTCCCTCTCTCTCTCTCTCTCTCTCTCTCTCTCTCTCTCTCCCACAAATTGCTAAACATATTTTGGGGGTAAAAATGTGCAGCCTATAAGTGCAGAAATACAGCATTTTGACAATTGGGCCTTTTTTATTGTTAATAATTACATCTCTCAGTATTTATTCAACAAAACCCAGTATTGAAGTTCAAAAGGCTTTTGCATTTCTCCCTTTTTATGTGAAGACCATTATTTTGCAAAATAAAACATAGTATATAGTTTATGCAAATTATATTTACGAGCCCCCCTTCAACGGTAAAACCATATCCTTAGTGGTGGGACGAGTTACAACTTGTAATAGATACACAACCGTGTAGATTTAATATATTTTTATTTGATAAGTTTAAAACCGAAATTGCTTAAGTTACTACAACCTAAATTTAAAAATAAATTACTAAAATATATTTTGATTGCTGCTTTTATTCTCTTGATTTTTGAAGAATTAATGCAAAATTAATTTTCTTAATGTTTATTTGTTTACTTAAAACATCAAATAGTTAATTGTTTGAGATTGACTTAACACAGATTTTATCAGCTCCCCAAAATACTTTTAGTGCAGGTAGAAGTCTTTCATTCCATTACACACATGTCCATTGTATTGGTCTTGGATATTGGTTGTATCTGTAAGGAAGTATCAGTATCTGTAAAAATATGTATCTGCTGACCACTAGTTACAGGATGCTCGGAAATTCTCCTCACAAACTTTTAGGACTTGTAGAGAGGACTGCGTAGACAACCTTTTGAATAGGAACCCATGTCCGGAAACGTACCGTTACCACGTTATAACCATTTCAAATGTGTATCACTTGTCCCCTTTTCCACTGAAGGAAAGAGTAATGTCACGGATTTTCTTTTGTTGGTATGCATATGCAACTGGGAAGAAGGTACATTACGACATACGATCAACTGACGGCACGTGATGTCTACCCTGCCACGGTATCCTGCCTGGAGCCCCATTCACACACCTTTGCATTTTCTGATTGACATGGTTGAGTACACATTTGTGGAATACACAGACATGATCTTTGTGTATGGCGCAGCTGAAGGTAATGGAAGAGCAGTTCGTCTGTTGTATGAAGAGTGTTATCCACAACACGTGACGCCATTGCCTACCCTTTTTTGCCACAATTATGCAAGTGTTCCGAGAACGGGGTACCTTTACCGCTGACAGGAACGACTTTGTACTGTAAAGAGACGCCGCACTTCTGAAACCGAAGAGACTGTACTGCATCACTTTGAACAGAGTCCGTCAATGAGTACGTTATCAGCTACGTGTGCAATGAGTGTTGCTCCCAGCTTCATATGTGAGGTTCTGCATGGGCAACAACTACATCCTTACCACCTCCAAAGGGTACAGTCCATCCGATTTTGCACCACATGTTAACTCCTGCACCGCTGCACCTCTCACTTGAAATGGTTATAGCACAGAAACTGTATGTTTCTGGACATGGGTTCCTATTCAAAACATTGTCTACTCAGACCTCTCTACAAGTCGTAGAAGTGTGTAAGGGGAATTTCCGAGCATCCTGTATACACAAATTTAATTCAGAACAGTAAAAAAGTAGAGATATGCGAGTCTTGGCAATATCGAGAAATACTCAATATAAATAAATTCTTGATTTTGTCTCGAGACAATTTTCAAATCTTGGAAATTATAATTCTACATGCAACACACGCACGTAAATACATTAAGTATTTCTTCTTGCATAACAAAATGTAAACAAATGTATTCCAAATATTACACAAGCAGTAAACATGCACTTTGAAATAAGCTACAGTAGTTTGACAACAAAGTTCCTCCAAGTGCTAGCAACAATGGTGCGAAATGAACACTCACAACTAGAATGTATGCAGTGATCTATGGCCACAGCACTACATTTTTGTTTTCATTGACAGTTGTGCCTGAAACAAAAGTGTGATATCAAAAGTGTTATACATTAATCTGACTGTTTTAATAAAATCTCTAATCTCATAAAGTATGGAAGATGATGCTTGTCTAGTTCGTATATGTATCTCATAATTCTTTTGCATTAAAATGTTTTAATTTTTTTTTTTTTTTTTTCCCCAGATAAAATGTTTGTGAATTTAGCAAAATTATATTTTATAACTATGATTGCTTAAAACCATAGAATGTTATTTAAGTCCAGAACTATGTAATGCACGTAATTTGTGTTCGAAAAAAAATCAATAACACCAAAATCTAACAAAAATAACACATACAGAAATGTTCTTAAAAATCAAACCTCAAAATCTTGCCTCTAGCTATGACCTGTGGTTGGCCAGTGGAGTTTTCTTGATACAGTGCGTCTCCCAGCTCGTTCTGGCATGCGTCCGTCTGCAATATTAGTGCATTCTTCCATTATGTTCGGTAGAGCCGTGAAATCGCCTTAAAACTTCTCTTCACAGCTAAGAAGGCGTTGTGATGCTCGTCTGTCCATCGCCAATGTGTGTCTGGGAGGTTATGAAGGGGTGCCATTAGGAGAGTAATATTTGACTCAAAGTTGCGAAACCAGTTGCATAAGCCAAGCAAGGTATGCAAATGCTTCTTGTTGGAGGGCTCCTGGGCCTATTGGATGGACGTTATGGAGGCGGTTTGGGAGTACTTTTCCTCGGGAGTGACTACGCGTCCAAAGAAGTCTCTAGTCGTTTTGCCGAAGCGACTCTTGGACAATTTGCAGGTAAGGCCATGTAACTTGAGCCTCTCCAGTACTCGTTGGCTGTTGCTGCAGTGTTCTCCCCATGATTTGGAGTATACAATGATATTGTCCAAATACGCAAAACAAAACTGCCCTACAAATCCAGTCAGTACCTCAGCCAACATGAGCCTCTGGAAGGTTGTTAGGGTGTTCTTCAGCCCAAATGGTATCACTCAGAACTGAAGTGTTTTGCCTTCTGGCGTACTGAAATCAGTGTACTTCCGGCTGTCAGGGTGTACCACGATCTGCCAGTACCCTGACTCCATGTTGAGAGTACTGAAGACAATGGCTTCCCCTATATCGCGGAGAGTGTGTCAGGTTGATTGCTGCCGGGGCGATCGGGTGTGTTATGTTATTGAGGTCTTTGTAATTTACACAGAACAGTAGCTGTCCATCCTTCTTTGGGACTAGAACTTCTCTTGAGCTGTATGGCGAGTTGGACGGTTCCACAATCCCTTGCTCCTTCATTTCCTGAACTTGTCACAATCAAGTGTCACCTCCTGGTGGTCACTTTGTTGGGTCTGTTGTATACAGGTATGTCAGGTAGGCCGTATCTCTTGTTGGGTGCTACGTGTCTGGCATAGCAACCCTCCTTGGCCAGAAGCACCCTCATGGTCGTCAAGGATTTTTCTCAGCTCGGCAAATTCCAATTCATCCAACTATAGTCCATTCCCCATTGGAAGCAACTTTCTCGGAGCCCTTCTAAATATTTACATGCAGGCCTGTTTCATATCCTTCCGCCGAATGTAAATTAACATTGCCATGTAGCATCTGTCAAAATCATTGTTTACATGCCATTGTGTATGACCATGTGTTCGTATACTTTCACTACGTCTAAACATAAACTATTAAATGTGACTTCTACTTTTATACCTGTCAAATGTGTTGTTTACTGTTTACAGCTTTACAAAGAATTCTGTCACATTCCCAAAACCATTTCTTACAAATATTCACAGTTTAGGTCTCTAACATTATTTAGGTCAGTGTTATGACGTTTTAAAAATGCTTGAATTGACGACAGTTCTTATGGTTATTTTACATTAACATATTTGTTTTCGACAACATAGCACAATACATGTAATGCACGTTAGTATTTTGCAGTGACTGTGTTTAACACTGTTACAACTGCGAGGTGAAGGGCTGTAGTAATTATCCTTTTCTTATTGATATATGTTGGGTTATTTATTTAAAAGGACGGCCTCAGTTGGAATAAATATTAAAATTAAGTAACAACCAGTCAAATGAAAAAGGCACATTAAATTCAAGCACGCAACTCGTGTTGCTCATTTTTGTCATACAAACTTAAAAGATAGCTGTGAACATGCACACAAATAAGCCTACAGTAACTTTTATTCCACTCATATTTCTATGTATTGCTAATTACTGTTTATTAGGGTTATTGAATTTTATCAGGCGGGGCTTAGTATTTTTCTTCTGGGATTGTGGCAAATTACGTTACATGACTGTGTTTCAAACCCCTTAGGGCAAAGGTACAACGTTTTGATAAATAAACAGACGTGGATGTAAATAATTAACTTTGTCATGAAAACAGTTCACAGTTAAAACATATAAATAGTGCTAATCAAATATTTGAAATAACGCACATACACAGGACCAGCGTATCGACCACGTTGCACAAAGGCAGGCCATTTCGCAGATGCAATGATTAACGAAACACATGTCACAGTATATTTATTAATGACGTGGAAACACAGATCTATCATAACATCGTAACTTGCCTAGGTAGGTTTAAAAAAAAGTCTACAAATGAGATGTGGTAATTTGAAGTATTTTTTGGAGTAAGAATAATTTACACTTCGTTTGGTAAAAAGCAACACGCCATGTCATAGCGCCCCACGTCTGCCAACTTCACTTGGTAACTGCCCCGCCATCATATCTAAATATATGAAAATAATTATTCATACAATAAAATCTCTTTTCTGTTTTAAATTATAAATTAAAAAATCATTATTTTGCTGTAATAAGTATGAAATAGCTAGCGAAGTGAAAGTTCCCGAGTGTGAAAGAGAGAAAAAAAGAGAGCGCGACAAGTCTCACCCAGCAGACAGTTGGTTTCAGTTGCTTCTCGCTCAATAAAACAACACCGTACCATTATGACATACAATATTTTCCGCTGTTTTTTCAAACTGTAAAAATGAGATATGTTGCAGTCGGGACTACTTAAATATTTTAATGGGCACAGTTTAATTTACAAATAGTATACTAAAAAACTGTATTAAACTAATATTTTAACTGAACTATTTCTTACTGGTCATTGCCAACACGTCTCTGCTCTCGCTGTTGTTAATTCATATTTAAAAAGAAATAAATATTACAATTTATAGAAGATATTACAGTAAATTTTCATTTATTCAATAATACAGAACTGTAAAGTTAACCACAGTGTTGTATATTTGTGGAATATAGGTTATTGAAAGAAAAAAAAAAAAACGTTTGACATGTCATGCCTAGAGTGTTTTTTCAAAGGTTGATGTTCATAAGTATCTTCCATTCGGGAATGGACTATAGTGGTGTATATCATCGAGATTTATTGGTGTTCAAATTGCCGCATTGTGGCTGTGTTCCCAAGTGATGGAAATTCAGTATTTGTCCCTGATATACATGCAATATTGTTTGTGGCCCATCACACACTGATGTTGGTGTAACCAGGTTCACTGATTCTGTGATGTCTGGTGACACTATGAATTCTGCTGGGTGTATATGACTGTATATACCCACGGTTAAAGTGGTATGACCATCAACCGTGAGGGGTTCATCGTGTTGTGCCATTCGTATGAGTTGAGTCTGTGGGTGGAGAGGTGATGCCCTTTGTTCCGAGATTAACACATCTCTTTGGACGAAATTGCCTATGGCCGCAGAATCAAGTAGGGCGAGAGTTTTATCCCCTTTTATCTCCGCTTTTATGTGGGTGGTTCACTCTCCTCGTTTTATCTTTGGATGAGTACGGGCCTTTGGTTCCCAGTGGTGGAGGCTCGCTTCGCATCCCGGTGATGGAGTTTCCAGCCTGTTTGGGTCCTTTGGCCTCCACTGTGCGCTTTGGGGGGTCTGGTGCTCTTGTGTTTCTCCCTTCTCCCAATTTCCCCTGATCATTCTACTTGAATGGGCATTCCTGGTGGAAGTGCCATCCCGGGCAGAACCAGCACTTAGGAAGAACGGGGGAGGATTTGCTTTTCACTCGGGCGGCCTATCTTGATTGGCGATCGTACTAACACAGGGCTCATCTAGCAAGGCCTGCGCCTTCTAATTACGTTCTGTTTTGCCTTCTCCATGAGCTGGTCCACAAATTGTGGTCTTGGGATTCACAATAAATCGCATAGCTTAGGGAGAAGCATGTATGCCACATGGCGACGCATGCAACTCTCCTCGTCTCCGACAGGGAAGATCCGTTTATACATTTGTACCTTTCGGCGTATAATGATCTTGGTCTTTCCATCACTGGCCTGGGTTCGACTGTGAAACTCCGTTGTCAAGCACACTGTGACTTTCTTGCCAGTTAATAGCGCGGAGAGGTAGGAACAGCTGCCCCCACTCCATAATGAATTCCTCATACCTTACCCACCATTCGAGAACTTGGCCTTTGAGCGGTCTCTGGGTCTTGTTAACCCTTTATTTGAGTGGTACTTCATTCTCGCAGAGTTCCTTTTTCATATTCTAGTGTGAATGCAATTTGGTCCTCGTGCGTTCTTCCACCAAACTCTGGCAGTTGAAGGTTTCTGTTACCCTGGGCTGTAATAGGGCTCTGACGAAGGCTAGGATTTGGTGTTTGGTATTGTTCTGCACGTCTGCAGACTTCACAGCGTTACACTAGGCCCAACCTCGTGATACATTCATTGGGCCATTCTATACATACGTGATGGAAGGTCTGTGCACAAACAAGACAATGTACCATATTTACCCCTTGCAAGTTAGCCAGTTGCAATTTGCAGTGTGACGAGTACAGCATTCGTCGCACCAGAATTCAAGTCCAGTGGTGTAACGTATTTCGTCCGTCCATCATAGGCATTGGTATTGGAAGCGGTTGTGAAATGTGCACATATAGATTGAGCCCCTGTGCCAGGGCATGTAGCTATATGGCATTTGTTGGGTATGGTCTCGGCCATGATGGCATCTTGGTTGTTAACGGAACTAATTTCGGCTAGTTCATTTGAGCTCCATGGGGTGTTTTGAGACTCCCCGAAGTCTGGTTGGCTTTCAATTGACGCCTGGCTAGGTTACTGATTCTCAGGGTCGCACTGGCCTAGTTCTGCTTCCTAGTAGCTATTGTGAAAGCGGTGGCCCCACGTTGGGCACCATAAAAATTCTTGCTGTGTGACGGCCTTTGGCTGAGAGGGGTTGTCACTGCCTGGCAAGGTTTTTATTGTGTAGGTCAGAGGCAAGGGTGAGTTTAGCTTACTGATATTAGTGTCAACTGATTGGGTTCCGGCCGGTGTACAATGTCGGGTGCGTGGCATGGCAGCATGGTATAGTCAGTTGGGGATTCGATGGTCTGGCCAATTGGTTGGAAAACTGCCACTGATTTACCTGTGCTTGATGAGGCCCGGGCAGCTCCTTGCTACGGGTGTGGTGGCTGTCGACTACAGCTGGAGTTGAGTTGGTTCTGTGGAGGACTGCTGGCCCGGGGCACTGGAACCAGGGGTTGGCGAGTCCCAGTAGTATTGTAATAAGTATGACATATGGTCAATTTCACACAAGAAGGGGCTAGGGGCATAGCTGAAATATATAAGTATAATGGTAAGGCTTTTATCGTAACTGAGAGGGTTTATTTTACTCTGGGAAACATGTATAATAACAAGTCACCTACAGTTGGCGTGATATTGAATGATTATACGTTCGGGGGAGCACTGTTAACTGATAATAAATTATGTTACTACTGTGTTACCATGCCAGTTCAATTATTTTTTATGGACAGTCTCCACCTATTCTTGACATAGGAGGCTATTTCTAGCTGATTGGACAATGGCGATGAGACATACCCATGTTGTGATCTTCCCTTGCTGCTGGTCGGATGTGGAAAGATGCCGTGCCCTGCCTTACAGTGGTCTATATTGGTGCGTTGTTTAAGCGTTCATGCCCCCGATTGCTGGTGGATGGAAGGGGTTTTTGTAAGCATTTTCGCCCGGTGGTTGCTGCAATAAGTTATTATAATTTCTGGTGTCCTGATTTACTTAAAGTAATAGGCCATGTTCATATGAAGATTTTGAATTAAATTCTGTTTATAACGTCTCCCCCCAACATTCACTAGCAAGGTGTCCTCACCACTCCTTGGAGTATGATTAAATTTTGAATTGCACTAGTAGTTGTGAGGCTCTTACTGTGGCAGTAGGAAAAAGTAGAGGGTTGATGACCTCTTCACTATGGTAGGAATGTTTGTTTGATGGGCTATAGCTCTGAGAGATGGATAATTGAGGTAAAAGGAACTGCCTTCCAGTCCTCAAGCAAGTTGGGTCGTAGAAATGCGGTCAGTCTGGAGAAGTGCTGCAGTTTGTTTATACAGTAGCCGGCTGGTCCTTGAACTTGAAATTTGCTGGAGTGTGCAACTGTCTTCCATTTACTTGATGCAGCAGATGCCATGGTGGCGATACTTAAACGTGACAGCCTTTTCTTGATGCTGTGGTTCCCTAACACTATTTGGCGTGTCTTTGATTATTAAAATGACCAGGGGTCTGGCCCAGGGAAACCGCGGTCTGAGCTATCAAAGATGAAGTAGGTTACCGTACAAATTAGTATTTATGATGCAATGTCGTTTGGGAACTTGCACGTGCTCACTCGCGCCTATCGGCACTCACTCACTTACACATCTCGACATGCAGTAGCAATTATGGTGGAAGTGCGACTTATGACTTATATTTAAAACTGAAGACTTAAAATATAGTCGTAAGACTTAAGGCATAAGATTAGGCCTAGGCCCTTTGCAGGCCTTGCCCCTTATGTCTCAACTGCCAATGGGGGGAAGGCAGGGCACGGAAAGGCAACCTTCCCCCAAATGTGTAGAAAATTGGTCGAAAAATATGCCATCCAAATGGAAAACATACCCTACCCCCCTTGTTTCTCTAGTCCTCCCATGGCTGTAGAGGGGCGTATGGGGGGGGGGGGGGCTTCAAAGAGGAAGGATGGTGGATCAGTGAGGGAGGGTCGGTGCCCCCTCCTGTTTGCTCACAGCAGTCAACAGTTTTTTTTGTGAAAAAACTTCCGTTCTTGATTAATTAGTATGATTCTTTAAGTTGAAAAAAATAAAGTTACTGAAATTATATTGTAAGACATTGCATTATAATGAAAATTATATAACAATAATGAAATTAATTGAACTGTAAGATTGGTTTGCAAATTAACTGCTCTCCCCGTTAAGAATGTGTAATGTATGTACATATAAGTGACGTTACAGTGACAGGATGGAGATGGGATGATGTCGAAACGTAGTAAGTTATGAAATTAATTTTAAAACTGTCATAAAGTCTGTAAAAAAAATTGTATAGCCGGCTTTGTTTTACTTTTTATTTTTTGATACGTTTTCTTTCATTCTCTGCATTTCATGACAAAGATGATGCCACACCATACAATATTTTCTGTCTACCTACAGACCCCTGTACCTTCATACAGTCGACTTGGCTAATTCGAACGTCTTTATTTAAAAATCATGGATAATTTGAACTTTTTCGCTGGTGCCTTGAATTTTCCATTAAATCAATGTACCAAGCATATTATTTTCCAAATCAGCACTGCCAAAGTGGGATGCACCTCACACAGTATATAGGTATGCGCAGCGCTAGGCGCAAGAGACTTGGCAACGGTGTGCAGCGGATGGCATTGGAGACTTGGTAACGGTGTGCAGCAGTTGGCATTGGAGACGTGGCAATGGTGCGCGGCAGAGGAGACACTTCTGTACAGCAGGCATGGTAGTCAGCGACCAGGAGCGGCCAATTTCTAGGTACCATCTGTCCTAATCCCATTATTGTTTGTTTACTCTTCTGGTCAACTGACCTTGTTTTCGCCATGTCAGTCTGCTTACATCCTTGTACCATAGTGTACGTTAGTCAAGCTAGGGAATTTTGTGTTCTAGTTTTGCGTACTATATATGTACGGTTCGTAGTCATGTCGCTGTCTAAACCTGCGCGTGCAACTTACAAGCCCTTAACATTGTTTGAGAAAATTGTTGTCATTAAAAAAGTGGAAGAAGGACTAAAGAAAATTCCAAAATTGCCAATGACTTTGGAATTTTACCATACACTTTGTCAACTTTCCTGAAGAACTAAGATAATATTTTGAACCCAGGGAATTCAATTGGAAAATACAGGAAAAGAACCAGAGGATCAGAAAATACAGAAGTAGATGAATGTTTGTTGAAATGGTTTAAACAAGCGTGATACCAAAAAATTCCTGTAAGTGGACCACTTATGAGCTAAAGTTGAACAGTTTGCAAGTGACTTGGGAAAAAATGACTTCAAGGCCAGCCATGGTTGGCTGGATGGCTTCAAAAGTAGGAATTAAATTGTTTTCAAGTCTGTGTGCGGTGAGAGTGGGAATGTTGATGTGCAAGCGGCTAATGAGTGGAAAACTGATTTGTTAGAAATGATAAGTGACAGGGACCCAAAATACATTTTTAATGTTGACTAAACTGGACTGTTTTTCAGGTGTACTCCAGCTAAAACTATGACTTTTAAGGGTGAGATCTGCAGTGGCGGTAAGCTTAGCAAGGATTGAGTAACACTTTTAGTAGGAGCAAATATGGATGGTTCCGAAAAATTGTCATTATTGATTATAGGAAAATCCGCCAATCCTAGGTGTTTTAAAAATGTGAATTCCAAACCGGTAGAATATGAAGCCAATAGAAAGGCCTGGCTGACATGTGACCTCTTTGAAAAATGGCTTTTAAACTAGATAAGAAAATGGGCAAACAAAAACGGGAAGTTTAATTGTTTACTGACAACTGCACCGCCCACAAAAGCATATCTATACTTCAGAATATTAAAGTGGTGGTTTTCCCACCAAACATGACTTCTATTGTTCAGCCAATGGATCAGGGTATAACGAAGAACTTTATGCACTTTTACAGGTGGCTTGTTATTGACAACATCCTAAATGCTAATGAAGACAAAAAGGTAAAAATTGACCTCCAGGCATTTCGGATGTGTAACGGTGCATGGGAAAAAGTTAAGAGGGAAACAATTGCAAATTGTTTCAAGAAAGCAGGATTTACACAGCAAAGAAACAAGAATGACATCCGAGATCAAAATCGAGAAGATAATGACTAGATCATCCCAGCTGTGGAGGGTTTTGGGGACTTGACGTCATCAGTTTTGTGTGAAGAGTTTGTTACAATGGACGATGGTGTAGTTGTGTGCGAGGAGCAAATAAATGGATGCTGAGATTGTGGTTGAAGTTGTGAGCAGCAGGGAGCAGAGCAGGCGGATCTTCAGATGAAGAAAATGAACGTTCAGAACTGCCAGTGGAGCCTCTGCAGACTTCAGTAGAAGCAATGGAGTACATCCACAAGCTACAGAGATACTTTGAAGCACAGCAAAATGTGATACTGTTTTCAAATCACCTAATACCCTTGAAGATTCTGTTGTGGCTCAAAGACTCAAATTGAGAAAACAGCCAAAAATGTTAAGATTTTTTACAAAAATGTAAATAATGTACTAAGTACAACTTTATGTGTTGTGTGGTACAGTAAAATTACTTAGTAATACAGTACTCTACATATATAATCAATTTTAACCATGTAAATACATATATATATTACATACAACAATTTTCTTATATATATATATATATATATATAACATTTTTAAAATGGCAAAAGTTAGCTTTAGTGCATGTTAAAAATCTGTGCCATGTTTAGATTATTTCCAGGGATGGACAGATACCACATTTTGCCTATACCAACAATACAGATTCTCAGCTGCCAATGCCGCCGATTACAGCAATGCAGATGCCAGTTTTGATGAGCAAAATCATAATTCCCAGTTCTCAATATTTAGAAATACTTTTTTTGACTTAAATTTAAGTCTTCAGTTTTGTGAACACTTATAGCAGTTTTTATTAGGTGTCTACAGCATAGAAATGAAATACAACACTAATTTCAATAATTAATTTATCTGAGCAAATAAGTGACTTAACAGTCAAGCAAAAACTTACCAGACAATACAGCTTTCATTATAAACTGAGTTCCTCAAACACAACCTTCAAAACTTCAGAGGCAATCTGATGTGGACTTGTATTTTAGACCTGAGAAATTACATACCTAATCTCAAAATACAAGTTTTTTTAAACCAACAGCCTAAAGATGTCATTTTAAAAAACTTATTGAAATCAATTTACTATTAAATATTCACTTGAATTTGAGCAATTTTTTTTTTTTTCCATTTATGTTAATGTTTTCGCTTAGTATTCCTTCGTCGGCCAAGCCATACTCAATCCCTTGATTAAAATGACAACTGATTTATTTGTGACAATTTTTTCAAATTGTTAGTTGCAGAATCTTATTTAGAACTTTAATATTCTAATCAAAACCGAAGATGACAGTTTTCAATAATAACTATGTCTGTCAAATTACTGCCATGGTTATAACCATTAATTTTCCATTTACAGTAAGGCTTCCCCCAGATAGTAGAATATAGTGTCAGAGTGTTGGATTCATTTTCATTGTCGCCAATTTACGAATGCAATAACTCATAAAAATAAGAATACAGGTTGCTTTCTCATTGTCGCCTAGCTATGAATGCAGTAAGCTTGTAAGAAGAAAATAGAAAACAAAAAACTATTGCAGGATATAATCAATATTATCGATAGCATCAGTTGTCGATTATCCGTATTTTGCATTCAAGTGTCCAAAAAACAAATGATTCACGCAATATTTGGCGAACGTACCAGCAGGAAATAGGTAAAACGTAAACCACTAGAACAAATCATCGACAAACAATTGTTCTTAATATATTTTGGGTTTCAGATACAGATGGTCATGGTATCAGCATCTGCCCATTCCTATATTACTTCTTCACTTGCTGCCATCATCTCATGCGGTTTTTCATAACAAAATGTGATATTAGTGTAATGTTTATATGTTTGTGTGGTATCGCAGAATTTTGCATAGAAATAAGTAAATTTCTTATAACTTCTTAATTTAGTTTAAATTTTGTATATTTACCATGTTTAAGTTAATTTTGTATTGTGCAATATAACAAATTATTGATTGTGCACTGCTGGCATGTTTAGGTTATGTATGTCATTTAGGTAATAAATAATTTATATAGGAATTTCAGCCAATGCTCTGATATGACAAAATATGTATCTGCAATATTGCCACTCACTGATCTGGATTGGCACAGCTTTAGCACCTTGTATGGTGATTACAGTATATGAGAAATACACTACTTATGCTCTCACTGTCTGCAAAAGTGGATAAAGTCACTAAAAGTGGCATAGTATGAAAATTGTCAGAATTAATTTAAATAATACATAATTTTGATTTTGCCATAAATTAACAGAAATCACAGAATGTATTTTCAATATCATGTGAAAAGTTATGCCATTTAGTTTAGGGAAATTTGTAAATTTCTTAAGTATTGTATGCTTATTTTATGTAGTATTACCATGACATTACTTGTACCTGTATTACAAGTTGTTGCTGCTTTGTGGTCTTGTAACTATTTGAATTGTTTTGCTGTGTGTAGCATCACTCCCCAATAAAGAAACGCAACAGCAGATAGAGGCACGAAACAAGTCAACAATAACAATAACATCAGACTTGCCAGAGGACCGTAGCAATGCTCTGAACACAGTTACACAGGTGACAGTGGTGACAACCACACACCCGCCTGTCCTGCTTCCACCCATCGACCAGGTACCAGCTCCACCTCCTGCCACCTCCAGGCCTGACGAAGTGGTGATTGTTGCCAACGAGACCAACAAGACGCAGATCAATGAGTCGTCGACGGACGATGACCTGTACCACTCGCTGGACTCGCTGGAGTGTGTGGGCCAGCGGCTGGATGAGAGTGAGGTGTTCATTGTGAACTCTAGTATCGTGAGTGGTGGAGATGAGTGTGTGAACATCCGCGACGTGATCCACAGGGACGCCAGCTATGTGTCTGTGGTGACAGTGGGTGATGAGGATGAGGGGGTAGAGGACAAGGACCGGGTGGGAACGCTGGTTGCAAGGCCAGCTTTCAGCTCCCAAAGTGATGTGTCGCACTTGTCCATTGGCCACAGCTACAGCAGCAAGAGTGATTCTGGTGAGTCTTACATCCCAGCGCCTGCTTCTGTGGTTATAAATCTGTAGAAAAGTAGGACATTATGATGTCTTTCATTTTGATGTTATTCTCTGCTGTAAGCTATATATTTGTTGATGTGGTTGATATTTGTTACAATAATATATTTACATATAGACACACACTTGGTAATGCACAAGATGACACATTACAGTGTGCATCCAAGTACTATATTTACTGGATTGACTGCAAAAAATTATAGATAGTTCCCACTTGCTGTTATTGATGCGAGAATATTGAGCTCGAAATTTTTATTATCTGAAAATAAGACTACCGTCATCTTTTTCAGAAGTACTGTAAAAATGTGGGTGATGGGAGATGGTCATCATCAAATTAAATTGTCAGCCATCCTATTTTAGAGAAATACAGTATCTTATATTTTATTCCAGCTTTGCCTCCCTCCCCCTCCCAGAATATGTCCTTTGATTAAAAGATGATTGAGATGTAGAGCATCATATATTATTCCTAAATACATTGACTTATTCTTAATTTTATTAGTTTATTTCCTTTATATATATATATATATTATAGTTCTCCCACACTACCCTGAAGTTAACTTTTTTCGCTGAATCGGGATTTTCTCTTTTCTTTATCAGAAGCACACTACACAATTTTGCTTTAGACATCAGTAGACAGGTATTTTAAAATTTCATTTAATTTGTCACAAAATAGTTAATGCTAAAAGTAATTTTTCCATTGAGTTCATAAAACTCTGTGAGTTGTAAAACAGTAACAAACCCAATTCTTTAAACTAAGTTCACTAGCCTAACTAGTAGTGTACTGGTTAACCTACCAGGGGAGTGGGAGGGTTCACGAGGTGGGCCTGATGACTGTTCTTAGCCCATGTTGTATACCTCTTGCCACCAGTCCATCACTTTGTCATTGCACACACTACAGTGGAAGATGCCTTGCCCATGCTGCCCCTGCGTTGTCCCATCATCTTTGACCCTCAAGGGCCCAGTATACTCCCTTACACTGCAACTTTGAACTGTAGGGGCTCACTATACCAACTTGAACGCCAGCTTTGGTCCGTGGGGGCCGCTATACCACCTTGCATGTCATCTTTGCCCTGTGGGTGCCGACTGTACCACCTTGCACCACATCTTTAGCCTGTGGGTGCCCACTATACCACCTTTCACAATATCTTTGACCTGTGGGTCCCACTATACCACCTTGCATTACATCATTGTGTGTGGGTGACCACTATACCACCTTGCACTGCATCTTTGGCTTGTGGGTGCCCACTGTATCACCTTGCACCACATCTTTGGCCCATGAGGTCCATTATACCACGTTGCGCGGCATCTTTGGCCCATGAGGTCCACTATACCACGTTGCGCGGCATCTTTGGCCCATGGGTGCCTACTTTACCACCTTGTATGGCAACTTTGGTCTGTGGGTACTCACTGTACCACCTTGCACTGCATCATTGTGTGTGGGTGACCACTACACCACCTTGCACTGCATCTTTGGCGGGTGCGGGTCAATTGTACCACCTTGCACGGCATCTTTGACCTGTGCGTGCTCACTGTACCACCTTGCACTGCATCTTTGACCTATGAGGGCCCACTGTACCACCTTGCACTGCATCTTTGACCTGTGAGGGCCCACTGTACCTCCTTGCACTGCATCTTTGGCCTGTGGGTGCTTACTGTATGACCTTGCACTGCTTATTTGACCTGTGAGGGCCCACTGTACCACCTTGCATGGCATCATTATATGTGAGTGCCCACTGTACCACCTTGCACTGCATCTTTGACCTGTGAGGGCCCACTGTACCACCTTGCACTGCATCTTTGGCCTGTGGGTCCCACTATACCACCTTGCACGGGATCTTTGGCCTTTGGGGGTCCACTATACCACCTTGCATGGCATCTTTGGCCCGTGGGGCCCATTGTACCACCTTGCATGCCAACTTTGGCCTGTGCATGCTCACTGTACCACCTTGCACTGCATCATTGTGTGTGAGTGACCACTATACCACCTTGCACGGCATCTTTGGCTGTGGGTCCCACTATACCACCTTGTACGACATCATTGTGTGTGGGTGACCACTATACCACCTTGGACAGCATCTTTGGCCCGTGTGGGCCCACTGTACCACCTTGCACGTCATTTTTGGCCTATGGGGACCTACTCTATCACCTTGCATGGCATCTTTGGCCTGTGGGGGCCCACTATACCATCATCATGCAGTAAGATTTTGAAGAGAATAGAGCGAACACTTCTGCCCACACTGATATCCTCTTACGGGCGTGATCACATGGGCCAAACATGGGGTGTTTTCAATTTTGCAGGTAGCGAGGTTGCTGCTCTCAGGCCCATCCCACGCAGTGTCTATTTCTAATTACTAACATGGTTACTGTATTAATGTCATTTCGGCAATGACTGCGTAGAATATCTGTGACACATAATAATAGAGTCGGTACATACAGTACTTTATTCTGAAGACACAGAAACAGTTTCACCAATTTATGGGTGCTTCTGGGTTTCCATCCGCATGGAAAACAGGAAGAAGTCAGGGAATTTTAAGTGACAGCGAAAAGAGAGTGAATTGTCATTTGGGTCAGGGAAAATGTAAGTTATTGCTGCTCTGCAAATGTTGTTAGTTGTGTGAATTCAGGATAATGTAATTAGATGAATATGCATTTAAAATTTTTAATTGTTAAGTTTGTGAACTGGCAATAATACATACATCCATGGCGATGGGCTGCCCAGTATCCCCCTTCAACACAATGACCACTGAATAGGTATGCAAATTTCTCTGCTTCCAGAAGCATACCTGCTGGACCAGGAGTAGCAAATTAGGATCTGCTAGCTGTAGATGGGTCACATGTGCAGACCTGCCAATTTGTACGATTTATCCATAAATTGTATGGGAAATGACACCATTGTACGACTGTACGGTCACATCTGGAATCTTAACTGGTTTTTGGAAATATCCTGACATTAAAAGGATTTGCACCTTGTGTTTCAGTTTTTAGTGCAGCATTGGGATGTCAAGGTCATAGAGAGACAAATCTTGTGGGCCTGTGCTATCTGGTTCCTTATTGGTTGCTTTTAGCCAATCAGGTGCAATATTTCTGGCTTAGAGTGTATTCGTTGGGCTAGAGTTCTGGCTGGCAACCAATCAGTGAATTTCTTTATCGGTAGTGTGTAAAATGGTTTCTTTATTGCAGGAAGTTTGTATCTGTGTCGGGAGTGAAAGAAGTTTGTGAAGTAATGGAATAAATACTATACACATTTAATTTTCTCTGCGTAATATTTGTGTTCGTAGTTTCTAACCTCGCCAAGCATTGTGCTCATATTACAGTATTGAATTTTTTTAATAATATATGTTTCATGATGTAGGTTGTGGCTTCAATGTGTGGTTACAACATGAGCAGGAAAAATCAATATCAAGCCATCACAGACATGTATATGCAAGATTTTCCTTATAAGGTCTGATAAAGGCAAGATATTTGCATTTTGTACAGTGTGTCATTGTGATATAAACATTGTGCATGCAGACAAAAACTATATAAGAAATTCACGGCAAAACAACCAATAACATCCGCAATACAAAATGTTCTGAGATAAAAAAAAATTCAGAATAATTTGGTGAACACTGTAAATATTGACAATACATTCATTAGAAGCAAGTGTTTTCACCTCTTTCATAGTGGAACATAACCTACTATTGAGTGTAGCTGATCACGTGGGACCTCTTTTTCACAAATGTTTCCCACGTCGGATGTAGCAAAAACTACGGCTGCTGCAAAATAAAAACTTCCACTCTGTGAGGCTTCAAATCCTATAAATGAAATTGTAACCCACCTGCAAACTGGCCCTTTTTTTCTTTCTACTGATGGTAGTAACAACTCGCATTCAAAGCTCAGAATGATGGAAATTTTAGAAAAATTGGTCTCGTGCATTCTTTCGTTGGCTAATTTGATAGGTGATGCAACGAGCTTAAACATAGGCAATTTAATGCTAGCCAAAATGGAACGACTTGTTGTCCCTGCTATAAATATGATAGCTTTTTCTTCTGAGAATGCTGCGGTAATGCTCGGCTGCAAAAATGGTGTGACAGTTGTTCTGAAAAACACCCAAGAAAGCTTATTGTAATGGGATGTTTGTGACACTTAGTAAATTTGGTTGCAGAAAAGGGTGCTAATAAACTGTCTGTTAAAATTGATGAAACTTTAATACATGTTTATTATTACTTGGAAAAAAATGTTGCAAACAAAAAGAAAGTTTGGTATAATTTAAAAATCTGCACAATATAAAAACAAAGCAGTTACATATTTAAGTTAATTGCTAGGCTAGAAAGTTTTAGTATACTTATTCTAACCTTTGCTAAAACCTGTAGGCCTAAAATATATATCTTATTTTGGATACTGAAATATGCAAAGAAATTCACATTAAATTTATGCCAAAATAATTTATGTTTAAATGTGTACTGGAATGGAAATTTCATAAGTTGGCAAGTCTGCTCGTACAGCAGGCAGCTTGGATGAATTCTTAGGGTGTCAAAAATGCATCAATCTGATAATGAGGAAGCTCTTCACCAACTGGCTTGATGATACACTTTGATATATTCTTTGCTGAACTAAGTGGCGTTATGAGCCAACCCATGCACAGGTAAGTTGGCTTTTCAATGTGGTAGCCCCGTGCGCTGAACACATGCTTCCGAAATGAAGCTCGCTTGACTGGCAGAGTCCAGCAACACGCAAACTGTGTGTACTGTGCCCTCATTAGTTACAACAGCGAACCATGGCTGTTGAAAGCAGTATCGATGAAAGGGCTGCGGTCATGCTGGACAAAAGTTACAGCAGAGAAAGTACTTGGTACCTCATCTTGATGCTTATTATCAGATGTGGATGGCAGTTGAGCACTTTCGAATGACTCAGATGATATGTCCTTACAATTCTTCTGTTTTTTCTCAAAATAAAGTATTGTGTGGTGCCTTGCACATCATTTCCTACAATTTGACAAGGATGAACAGTTCTTGGCCATACATGCACTACATAAATAGTCCAAACATACTCTAGCTTATTTGGCTACAACAAACCTCTCTGATGGCGATTTTGTTAAAAATGCCAGACAGCGATGAAGCATGTGAACAGCATGGCACATTTTACACTTTCTAACAGCATGGCACATTTTACACTTTCTTTCGACTGAGTGCAAACTAATTAAGGAATTTGAACATTGTGGTGAAAAGAGGTCATGCTTTTAAGAATTAGCAGCCTTTTTTTACTCTAATTGGTACTCTACCTTTGGACTGATTGACAGCTTCCATGGATTGACAGTGTTATTCCAAGAAAGTTATAACTGCTTCATGGTAGGAACATAATCTGGATTCAATGCCAGTTCCCAATGTTTCCAGAGTGTGGAATCCAGTTTTCTCTCAAATGTATAAGAAGTAGATTCTATGTATCTACTGGGATGCTTATAGCTTGCAAACCGGAAACATTTTCAATAACCTCGGCAATTAAATGCCTCAGAGCTGCAGGTGAGTCCTAGTTACAGTGGGTACTTGCAATAGGGCATCTAGATGTTGTGATGTAATAAGCCAGTTGTTTTCATACCTTCTGACAAGTATGTTCCACGCTACTGAATAATTTTCAACTGTGAGTGCAATCGACTTAACATGAGTGGTTCCTCTGCTAATGATGTCCTTTATCCCAAGCTCTCTACATTGCTCAACAAGAGCTGCTTTGCTATTAAGGACCTGGATAAATTTGAGAATGTTGTCCATGTAGTGATTTCTCCACCGAAAGTGGGAAGGTTAAGTCGAGGTAACGTTATTACATGCGACCTTGGTCCATCACTACTCGTGGATCCTTTCGGTTTGTTGTTTCAGCCTTGTTTGCTAACGAATCATGTTCTGCCGTAACTCCATAAAAGTTGTTGTCAAACGTGGTAAAAAGTATCAAAACGTATAATTATTTTTTAGAGAAAGTTGTAGGGCAATATGGTTGTCCTCAAAACCCTGACGTAACTGTTTCAAATCCCGCACTGTTACTTTAAACAATCCTTGTTTAGAAGTTTTTTTTTAATCTGCTTATACTGCAGCACGGTTCAAACGAGCATCCACTCTTTGCAAACGGCACTGCAACAAAAACGAGTCTGCAGTTTAAGTTTTTAGGTTAAGCCTACCACACAAACACACAAAAAAAGAAAACTTGCACAGCCAAATTTCAGTCAACCACATTTAAAATGTCTCTGAGGACATTATCTTTATCGCCAACACTATCACCTTCAACCTCCTGATTTTATACATGTGAACATATGTTGTCATACTCGTTCATACACTACCAGCGCAAATTTGACACAAAAAGTCTTATCAACACTGGTACAATCCAGTCCTGAATTTACCAAAATGTTACATATTATTTGATTCACAAACCGGAGGACCAACAGAAGACAAAAGCACATCAGAGTTGTGTCCACGTCCATTAAATATTTACAACACACAAGCTCGCATGACACCATGACCCTGTTATGATGGCCATTTTGCTGCAACTGTCTGATTTCAGTACAAAACACTGCAGCTGAAGATCTTTCACTAATAACACAAATATTTACACAGAACAGGATGTATTGGCTTTCATTAAGAGTAGTTGGTTGTAGGGGTGGCTTTTTAGTATGTTTTCTTGCGTGAAATATAATATTACTGACACATGTATGCCTTGGTCCACCATTTTATGTACCATCATGAAACACTGAAGTGCCACAATTTATTTTTCTTCTTCAATTGATTAGTTTCAGGAAACTGGTGAAGCGTCATACATATTGAATAAATCAGCAAATTATTTTGTGGAATTTCAGCAGTAAGTCAGTGTGTTGGTTGACATATAACACGTAGTAGTGCCCCCCCCCCCCCCTTCAACTACGTATCATCACTTGCACGTCACATGCCCCAGAAGAGATACGAAACTCGAGTAGTCGCTACCAAGGCCAGCACCTGTCTCCTTAAACACGGTGGATGCCTGGTGAGCAGAATGCACCTCAAACAAGAGTTGAATTTCAATTACTCCGCCTAACAGAATCCCATGAGATTGTAGACCAAGTGGAAATGCAAGATAGCTGCCCCTAAGCAAGTGGCAGATAGTGTACACATGTCAGGCAACTACACCATTTCCAGTCTTCCCCGAGAGATCACACCTAGTGTACTGGCGCCCACAAAAGGAGAAGTCACCCCAACGTAATTGCCAGATGGCAGAAGGAACCAGACTTCCCCTAGTTAGGAGAATAAAGGACCCTGCACCGTCGCAGAATGGCAGTACATACCAGCAGCTTGCCATAGCACAGATTGTGCTAAGGCTATCTCTACTGTGTCTGCTCTCCTCTGCCTTGTGCGGAAACGTTCAGCTATCACCAGTGACCAATGCAAGACTTTGTCCAATGCAAGAATTTATCATACGCTGCAGCCCTGAAGATTCGTCGTTCCCCCACAAACCACAACTCCCTGTACCATTCTAAGTCCCTTCAGGATGACTCGGCTTCAGTTAAGGTACAGCTGTTCTGATGGCTACCTAATTTGTTGCACTTCCTCTTCTAGAATACCCTTCAGGCGGGTTCATCAAACCAACTAGCTCCTTCACCTGTCTTTTGCTTTTACACCTTCCATAAGTTGATCAGTGCATTGATTCATAGTAGGAGAGTACGGGTCATCATGTTCTGTTCTGGACAAAATAAAACACGTCTTTAGTTTAACTGCCCTTTGTCTTTTCTTGAGTGAACTGTATGTATTCTTGCTGGTGTCACCCCGCAAAGGAGTGGCAGGGAACCGCAGTTTGTGAAATTATTTTCCGAAACTAGAATAGGAGTGCAGCCTGTCCCCCAAAATGTACTTGACGGACATCACCGGAAACACCACACATTAGACGGCCTTGTGGACCATGTATGCAAAGGTACCAGATGCGCACGTACGGTAGAGCCCTGACCACTAGCAAGACGCATGATGAACAGGCTAGGACACACTCTTCAGTTAACCCACTGCATTCACTGCATATAAACCCCCCCCCCGGGAGCAATGCCAGGCCTTACAAGAAGGGATCTACCCTTTCTGGGTTACACTTAGGTAGGGATATCATTGCTGTCCACCCCAGTGTGAATGTGAACTGTAGCACCTTTTTTCCTTGTAAATACCGTTCACCCACAGAAGGGCAGCTGCTATCCTCTCAGAGAAACAGGCACTGCGTAACCAACCTTCCGCAACCTTCAGCTGCTTAACACCCCGGGAACAAGCTCACGCCGCCCATCAACTGTTGAGGCCTCAAGTCTCAGTTGTCCCTCTCAATTTCCTTTGGCCTCTTGGAGAAGATTCCTGTAGCTACTCGCCGTATGTTCCAATACCGGCACCTGGACCTGCCCCTGGTACTAAGCGTCGAACCCACCGACGACGCCAGATCACTGAAGCCGGCCGTCATCACCATGACGGATGCCTGCCTGCCCCTGCAGAGTCAGCCACTCGCTGGAGCCACCCAGCAGATGCCACTGTCATCAACCAGGTTTTTAAGGGATATCACACCAGGGACCTTCACCGACAAGCACTCTGTTCACTGCAGTAAGAAATGTCAGAGGTATACCAGCGGCCTCGCCAAAATCAAATAGCTGAAAGCCCAGTCTAGTCCAGCTGGACTTGTGCCGAGCAGGCGGTCTACCTGCCTGACCCTATTGAAGGGCCATCACGCATCAATACTAGAGTATATGGTTTTTGAGTAGTGCCCAATGTGGGGCCATAGGGTAATTAACCTAAATTAATTTGTCAGAACGAGATCAGTAGAATGCTGAGATAAGGAGAAAAGGCCAGGAGGAAACCTTAGCAATACGTGGTTTCTGGGAGTCTATACAAACCTCATGGCACCCAATCTAGTTAGCCAGTAACATATCCTAAATGGGGGATAGTGTAACTGTCGCTGACGAAACCTCTACGACTGCCATGGACTCAGAAAACCTAGAAACAAGGTGTTGCATTGCCTCATGCACTGGCGTGGGACAGTTTATAATTGAGTGCGTGCATTGCGAAGGTGGGTTCCACTACTGCTGCCTATGGTGGAAGGGTGAGTCCCACTACACAGATAGCTTAAAGTCCTTGCGTGAACAGTGCCACTAACAAAAAGCCGCCCTTTGAGACTGGATCACGTGTCTAGGTCGTGGAATAAACACAGTGAGGTAAATAACCCATAGCCAAACTTTTCACCAGGCTGTATCGGCTGGCCTGACAGAAGGTTTACATGCCCCGGACTTGTGTATCATTGTGTGACGTGTCGACAAGCCGAATAATACAGACAGGGTAACCCAGATACTCACATTGTGCCATCAACTTATAACTTAGACGGCCCACAAATATCAGAGTTCGCTGGCTGACTGAAGACCCTGTCATTTTCACACAAGAATGTGAACATGAATTTAGGGCGAACGATGTGCGACCTAAACAGTTGGTCACCCGGGCACATAAACAGGTAAGTGGGAAAACCGAGGAATGGTGCGCCATGTGTAGCGAGTTCATAACTAAGTGGACACAGTTACGCGACCGGTTAGCAACCCAGCTACAGGGCAAAGAGGTCCTAGCCCTCCTGACCACAGAATTCCACAGCGATAGCCAGGATATAGATGATGAAGCTGAAATATTTATACTTAGATAGGTACAAATTACAAACATATAATTCCAGAAGAAAATGAAGAGAGCGGTGTACGAGCTATAGATCGCATGCTCCTATCCAACTTCCGTAATTTCCTACAAATTTCCCGCTTGCGTACCATTGAAAAAATTGTAGAAAGAACAAGGAAAACAGAGAGGAATTTTAAAGCCAAGCCCAGAGACTGCAAGGGAAGCGAGGCCCTAGCGAAGGTTGAGTGGAAACCCCTGCTGTCTCCCCCTCCCATTACCCCAGCGCTTCCTAAGAGCTAATTATTTCTGGGTCTACGCTTCAATACAGACTGCCCAACCGAGAGAGAGAGAGAGAGAGAGAGAGAGAGAGAGAGATAGAGTGCCCTGCACCAACAGAGGGGGAATGCCCAACCGGCCATGCGACAAGCGAGCCAACAACGAGCCCCTACGAAGAGAGGGACAGAAATCTCCATGCTGAGGGAAGGGAAGTGCCAAATTTTACCCCCCAGAGGCTGGTCACAGAGCGTTATTTCCATAATGCAGCCCGTATTCACATCAAGCTAAACCGGCAAATTGCAGCAGCAAAGCTGTACATGGCAGCCACAGGCAACTTTGTCTGGAGCAACCTGCTTAAACCCTGACAATGAGCCCTTCTTACACCCGCCAACAAAAGTGTTCAGATGGCACATCCTGACCACCTCTTCCAAGTGGAGCGGAAATAACAGAAATAAGGCTGACGATCTGGGTCCACCATAAAACCACCCAGTTAAGAGTACCTGGGAACCCTGGCTGCAACAGCAGCGGTGCAGTCTAGATCGGCAACGCTGTATCTATATTGGGGGAAAAGGGGGTGACAATCAACTGGGAGTGTAGCCAAGTTGACGCAACCCCTCCGCTACCTCAACACGTGTTCCAGAAGAACTGATCTGCCTTCAACGGCTGCAAGTGAGACTACACTAGCCGTCCGCAATTCAACAGCAGAAACCAAAGACCAAAAGCCAAACCTGAAGAGCCCGACATCAACGTACAAAACCCCGAGCTAAGCTCAAACCAACCCTTTACCAAGAGCCCAAACCCAGACCGCAGATAACACAAACCAACCCGGAACCCAACATACGACACTCGAGGAAGGGAAGGAGCTAGAGCAGAAGCCACAAGGGAGCGCTGCACCCTCAAGGGTTATAGCTCCCTTTAGTTCGGTTTGCCTCGTCTTGATCACTCCGCTCCACCCCTTCCGGTACGCTCAGTGAAGTGACACCCTAGCATGAGGCAGTTCAAGAGCTAGCGGGTCTGAGATATCGTGGAAGTCCCATTGGAACGGGAACACTTGCGCCTGCCTCCTAGACTTCGCCTGATGGTGGAGAAACAGATCAAAGTGGAAGAGCTCCTAACCCCCCTCTTCACTTCTCCTAGAATCCACGCAGAAGGATGACCCCAGCTGTGATGCTATGCCAGATGGTGACGGATAAGTCCGCACCCACGGTCGAGGCAGGGGTGAACTCTGAACCCCTGTCCCCGACTACCAACGGTCAGAAGGATGAGCTCAGCTATGACAGTGTCCCGGGTAGCTATGTGATGCTGTAAGCCGATCACAAACCCTGGATTAAGGTGTCCGCAACCACAGGAGGTAATGCCAAGCCCCTGCACCCAGCTGGACCAACCCAGAGACGAGAGTTGCCACAGCGAGCTTGCCACACTGCCTTTCAAGGTCAAGCCGGCCAGTACTGCGAAACCACGTGGCAACTGACCCGGAGATTTATGTGGCCATACTCACAGCATGGAGAGTTACACAATCGCAAAATCAGTGCCGGCCCCATGGACCGGAACCAGTAAAGTGTGAGAAAAGGGCGAAAAGTAAGTCGTAAGACCTCGCTTATACAACCAGTGACAGGGAATTATAAACAATCCCAGTGAGAATAGTCACAGTGAATTACAAATGATTCCATTATTAAAACAGTGAATTGGTCGTGGCCGTGATGAAATAATCGTAATTAATTTGAGAACGGAAGCCATAAGAGTGAACACAAATAAACAGACAGTGAGCCTCCTTACGCAATTAAGTGTAGAACTGTGTGACAGATTACCTATGTTATATACGCCTACCCATGGCTAGAGTCAAGATTATATGGTTTTATGCGGAAACTGGAATTGTTTTGCGAAATTCACTACAAATTGCGAAAATTGTGAATTCTGCATTAATCATGAAATAACACCGCCAACACAGGTGAACAGTAATCCGATTATCAGTAAATTTTTTTAAATGGTATATAAAACAATGATCATGCCCAACGTGTAATAAAATAGCCCTAAGTCATGTGCATTATGTTGTTCTGCGTAGAGTTGTTCCGCTACTTAATATATTTTCATGTATCTGTATTGGGTATGGTGTTGGGCTGATACATTATTATTGGTTGTAGACAGTGAAATTGGGTTATTACTTACTTTATACACACAAATTATATGGTGTGGCTATATGTTTTTCAGTATTGATCACTCATACAATAATTTGTTCACTCATGTTCATAAATAAAATAACCTTCATCCCGCATGCGTAGAATGTAAACAAATTGGAGCTCAGCCATAGCAGCCGTACATGCAAAAATAATTTCTTTGTTGTACAAGAGGAAAATTTCTTACATAGTTCGCATGCCCGCCACTGTGCCACAATTGTATATTGATAGGTGCTATTTTGTGTAACATGTATCCCTGGTTTTGCTTTCTCAAGTCACATTGCCATCTGTGGAATAGTGATTGTGTGACGTAAATTTGTGAACATTGCTACATAATATGAATTTTCCATCACAAATGTTTTGTAGGAGAGTAACTGTCGGAATTTATCATGTATGTACGGAATCGAGATTTAACAATATTTACAGGAATACAAAAGTTTAGTTCTCTTTATCAAAAAATACTAATAGCCACGAGAAATATTTATTCCTGCGACAAAAACTGATGCTTGTGAGAGTGAGGGACGTTGTTTGTAATTCATGTTTGCTGAATGTTACAAAGATGACGGCATAAGTATCACCAAATCAAAAATATGTTTTACCTTTCAAAACTTATCAAAACATTGTTTATTTCCTTCGTGAAATGATGAATATACCATTGTATTATAATTAGAAAACATAAATATTAATTTTTTATGATAAATGTTAGTCTTGACATTTAATCATTTGCATTTCGTAAAATCGTATTGCAATATTTGTGTAGTAATAATATTGTGATGGCATAAATACAAAACAGTGACTGCAGAAAAATACCGGTACCATACTATATTTGTATTACAAACGTCGGTAACCTGAAACTTTGATTTTGTTCTATAGTCAAGACGTGTTTTAGTAATGCCTAAAAATAAAGCTAAGGCACCATCGCGTGCAGAGTAGTTCAGTAATGAAGGTTACTATGTTAGTAATGGAAAAATACTTTTCTGCAAATATAGTAACTGCTGCTTGGAACACGAATGGAAAGATACATTAAATAAACACTTCATCAGCGACAAATACAAGATTTGCAAAACACTCCTCAAATTTGAAACAACAGCTTTCAATTGTAGAAACGGGAGCTATTTTAAAGTGTGTGAAAGAGCAAAAAGAGGATTTTGTGCTAGAAACGGTGGAAGCTTTCACAGATGCAAGCATAGCATTCGAGAAACTCAACAACATCCAGTTGAAAATCTGGATGCAAAAACACATGAGTGGTTTTGGATACATCCTTATTGCAGATTGGATAAGGGAAATTACAATGCTATGCTACAAGCAAAAAACAAGGGGAGAGAGCACAAGTCAGTGGAAAGGACATAGTCATACTTGCTGATGAAACTATAGACAAGGCAAATAACTGTATTTTCAACATATTATTTAAAGTTTTGAATCCACCTGCTAAACACAGAGTTATTTTAGATTTTAGGGGTATCTTGTGTACTTGATTCATCAAATAATGTTTGTTGTTCTCAGGCTGTGATCGATGTGTGCTCCAAGTCCAAGTATGAAGTGAAAGAATAAAATATAGTTGCCTATATCACAGACGGTGCCAGATATATGACAACATCTGCTGACACATGCAAAGGTGTATTTAGTGACAACATGTATCAGTGCAGTGTTGGGTACAGAAAATAAACATTTTTTGGACAGATCTGGAAAATTAATTTAGAGGAGCTGAACGTTTTTGTATGCAAGGTGGAGAATGCCTTCCTTAATACAGTGAAGAGGCGCACATATAATTTCTTCAACAAAACATGGAGAAGAGAAAACAAGGTACTGGCGAGACTGTTCCCAATGCCCACAGTAACAAGATGTAATACATGGTTTGAATCAGTTTCATACTTGGCACTGCACCCGCATGATGTTGAATTCTTTGTTCAGCTTAGTGAAGATTATGAACAGGTGAGAAGATACAAAGCCTTGAGGCAATATTGATATTCATTGCTCAGAACTTTGCCATCCTTGTGGAGTTGATCAATTTTCTTGAAGCATCCATGTATCCTAATGCTCATCAAAGCTAAGCCTCTTGAAATTAAATAATTTGATAAACAGTAACCTAGTCCATCATTTATTTCGTGGAATTGGAGCTTTATTTAATCCTCAATATATATGAAGCATACAAGTGGAGGATAAAGAATTTCAGAATCATGTTGAACACTTATCTTTTCTTGAAAAGGTGCCGAAGAACCTGCTAGCAGAGGGCTTCATAACCCTCCAAAAAACTGGTTTCCGAAGAGCAGAACAAATCATATGTAACCCATGTGGACATGGTCGACATATTGTGCCGCTTGAAAGATGATTTCCCAGAATTTGCATCTGCTACATTCAAGTTAATTTGGATCCCCCCAACTAATATTGATTCTGATAGATCATTCTCCAAATGTTCAGTGATTGTGAGTGACCAGAGGAGATCTTTAAAACCAGAGAATGCTGAGCTACTGAGAATCGTGGGTTTTTCCTGAATCAAGAACATGATAAATAATTTACTTTGCAATTTTTGTGAATGCTATTATTAAGATAGGAGTGTTTAATAAGCGTGTGTATGTTTATATGTTGTTTATTTTATGTGCTTTCGATTGATGCGTCAGACTTGGGGAAGTAGACTTAGTATTAGAGCATATTAAATCTTTATGACAATAAAAATGAAATTCATGTTTTTAATGACGAAATTCACATGAAAATAACACCACAAAACCTTGGCACTACCCATGGCGCATACCCGAACTCTCCCCAAGAGAAAGGACGCACACATCTGCATAGCTGAGGAACAACTAGGAACAGGTGAAAGCCTGCCTAATAAAAAAAAACTGTCTAAAGTGAAAATAAAATTGTGGTAAATATTCGGAGTCATTGTTATTTTGAATGCTGTGTTTTTTTTCTTATCTGTAGGTGACCTTTACACATTTTAACTTGGTAAGTATACAGCGTATTGTAGTGTAACTCCTGTAGCATAGGTTAAGTGTGAAATCTCTGACGTAAGGTACAGGAGGCCTTGTGCCCCCTCCCTAGGGTGAAACGTATCACATGCAAAATAAACCTGCACTGTGACCCACAGTGGCCTACAGAGCAAAGCCATTTTTTCCCTGAAGGGTGCGGACAGTCACCCAAAACAATTATTCCCTCCCTTTTTGGCACAAAAGTCTTTATAACAAAGACTGAAAAGTATGATTATGTTAATTGTCCAATTATATTTCTCCTTTTATACAAATTTTTACTTACAACTGTAAAAAGTTCCCTTCATTTGTCACACATTTTAGATGAAAAATAATATTTACAAAAGTCATAATGTTATTTTAAATGATGTATAAGCTGTATTGTGTGACTTACTTTTTGTGTACCAAGTATTTTTTATCGTAAAAGTTTTTATTATGTATTTAAAATTTGAGAGTTTTGCAAATTTTTGGTTTACATAATGTTGCTCAACAAAATTAGTGGGTTTTTTTTCTGACAATGTTAATTTATTCATAGTGGCCATAATGGTTTACTCTATAAGTGTTTAAAAGAAAATCCATTTAATACTCTTCTTATATAAATCAATACTAAAGAACCAATACAATTCAGTTTCAGTAGCAGTTGGATTCAAAATTAACTACAGGATGAAAAAAGAAACACATTGTAAATCACCTCTCTATAAAGAACGCCTCTATAACAAACACACAAAGTTTTGGTCCCTTCAATTTTGTTATACAGAGATTTTATTGTATTTAGACATGGCGGATGCCTGGAGAGCACAATGCACCTCAAGCAAGAGCGGAATATAAGTCACCCCTGCCTAACAGAATCCCGCTAGAAGGGAGACCAAGCGGGAAGGCAAGAGAGTTGCCCCTAAGTGAGTGGCAGATACAGTGCGCAGAACAGGCCACTACCCTGTTTCCAGCCTTCCCCGAGAGATTGCAGCTAGTACTAACCTGCCCACGAAGGTAGGATCCATTCTGCCGGAATCGCCCGACGGCTGAAGGAACCACACACACACACCCTGGCAAGGAGAATAAAGCTCTCTGCACCACCACAGAACAGCAGTGGATACCAGCAGCATACCGTAGCACCAGTCATACTAAGGCTCTACTGTGTCTGCTCTCCTCTGCCTCGTGAGGAATTGCCTGGCTATCACCAGTGACCAATGCCGGACTTCTTCAGCATGCACTGCAGACAGGAAGAGCAGTTGTTCCCCCCATTTTAACCCTTTCCGTCAACCCACAACTCCTGGTACCTTTTAATTCCCTTCAGGACAACTCAGTTTCAGTTAGGGTACAGTTGTACTGAATGCTGCCTACTTCATTGCTCTTGCTCTTCTAGTACACTTTTCAGGCAGGCTCTTCAAGCCGACAGGCCCACTTCAACTGTCTTTTGCTTTTTCACCTGCGGTTAAGTTTCAGTGCGTTGATTCATAGTCGGATAGTATGGGTCGCAGTGTTCTATTCTGGGCGGAATAAAAACGTCTTTAGTCAAACCTCCATCATTCTCTTTCCTCCTTGAGTGAACTGTATGTATTCCTTCCTGGTGTCACCCAACAAAGGAGCTGCAGTGAACTGCTGTTTGTGAACTAATTTTCCAAAATTAGAGTACGACTGTAGCCTGTCCCCTAAAAAGGACTTGATGTAAATCACCCAAAACACCACACATTAGGCGGCCACCCATATTGTGAATCAGGTACGCAAAGGTACCAGATATGCATGTATGGTAGAGTCCCGATCACTAGTAAGACACATAATGAAGAGGCTGGATCACCATTGTCAGTTTGCTCGTTCCGTCCATCGTTTATAGACACTCTGGGTGCAATGATAGGCCTTATAGGGTTACCCTTAACATGGATATCATTGCCATCCACCCCAGTATGAACGTGAACTGTAGTACCTTTCCCATGTAAATGCAGTTCACCCCCAGAAGGGGAAGTATTTGGAGCGACAGAACGACAGCTACTATCCTCGCTGAGAAACAGGCACTGCTTAACCAACCGTCTCTACCCTTCAGCTCCTTAACCCCCTGGTTTCAAACTAATGCCACCCAACAACTGTTGAGGCTTCACCTCCCAGTTCACCCTCTTAATTTGTTTGGCCTCTTGGAGAAGATCCCCAGAGCTGCTCACCCTGTCGTCCTGTACCTCTGCCTTGGTCAGCCCCTGGCATAGGGCGTCAAACCTGCCCATGCCGCCGAATCACCGCAGATAGCGGGGCGGATGCCTGCCTGCCCCTGTAGAGTCAGCCACTCGCCGGAGCCACCCAGTGGACACCACTGCCATCAACCAGTCTGGTCGGGTGACCACACTGGGGATGGGGGGGGGGGGGCCTTCACCGGCGAGCACTCTGCCCATGCTAGCAAGGCACAGGCATGTCAGGTGTAAGCCAGTAACCTTGCCTTTGTCAAACATTCTAAAGCCCAGACTAGTCCAGCTAGACTTCACGCCCAGCAGACGGCCTATTTGCCCGACCCTGTTCAATTGCACCATCAAGATCAAGTACCAGATCTTGCAAACTCTGAGCCTGTTTGTCCATTCTCACACGGAAATAAAAACCTAGTAGACGCTGACGCGCTTTAGTCCTCCAGGCTGTCGCACGTCATGGTTATTGGAATGTTTGAAATATACATGCCAGGAAACCACCATTTAAACTTAGTTTTGTCCCAAAAAAATTAACATGTTTACTATATGGAAATTTTAATTTTTTTTAAAATCTTTATGTATTGAATGTGTTCATTATTTAAATTGGTACGAACTTCAAAATACCTATCACATTCTCTTTGTTTGATTAGGCTTATAATAAGTTGAATGTTACTTCCAAATCAGCAACATTTCATGGCTGTGCTGCTTTTCTAAAACTGTCAAAATTTAGTGAACTTTTATAAATTGTAGGATAACAGCTGTCCCAATGCTCATTGGCTAACCAATATATAGCAGTGCTTTACCTGTTTGGGAGAAAACTTTAACAGTGATGCATGATGTCCTTAGATTAATGACGGATCATCACAGTTAGGCTGGTTTTATTTGGTGTGAGGCTAGACATACCAGGTTACTTTGACGTGGCCTTACTTAGTTAAGCAGGTGGCCACTGAACCAGGAAAACCAGGAAAAAGTATGGAATTGAAAAGGACTCGGGCAAAACCTGGCAGTAGTCTGGAATTTTGTCCATCTGTAGGTCATCTTTTTCCCCTCTTTTCAGGTGTTTCAAGTTTCGTCACCTAATACTGTGATGGTAGGTCGGGGTACTTTTATGTGAACAATCATTTGTCAACATTGTGCAATATTTTTTCTACCCGGAGTAGTTTCCCATGTCCAGTTCCCGCCCCGTCGTAGTATAATTTCCTACACAGAGCGACATGTCACTCTGGAGGGGAGAATGTCGGCAGGCGTATCTCATCCTCTCTCTCTTTAACGTCTAGGTCACGCCGCTCGCTTGTTTTTCAGTGTTTGTGTGTAATTTGCTGTATGACGACGTAGACATGTCGACTAGTTACTCATCTCATTTTGAATGTGAATTTCCATGGGCTTCAGAAGACACTAAAGATAGAAGCAGTGCACTGTGCAAAGTTTTAAAACAGATACAATGGACAGGGAACCATTTCTAAGCCACGCAAAATCTAAACTGCATCAAAAATACTTGCTGATAACTCAAGAAACTTGCAAGTTACTGTATTCCTTTCTGTAGATTCAAACCAAACCGCAAATACCAAATTACCAAATTCGTCACCATTTTTGTATGCAAAATCAGTCACGTGATCATTTTATCAACAAAATTTGCCATTTCGGACATGACCTGAGATGATTCAGAGTCAAAAGCGCTTCAATGGAGAGAAATGGAGGTTTCACGCAGGTCTCTGTGACAGGTTGACAGTGTAAAGAGATAAACATCAGCTCATGCGGCACAGCGATAGACGTATGGTACTGCTGCTTGTTAAACGACACACTTCACTGCATCGCCTGACCACCGCTTGGATAAGCTGGAGTGTACTGTACCTCCTATCAAACAAGAGTTGAACGGATGTTAAATTATGTTTTACAGGTAAAGGTGACCTGTTTCTGAACTGTGCGAGGTAGGCAATTAAGCGGCTGGGAAAACAACTAGACTTAACTATCTAGTCTTGGTGTCCAGAAGAGACTAAGGGATTTTTACCTCTAACCAGAAGGGCAGTGGTACGTGTTGGCATTCCTGAAGGTCGGGTGGTATTTACATGTGATTGACAATTTCTTTGGGGTTTGGCTCCGAAAGATCTCTGGAGAGTGTTGAAGACGTCTGCGAAGGCGTAGTTAGTTTCCAGTTAATCCAGATGACCTGGGTGGTAGTAGATGGCCCCAACACAGGAGGAGGTTGGAAAGAGCTTTGGCACCAGGAAGGCGGGTCAAGGAGCAAACTCTTGAAGAAGCTGCAAGGACGTGTTGGCTGCCTTTGGCACCTTGCAATAGGGTGGAAGAGTGTGAACTCTCAAATAAGGGCCATGTACCAGTATTTGTGCTGGCTTGCTTGCCCTTGGTTTCGGAGAGGGGGGAGGGGGTTGGCATGACACACCGCAATTTTCAGCTGAGGTGGTACAAGTCAGCGCTTCTCTTGGTGTTGCAATTGTGGTGCAATCTTTTGATGCACTAATCTTTTGATGCGCTAATTGCATAACATCATCTCAGCAGTTTGGTGGTCAGCTCATTTCTACTTGTATAAATGAGCATGTTATTTTACAGCGGGGTAAACACTAAACTTTCCCGGCATCTGTAAATGCCTCTCGCTCAAGGGGTGTATCAGTTAGGCATTTCTGGAAGACTTGTACTAACAGGGTCCTTTTGGTAGTGATCTTTAGATTTGCAGTGATGAGGTGAAATTATATTAGTAGTTAGGAAAAGATGCCACATGTCAGTAGGTACAGTTTTATACTTAAGGACAATTAAATTATATTGAGTCTTTGTGTATGTGCTGTGGATTCTTGAAAATACGTTTTTCAATGGTCCAAGACAAAAAAAAAACATGGCATGCGGGAAAACAATGGATGCAAACGTAGATTGTAGTTCTGAGAAAATCTTATATAACCTCAAAATGCATGTGTGATTGAACTGGCAGCTTAAATTCTGTAAAACCTTGTTAATGAGAAGTGGATTAATTCAAAATCGTATACAATTTGAAGCGTTTATTTGCCCCAAAACGGAAGGATATGATTTTATATGCTTTTGTGTTTGGTTAATTTGAAATTCCCCTTTTATGTAATTTGAAGTTGGATTTCATCCAAAAGTGTATGTAAAGATCAGTTTAATTTATCAAAGCTATAATAATTATGATAATAAACATGTATAGCCTACACTGTCGCATGTGCGTGCACATAAACCAGCAATTTCTACACTTTTGGTGATAATAAACCTTGAGCCGCACGCGCAGAATATTCCACGCATGTTCAACCACTCGTCTGCTCATGCTCGTATTGCTCCAGTGCGCCGATATAACCGCCATCTTGTGAAACCTGAACAGCATGCCACAATCTGATTCAATATTATGGCTGTTCAATTTACGTGCCGGCGCTAGCGCAAATAATACTTTTTTTTTCATGTGCAAAATCTGTAGAAAGCTAACAAATGCTGTAATCTTAAAGGGGTTTGGTGTCTTATCTTATTATTAATTATTCAACGTATATTTTTCACAGTTACGCATGTATGCACTAAAACATTTGGAAAAGGTTTAGAACTAGTGGGGAAAATGTGATTAGGTGGACGTGCCCTTGTTTGTAATGGCAATTGTTTTAGTAGAAAAGTAAGTAGGGTTAGGAATCGCGTGTTATTTGTGTATATACAAAGTGCAATTGAGCCTCTTTAAATAAGTTTTTTATTTTCTTGTCCAGTGTTCTGACTTCCTTTGTTGGCCGAGCTACATTCAATCCAGCGACGAATATTGCCACAAATAATTTACTGACGGCAATTTTCACCAACTGTTATATACTTGCTGAACAAATTTAAACCTTTACAACAGTAAACAAACCTGCAACCAATTGCTTTCAATAATAATAACGCCTGTCAAAATATTGTCACATCTTTACAAATTCTGTTTACGAGAATAACATTATAGACCGTACAAAACAGTCTGAGATTGTGCCATTGGTTTTCGTCGTCATTGTCAACCCAAGGGTGCTGTAAATGCATAAGAAGAAGAATGTGAGATGCTTTCTCATTGTCACCAACCTACCAGTGCAGTAAACACAGAAGAACAAAAAGAAGTATAGGAAATAGAACATGAAAAACTGCTATGGGAGGTAAACAATACTGTCAATATCACCAGTTATCGATTAACCGCATTGTTTTGCATTTGTGTAGTGTTAAAACCGATTGATTTGCGCAATCTGTGGTGAAATTAGTTGGTTTTGAACAGGCGTTGCGGGAAAACAATCAGCGATCGTTGAAAGCGGTTAATAATTAACATTGTTTGTATAGGAATTTTGGCAGGACCAAAATTAATTAACGAGGAATACGGTAAAACGTGCATAACGAGAACGAATGTTCGAGAATCCAGTGTACCTAAATCTTATAGTAGTAGATGACGGAAAATGCATTCAGTGAACAGTCAAGTGCACAGTAAACTATAGTCATCATTCCTGCCATTATTTTCGGGTGTACATCACTTTCTCTCTTTCTAGAATGGTTGCCTCGTACAAGGGCTAGGTTAGGCATGAAACATCTCTGGGGCTTACAAGGAACCTCCAGGCAATAAACTTTGTCACCATGCGACCATCCCACAGTCTAGCCAAGTCTGGCTCATAACATTTCCTATCAATTTTTTCCCTTGGGTTTATGGTGGTGTAGCAGTTACTGCGTTCGCCTCTCACCAAGTAAACCGTGTTCAATTTTTGGGTGGATTACTCCTGGTTTTTGCACGTGGAATTGTGCCGGATATTGGAGGATTCTCTTGGGGATCTCCTGTTTCCCCCATACTTGCATTCTGGCACTGCTCCACGTGTACTTCGTTTCACCCTCATCGGCTCTTAAGACCCCAAAATCTCTTCACTCAACTGAACTAATATTTCTTTCTCTTTTATTTGGTATTGTCATTCTAGACACGAACATCAGTTTGCTTCAGTGTTTGTGCAACGTGAATATGTTGGTTTGTTGAAGGTACAGATGATGAGGCTGGTCGCACGTCCATCATTGTGGAGGGAATGACAGTGGAGTCAACGGATGTGGATCAGTTTGCAGATGGCCATCCGTCTGTTGTAAAGAAGGTGAATGGAGAGGCTGTGCGAGCACCACTGAGAGAAAACGAGGATGTGTTCATCGTAGTGAGCAAGTCTCACAAGAGAGTGAGTACACCAGGGCTTAGCTACTGTTCATGTTGCACCTGTAAATGTAGGTTTTCTCTTGTGTGTATACATCCACGTATACATCTGTTTTGGTGTGTGTGTGTGTGTTTGTGTGTGTGCCACATGCACGTACACGCACACACACTTATAGATTGTTTTGGAAACAGTACAATTGTGCTGAATATATTTTTGTATAGGATTTTTAAGTAACTTAAAGGAGAAGCATAAAAATGCACTTGGAATATGTTATTTTTAAAGCATTAAATTTGGTTAATTTATTGTTACTTCTTTGTTGAATGGTTCAGTATCTCACAGTTAATATTAGATTTTGATTCAAATTTAGTTAGATCTGATTGGTAGGGTTTTGGCTTGGTTTTTAGCTGGGGAAAATACTGTACTGATTTTACCTATTTATGGATTGCTAATACAGTAGGAACATTAAACTGACCCCTCATGGTTTCCAGAAATAAGGTTGTTAATACAGGTCTGTTGTACGGTAGGTATTTTGAAAAATTTTGGACCAATTTTGACTCCCTCCTTCATTCTCCCTCCTTGACCCTTATGTGAAAATGTCATTTTTTTTTTTTTTCCGGATTTCTTTGTTTAGTCTCTCTAGCGCAAAAGATACACATTTTATTTATTTTTGTTAAATTTAAGTGTGGTCTTGAGAGCCAATGAGTGTGATTGAGGTAGTATGGAGTGGCGTCGGAATGAAGGGGTGTAGGAAATGGGAGATCCCCAAGAAAACCCGCTGACCAACGGCATAGTTTGCCATGATTCCAACATGCGAAAATCCAGTGACCCGGCCAGGGATTGAACCCGGATCGCCTTGGTGGGAGGCTAGCAGGGTAACCGCTCAGCCACCATGGTCACCTTGTTAAATTTAAATATATTTTAATAGGTAGAAGTTATCTGAAAAAAAAATATACGAGAGGTATATGCAGTAAAACCTCGTTAATTTAAAATTCTCATGGTAAAAATTTCCGGCTTTGAATAACATAATTTCAAAATATCAAACTTTAAAAAGAAAATTTTTTGTCAAGATGTTATTGTTTGGGAATGTCTTCTTTTCCTTTGAAAATATTGTTATCATTGCTCAAGTTTGAGAATATTAGAAATTGCGCTATTTACCAACATTTTTTTTTTTTTTCTTCCCAAAACTGTAAGACATCCTAAATGGCGCAGATGACATGTGGATCAGACAGGACTCGAGTTATTTAGGCACACTGATGTTACGGGGTGGTTGCCGGTGGCAAGATACGCTTTGGGACACACTCTCACAAGATATTTGGAAAATGGTAATGGAAAACACTTTGAATGAAATGGAGCACACAAAACAGACTTTGCATTTGTGGTTAATGGTGCTTCATACGGATGCGTGAAATTGGGTTGCTGAGGGCGACATCACACTTTAGCAATGTTTTAGTTGTGTCAGTTAGGAACACGGGGTTAACTTTGGCTGTTCTCTCTACTGGCTGACCGCTCTCTGACCGGTATACAGAACTGGGTGTTAGCCTGTTGGCAAGGTACAAAGTCAAATGTGTTGCTGTCCAGCGTGTAGGTTGGTACAGCCACAGGTGTACCTTGGTTGTAGCGTTGTAGGTGGCCCGGTGTGACTGCTGGCCCAACTGCTGCGAGGCTTGTGGCGGTTGAAAGTGGAGTCTTGATGTGGTGTACCGGCATTGCTGTAGCTGGTGATTCTCTGTGGTGGGCTGCTGGTCCGGTGGCTCTGGAACCAGGGGTTGGCTATGCCGAGAGGCACATGCTGTACGTGCGTGCGGAATGCTAACACAATCAGTTGTGGACGTCTGGCTGTCTTGATTGCTGCTGCAAATGAGGGGGAGGGAGCTGGGAAGTGGCGGGCAGCTTGAGCTCGTTCCCGAGGAGTAGTACTCTAGAGTGCAGGTGGGGCTATAGTGCAGCTCCCAATGGCTTTGGAGGCAGTGGCTGCCTTCCTTTCTTGCCACTTACTACCATTCCTCTGGGTGTAAGGCATAGGGCAGGTGCAAGTACTGGCCTCGTAAGAGGGAAGCAGGCGACGATAGTCTCTAGTTAGGTGTAATACCACAGCCGGTGACTAATTCACACTTCAGGGGGTGGCTGTGAATTCTGACATCAGGCAAACAAAACAAGCTGGCGTTTCTGTAGGACCCCCCGCGATAAGGGGCGTATCTTGTAGGCACTCCGGTAGCTAACTGTTAAGGTTCAAACCCTGTCTGAGGTGATATGGAGGCACGGGCTAATGAAGCGAAGTCGTATTTAAATATTGTCAGAAAATCGTCGAGCGTCAGTACCACGATGTACTTTGCGAGTCAGAGGTCAATATATGCAGGAGCGACAATGGTCTTTTGTATCACATGCCACACCACTGCTACCCACAAACCACTAAATTGGTGCACAATCTTTCTGTTGGCAACATGCCTCTGTGACACTTTCAGCATCTACTCATGTGTTCTATGGTGTAATAAATGTGTGCTACATTGTCTTATACAACTTTAAAACACCCATTTTAACTATTTCTAGTTTCAAGAAATTGATAGTATAAACTAGTCTTTGGCCGTGAAAAGTGCTGTTCGAAAGCAGGCACCAAAAATAAATAAATAATCTCTTTTCCTTTATCTGTACCATACAGCTGTCAAAGCATTACCCTCTCCCCTGTTATCAGTTTCAGCCATTTCCCTACTTCAGGATATTGTTTGTAAGCATGCTGGACCTGCACAATAGAGAGTGAAGGATCCTACTTCTTCACAAAAAAAAAGACAATGGTCAACTATCTGCACGAAGAACTACACAATATCCCAACCGGCAGTGGTAGTTTAGCCTTATTTTCTCTTATGCTGTCTGAGAGACACTCCCATCCGTAATTTAAAGTCAACTCAAGGAATGATTTTTTTTTTTTTTTAGATTTCTGAATACAAGCATACGTGTACTTCGTTTCCATGTCAAAATTTTTTTAACATTCGCCTGAATGTATTTTTGTATAAATTAACTGTGGCACTGGTACAAGGGCTGCATCAGCCCTTGTATCAGAAATGCAAATTATGAACGAAATAATGAAAATAAAACACAAGATTGCACTATTTAGCAATGATAAAAGTCAAAAACTTCCAACACAAGCGATCTGCTTATCAAACAAGGCTACGACGCCATCTTAACTGTTGTTTCCTGATTGAGAAAACATGCTAACCAACCTGGATGGCCAGAAGTTCTCTGCTGTATGCAGGGTTGCCAATAATCCATTAACAAATAGTTCGGCTTCATGTCCACATGTACTAGGAATATCAAAATACCACAAAATCATAGATTCCGATTCCTAATTCGATTCCTGCCTCAATTCTTGGTTCGATTCCGATTCTCGATTCCACAAGAAGATTAATTAATAGTATTTAATTTACGCTGAATGCAAACAATATATTTTATGTTTATAAACTGTTTTGTAAAAAAATTTTATCTTTTACATGATAGTTCAAAATTTGAATGACCGAACCCTCTTGAACTGCAAGTCTGTATCAAACTAACATTTTCGAGCATTTTCTATGATCCCAACAAAATTCCTATGTAAATAATGCTAAAAATGTCTGTTTTTGCCAAACTCAAAATTTAGGTCTAATATTTACCATATTGACTGAACAAAAATATCTGTAGCATCGCCGGAAAATACATGATCTGATCACTAAACAACGAAGTATTAACAAAAATATATAGTATTGACTGTACTCACAAAGCCATAGAATGTCCATAAAAAGTACATTATATGCACATGCAGAAAAAATATTAATAGATAACACAAATTAAATAAATTTTCAACACACATTGTTTTTGCGTATGTCTCACTGCCCTGCATTTAGTCCTGTTTATGTAATTTACGACTTCCGAAATAACTTGTAGTTAATTTAGTCGCGATATTGTACTTTGTAATAAAACAAATAATAGACATCTCAAACTACAAATTGTGTATTTAGAGAGCACAAAATACAAAAATTAAACCAGAAAACGTGGAAATGCAGTATATATTTATAAAAAATTTGTTCTGTAGAGTTTTATTAGATATTTAGATCAAACTATTTTGTTTACGAGGACAACCATATTGGTAACGAAGCAGCAAAAACAGCGGTTCCATATTTCTGAGATAGTGATTCGCGATGCGACGTAGTCAACATTAGCAAGTTTACCATTGAATAATTTTTCATAAAAATTACGAATTGATTATGTATATATGTATTACTAATAAATCCATAAAGTTAGAAATAGACACCGCTAAAACCCTATTCACTGTACTTTATCAATTACAATACTCAAATTGTACATTAGAAAATAATTTCGCTACTGTACGTGAGATATATTTTACGTAGTTCGTACGCCCGCCGCCAAGCAACAAGTGGACAATGATTGACACTATTTTGTGAAACATGTTGCTGTGGTTTTGAATTCTGAAATCACGTTACCATCTGTGGAATAGTAGTTGATTGTGCCATATGTATTTGTGTAAACATTACAAGATGATACATTTTTTGTGTCAATGTTTTTATGGGTGAAATTAAGCCGGAATTTAATATGTTTTATGGATTCGTAACTATAACTTGCGTGTTTGGTTAGTGAATGGGTTTCATTACCGCTCGACAAGTAATTGTTAGCAAAAATTGTCGTAAAGAAATAAGTTTAATTTAGTGTATTGGGTGAACGTGCATTTTGGTGTTAAGTACAACATTTCTGAGGTATAAAATTTAGGGCTACATGTCTGCATTCATAATTTTCCCGTATGCAACTGTTTTTTTAGTTTGTCCACTGATAAATGTATTTTAGAGAACCACTGTGCCCATCCCTGTTGATTTGTTGTTAATAAAAATAAAAAGTCTCCAGAGAATCTGCATGTACTGGAATCAACATGATTCGATTCTCTATACCTTTAATCACTTAAGAATCAACAGTATCGAGAAATCGAGGAATTGAATTTGACATCCCTACTAATATACACTATATACACTCCAAACATCCCTCCCACCTTGAAATTATTTCAATTGTCAGTAGGTAAGGGGCACAGCTTCACAGCCGGACACTTCACGAGTCCATGGGAAGTTCGCACGGTGGCCACTCTTGCAACCCCATCACTTCCTTGGTGAAGCTCGGTCTGAGAGCAGGGTGAGCCAGGCAATGCTCCCTGCATTTTCTGCTACTCTCTCGTGAGGCATAGGGTAACAGCTCTATAGTTCACGCAGCACACTGAGACAGAAAAAGAGTCCCTACTGATCCCCCACCGTAGGCGGGCTAATCAGGGATGTGGAGCCGTGTGGACCGCCAAGCCTACACTGGTTGTGGGCTCACACTAGGATACCCGGCAACACTGCAGGCCACAGTCACCATGCACTATCCAGAGAAGCAACCCAAGTCTGTCGTGCCTCCTGATGTGAAGGTATTGCTAATGGTTGTGGTGTCACTGTTTCTCCCTTATGAGCACTGACAGTGCTGATATGTAGCTGGGGAGAATCATGTAGCCATCTAATATGTATGTCTTAATTCAGTTTAATAAAATTCTCAGTTTCCGTCTACAGTGCACAGCGTAATCTACCTTCAACTGTGGATACAAATAAATACCCTGGAAATAAATACAAAGGTAGAGACCATTGTGTGTTTATTGAGAGCTCAATAAACACGTTACCTGTGCTACCTCCTACCAAGTCTGGGATAGATGAAGGTAACTGCATGGTTCCAGGTGTAGATGACCTGGTACTAAGTAAAAGGGAAATACTGGTTCTAGACAAAAATAAAGAGTTATAGTTAAACTGCTAAATAAAGGTGTCTAGAGGAGACAATGTGAAGTTAAACGAAAATGTTTATGTTCGTATATCATTGGGTTGACTGGTCGTCTACGTACGTAGTAAATAGCCATGAGGGCGTACTCAAAGGTTGGTACCTTCTCCAAATATCCGAGCACTGGCAGTGCTGTGGGAAGTTACTAGAGATGCGAAAGAATGACTGCCAGGACTTATATATTGGAAGCTTGTTGACTGCCGGCATGGGTTGGGGGTGAGGCGTGACGTCCTCCAGCCCTGGGTGGTGTGAGAAACCTCCTGTTAGCGAATTTGCTTCGTGCCTCGTCGGATGTGCTCGGTCTTGCCCAAGGTCTGGGCAGCTTGTTGGCTTCGTGTGGGGGGAAGGGGCGTGCCAGTCGAGTTGTGTATCTTCCAGGTGAGAAGTAATTGCTTGTAAATTCCCGTTGCCTGTAGGGTAGGCAATGTGTTGTTCATGCCTTTACAGATGGAAGAGCTGCTCTAGGCTATGAGTCATAATCGTATTTGAATAGATGTAGAAGCAGCACGCGTTAGTTTTTTTTTTAACTACAGTAGTTTTTCTATATAATTAATGAATATCATATAAAAGTATTCCTCCAAAAAATGAATAATAATTGTTAACATTTGGTTTATAATAAAGTTCATTATTTCACTATACATTATCTGATTTTGGTTTTGAGTTTCTAAAGTCATTATAAGCAAGAAACATTTTATCACGAAGGCCATTTTCAATATCTAAATTCCGATTTACTGTTGGAAAAATATTGTATCTTCAATTTTTAACACAAATATTTCTTACATTACAGTGATTAAACATAGAAACGTCTACATACTGTTCACCACAATTTTTTTTAATGATTTTGAAAACCTACAGTTACAGAATTGAGTATGTCAAATTGTAAATTATTAAATTTATCTTTTATATTAAAGTTAAAAACAGTTGATTAAACAGGAACTTCTTTTTCTAAAAATTGCCTCAATTAAAACTAATATGCAACGTAGGATTTTTTTTTTTTTTTATTGTAATAGCTGTATTAGATTCATATTCAAACTATTTTGCTTGGATCAGCATAACTTTTCTGAACTGCACCATCTGCATTCTTTGTTTCATAAACAAATAAACAATTGTTATTAAATGAATTACGTAAAAAAGTAATTTCATAACCACCTTTTCAGTAAATTTCATTGTCATCTCGAATAAAACGAAACCAATATCTCAGTTTATAAGTTATTTCATTTCTTTTATCACTATGTGCAGATTTTACTCAATATTTATCAACACCAGTAAATTCGAAATAATTTTGTTCACTTGGTGATCTTAATAAATTATTCATCACTGTTAATGTTATTTCTGGATTATCAACAGCTTCAATAATATTAACATGTTTTGAGATTTCAACTAAAAAACTAGTGGAAAAAAGGTTAGACAAATATCAATATTATCTATATTTTATCATATTTTGCTTTATCACCAACTTTTTAGTAATTTAAATCCTTATTGTTCATTATCGTAAGCACCATTTGGAAAAGAAATTACATCACCTATAGGAATATCAAATTCAATTCTATTATTGTAAACATGTAAATTTCTTCTAGTTTGATGTGTCGGAGGAAAAGTTTGTCTTTCAAAACTCTCAATACTTTTATAACTCATTTATAAGAAAAAAAATTATATATGAATGAAAGGTTCACCAAAAGAATTTTCTCGAGTTAAATTACTCATTGAAAAATATAGAAATTTGAAAAAGAGTCATGAAGCAGAGTACAAAAAAAATAAAGGGCTACCTCTAATTGACAAATTACGAAATATTGGTAATAAAGTAGAACAATTAAGTGAAAAAAATAACAATTTAATAGCGACGTTAGTTCCAGTAGCAGTAGAATATTTAGATTAACCACCAACACTAGAAGAAACAGAATTTGAAGGAGAATTATTTTCAGAACATAAATCTTCTAGTTTGGAAGAACAAATGGGAATTGTGCCCATAAAAGATTCTACTATATAGCTCAGAAAATAAATTTAGAAAAGAATAAAAGTTATTGATGCAAATTATGGCTTATAAACATATAGGCATAATATTTACATTGGAGATACAAAAGTAATGATAGATGATCATAAAATATTTGTTAATGATAAATAATATAAATTAACAGAAGGGCTTTCTAATTGGTTAACAAAAGAAAAAAAGAAGATCTTAAGGTTAAATTCACAAATAATGACTTTGAAAATTACAAAGATATTGTTATAGACACAAATGCTTCATATCAAGAATATAATCCAAAAATTAAAGTAAACTCAAATAAAAGTTGGAAGTACACAAATATAATTTAAAAAAAATATGATAAATATGTTAAAAAAATTGATTTCAACATCAGTGTCAAATGCACCTGAAAAAATGATTTCTCGAAGAACTCCTAGATTTGGAGAAGTTATAAAAAAATACAATATTTTACCAAAAGAATACGTTTTGATGGGCGATGTTAGAAAATTGATTGATAGATTGTTAGTTATTCTTGGTGAAGAAAATGTTGGAAATAACAATTACTACAATGTAAAAAGTGAGCATAATGAATATGTTGAACAATAAGTTTTCTGAATTTGTTATTAATAATCCAAAAGGAATTCCATATCTTATAAGTGTGTTTTAAATGTAATTACACTTTAATTTTAGAATTCAGAACATCATGGTTGAATAATAAATTGGGCATTAAACAATTTAAATTTGCTTGAAATGGTTTCGCCAGGCTATAATTATTGTGGACCATTCACAAAATTAATCGAAAAATTGGAAAAAGAAGACAATGGAATAAATAAATTAGATGACGCATTTAAACATCTTGCCATTGCTTAGCGAGATCATAAAGATTTGGAATCTAGACATGAAGATGACAAAATTGCACAAAAGAAATTTGGTTAGATAAAAACACTCCATTTGATGAAAAAAATTGCTTCTGCAGCTGTTACTTCAATTATGTTTACAAATAGAAAATTAGGATGGGGTATTAAAATTTATTAATTAATATTTTTTTTCTTTATAAATGAATATGGTAAACATAACTTTTGACATACCCATTGATCAATTAAAAGATTTGGGTATAGATAAATTTTTAGTAAAAGATCAACTTGAGATTTAAAAAAATTTAGATTTCAAGAAGGAAAAGGTTTCAAATTAACTTTGCCTATATTAATAATCAAAAAAATACTAAAAGTAAAATCTGGAAATGGTTTACATCATGGTGGTTTTTTACCATTTGTAATTCCAGTTTTAACTACATTTGGCTAGTGCAATTTACAATTCAGTTTAACGAACTAAAAATAAATAAAAAAGAATTAGAAGAACAACAGAGACATAATTTAGCAATGGAAAAGAAATCAGGCAGTGGTTTAGGTGCAAAAGAAGGAAAACCAAATAAAATGTGAGTTTATTTCTATTATGTAATATTGATGTTGAAAAATATGCAAAAATGCTAAAAATTAAATATTTCAGAAATGTTTATATGATTTATGAATTACCAAAAAGAATGCACAATAATGAATATACTATGGTTAATTTTAACATTTCATGAAATCCAGGTACTCACTCTGTTTGTTATTTTATAGAAAATAATAATGTTTACTATTTTGATTAATTTGGAGGTAACATTCCTAGTAATTTAATTAATTACTTCAAAAAGAGAAATTTTTTTACAATGATAATAGAGCTCAAAATTTTAATTCTGTTATTTGTTGACATCTGTGTTTAATTGTATTTTATTTTTTTCGAGAGGTTTTAGATTTAATGATATAATTTATTTGTTATTAAATGACAAATATATTTGGGAAACCGTTAATCAAATTTTTAAATAAAAACTTTGACAATAATGCTTATGCTTTAAGAAAGATGTAGATTTAAAATACTAAACTATTGCTTCTGTTTTAAAACAAGATGTAGATTAAAAATACAATGCTATTTTTTCAGCTTACCTTTTTAAAAATGATCTAGATTCAAAATACAAAACTGTTGCTTCTGATTATGCATTAAAAAAATATGTACATTTAAAATACAATACTATTGTTTCTGATTTTAAAAAATATGTAGATTCAAAATACAAAAGATTATGTTTCTATTCAAAATCATAGAATAAATAATATGGCCGATCCTATAGATGGAAAAGACACAGTAAGTGAAAAAATTTTTGATAAAGAATTAATTGTTAAATTGCCAAATCTAAATCTATCAGTTTTGAATTACGTATTGTGATATACTTGTTAAATCGAAAATTGAAAAAAGCAAAGAAGTTTATGATTAAGAATTAGATGTTAAATTACAAAATTTAAACTTATCAGTTTAGAATTATTGTGATACACTTGTGTTAACTCTAAAGTTGAAAAATGTAAGGAAGAAAAATCTCTATATATTTTATTTACGTGCAAAGTGGGAAGAAAAGAATGTTTTTCTCTTAGATAATGAACATAATTTTTTTTTTTTTTTTATGGTGGTTTGTACTGTTTTGTAAAATAATTGCTGATAATTTAACTTTACAGTATGATAATTTTGAAATTTATGTGAATCAAAATATCAAAATATATTACAGTAAGCCTTTTGATGTTAAATGGCATGATAGTTTTACTTATAGAACGAAAGAAGATGTGGATCTTAATCGCAATGGTTGGTTGACTATGATAGGAGTATTCATGAAATATAAAGAATATATATAAAGACTAATTATGTTTCTTACTATTAAATGGGTAACACTTGGTGCTTGAAGTGTAAGAAAGGTGCTAAAAATAATAATATAAAAAATAAAAATACGAAAAATGGACGATTAGTTCAAAAAAGTAAATGTTCAATATGTAATTCTATTAAAATAACATTTTAAAAAAAAAATTGTGCAATGTAAGAGAAGGAATAATCAATGAATTATATAAACCAACAAGAAAGAATTTTCCAAGATGAAAAGCAATTTCGTATGAAATTGATGATTTATGGCAAATTGATATTGTTAATATGGATACTGGAAATTTAAAAGGTGTATCACATATAAATAATGGATTTAAGTATATTATGTGCTAATGGTTTAGAATGTATAGTGATAAAATGAAAACCACATAATATACAAAGTGATAATGGTTCTGAATTTTATAGTAAAACATTTAAAGAACTTGTGCAGAAATATAAAATCAATCATTATTCTACATTCAGTGAACTAAAAGCGGGTGTGTTAGAAATATTTAACCGCACAATGAAAAATAAAATTTAGTAAAATTAGCTTGGAGTAGTAATTATAAATGTATAAATATATTAGATGAATTAGTGAAAGAATACAACAATACGAAACATAAAACTATTGTTATGAAACTTATTGAAATAAATAAAAAAATGTATGTGAAATATATATGTTTACTACACCGAAGTACAAAGTTGGCAATGTTGTCCGCGTTAGCAGAATTAAACACTTTTTGAAAAGTTATACTCTGAATTGGACAGCTGAATTATTGACTATTTTTTTAAGTTTTACATTATAATGTACCTACGTAAAACTAAAAGATGCCAAAGAAGAAGAAATAAAAGCTAGTTTTTATGAATACAGAATTATGAAAACTAACTATTGTGATGAATATTTGGTTTAAAATGTCTTAAAAATAAAAGGTGATAAAAATTATGTTAAATGGTTAGGTTTTGATAATTCTCATGACATGTTCCAGACGTTCATGTATCCCTTGTGCCCGTTTGTACCACTAGACATACATCAACCATACAGCAACACCTGACCAATCGTCATTAGGTCGCTGTCCCGATCAGAGCAGATTGACAAGAATGGCGTGTTTACACTTTTCTTGCTGCTCTGCAACTTGTGGGTCTCGGGCCACCATATTTTAAATGTATTACAATATTGAACTCTAGTAATAAATTGATATGCGGCCCAAATGGGTGCTTCCCGTAAAGTCACAACCGTTGAATGCAACAGCCATTGTAGGGAACACTGAGGTAAGCCTTTTCAATGTGCTCAATGTCGACGGGCCTTGTGGCAGAGTCCGGTGTGCAACGTGGTTCCAAGAGGTGTCAGAAAATGGGGAATAATATTCCCAGCATAAGTGTAAAGTGGCGACCGGCTCCCTAACAGCGTTATTTAATTAGAGTCATTACAGTGAGTTTCAGCAACTATAACACCATAGTTAACTAGGGAAGCCGCCCGCTTTTCCATAGAGGGTTACAAAATCCCACAGAGGACAGGGCATAGCCCCGCTCCATGTAGTGAAATGTGTGTGCCGTTACAGGAAATGAAATGCATATGCTAATTCCAGTTTTTTTCCATAACGACACACGCCAGCATATATATGTTAATTATAAGAGCATACTTGTCTTCATTACTCGAGAATCAGCCAAATAAGGCATCATTTCATTTAAGATCACCCTTCAAATGCAGTGACATACTCGTGATGTCACATTCGTAGCCATACCTGAAGCTCGGACGTTCACAGGTATGTCACCAACATGTTTTAGTTATTAGCAATAATTACGCCAAGTGATAATTTCTTTAATCATATAAGTTGTGCAGTTACATTTTTTCATGTTTGCATTTGGGCGCCGGGCTCGCCGACTTTCGGCGAGGCCGCAGCCATGTTCTTTAGTCAGTCTTCAGCACTCGACCGTCCAGCAGGACAGGCTGTTAGCTCCTGCAACACCCCCCTTGGCTCTTCAATTTAAGCTGCATTTCTTCACTACAATAGTATAACTTAGAACAGGAACCTTTAACTTCTTTTTCTATAGCCAAGGGGAGGCCTAACTGCATCCTGAGGTAATATTCCAGGACTTCATATGACGGGATGCGTTTATCACTTAATCGTTTCTTAATACTCTCGCCTTACTTTTATAGCAGTAATCACCGGCAGTTCTCGAGTGCCGGTTCTGCATTTAAAAGGGTATGCTTTAATTTTCGCAGTGATATTTGGTTGTACTGTTTTCATCAATAAAACTGTCACACATAGACGAGGATGCTTTTATTTACTTTAATCTCTTGAGTACATCGGGCACTGTGCGCTATAGCAGAATCAGTAGGAAGTGTACTTTCAATGTAATAAGTTTTGTTCTTATGGTGCCTGCCTCCCTTAAGCAGGGTAAAATCATTGCTATTATCGGCGTACAAAGTGGCAGACTACTTCGCCCCTTAGAAAATGGTTTGATATCAAAAATCATAATTTAATTGGTAATGAAATTTAACTCTTCTTCAAATTGACCGCATCTCCAGAGATTGCTGTAGGCCGTCGGCCATACGACCCCATCACCATTGTTCGCTCTACCTAATGTGCCTCAGGGCAACATCTTCAGTTCCTGCTCTACACCTGCTACAATGCGGGGCATGAACACCACGAATCATCTCTGGGGACATAGCACATGACTCATAACTCTGGGGTTAGTAAAACAGATGTTTGTGAATTTTAAATATTTTTCTGTAATTATCTATTTCAAACGCAACAGTGTTTTAACATTCATAAAACAAAAAATGTAACTTTCATAACCCACGTTAAACAAATCTAAAAAATAGGAAGAGTATTTTTTCAAAAAATTTTAAAATCTAATAGTCTTTAATTTGCAAAAAATGTTAAATGTAATAACGTTTTTTATTTTATTTCTATACTTCCTTTGTTTCATTATTATATATTGAAATCTAATGTTATAAAACCATATTCTTCATTCCAACAATTTGCATCTCATTAAATTTTTCATAAGTCATATCTCCACCAGCAAAATCATTATAAATGTGTTTTAAGTTAGTATCATATTGTTTAAATATACATAGAAAATTTGTAGATATTTTTGAAGAAGTTTGTACTAAATAAAATACAACTTAATGTTATGTCTTCCTCTAGTGAAATAATCACAAATTATATCTTGATTGTTTAAAATAACTTAGTCAAATATAACGAAAGAATCATTTTCACATTGATCTACAGGTATCATTTCATCATTATTATTAAAAAAGTATCCCTTTTTTACTTTTAGCTTTTTCGGTAACTCATCTATATAATTTGGTAACTCAATATATTTGGGTTGATTTAAACTTTTTGAGCAAACATACCATTTAATAAAATTTAACCAATCTTTCTTATAAATAAAATTTAACATCAAATTAATTTTTTCACTATTACTTGGTACTACTATTATGGTACTCATTGTCAGGCAATAGTTCTCCATTCTTTTTTATTTTTAGAATTTTCTTTGGATATTAAAACACCAACACCCCAATCAAATTTTAAAAATTTAGTAAGTTAATTATTTATTAAATAATATATTTAATAATATAATATTTTACTATTAAATAAGTTATTTTTTTATTTAATGAGATAATTTCTTTCATTTAATGTCATTTTTACATTTAATAAGACATTTTTTTAAATTTAACAAGACAATTTTTTTAATTTAGTAATATTTTTTTAAAATTTAATAATATAGTTTTTTCAAATAAGAAGATACTTTTTTCATTTACTAAGATGCATTTTTTCTTAAGTGGAGAATAAAGTATTTAAGTTAAATAATAATTCCATACTAAAGAAGAATCTTCAGTATGATATCATTCATAAAGACAATTTGATTTCTTTGATTAGATTTCATACAAAATTTTTAACACCAAATATAAACAATTATACTATAACATTGATTGTTGATAATAAAGTTATAAATAAACCTTGGCTACAATATAATATTTAATCATAAAAGAAAACTATAAGTTCAATTGAACTATTTTCAACTAATAACATTGAACTAACATCAGACAATGGAAAAAATAGAATAGTGGTTAAATGCAAGTTTAATATTAAATTTGGTTGTTGAATATCTGATATCCTTTTTTTTTGTAACAAATATGATTATTGAGAAAGCAAAATCTGTTATAGATACTAAATAGCCTCATTTTGACCAATTGAAAAAAAAATGTTCATTGTAACTTTGCATATGTATGTTTATAAAATATGATGAATCTAACCATTTAGAAAAAGATATAATCGCCAGTTGTCCACCAAAAATGATGTTTGGCTTTAGAGATTATATTATATATGACCCTTCATATCTTATTTTTTATAAAATTAATAATGAACGTTTTAATCTTTTTTTTTTTTTTTTTTTTTTAAATTAGAGATGAAAATGCAAATCAAATTGATTTTGATGGTGCTGTTATTGACATTGTTTTGGAAATTAAAGATGTGTAAAATATTACAAATTTTTTGAATCCTTAAAATATAGAAATAGAAAATACTAATATATTACAAAGTATAGAAGTTTACATGAAATAAGTTATACATTTAGTTGTACATAAATAATAAATAAAACTACACATTTAATTATACATAAGTATGAAATAAAATTATACATAAATATAAAACTATTTGTTGAATATCTCCATGGTAATGTGTGTATAATAGAATCTTTTTCATTCAAAATCATACATTTGTCATAGTCAAACTTAATTCTTTTATCATAAATTTATTCACGAGATCTTTTTCTTGTCATTTGTGATCATGTTGTTTTTATAACCACATTTTCCTTAATTTTTTTGTATTAATTCAGGAATCAATATCATATTCAATTTCAAGGCATTTTCATAATTTAGTGTGAATCCTTAAATTTTTGTTACTTGATTTCCCAAAAAAGTTTCAGGACCATAACTTTTTGGACCAGTACTTAGCCATTTGATACCATAATCGTTTTTCCAAATTCATCTGTCCATTCACGAATCATACAACCTGTTTTAACTGTATTTTTACCATCGTCAATATAAACTACGCTGTCTGTATCATAATATACTGCTTTATTATTTAATTTACTGAGCATTTCATATAATTTTGCATGTGAAGTAGTGAAAGTTGCTATAAATATATTTCTTGCCGTGTTATCTTCTATGTAATTATTGTTGTAGCACCATGACACTTCAATTATTTTGTCATTAATGTAAACCACATTAGTTGCCTGTCTTTTATCATCCAATAAAATTTTGTACCATTGTTGAGCATTAATAACAAACTGTGTGTTTGACAAATTTTGTCTTTCGGCCAAACTTGCCCCAAAGTGAAATTAAACAAATTTTGGCAACAGCCATTTTCCCAGTTTTTTTTTTTTTTTTTTCGATGGATAAATCAATATCTTGTTCTTTTTTAATAACATGACTATAACTTTTTGATTTGTAATTGACTTCCCAACGACTACTTTCCATTTTTATTTTCATAAATGTTTTAATGTAATCTCTAAACTTATTACTACTTATTTGATTGTAATGGCAATTGTCATGAATTTGAAGTATTTTGTATCCTTTTTCAATAGCTTTATTTAATTCTATTGTTTCCCATGTTCCATTTGTTGCTCTTTCTTCATCAATGTGTTTACATCATCCTTTTTCTCATCAACACAGTTTAAATTTAAAGTAAACAATAGTTTTTCTCGCTTAATTGGAAGCACCGGATGATATAAATTTCGTAGTGGTAAAACTTTATATTTAATCAATCCAAACCAATTTTTGTCGCACGTTTTAGGTTTAAATATTTTAATTGGATGCCCAACTGGATAATTATCGTAAAACATTACTGTTGGATACAAACTACATATATCTGTATATCTAAATTTTTTTCCTGAAACTTTCAGTTTTAAAGCATTTCTTCTGCCTCTAAAAAATGCATCTTGAAGTTGTAATGCTTCTATTACATTTTTAGTTTTTTCTAAACTGTTTATGTAGAAAATAATTTTTTTCCCATTTGCAAACCCATATTTCTCTTACTTTGTAATCGTCTTAAAATTTTAGTTCTATCGATTGTTTTAGTAACCAAATCATCCATATTTTTATTGTTGTATTTATTTATTGTGTCTGGAAAATAACGTTCAGGACAACTGTGCATAAAATAGCAATGACATTGATATATTGTTATAATGTGGAAAATGGGAAGGGGAAAAAGGATAAATACAGCTGCCAGGGGGGTGGGGTTGGGGTTAGGAAAGAAGAATGGACGGAAAAGGAGGAAGGGAGGAAAATTGATAAAGAGGAGTAGGGTAAAAGTTGGTGAATGGGGTAATTAATCATTTATACACTTTATTTAAAGTTACTTATTTAATCTTGTTAATCAATTGATTGGTCATTCAATCTTAACTTTGTATTGGTTTATTCTTTAACCACTCGTTTAACTAGTTCAACATGTTCAAAACAAAACTAAAATAACTGAAACAGCTTCAAAAACTCTGCGACTCGTAGTGGAGGGAGATGTAGGGGGAAACTCCGATAACTTACTTGAAACTACTGAACCCCTTAACTCTCTTGAAAGAGGTAAACATCTTAAGTTGAGGTACTCTCTCTTAACTTCACAATTACCTATACACCACAGCTCCTCTTCAGCTGCACCTTATTGTCTACTTAACACTGCATAAAATTGAAGACCATCCTGCATCTCCTCTCTAACCATCTCTGAAAAACTTATGCATAATCATCTGTTTCAAATACCTATCTATATCAAATTCTGCTCTGGGCGGTCCACCACAAGGTTTTTTCTACAAACAGGGGCGGCCTTGAAACCCAAAACTTAATAATTTTGTTCACTTTAGGTAGAGCTCAAACTCAATTTTACTGCATGCAAGAGGTCATGGGCAATCTTAGACAGGTAATCACTGATGTAAAATAAAAAAAATATTATTAAGTTCATTAACTAGAATAATTATTAAATTGATAGCTTCTTTAAAATTAACCAGATCCATAAAAAGTGAGGGTGAAATTAACTGCTATGAAATAACAGGATGTTTTCCAAAAATGTCTAAAGTTAATTTGAACAACCAATAAATAAAATTTATACAATTTCATGAGGCAAATAAACAAAAGTACTATGTTAGTACACTTTGGTATAAAATTAGAAAGAATTTGGATAACAAAAAAATGGTTTCTTTTATATTCAAGCAAATGACATTCTTTCTCATAAAAAATTTAAGCACAACCATAATTTCATATCTATTCATGTTTAAAATTACATTTAATTAACTAGACAAATGCTATACTAGAATTTTGACTTGGTTGTACTGCACAAATAGTTAAATAGAAATCTATTCCTCAACAACAATTAGAAAAATCCATTAATTATAATTTTTTTAGGCCCACTCAAAAATGAATTCAAATAACCAACATTAAAAACGTACAATAAAATAATTATTATTATAAATCATGGATGGCATTCAACTCATTATATTTCTGTACCATTAATCATTTGAAAACATCTTAACTGTAACTGAAAGGTCTTACTTCGTAATTTTCATTTTTCATACTGGGTCACGAATGTTTTTAAGAACTTGTTTCATTTTCTACCATCACGGTAAACAGTTATTTCTTAATCTATTCTTGCATTGTGCCGTCATAGGCTTATCTTTATCAACATAATGGCAACTGGACACAAATTTATGACGGGAGGAAGACATGGCTATTCACACAGATAAAATAAAAATTCCCAGTACTGTTCTACTGTCGTTATTGATAACAAACTCCTGACCTACCGACCAAACTTGAACACACACACGCACACACTCACACACACACTCACACTTTCTCACACTCACTCTCACTCTCTCACACTCGTTGGCATTGACCTCAAAAATAAATCACTTATCAAAAAGAAAAACTCAGTACTCCTCAGACTATTATTTCTTATCAATTAACCTTAGACTTAATTAGCTGTTAGCCCTTACTTTTTTTTAAATTACAATTTTACACAGGATGCCGCCTAACTGGAGCCTCTGCAAATCAAACTATAACCACATGTCCTGATTACTTATCTTTTATCGCCTACATGATGTCGGTCCTTCAAGGCTCCTCCCACCTTCTTCGACGTCTCGACACCTCTCTGCTTCCGACTACCCCTCTCACTGACTGACTGCACCCATCACTCCCATGTCTCGTGTGTCTCCGTGTCTCTACCAATTTTATATTTTTATTTTTTGCGAGCCCCCAAATCCCGCTACGCTAACGTGAGCACCTTCACAGTCCTGTGAGCCCTCTGGCATGCTTGTTAGTAGCTAAAACGGTTGGAGAATGGGATGCATTTCAGGGCAAGTCCTTTACGCCTTAGGCCGGATTTAATTATCAAAATGGGCGTATGCATCTCCGCTATAGCAGGGTTATCTGGTGCCATGGCCGCAATTGTAGCCATGGACACACCCCAAAAGAAAAAGGGTCTAGTAAGGGGCATAGAAAACCAGGCAAAGCAAAGAGGGCCTGGAGAAAACTATGTACAGTCGCGGAGGATAAATGTAATTCCTTTATTGGATTATGGCTGGAGAAAGTAGAGTGTTGTTAGTTTGCGAAGATAGACTTTGTGAATGTGATGCAGGGTGAAATGAGATGAGGTCGTAGCTAGGTTGATAACCAGGGTCGCGCTATGCGGCCCTGGTGGTGGGGGGCAGAACTGAGCCACCCACCCGACAGATGTCGGCCATCTCTCTGTAACACAGGAAAGAGTATTAGTGTGTTACAGGCAATTACAAGAAATTTAAAACTAGAGGTAGTATTTCTATCACCTTGTCTGTAACCTCTCGTGCAGCTGTGTGTAGGGACGGTTTAGTGTGTGTCACTGGAGGTGTGAGTGAGTGTTAGTGTATTGTAGGTGTGCCACTCTGCCGCTGCAGAGAGCACCATACGCCACAAGCCATCACACTGCTAGCCAATCTCTGGAGTTATTGCTCATTAACTTCCAGAGGCTTTGTACGGCTGTATGTACTGCGAGTGACTGCCTTGGAATCGGCAGTGGCGACAGGCCATACATACAGACAGCTGTCGGATGAGAGAGGCTTTGTAGCACATGTGTGTGTGGAGCAGTATGGGTGCAATGTGAATCTCAGGGCCATCTCCGAGCCAGAGACTGTACAGAGCCTGCTTTGTCTTGTTCTGTGATCACATAGTGCTTCGCTAATTTGTGATAGTTATTTTGTCAAAGAGTGTATTTTGTAGTTAAATGTGTTACAGTATTACGGGTTTCCAGGATAAATTTGTTAGTCTGGTACATGGCTGAGAGCCTACATTGTACAGTCGTAACAATATTGTTCTAGTTTTATCATCATAACCATCAACTTTTGCTCCACGAATAGTTATTTCTCCACCTTTTAAAGTATGACGAATGTTAGGAAATTTATTTAACCACAAAATTGATTCTTTACTAAATATTTATTTTTTCTGTTCTTTAACTACAGCAATAGTATTTTCCAAAAAAAAAAATTGGATCTATAAACAGCCATAGAAACACTCGCTATTGTTATGTATTGAAAACGATCTATATTTGCTATTTATAAAAACTATTTTATAAATTTAAGATAACCACATCGTAAAGTGTTACCATCAGAATCGCAATATTCACAAATTTTTTGAAATCAAAAATATATTTTTCTTTTACTTTTTCATCATGTCATTAAAAAAAATTTACTTTCTTGTTAAATTGTGTTGACTCCATAATATTTTGTTGGTGGTGTTTTTCCAACGTAATTTTGATTTTCAGGTTTGTTGAAAAAGTGTGGAAAATATCCTTTTTTTTTAGCTCTTGTAAACCAAATGTTTTGGGAAATGCTGCAAGACTTCCTTGAATAAAGTTCATACTAGCAGTTATTTTTTATGGCAAACTGAGTGATTTCGAGTATCATTATTTTTGAACCTCAGTATATAACTTTGGGATTTATACTATTTCTAACACAGTACTTTAATATAAAATATGAATCGTAATCTATGGAATTATGGGCAATAAATGTATATCTTATGTTTTCAGCAGATATAGTCCATTCGTGAAAATTATCATTTGTTTTAAAATGGAATTTGCTACCATTAAAATTTAAAACAGATATAAAGTTTGGTGTGTGAAAACCTGTATCTTGTGTGACCTCATAGTCAAAAAAAGTAGAATTTTTCTGTGTAAGAGCAATGAATATATTTTTCTGTTATTTACCATTACAAGTACAGACAAATCTGCAAAAACCACTCTTTTGCCACCTATTTTGCATGTAACATTCATTTTCATCGGTTTTCACAAATTCCAAACAATTCCAACATTTAGCAAAACCGCAATATGTTATTTATTTCTCAAACCTATTTTGTTACACATTTTACACATAGAAACAGTCTTTCACACAGCCTTGTGAATAGAAAAACATTCTTTTCCAAAACAATATCTATTACATTTTTGGCAACATATTCTAATACGTTCTTCATCTTCCCAAACGTTTGTGTATTTTTTTTCACAAATTACATGTATTTTTATTATTTTTCTCACAATTGTGTTGGTCTTTTTTATTGTACAGTTTCTCACAATTTTTAGAATAATAAACGCTTCCTAAAAATTATTTTATACTAGTAATTACATTGTAATGCTCAGTGTGTAAATACAAATAAATAGTTGTTAGTTTTTTTAACCAGATTGTATATTGAGTGGAAATATGCAGCTGAAACAACTTTAATTTGAACGTTCAGAAACTTTTCTGCGTCCATAATATCCTCCAAACTGAAACCAATTTTACAATTTTACCCCTTCTCCCACAATGAATCAATCACCCTATTAAAGTAAATCATTTTTATTCAATGAAAATGATATAAAATATCTTAATTTCTACGCTTATTTTCAGGTGGGCAAAGTATTTATGTTAATTTTGACTAAGTTAATGTTAAAGTAAGAATATAATTTATATTCATGGGTCAACTATTCTTTCACATTTTATTGCAAGTAAACCATCCTGTCACATTATTTGTGCGTATATTGTTATGATTTTCGAATCTGTTTACTTCTAACACATTGAAAATATCATATTACTTTCAAAATATAAATTCATAAAATGTAATAATAATTTTTTTTGGGTATTATTTGCTACATGCTTTACATGTAGAAAATCCATTCTGTATATACCTATAGTCAATTCCCCACTTGAAGAGAACTTCTCAGAGCCCTGCTAAATATCTACTTGCAGGCCCGTTTCGTATCCTTCCGCTAAATGTAAATAAATATTGCCATGTGACTGCCATGTAGCATCTGTCAAAATCAATGTTTATATTTCATTGTGTGTGTACATGTGTTCCTATACTTTCACTACATCTAAACATAAACATTGAAATGTGACTTCTACTGTTATACCTGTCAGATGTGTTATTTACTGTTTACAGCTTTTCAAAGAATTCTGTCATATTCCAAAAATTATTTCGTAGGAATATTCACATTTTATGCGTATAACATTATTTGGGTCAACTTTATAACCTTTTGTTGTTGACTTGTGTTAGGTTATTTCTTTAAAAGGGTGGCCTCAGTTGGAAGAAATATTAAAATGAAGGAAGAGCTAGTCCAACGAAAAAGACACATTAAATTTAAGCACGCTACTAGTATTGCTTATTTATTGTCATACAAATTTAAAAGATGGCGGTGAACATTTACACAAGTAAGCCTACCGTAATTTTTATTCTGCTCATATTCATAAGTACTGTTTATTAGGTTTATTGAAATTTATCGGGCTGGGCTTAGTATTGTTGGGATTGAGGCACATCACGTTACACGACTGTGTTTCAAACTCTTAGGGAAAAGGTACGGTGTTATGATAAATAAGCAGATGTGGATGTAAATAATTAACTTCATCATAAAAACAGCTCACAATTAAAACATATAAATAGTGCACATCAAATATTTTAAATCCTGCACACATACAGGGTCAGCGTAATGGCTACCATGCAGCAACGCCATGCCCTTTCACACGTAATGGTTAACAAAACACACTTAACAGTATATTTATTACTGCAGTGGAAACACAGATTTATCACATCGTATCTTTGCCTAGGTAGGTTTAAAAAAACACAACGTCTACAAATGTGATGTAATTTGAAGTATTTTTTGGAGTTAGAATAATTTCCGCTTCGTTTGGCAAAAAGCAACACGCCATGTAATGGCTCTCCATGTCTGCCAACATCAGATGTTATTCATCCCACCGTCATATCTAAATATATTAAAATAAGTATTCAAACATTAAAATCTCTTCATTTGTAAATTACAAATTAAAGCATTATTTTGCTGTAATAAGTATGAAATATGCTACAATTGAAAACATGTATAATTCAATCTGACTAGCGATGCAAAACTTCCCAAGTGTGAGAGACAAAGAAAGAAAGCGACAAGCTATATCCAGCCGTCGGGTGCTTCCTCAGTCGATAAAACAAACACAGTGCCATTACGGCCTATGCACAATGTTTGCTTTGTTATTTTAAACTGTAAAAATGAAATGTGTTGCCATCGGGGCTACCTAAATATTTAAATAAGCACTATATAATTTACAAATAGCATACTAAAAAACTAGGTTAGAATGATATTTTAACTGTGAACTATTTCTTACCGGCTGTTGCCTACACGTCGCTCTCGCTGTTGTTACGAGATAAATATTTTAAGTTGTAGAAAATACTGAGGTAAAGTTTTATTTATTCAGTACTCTAAACCACAGCGTTATATATTTGTGGAATACAGATTATTGAAAAAAACAGGTTGACATGTTTGGACTATAGTACAGTTGACCCTTCATCTATCATTATTCAGGGGACTGCCAAAAAATGTCCATACATGCGGGATTTCAGTAGAAGCAGTTTCTAACGTGTACATCAATAAAATACAACTTCCAACCTTATAAAACTTTGTGTTGAGTATATTAAGATCTGTGCATTATATGTGAATACAGTTTAGCTAATAAACACGATAAAAATGGGAATTTTTTGAAAAAAATATTATTTTAAATAATACATTAAAAAACATTTCACCTAAATTTGTTCTAAATTAAGAAATATCTCAAAATACCATATATAAATTATTGTAATCAGACACCAAATGCAAGCTTACCTAAAACTTTCAAACCCTCTGAAAATGAAAATATGACACAGAATCCAAGTCAAATTTTGAATGTCCCGCACATACTCGTTCAGCGATGAGGGCATAGAAATGTTATTGTTCGGGCAGCGAGTACATGGTAGATGATTGTAGTGGGAGGGAGTCGGTGGTGGGAGGATTACCACTCCATTCTGCTACTTGTTACCGAGTGCAGACACCTTGCGCCCGTGGCAAATATCTGTCTTTAGAAGAAATTAATAATATTTTACTGCAAAGAAAACTTGTAATTTTGAGGAAGAAATTAATAAATAAGGTGATTTCCTATAATTGATTTCTTCACTGTCTTTAATAATTCGTCATTCATAACCACATCCTCTAATTTTTCCTGTTGTGCGTTACACTGCACTCAGCTCAGTGCGTACCTACCCTTACATTTTATCATTTTATTCAAATGACGCGTGTCTAGTGAAATAAATTAATATAAATCCTTCGTTTTCCCCTCAAGAAATTACTGAAAATGAACTTTACACCTATAATACTAGTCCATCGATATTCAAAAAATTTCTGTTGACAAAGGGAGGTTTAGTATATGCTTCTGGGCATATAATGTTATTCGCGAAGGTGCTGCCCTTTTAGTTAAATAAATATTTATATTTATAATTGTGTTAATTTTATGCCAGATACACTGAAACACTAACCTTACAGGAAAATAATGACCTTTATTCACAAAAGAAAAGACTTTTGCAAATAATAATTCCTCGTTAAAATGTTTTGCATAACATTTTCAGGTGAAACCATTTGCTTTGAAATGTTAGTGATGATAGACACAACTATTTTGAACGACACATATTCTTCATAAAATTATGTTCGCCAGGCACACATTAGCTCTAGGGTGGCGTGTGAAAGTTAGCGGAGCTTATGTGACAGAGAGAGAGGAGAGAGAGAGGGTGTGCTTTATGTTCTGCTAGACATCAACTTCCCCTCTTGCTGGCTTGTGAGGGGAAGGAAGGAAGGTAGGTGTGCCGCTGTGAGAGACAGAAAGAATGGTAATAGAGAGAGGACGCTAGTTTGCCACGCTTGTCAGACGTGTAGGGGAAGTAGCAAACCAGTCTGGCATGCCGGACTACGCCGTAGTGTCACAGACGTGATGGGAAGACGATACACCAGACAGCACGCCACAGAGCAGTTATAAATAGCTGTGTGCGTGACGTATTTCACATCCAGTTTAGATGTTTGCATAAACAACCAGCTTAAAAACAATAGTTACAGGAAATGTTAGGTGAAGGGACCCAAAATATACTTCAATCGACGTACCATGCTATAAACAATACAAACTATTTATGTTAACATTAATTATGTAGGGATTTTGCTGGGACCACAAAAAAATTTTGGGGGATGGGGGTTTATCGATACATGCAATAATGATACATTGAAAATCAACTGTAAAAACATATATATATGCATTGTATTTGTTTTTTAGCCAGTGCTTTTGAGGGTGGTTATTAATGTTTTGCAGGAGAAGACTGCATTGAAGGAGGAACAGAGGTCGTCTCCGGAGCATTATGATGCATCCATTTCACACTCTGACAGTGGCTCCACCAGGAGTAGTGGCCACCTCACTCCTCCGTCTTCCACCATTCGCTCTCTTGACAGGTATGTGTTAAGCCTGGGGAGGTGACTGTGTGGTCATCTGACCACAAAGTTTTAAGTTGTGGAATTTTGAAATCAGTGATGGAGGCATGAATTGCAGATAGGCATATTTTAGTGCTGACAACATAAGATGTAGTGAATTTTTTGGCTCAGTGGACTTAATTTTGTCATTGGCATACACATGTACTGTGGCACCTCAATGAATCATTCCCATTCCTATTTTTTTTTGCATCCATAGTTTACACAGTGTTAAGAACCTGCACAATTCAGTTTTTGATGTGTCACTTGTCTGCATCCAAACTGACGAACACAATAACATGTAAGAACTGTAACTGATGTATAGGTAGTTATGACAAAATTGTGAAAAAATTGTTGAAATGCAGCAAGGAAACCAGATAACATCACTTATTACTATGACTACCAATGACTAACTGTAAAGTACAGATAACTCGAAATTCAAAGTTGCCAGCTGTGGATGTGATTCCACGTGTATCATCAGCAGGGTGGGAAACTAAAATTTAATCCTATTCCAGACTAGTCAATCTTTCCTATTTTTCCAAAAGTTGTTAGTATGATGAATTTTGCATGGTTTTAGCAGTAGAGTTACATGTTATATTATTAGGGGCATGCACTGTGGGTGTTTATTTTTGTACAAAATTCGAAGTTATTTTTCTTAAAAATCTGTGTTGTTTTTTTATAAAAGTGACGTTATTTTTAGGTACAGTTAACTATCTAAACACAAACAAACCATGTGAAAATAACGAGTGGCTGTTTATAAAATTAGAGACGAAGACTATAAACTGGAAATTTAATACATAAACAAAAAAATTATTATTATATCAATCTGTAAAATTACTGTTTACGGCATAAATCTTCAAGTGAAGAAGTTAACTTTAAAAATACTAACAAAACTACATGAAAATGACAGTAACTCTCTATTAAATGAGATAAACAGTAAATTCGAAATCCGTCACACGTTATATAAATGAATAGATTCACTCGTCTCAACTAGAGTTGTTCTGATACCAATATCGATACCTCAATACCATTGCCGATACCTGATATCATTACCCTTTGCACTGAATTTTAAAGAAAGTATTACTCTAAATAATACATTTAAAAACATTTATTCTACACTCGTTGAAATAAAAAAAATAGTGTCTCAAAATACCATATATAATTGAATGTAATCGGACACCAAATGCAAGCTGACATAAAACTTTCAAACCCTCTGAAAATGAAAATAATATGACACAATGCAAGTCAAATTTTGAATGTCCCACGTGCACTTGTTCAGCTAAGAGGGCACAGAGAAATTGATTGGGCAGTGAGTACATGGCGGCTGATGGCAGAGCGAAGGGAGGCGGTGGGAGGATTACCACTCCACGCCGTTACTTGTTGCCAAGTGCCGACACCTTGCACCCATGACAAATGTCTGTCTTTTAAAATAATTAAATATTATATTTTACTGCAAAGAGAACTTGTAATTTTGAGACACAAATGAATACTTCAGACAATTATAATTGATTTCTTCTCTGTCTTTAATATTTAGTCATTCAAAACCACGTCCTCCGATTTTCCCTGTTCCGAGTTACACTGCAATTGGCTTGGTTGTTAGCTACCCGTTATTAGACTGCAAAAGGCATCAAATAGTCCTTTACATTTTATCAATTTATTCAAAGATGCATGTCTATTGAAATAAATTAATATAAATCCTTCAATTTCCCTGCAAGAAGTTACTGAAAATGAACTGACGCATGTAGAACATCTCAATTCTTTTTTTTAACATCGCAATTCTTTTGAATTAAGGGGTGACTGTGCTGATAGCCCTCTTTGTCCCGGCGGAGGAGAAGGGAGTCAAACCCCAGGGTGAGGTGCATTGAAATAAGCTCCTGTCTGGCGAGTTTTACTACACTCACAACCAGGGCTGTCAATAGGTGGGACGCCAGCAGTCTCAAAAAGGGGGTGAATGAAATAGCTAGTGGCTAATCAAGGGTGATTGTGGAGAGGATTGATCTGGCTGGGTGATGGGATTTATCCGCAGCAGCCTAGTCGGCCGGGTGTGCGGGGACAAAATTAGCCGGGGTTTCGCCACGTGGTTTAGGGGCCACCTTCGGAGGGAGTCGAACCCTAATGAATTTCCGAGGCTAATCTTATTGCGCATTCATTAGGCAGGGCTTCCACTGTCGGGTGTCGATCCTGAATCCATCTGCCCGAAGCTAATTGTACAATGCTCGAAGGAGCTGGGGTGACTTGAACAGGAGCTGCCGGGTTTGTGGTATATCAACGGATACTACAGTCTCAGTGGGTTCCGGAGCTACATCTTTCTGCTCGATATCTTCAGGTGGGCACCAACCTAACAAATGGCCAAGGGGCCCCTCATGTGTCGCTGGTACTACTATATCATAGTAAATAGGTGATTCTACTGTCTCTATAGGTAGTAGTTCAATGGGGTTTGATATGGCTAGCACATTATTAACGGAGCGTGATCAATTTAAGGCACATCTCTCTCGTCGCCTCTGGCGGCTCCCAAATTCACCATTGTTATTATGCATTGCATTCAGTAACTGACAAGGAAAGCTATTCTACAATCACTGTAGGTGACACACAAGGAGTATGAGTTATTTAAGATTTATTACGTGAAACAGAAGCAATAATATGACGATGTCACCCGGTTAAATTAATACAAACAAAATTAATACTAAACCCAATAATAAATTCTCGACAGGCGAAATCAAGCCTGGAATAAAAAGGAATAGCAAAAATAATCTAGGCATGCAATTCATAGCATGTGACATAATTAAGTGGAAGTCTCCAGGGGGACGTTAATTGCGTACCGACCTGCTACCGCGGGAGTCAAAGGAAGTTCACTTTCACTTAAGGTGAGGTGAGTGGGTACAGGTGGTAGGATTTTACTGTCTGGTGAGTAGTGACTGGTGTGGACTAGCTTTACCCAAGCTGCAGGAGCTGGAGTGCTGGCTGACTTCCCAGGCTGCCAGCTAGAGTGGTTGGAGTTCAAGCCTTGGCGCAGGCTCTGGAGAGGGAGGAGAGTCTTCTCAGACTCGTTTGGGCTCACGATCCTATTCAGCCGGCGAGCCCAGCATGCTGGACCAAAGTAATGGACCTCTATACTTCATTTCTGCAGATCAGCAATTCTTCGGGGTGCGGGGGGTAGCATAGCCTTCCAATGCAGGGGTTGGTTTATCATAGTGCTAGAGTGTTGAACATTTCTTCTCTCCGCTTGGAGGCGACGGCGAATAAAAACACCTCGGCCTGAGGCTGGCTGGCCGTTACATCACAAGGCCACAAGGGTGCTGCCATCTCAGGGGTTGATTGGGACTTCTTCTGCGCTGATGCATGATGTCTCCTCTATCATAATAAACTACTGCTACTCATCAGTCAACTAAACCCCTGACAGCTTGTCCACCAGTTATGTCGCCACCGCAGATATCTTAAAAGCTGTATTACGTACCGTGCCAGGACAGGCATCCCAATGATAACTGTTATTATGGCCGATGAACCACAGAGACTAGGCAAGAGGTCTGTGGCAAGGACCGCAGCGCGCCACTAGATGCCGCCGCAGATGAAACGTAGATCCTGGCTCTCTTCACTGCGCTGCCCGCTCGGAGAATCCAGATGCCGGGTTCACACTTGCTGTGCCCCCTCTCCTAACTCACTATGCCACCAAAAGAAGGGATGGCCGAGAAGTAAAAAAGGGCTGGCTGCCAAGCCTCCAGATCGCGAGTTCTTCTCAGTACTCGATCACTTCCTGAGCTCTGACCGCCCCAGTAACTTGTGCCGAGGCTCTAACCTCTCCTAAGCTCCATTGCTATCCTCACAGGGCCGAGGATTCTCTCCAGCAGAATCCTAAGGATGACCCAGCAGCCGTCAAGAAGTTACACTTAGACACGTTCAGTCCCTAACGGACAGTCACTTGAGAGTAGAGCTCGCCTCGAGGATACATGCATTAAGTAACTGCTTAATCCACCCACCTTTGCACAGTATGCCTTCCCCTGTTTAATGATAGGGTGTTTAACCTTCTGTATACTCCGTGGGGGAATTAGGAGTTAGCACCTCTGCCATCAGTGTTTATTTCACTTTGGTAAATAAACATCGTTCTTACCAGTCACCTTAACTTTCACTCCAAGCTCCTTCCTGTGTCACATCGGGGCTGCAGGACTTAGCAGGAGACTGGGTTTTGATAATGCCAAACGCACACTGCACACCAGAACAAGTACATCCTTGGAAGCCTACCCGTTCCTTGTACGCCGTAGGAGGAATGGTAGAGCCATGACATTAGGATACTGTTCTGGGGAAATTGGCTTGTCAGCTCAAAGTCCCCCCTTCCTCATCGCTCCCTCTGTGGTGCTGAGGAGGGGTTCTTCTTTGAGCTCGGGAAGATCAGTGACTCCTAGACCCTCACCACACCACTATTGGAAGGCCACCCATTCCTTGCACTACGTGGAAGGAATGGTAGAGCCACGACATGAGGTACACTCCCAGTGGATTGGACTTGCCGGCCAGGTGCCCAACTCATAGCTCCCCTAGTGGTACAGAGAGGGCTTCATTCTGGTGCAGGGAAGTCTACTCCCACAAGACACCTGCACACCATTAAACACTGACACGTCAACTGCCCAACTCCTGCTGCTTTGATCTATACCTCATGTCATACACCCACAGGGGTGGAATTGAGAAACGGCCCAGAAAAGCGAGGGCAATTGCCAAGTTTTCCCAGGGAGTAAGTATCCTTCGTAGCGGGTTCGGGTTACTCAGTCCACGGGAACAAGCTGCACTTCAACGACGCCTCAGCATATCAGTTCCAGATATCATTCCCGTCGGATTGTTTGAGCCACCCACCAAGATCGCGGAGGGATACCATCCTGTAGTGCAGGAGGCACTCTTTGGCATCAGACAGCCAGGCGTGACTCGCCTAGCGTCGCCCAAGTTACCTAGGGATGGGGACAGTCCATCAGCCGGGACTGTCACGCATCAGCGCTAACATGAAGAGTTGTGGATTTTCAAAATTTAATATTCTATTCGTAGGGGTCGCACTTGCATGAAGGGAACCAGGTGGGCGGTGTTTATTGTAATTACTTAACTTCATTATAATTTTGTAGTGGCTAGTGGAATCTCAGAGCTTGATAGGTTTTTCTCATTCACCACTGTTTTGACTTGTCCCAAGTGAAGGGTCACATGTAGATGGGGGCGAAGTCGCCCGTAGAGAGCGCAGCTGCACTGTGCAGCATGCTGGCATGCGTCAGAACTTTACACTTATGATACAAGTCGCTCGATGTTCAAACAATTTTTTGCTGATAAGTGGTAGAGTATATGCTTTTGAGCATATAATTTTGTTCGCTATGATGCTGCTCTTTGAGTTAAATAAATATTACGTTTTAAAATGATGTTAATTTTACGGGATAAAAAACAAAATCACAAAAGAAAACGTCTTTGCGAATAATAATTCCTCATTAAAATGTTTTGCATAACATTTTCAGCCGAAACCATTTGCTTTGAAATAAAAGTGATGATAGGCGCAACTATTTTGAGCAACGCATAACCTTGATAGAATGTCTACTCTCACGAGTCACATACTTTCTCTAGGTGTTGCATTCTAGACACCAGCACAGCTTTCCCTCTCTGCAGCGTGTATGGCATGTAAGGGGAACAAAGTGTGCAGCTGAGAGACAGAAGGGAGAGAGAGAGAGAGGGTGCTAGGTCGCCACGCTTGTTGCTATAGTTAACCATTTCTATTGTAGGATGCGTGTAAGGGGAAATAGCAAGCGAGTCTCGCACTATGCCGTAGTGTCTCCGAAAGATGTATTGGGAAGGCAGGCTACGCTTTGCAGAGCAGTTATAAATAGCAGTGCGCATGACATATTTCACATCCAGTTATTAACTATTTGCATAAATAACAAGCCCCAAAATGATAGTTGTGGGAAATCTTAGGTGACAGGACCCGAAATATACTTTGATCAGCGCAAAATATGATGAACGATAAAAGGTTATGTTAACATTATTTAAATATGAATTTTGCCAGGACCACCAAAATTGTTGGTTGAGGGGGGGGGGGGGTGCGCGCATGCGTGCATGTCAATCTCGTTAATTTGAAGTTCTTGGGGATGTATGTTAAAGAAATGCACATTTTCCCTTTCCAAAGTAAACAAAACTACGCCCTGGGAATAACTACCCTCTCGAAGTTACAACCCTGTTTTAACGGACCATAATATCTTTGGTTTAAAAAAGGCAAAAAATTTAAGAAAATAGCCCAAAAAATAAGATTTTAGCTGGATTTATCTTGATCATTAAATATATGTTCACATGCAGTAAAATATAGGTGTTGTAATTGTTTTCTTTAAATTCTATGCTAAAATATATATATATAAAAAAAAGGTAAAGTTTGTTCAAAAACTGCAGCCGTGGTAGCCAGAATCTTCTTGCTCCCTCTACTATGAATGCACTTCTGGCGAATGTTATCTCAATCACGCTGGACCCAAGTGTGTGGTTTTTTTTTTTTTTGTCAAGCAGCCCCTCGCTAAGCTGGGTCTGGCCTCTGAAAAGGTTGCTCACTCCCTTCTTTGACCCCCTCCCCCCCCCCCCCTTTTCTTTTTTCTTGACCTCTAACATCAATTTTCAGACTACCCTCCACCCACTATCCGTCATCCTTCCCTGCTTAGCCCTGCTGCCCACACCACTTCACTTCCTTTCTCCTTCCATCCTTCAGCCAGGCCTACACCACTACTCTCCTTTTCTCTTTCCATCATCAAGCCACGCCCAGACCACACCAAGCTTCCTTCCTCCCTACCTCCAACTGTCACAACAGGCAGCCGGAGAGGAATTCTCTTTGTCCTATTCTCCCTAACTTCACACAGTGTGGCACTGTCCCCATATTTTCACCTCTTCAGAGGTAAGAAGAGGCAACAAAACCAGTCAACAGATGTGTAAACTCTAGCACGATCATATAAAATATATTCTTCCATTTTGGGGCTAATACACACTTCGAATTATATATGATTTTGAATTAATTTACTAACAATTAACGAGGATTTGCTGTATAGCTACCAAAATACTGTAATTTTTGTCTCTAAAGAAAGTAATAACCTGACTTAATTGTCTACAACCGATACTAATGTATCGGCCCGTTTCCATACCCGATACAAATACATCAGGAAAAGGTGAAGTATCAGCCAATACAGATACTTAGTATCATTGTTTGTGTTATAAACAGTGTTATTTGGATTGAAATAGTACTATGTGACTTCATCATAAAATTATGTGCTATGACAGTTGGCAAGTCAGACTCAAAAAAGGAAAATCAGTATTTTTGCAAGATGGCGGCAGGTCGATAGTTTTTCGAGAGAAACTCGTGCATAATGTTTAGTTTTAATGGTCCTCCCGATTCTTCAGAGGTTAACGAAATCATCATCGTCAATGCCGGGCTGGATTATGTGAACCACGACCAAGTTTTTGTTTCGTTGTATGTGTTAAAGTGTGACAAATGGTGAAGTACACTCGTGAAAGGTGGGCATGCACTGTGGCAAGGATTTTGGTACATCAGATCGTGTCGGCCTCCTCAGTTATTTTCTCCTTGAGTTGATGGCATTCATATGTGTAAATTTTAGCACATTCTGTAGCAAAACTTTATTCGTGTTGGGTAAAAATTTGCAAAGTGGGGTTAAGTGAATGCATACACAAAGAATATGCCCGCTGAAATTTTTCAATGAACTCTTGTCAAATCTACTTGTAACCCACCTAGATACCTTAAATTAAAAAAATATTTTAAAAAAGTCTTATGTCAGAAGAACGTGTTTTGAACACAGAACTGCAGTTGCACCAACGAAGGTTGAACTTCGTTTTGGAAGGTGGAAGAAAAGCGCTAGCAAACCCTGAAGACTGTGCAAAATGTGCTTTCTTTCGATCAATGTGCAAGGAAATCGAAAAAATTAAAAACCAATTTGAAGCCATTATCTTGGACTTGGAAATACTTTGTTGTGCTAATGAACCCCCCAAACCGGTCAAATCTAAGTCATTGTGGGATAAATTTGACACTGTCTTTTTTTAAATTGACTATAAAGGATAGGCTGGAATTGGAATTCGATGTGAGCCCTAGTCAGGTAGGCATAGTGCTGTAAAGGTAGATAGACAGGGTGTCTGCCCTAAAAATGGCAGCTATACAACTGCCAATATTTAATGGGGATGTGACACTGTGGCAATCCTTTTATTTTATGACTTATTTCTTACACTGGTGCGTAACAATGACCAGTTGCATGCAGTGGATAAATTCTTGTACCTGAAATCATTGCTGCAAGGGGAACGCAGTGCCTTGGTATGCACCTTGCCAGTGACGAATGCCATTTACGAAGTTGCAAAGGAGCTCCTGGTGCAAAGGCATAATCAGCCAAGTGTGATAGCATCACACCATTTAGATGCCATCTTCTGTGCACTTAGGGTAAGTGCAGATTCTGTACAATCTATTAAAGCGTTGCTTAATATAATTACGGAAAATATGGGTGCCTTGAAGGTATTAGGACTCCCTACAAATCATTGGGATGCAATACTGCTGCACTTATTAGTCCGTAAACTTGATTTCAAACTAAGGAAATATTGGGAACTCTCTGTGCCTCAAGATGAAATGCCCTCATATCAAAAATTTATGTCGTTTTTGGAAAGACAGTCACAATTATCCGAGTGTGTCAAGAGTAGTGGAAGGTCATGGGAGAGTAAGAAATGTACTAAGGCTGCTGGAAACTCGAAATTTGTATTGAGTACCTTGAAACCATATTCTCAAAACTGTGTTTACTGCAAAGATGAGCACTCCATTCTTAAATGCTAATCCTTTCTTCAACTTTTGAGTGAACAAGAGCTACATCGTGTGAAGGAATTGAACCTTTGTATAAACAGTTTGAAAACTGGGCACATCATGAGATTGTTTTTCTAATTTCAAAAACTGGACATGCAGGAAAGGTTATCACACACTCTTGCATTTTTATTCCCCAACAATTATTAGCTCTAGGAATGATAGTGAAAATTCTGACTTACCCAGTAGTGACAACAATACCACAAAGTCAGTGTATTGCACAGGAACCCAGATTGAGTCACCCACAGTGCTTCTATCCACAACAGTAGTCAAGGTATTAGATTGATCAGGTCAGCCACACGCTGTTAGAGCTCTTATAGACCCTGGTTCACAAGCTTCTTTCATTACTGAGGAATGCCTTCAGAAACTGCGTCTTACTTATTCTCGTCACAGTTCACCATTGAATGTGCTAGGCCAAACACCTCCTTCAGCTGCAAAGGGAGTAACAAGCTGCAAGATAATGCCACTTGTGGGTAAGGCTGACAAAATAGTTATGGAAGCTGTTGTGCTATCGCAAACCACATCTTCCATTCCTCAGTCACTTATCTAGAAGCAGAAATGGCCTCACTTGTCCAACCAGATCCTAATTTTCATAAACCTCAACAGATTGATATGTTACTTGGTACAGAAGTGTTCCCCGAAATTGTACTTGAGGGCCGAATTCATGGATCCCAGGAGAGCCAGTTGCCATTAATACCAATTTGGGATGGTTGTTAATGGGAAAGATTAATCAAGGGTTATGCTTGTAAACAGTACTCCAATCCTTCTTTGTACGCTCTCTTGACCCAATAGATTTCTGTCCCTGGAATGCAAGCTTGCTCAAAATCAAATGTTGAGGGTGGAGTATCATATGTTGCTACAGGATTATCTCAACCAAGGCCATATGGAATTGCTTGGGGAGCTTTCACTGGTAAGTGCTAATGATTACTTCATCCCTCACCACTGTGTAATTCGCCCAAATAGTTGTAAGTACCAAGCTCTGAGTGGTGTTTGATGCATCAGCCCTTGCCAGTAATGGTGAATCTCTCAATGATCATTTACTCGTTGGACCGAAGTTATTGCCTGATCTTGTCACTTTTTTTGCTCCTTTTCCGACTTCATTTTGTGGCACTGACTGCAGATGTATGACACATGTATCGACAAATTGTAAAACATCCTAACGATTAGAGGGTCGAGTTCAATGTTTCTCGATTCCGATCCCGATACCGATTCTTTGGTCAATTCTCAATTCTAATTCTCAATTCTAATCCCGATTCCAATTCTCTTATATAAAATGTATTTTGCAGTATTGTTTATGTTGTTTTTAAGTATAGGGTAATGTTGAAGGAAGTACAGTAGTGATGGTTCATTTCGTGATAAATCTTTTTGTAACATACTTTTTACAGTGTAAGTAAATCAAATAAAAATATCTAGATCTATAGCTTATCTTTAATAAAGAAAAAACATATATTTTGAAATTTTCATGAATTATTACTAAAAAAAAAAAAAAAAATACAAGTGTCATGTTATTAAATTCAGTTCTGCACATTAAGTTATGTCTAGTATAAAATACAAATGAAAATGCATATATACATTTAAGACAAAACATTTGAATAGTAGGCCTTAGATATTTAGCTAATTGAAGCTCTTTGGGGGTTTGTTTCTTTTAGTAATACACCTCATTGATTGAACTAATTTGATGCGTGCCTGGATAGGCTACTAGGCACGATGGTCGAATATTTTGTCCGCTAGACCAAAAGAGGGATGATCTAGATTAAATAGACGGCGGGAGACGAGGGGTGTTGGTTTGTACATATTTACTATTGCTTCTTGGGTACCATGGTCGTAGTGGGATGTAGCGAGCTTGGCCTACGCTGAACTGGCGATTCCACAGGTGAGTTTCGTTTGTCCAGAATTGGATGTTATCCCACCCATATCCTGTAGCAGTGCCGGTTAACAGTCCTTTTACCACGGGGTGGTACGAGGGATAAATTTGTATGCACGGAGATACAAATAAGATAGTTACCGGAACAGTCTATACTGACTCGTGCCTGAGTTGGGCGGCGTGATCCTGTTCCACCTGTGGCTCCAGAGTGGTTTGAGAAAGTGCGCTCAACTGTCTGGCGGCAAAGAACGCTGCGTTTCATTCCCTACGTTTACAACCGTGCCTATGGTCATAAGGCGTTGAGTTGAGTCTCTGCTTACAGTATGCTAGGTACGCCTTGACGTGAAAAAACTAAACACAGTTTATAATGTCAGTCCGGTTTTGGCTTGCTGACCAGGCTCTGTTAAGTCTCCACTGATCCCCCACGCATGCGGGCTGATCAGAGACAGGGATCTGTTTGGGTCACCAATGCCGCCACTGGATGTATGTTCACACAGAGATGGGCGGCAGGTCTCAAGCTACAGATATCCCAGCACTATCAATAATGTGGGATAACTCAAGACTGTCGCTCCTCCCTGGGTGAAGGTGTTCTAGTGGTTGTGGCTCCTTTGTTCCTCTCTGCTGGCATTGGTACAGTGCTGTGGCAGTTGGAAAGCAACAGGTGGCCGTCTAATGGGTGTGTATAAAATATAACGGACCCCTGAGGGGTGCCAGCTGTTAAAGTTAAATTAGTTATATCAATTACCCGGTTCTTATCAATGGTGTACATAGCAACCTGTGTGTAGCAGGCAAACATATAGATACTCTCAGAAATAAAAGCAATAAGGTAAGAAACAAATGTATGTTTATTGATAGTTCAATAAACATGCAACACATGCTACCTCCTATCAGGTAATTGAGGCTAAATGTTACTACACTGGCCAAGTGTAGGCAACCTGATTCTAATGGAAAAGCGAGAAATAAATATCTAAACGAGAAAAGATATAATACTTCTAAACTGTTCTAGGTAAGGTGTCTGTAGGAGACAAATTGAATTTTTAACGTGTTAGTGAGCATGTTCGCTGGTTGACATTCGTCGATGGTGAAGTAGCTGCAGGGGATGTACTCAAGGCTTCGAAGTTCTCTAGAGGCTGCAGCACCGATCAGTGCTGTGGGAAGTCGCGAGAGAAGAACACGAATGACTCTCGAGCTCGGCAGTGTCGTGACTTATATAGTGGAATCTTGTTAGCTGCCAGCTCGGGGTATGGGGGAGGCGTGACGTCCTCCTGCCCTGGTTGGCGTGGGAAAACTCTGGGCAGCTTGTTTGCTCTCAGCTAAGAGGAGGGGCGGCGTGCCTGCCAGGTTGCGTATCCTCCAGGTGAGAAGGATTCGCTCATAAGTTCCTGCTGCCTGCAGGGTAGGCAATGTGTTACGTCTGTAGTGCTGGAAGAGGTACTCTTGGCAATGAGTCGTAATCATATTAGATTAGTTGTATAAGCGGTACTCATCAACTTGTTACTTTCTCAATCATAAGAGCACCTAAATTTGCCATTGACAGAGATGCTCAAATTCAGTTTGATTGGGGCAGGCATTGCTGAAAATTCTCTATGTTGAAGAATTGCGAAGTTGGCATTCCAACCTGTTTTATTTTTGCAATTGCCAAGTTAGCTTTTTTGGGATTCTGTTTATTTTAATTTATTTAATTTTGAAGGGGGAAAAAGGAAACGGTAATGGGTTGGAAGCATTAATTTTACGTATTTTGTGAGATGGTAATGTTTTGATGTTTTTACAAGTGTGTGTGTCATTTTTAGTTCCATATTGTTTTTATGGAGCAGTGGAAAATTTTGTTCATATGGAAATAACAATTAAATTATTGTAACTTCGAAAACTATAACTTCAATGAAATAACAAAACACAATACATATGTCGCTGTTTGTATTCGTTCAGATACAACAAAAAACACACACACACTCTCTCTCTGACCGAAGTTAACCTTACACTTATTGAATTTGCGATATAGACAAAAATAAATATTATTCACGCGGTGTGTTGAAAAGTGTAGCTTTTTCAGGCCACGCGCATTTCAATAATTATAGTAACGGTTTACAAAATGTTATTTATAAAACACACAAACTTACTGTTTGTAAAATTCGCAACCCCTCGAACACGTGTTTTTCAATGGGGTAATCCTTGAAAGTTTACTTCACAACAATCACGTCTGTTCACCCCTCGCATTAAATAATTTATTTGCAGAATCATTTAGATCAACAATGCACACATTTATGAAATCAACTAACTTAAAAGTGTATAACACCTAACGACCACAGAGTAAATACACAATGGTGAAACCGCATCACTTGACAACAGTGCTGTTTTCTCTTTCCAGTATTGCCACGATTTTTACTGCTTATGATACTGAATTTATATTACTGTTTGCAAAGATTACCTAAATTTTCGACTCTCATGCAAGATTCTGGTAAAAGTACGATATTTACTGTACGACAGAAAATACATTATACCACATATATATATAATGTATGTATGTATTGCGCCGTGTGCAGAGAATATAGAAATTGTCAACTCGCATGCAAGCTTCTGGTAAGAGTAGGATATTTACCGTACTTCAGACAATATATCGTATCATAAATATATACTAACAAAAAAAAATTCAGACTCATTATCAAGGCTATCAATTTCCATAATAAACAAGCAATCCTCTGTAATTCCATAACTGGACATTAAAATCAGTGATAATTACGGAAAACCCGTAATACTTGGCAGCTATAACGCAGCGCCATATTTTTCAGCAGTTAAAACAAAACACTATTTATAGGAGCTTATGCTGAATGTAGACACAAGGAATCGATAATCGAAGCACGAAACGTCGATTACTCGATTCCGAGTATTATGTAAGAATTGATGGTGTTGAATCAAATAATTGACTCGACCCATCCCTACTAATGATTGTATCTATCAGAAAATAGTGTGGAGATTTTCGTCAGACCATTGTTTGAATACAGTTACATTTGGACTTTCGTCATCACCTTACCAAGCGCTAAAGGTCACTCACAAGTTGGCTCTGGATGAAAAGGATATTTTCATCACTGCGGCTCAAAAAATCATGCAAGATGTTTACATGGATGACATCCTAACTGGCGCAAGCTCCCACGAGAAAGCCATTGCTCTTCAGCGGGAGCTTACAGGCATCTTTGAATCAGGTGGTTTTACTCTTAACAAGTGGGCTTCTAATGATTCAGTTGTAATGAGTCAGGTTTTTCCATCAGGTAATTCTTCTAGACCTCTTTCATTCTCACGCCCTGAAAATGATTCTATAAAGGTTCTTGGTATGTTGTGGAATTCTAAATCTCATTGTTTCTCGTTTTTGCCCCAACCTGCTGCAGGTATCAAATGTACCAAACAGTCAGTTTTGTCAGTGGTGGCGAGGATCTTTGACCCCTTGAATCTGATAACACCAGTAATTTTGCTTGCTAAACAGCTTATTCAACAACTCTGGGTCACTGCAATTAGGTTGGGATGATTCACCTCCAGAGATATTGTTTAAGAAATGGTGTCTGTTTCAGAAAGAGTTGGATAATCTTTCAAAGGTGACACTACCACACTATGTAGTCCCATTGGGAGCTAAAAAGGTTTTAGTTGCACGGATTTGCAGATGCTTCAGAAAGAGGATATGCTGCTGTAATCTATCTTCGGGAAGGTTGTAGTGTGTCTGGTCTGTGCCAAATCTAAAGTAGCGCCTTTTAAGGCTCTCACCTTATCAAGGCTCAATGTGTGCTGTTCAATTACTTGCCAATCTGATGAAGGTTGTTGCTGAAGTCTATGCCATTCTGCCAGGGCTGGAGCTGTTCACTTTGTTCGGATTCCATGGTGGTAGAAGCATGTGGGATGAGTTGTAGTTGTTTATAGTATCTAGGTTAGATATAAGCAACACGCATTAACTTATTTCATTAATGTTATCTCATGTTTGAGAATTTGTATAGTGAATAATAAAATGATACCAGGACGTCATTATTTGCAGTTAAGAAGGTATTTTTCCAACTTTTGTGTAATATTTTTGGTGAAAATTAAAAAGTTGGTTTTATTCGTTTTAAAACAAAAATTTGTGTAAAAATTGGTTTTATCACAAATGCGAATTTTGAATGCCCCTATATGTTAAGCTTCTGGTCGCTGAGGGTTTAGACTGCTCATTTCCCACCAAGGGGAGCACGGTTCAATCCCCGGATGAGTCAGTCCCAAATTTTCGCAAGTGAGAATTGTGCCTGACAATGGTGTTGGTTGGTGAGTTTTCTCTGGGATCTCTCATTTCTCCCCCTTGCATTCAGGTGCTGCTCCATTCTTACCTCATTTCACCCTCATTGGCTCTTGAGATCTTGTTATGAGCCACCCAAATCCCTCCACTCAATAGGTATTCTACAACTTGCTGCCTGAGGAAGCTGGCTTAGCCAGCAAAATGTCTTGATCGCGCAACTGCGTGAATAATGTGTTATCCTACTCTGTGTGTGTGTGTGCGCGTGCGCGTGCACTATTCTCAGAGTACACAAGTTTCTATCTTTTTATATAATTTCAACTTGTTATATTACTTAAATACAGTCAAATGGTTCCTGTGAATTGACTAGTGTTACTTGTGTGCTTGTAAGTTTGAATTTGCCTAATTTTTATGTCTTCGTTCCCTGAAATGTCAAAGACTGCATTTGTCTTCAATAATTTCTAGAGTGAAAATTACGTGTTTTAATAAAATATTAAACACATTGTGCAGAACAAGCATTTAGCAAGCTCGCACTACATTTTCACTTGCTTCTTTAAGGAAATCTGTTAATTTATCATTTAAATACCTAACTTATTATCAAAGGGCCATTACGTGGTCCTTTGGGAACTTTATACACACTTGACTTAGGTACTGTGGTAAAAGATAAAATTATGATACGCAGTTGCAGTAGGTCCCTTGATCCTCACTCTAAATAATGCATTGTAGTACTACAGTAGGACCGGCACCATGCAACCTTAGCTAGTGACGTCAATTGATGGGAGAGGGGAAGGTGGCTAGCCAACCCTCCCACCGGTAGCTGGGGAAGCTGCAAGCACACCCGATCAATATGTACTGGTATTGGGTGCCTATCTACTTTGCAAGTCACTACACCTAGCATTCCATTCTTGGCACACAAAGAAAAACAGCACCTTCCAACCACAGAGCAGAGCAATAACCGCTTTCTTATAAATTGCTAAATTAAAATAATTTAAAATTGATACGGCAATATTTTAATGATGAAATAAGCTCATTTTATTTACCATAAATGTGAGACCATGACTAACTGCATGACACATGAATCACGATTTGTCTGAATATTCTACCAGCTGTTAGTTATTATTTGGTATTTCCTTTCATTAAGTGTAGTTGATTGTAGGTGTCCTTTTAGTGCTAATTCTTCTCTAGTCAAAAGTAATATGGGCTTGTGGTTAACGTGCATGGCTAGCTACGGGTAGCCGAATAGTGCAGTAGGCAGGCATCGTGGAGTTGACACAGTGTGGCGTTATAGACTGTACCTGCATTAGCTGGCAGACGATTCAGAAGTTGGTCCATGTCCGTGTTCTACAACAGAGTTGTGAAGACATCCTCAAATTCTAGTCTGCAGCCTCTATATATACCTGGAGCACAGGTTCAGCATGCAGGGTACAGATAGCAGAGAGTACGGCAGAGAAGTGGTGGTGATGGCCTAAGGTGGTCATAGCTTGGCTGCGTTTTCCCCTTTTGGCCATGATCCGAAAGGGTAGATGCACGCACTGTGACATGAAGTGGGTTACAGACCAGCAGGAGGCAGCAGTAGGCTGGTAACTAACCTCGGCTTCAAGGGCGCCCTGGAATGTGAACGGCTTAACATCTCTTCGCGGGAAGGGACTGTAGCTGTGGCAAGGCTAAAATGATTACTGTTGTCGCCAGTAGCTGTGGCAAGACTAGAATGATTGTCGTCGCCTGTGGCATGCCACCATCCTCCTGCTTGTTGAGAATGCATGTTTGTACCTGCTGGCGAAGTGCGCCTCCTGGGTTGAGAAGTAAGAGAGGATGTGGTGGAGGTGTAGGTGACGTCCCACAAAGTAGGGGCAGTGACAAAGGTGCAGGCTACCAAGAGCCATGGACGTCACCTTGTGGCATATCACTTTATTATGCTAAGATCTGGTCAGTTGAAAGTATTATGTTATGTGGGTAAACACTGTAACTAAATATGCTTCTTACTTGCTGTAAACTTGTTGCGCAAAGGTAAAATCTTGTTTTGTACGTTGTAAAAGCTGATTTTGCATAGGAGATTTACATATTTGAAGCAAAGCACTCTTTGTTTTGTGTTTATATGACTGCCAGATGTCTCAGTTTTACTATTGAAACATTCAAAACCTATTATGGGCTAAGACTGGACAACGTGGTAATGTTAGATAGTAACTACGGAAACAGTTATATATTGATATGTCAGTAGGTTGCTAGATGTACGAAAGTCCAAGTCAGCCATACAAAAGTTGATTTAGATTTAATAACATATCATTTACGAAATCACAAGTTATACAAATCTCAGGTCTATGAAAGCTGAGAACTGCCAGTAAATGTTTACAGCTGATAAGTATGTCTAATACAAGAATCACATTGACTTTGGATGCTGAGAATGTCACAGTGTATCACAGTCGACTCTCATTCTATCGTTATTCAGGAGACTGCCAAAAAAAATGTGGGATTTCAGTAAATGCAATTTCTGACATATGCTTCAATAAAATACAACAAAACTTTATGTTGAGTATGGTAAAAGCTGTACATTATCTGTGAATAAAGTTTAGCTATTAAACGCAACAAAAATGGGAATTTTAGAAAAAAAGTATTATTTTAAATAATGCATTAAAAAACATTTCACCTAAACTTGTTCTAAATAAATAAAATAATATATCAAAATACCATATATAATTGATTGTAATCAGACACCAAATGCAAGTCGAATTTTGAATGTCCCATGCGTACTCGTTTAGCTAAGAGGGCACGGAGAAGTTATCGTTCTGGCAGTGGGAGCTTATGATAATGGGAGGGGTGGCGGTTGGGAGGATTACCGTTCCATGCCGCTACTTGTTGCTGAGTACCGACACCTTTTGCCCATGGCAAATATCTGTCTTTTAAAGAAATTAATTATATTTTACTGCAAAGAAAACTGGTAGTTTTGTAACAGAAATGAATAAATAAGGTTTATAATTTAATTCTTCACCGTCTTTAATAATTAGTCATTCAAAACCTTGTCCTCTGATTTTTCCTCTCCTGAGTTACAGTGTACTTGGCTCGGTGCATACTTACCCATTATTAGATGGCAAAAGGTGTTGAATAGGTTCTTAGATTTTATCAGTTTATTCAAAAGATGTATATCTATTGAAATTAATTAATATAAATCCTCCGATTTCCCCGCAACAAGTTACTGAAAATGAACTTTTCACTTATAATACAAGTTGCTCGATGTTCAAACCATTTTTGGTGACAAGAGGAGGTAAAGTATATGCTTCTGCACATATAATTTTATTTGCTAAGATGCTGCCCCTGGAGTTAAAATAAAAATTTCATTTTTAATTCATGTTAATTTGATGCCAGATGCAATGAAACACTAACCTTGCGGGAAAAAAGACCTTTAATCACAATAATAGTTCCTCGTTAATATGTTTTGCGTAATATTTTCAGGTGAAACCATTTGCTTTAAAATAGAAGTGATGATAGATGATAGGTGCAACTATTTTGAATGACCCATAATCTTAATAAAATTATGTTCGCGAGGTACACATTTACTCTAGTCCGGCATGTGAATGCAAGGCAAGCAAAGTGGGTGTGGCCTAGAGAGGAGCTGCTTTTTCTTTTGTCTAATGACAAATTCCCCTCTCGAAGGCATGTAAGAAGGAAAAAAAAGTTAGCGGCTGAGAGAGACAGAAAGATGGCAGAGAGAAAGGGTGCTAGGTCGCCATGCTTGTTGCTATAGGTACCTGCTTCCCCTCTCGTTAAGTGTGGTGGGGAAGTAGCAAGCCAGACTCACTCGCCGTACTACGCCACAATGTAACAGATGTGTTGGGAAGGCAAGACATTAGACAGCGCACCGCAGAGCAGTTATAAACTATCACGCATGATGTATTTCACATCCAGTTGCTAGATGTTTACATAAACAACCAACTTAAAAATGATGTTTGCGGGAAATATTAGGTGAAGGGATCCGAAATATACTTTGATCGACGTACCATGCGATAAACAATACAAGCAGTTTATGTTAACATTATTTGCATAGGGTTTTCGCCGGGACCACGAAAAGTTGTTAGTGGGCGCAATTTATCGATACATGAGATATCAATACATAAATAGTCTACTATTGAGCAGAGGGTGAGAGAAGGGTTATTGTGACCAAGTATTGACTGCTGTGTGTCAACAGGCTAGATGCAGAGAGCATCACAACTACAATCAGCCAGGACAGCCAAGGAAGCAACAAGGAGAACCATCTTGACAACCGGCCGGATGACCTGGATGGTGTGGTGTTGCGACACAAGCCTGAATATAGGGTGAGTCATGTCTGCTTTACTGTTGCTAAGAAACATTATATTTCTATCATTTACTGTGATTGTGTGATTTTGCAGATATAGGATGTGCATTATTACAGTAGAACTCGGTTAAGATGTTTTCCAAAGGACTGGATGCTATAACTTCTTATCAGGGAAAACTTTTTTTTGGGAAGAAAAAAGATTTAAAATTTTAAAAAGATTGCAGAATCTACAAAAAAATTGACATCCAAGTAACTTATCTAAGAAATTCAAACAGGCCCTATTAATTCTAACATCACACATCTACTGTGTTTTAATTACTGCACTATAACTATAGCTGTATACACAAAGAACTTACTTAAAGAGGCCTAAATGCACTTGTGAAAATAACTAATGGTGTGCGGGAATGGAATTTGGCCATCTGGAAAAATTTGGGCGGGAAACTTAAATATCCCCATGGGAATTTGGGGAAAATCAGGGAAAATATTTTCTGTTAGGTAAAGAAATTTGTGGGTTGCTAATGAATAACATTCTTTCATAACTTATTCCATTAAAAAAAAAATTAACATAGAATAATGACTCTGTGCTAAAAATTAGATTTGATCTAGAAAAGTGGTATTGTTATATACTTTTATACCCTTAGTAGTTGCACTACAAATTAATCCTTTGGGTGTAGAGCTCTTCTTAAAAATACTTGCTTTAATTTTAATAGGAATATCGCGTATAATATTTTTTAAATAATTTGATTTATGACATGATTAAACAAAAATTGAACCTTTTAATTTGTTTTAAAACATTGCCTTAATGTTTTTAGTTCGCTGCAGTTTTCTTCATAGTTTGAAGACTTTGATTAAGGAACATTCATATTTTTTTGTTGGTAAAATGTGTGTACACTGACACGAATTTACTCAAATTCACTTTCAGTGGTAGTTTTAACTTTACGCATGCCAGAATTCTGCGTAGCGAGATTGTACGCTCTACGGGCGACTTTGCCCCATCTACTAGCCACGTGCACTCGGGGGTGTAATATATAAGCAGCAAACCAGAATGAAAGTATCGCGGTAGGAAGCCCACAAGTCTGGGTAACCGATCACATCATTGTATATTACGTGCGTAATTACAATCCCCATTACCCGTCCAGAATTATGCATGCAAAAGGCACCCCCGTAATAGGAATTATTATTATTGAGAATTTTACTACCTCATGGCTAGTCCTTGAAGAACTTCCTGCAATCACAAGAGATTGCAGCACCCCTGTGATCTTGTGACGCCACAGCCGGCCCACCTCAGAGACAGGGGTTTTAATTTGTTGTCGCCTCAACTCAGAGCGATAAGAAAGTCACAGCACATCTCTGCACCCCCGTGATGGAAGACTCCCGCACCCTGTAAAAACTGCTGATCAGAGGAAATTTAGTATAAATATAAATACAGCCCCGGCAACCAGCACCAGTGAGTGGCACCGGGCTCTGCGTCCGAAACGGACATGAGCCCAACCCCCAGTCTGCAAGGACTCATCCTCCTCAGTCTGAAAGGACTTACCTGCCTCTAGTCCGCAAGGACTCTGCTGCTCACCTCTCCAGTAGTGCAGAGGACTCTCCTACGCCCAGCTTGCAGAAGGCTCTTCTTTTGAGTCCGACCAAGGATTACTCTACTTCCTTCCGCAAACCCTCCTTCCATAACTTGCACCTTAAACCCTCGACAAGTCTGTGAAGTGTGTTTGTGTGTGTGTCTCTTTCTCTGTCTCCCTCTCCCCATCTCTCCTTCCCCCCTCCCTCTCTTCATCTCTCTCTCTCCCTCCCCCTGCACATCACCGAGGACCTGCACGTGAGACATCTACCAACAACAGGTATACCCCACCTTAACCCAGTAACCCTTACCCCAGTCATCTTCCTTTGACTCCGCTTTAAAGAGCCGTCGCGTTTCGTGCTGCTTATCTGATTAGCATCCCCTTAATTTAGCAGCTGTCAAAGTTGCGTTGCTATACATTTTCACATCTAGCTGCTGTAAAGTTGTGTAGCTATATTTGCTCTCTCCCCCCCCCCCCCCCTTCGCCGGCCCCCATTTGTTTACGTATCATATTTGTCTCCAGTGATTTGCTCATACAATTTATATAATTGTGCATTTTTGTATTAGTTATAATTATTGCATTTACTCCCTAGGGACCATTCCCCGCAGTAAACAACCACATTAAGTTATATTTTTCTGTATCATCCCTTATTCCCTATCTTATGTGGTAACGTTGTAAACTCTATTAATCAGATGTACTGAAGAAAGGAGGTGCTCCTAGTAAACGACGACGTAGGGAATGTCGTGCCCTTGTACGGGCTAATGCCAGCTCCACGTCTGAGGGTGAACCCCCAGTCAGGAGTCACGCCCAAACTCCACGGGCCATTTCCCCATTTATTCCCTTGGCTATTTCTGCCTAGGTATATCATCTATTTGGTAGTCAGTGGCCAGGGTATCCGATGGCGAAGTACGAGGAACAGGAGAAATTGTTAGTTCAGGAGGATGAGGTTATCTCCCGTGACAACCCCGTTAGTCAGCCACAGAAAACCACTAGTAATGTCCAATTAAAGTCTGGACGGCGTATCAGTGTAAAACATCCTGCGATCACAATACTCCCAAAATATTGTGATATTAAACTAGCAACTGGAAAAGTGATCCGGGTTCGACTCCCAGCACAACCCGACACCTGCCCTCGTACAACGCTCCCCTCTGTAGATTTCATACAGATAAGTCAACCTATTCGCTCAAAGTTTCTTCTGCCAGACCATGCACCCCATCACCACATCAGATTAAACCTGTCACCATTTCATCCATTTGGGATTGCTGTTATCCCGTATATTGGCAACTCTAATAGGGAGAAGGATCGGGCTTCCTGGGCGGGAAGCCATGTCTATCCAACTCACTCTGGGGTTTGACTCCCCTCCAACCCATAGCAAACCTACCCCCAAGTGGATTAATGCTACATCTAACCTCTTACGCCTCTTAGGCCTAATTTAATATGTTAGTATTATGACGTGGTAGGCCAAGCTAGGCTTGGCAGGTCTATCAACGTCTTTGCATTATAATCCAAGGTAGTCGCACCCCATAGTACAGGCGTCAAACTAGAGTTATTCTGATACCGATACTAAGTATCAGTATCGGCCTATACTTTGTCTTTTCCCAATGTATCTGTATCGGGTATGGTATCGCGCCAATACTTTAGTACAGGATGTAGACAATGAAGTTAAGTTATTACTGTATTTACGCATGTATAGCATGCCCTGTTTTCCCCCAAATAAAGGAAAAAATTTCTGGGGTGCACGCTATACAAAAAAAAGAAGGGGGAGTGTTAGCCATCGTAAATTGTAAATCGCCCGGGGATGTTAAGGGAAGTGGCGGTACTGTCTGTTTCATCTCTTCCTTCTCTCTCTTTCTCTCTCAGCGACACTTCAGTTATGTGTAGGTTGCAACCCCGCCCCACTCCCCCTTATGGCATCCTGTCATCCCAGAAACCAAAGCTGCCATGTGTTTACACTCCCACCAAGATGTTGCAGGTCGATAATTCCACCAAGCCCTCTTTGTTTCCCTGGCAGAGGCTGGGGAACTATGAGAAGGGGCAGAGAAGGGACGAGATGACACTTTTTTTTTTGAGAGAAGGGTAGTGTGACATTCTAGCATGGCAACATAAGAGAGCCTGTCACTGCTAACAGGGGAGAAAGGATAAAAAAAAAAAAAAAAGAGCAACGAAGCTGGAAGTGTTGCGGTTTTCAGAATTTTTTTTTTACATCCAAGTTATTTAATTAAAGTATTTTCCAAACATATCACAATCACCACACATTGATGTAAAAAGGAATAATTTGTTCCATACTGACTAACAGGATGCCACAAATTTTTGGCGCAATTTTATTTTTTTTTTAAATTTCCCTGGAACTTGTTCCGGATATCATGATGCGCTCTATACACAAGTAAATACGTTACTTTCTTTAGGCACAAAAAATTACCGTATTACGGTGTATACGTGCCACACATTAAAAAAAAGAAAAATAAGAACAAAAAACACATCCACCAACAATATTTTTTGGTCCCAGCGCAATTCATGTTTAAATAATGTTAACATAACCTTGTATCGTTTATCGCATGTTGCACTGACCTAAGTATATTTGAGGGAGATATCCTGCAACTACAGTTTTTAAGCTGGTTGTTTATCAAACAATTATTAACTGGATGTGAAATACGTCACGTGTGCCACAGTTTATAACTGCTCTGCGGCATGCTGTCTAATGTCTTGTCTTCTCAACGTCTCTGTCGACACTGTCGCCGTGCGGCGTGGTGCTAGACTAGCTTTCTACTTCCCCTCTCTCTCTCTCTCTCTCTCTCTGACCCTCTCACCTGCACATTTTCCTTCCTCCCTTCACATGCCATACATGGGGGTGAGAGGGCAAGTTTTTGTCGAACAAAAGATGAAGCACTTCTCCCCCCCACCCCCCCCCCCCCCCCACATGCTCGCTTGGCTTGCCTTCCACACGCCACCCGCCGACAGCAGAATAAGTAAAGTACGCCTGGCAAACATAATTTTGTCAAGAGTATGCATCACTCAAAATAGATGCACCTAACATCACTTGTTTTTCAAAGCAAATAGGTTCACCCACAAGGAAAGGATAAGCAGTTTTCAGAAAGGTTATCCCAAGATAGGTAAAAGTCTTTACCCAGCACTTGCAGATATGTTAGGTCAAAGCTTGCTGTAAATTTTAGGCTGGCACATACAGTAAAGACTAGCCTGCCACTCACACCCTCACTATAACAAAATGCAAATGTAAAAAATTAGTGAGTGAAAATAGTGTGTTAACGCACTAAGAGCTGGAGTGTTACTCCCCAAAGAGAGAAGACAGAAAATATCCAACCTGTGCACTACATTTTGAAACACTAAACCAAATGGATTACAAAATAAATCACAACCACCCACAAATATAAATAACTAGGTCTAAGACCGACTACATGATGGACACAAGTAAAAAATACTTCTACATTGTAGCACGCATTAGGTGCCACAAAATGCCATCATGCACGTAGCACAACATGAGAGAAACATGCTTTCTTGATGGCAGGATGAAAAGAAGTGTTTTAACAAAGGTGTGCTAAACGAAAGATACAAAAAGCTTATATTTACAATAGATGTCACATGCTGTCCAGAAGAGGCGAATTTTGCTGAAGCACACAGAGGTGGAGGAACATAACACTTGAACAAAGCAGCATTTTTGATATGAAATAACATACTAAGCAGTAGAGATATGCCAAGAAAATTTGCAAGATCTGCAGCTGCAGAGAAGTGAGTGAAAGGGGCTAGCCTCAGACGGCCACTGAAAAGATGTGTAACGCAGCATTGCATATCCGGATGGTAGAGAAAACTTTTCACAAACACGGATCTGCAGGCAAGACGGGATTAAAAACTTAGCTTTCAAAGCATAGACCAAAACTGAATTGAACAAACTAAGGAGAAAAATACATAAATGATAAATATATACTAACAATTATTAAATAAACTGAAATATGTAACTAACATATTACATATGTTTTAATAAATAAATAAATAAAATATTTACAATGAAGTTATAACACCAGACAAATAGACATTACTATTTATTAAATAAAGTGTAGATGCTCAAGTGGACAATATGTAATAGGATTAATTAAAACATTAACTAAGTACAAAAGGTAACAAGACAATATTAATCACAATCATTGTTTACTTAATAAAAATACTGAAATGAGGTTTCAGAACTAAAATAGTACACTAACAGTGAAGCAACAGTAAAATAGTTGTTACATAATATAAAACGGCACGATGCAGGCACACTTCCTATTACACAAAGTCAATTGCTGATGCTTTTGCATTGTAAACTGGATTCTTTGTTGACACATTACTGTAAATGTAATATAGTAGAACCTTGTTATTACAGTTCTCAAGGGACGCAAGAAACGTCGGTCTTAGATAAGGGAAAACTTTATAACAGGTTATTTGTGTTGAAAAACATGGTTGTGGGCCAAGGAAAGGCAGTTTATTAAGCAAGAAAATGTTAAACAGGGTTCTACTGTAGTAGTATTTCAGATGTAGATTTGTTGTAAAAAAAAAGGGGGGGGGGGTTATTCTATTATTATTATTAAATTTAATCTGTGCTCACATTACAGCAAGAGCCTCGTAGAACTCCTCGCACAAAGGAGGACATCGCAGTTATGAACCTAAAGAAGAAGACGCGCAAGAGGACACGCAAGTTTGAAATAGATGGTGTGGTTGTCACTACCACTACCAGCAAGGTCATCTACGGTGACGATGAAAATGGCAATGTATATGACGACCACATATTCAGGTATACAGGAACATAACTTTAAAATGATTTTTGCATATAGTTGGATCGCGATCAGTCCAAATTCCAATAATTATCCCTTCAAAATAACTACTCTCTTGCCACGAATCTTGAAAGGTTTGAGTTTCACGAGTTGACATACAAGAACATGGAATGTCACCACTTGTAAAAAATGTTACAGAGTTTTAGTTTTGTCTGGAATTTAATTGTGTTTATAGTATGGTTACTAATTTGGCCATTTATATTTGACTAACATTTTCAGCACATTTACACGTTATCTGGTACAACTCTTGCTCAGCTTAGGTACCAACAGCTTAAAATTTATTTTGAATTGTATAACAAGCCGAAAATTCTGAATTTATATTATTAAAAACATGTTTTTGCATAAATATCTGTACATTTTTATATTAAATTGTGGTCCTATGGTTTAATGTTACTTCAGTCCCATCCTTTTTCTGTTTATCATGTAATATTTTATTGTTACGAGTGTGATTACAATTAAGGCATGTTTTTAATGTCCTTTTGAATAGACCACAGTTAGTTCATGACCAAATCATTGGCACATTTTGCCTTCCTATTCCTTCCGAGGATGCCTGTAGAAACTTTTGATTTTCTGGCCTATCTTTAAGGTAAAGGATGCTTCTATCTGCTTATCCCTCGTATAACATTTTACAATCCATGCACAGGATGTTATAGATGAGTACATTTTCAACAGGAACTACGTTACTTGTCTGAAAACATTGAATGGTTTTGCAGTTCTCTGTCTAAGTATGATTAATATTTCTATTTATCTTTTCCTCTAATATTTTGTAAGTATATTGAGACAACAGAACAGTCAAGTTGGAAAATTTAGTGTGTGGAATTCTGTTTATAAAAAAAGATTGCCACTTTTTTTTAACAGAAAAATGCAGCTTGCATGGCTGTTAAAAATGTTATACAGTGAAAAGCTTCTAACAAATTCCCTTTTTATAAGCTTTCCTGCTTAATACGTTTACATATTTTTGTACCTGGTCTATAAACACCAAGGTATTTTAAACCACTTACAGGTTTTGTTGGTCCAATAGCCAAATTTTTCCAGTTCCTTCTGGAACTTGACAAGCATTTTATTGCAATGTGTAATAATGGGCAGGGATTACACTGTAATAATGGACAGGGATACACTGTGATAATGGGCAGGTATACACAACATAAGTTGAGGTCACAAATGTTTAGTTAACTGTTAACCAATGATAGTCTAGATTTGGTATTAGTAGTGAAGTAAATTTAATAATTGAAGAATATATAACAGTGAAGGATATGTGCTGATATTTAAGCAATATACATATGTTTGTGTCTATGAGTGTTCACGTTGGACATGTGTTTGCACAGGAAGCAGGAGCTGCGTGAGCTCAAAATGTTGCAGAAGCAGGAGCAGAAGCAGTTCCAGGACTTGTCCTTCAAGGCGCAGTTCGCCCGCGACCAGCAGGTAAATGCGTAATGTTTTCAGTTCTGTAAGAAATGTTACGCTACTGTCAATCCTAACATCCTCAACTTCTGTCTTGTCTTGGCTGTCGTAAGCTTACGTGAAATTATTTTTAATTTTGGTTTCATGAAACAAAGTCGTATTAACACAACCAGTAGCAGCAAGTATTAAAGAGCACAAGAGCAAGTGTACACCCAGTTTACCGCAAAGCATTTCTTTGTGAAATTTTAATGGATTTCCCTCTAATTTTTAGTGTCTGAGTTGTTAATATGGTTTTACCTTTGGTCATGAAAGTGGCATTTTAATTCGGAAAACTGATTTTGCATGCTGTAATGTGCACAGCTCGTTTATGCTCCATTCTTGGACTATCTGGGCATACAATGAATTGTCACCTTGTATGACAGTTTTAATATGGAGGCAAGTTGTACACATCATAGAGTGCTCACTTCATTTTTTCCTGTGGACATGTTCCCGCCATTTTTCTCTTGGCCGCAGCACTAACTGACAAAGTGGGTTTGCATTCAAGCAGCTACCCATTCGATGTTGGCATATTTGAAGATGTGCTTTAGCTGACAGCTGACTTTGGCTGATTATACCTTTCGTTTTGTGTGTGTTGTCTTTCACTTGTGCCTGTTCTGAAGAAGTTCCCTGGTCACAAGTTGGACCTCTACTAATATTTTTATCCCCATTGTGGTTTGTTTCAACTGTTTCATCTGGCCCACCATGTCACACATTTGTCTACTAAGTAACTTCACAGCTTTCTGTAATTGAGCCACCTCACTACCACCCACTGTACCTTTGGGACTTGGGAACTGTGGTACCTTTTTTACTGAAGTGTGCTTCTGCTCACCTGTTCCTAGCATAATAGCTACCTGCTTCAATATTTCTTGGATTCTGAATCAACTGTTGAAACAATTTGTTTTCAAGTAGCATGACTTCCTCGACAATAGCTGGCCTTAATCCTCGTAAGATATACATAATTTTGTTATCCAGCGTATTGCAAATGCTAATTAGGTCATACGCAAATTCTTCAATGCCTCAGCCTCTGAAACAAATCATTGAAAAACAATTGTTCCTAATATATTTTGGATTTCGGGCGGAATATCTGATTGATGGATGTGGTAAATTAATTCTGTATGAGCTGTAGCATGCTGGTTTATTTAACAATGTTAATATATGATATTTGTCAGGACCGTCCAAAACAAAGAAATGATCCTATGAGAAAACTGAATAAATGGGATTGCAACAACGAGGTTCCACTGTATTAGTCCTCACACAGTAAAACAGTGTCCTGTTCGCTGACGTGGCATTGGAAAGTGCTACATATATGCTATTGAAGTTAAGTGCTACTAATCTGTAATTAATAATGGGCACATCATTTTCAGAATATGCATATGGTGATGGTCATGGTATTGGCTGGTTAATCAGTATCGCTGTTGGCATTGGTCCATCCCTAATTACTTACGTAGAAATTTTGTCGGGACCACAGAAAATTTTCTGTGGACAGGACTTTCTAGTCATCCGTGCTTAATGGATAGAGTTTTCTCTGTACTTTGTTTAGATGACAGTGATGGTAGTAATTATATGATTTAAGAATTGTTTTTAATTAATTGTAAGTATTTTACAACAAATGCCTAATTAAAGGATGTGCTTTTTCAATAATCAGTGTAATGTACCCGAGTGTCCGTGTTTCAAGCAAGGAAAAAAAGAATAGTAAAACGCACTTAAGAAATATTACGTTAAACAAAATATTCTATACAGCAAAATATAAATTTGGTCCTGCCAACTTCCTATATGATCAATGCATTTTCAACCTCTTTGTCCAAGATACATTTGTAAGGGCAGTGACAAAAACCCTGTACAGTGATGTTAATGTGCAGCTTAAAATGTATACAAAACAATCCAACTTGTTTGTAGATGGTACAAAACACAGTTGTGCACGCAGCATGAAACTCTGTTTGTGTGTGGCATCACCCGAACCGCCGCCATTATTAGAGTGATGTTCATAAAGCAAGTTTATGTGGCTCAGAAAAAATTCAAACATGCATTTAAAAACATAGAAAAGTAATTTTACTTCCTTTAACATATATTTAATTTTCAACATAATCACTGTTTTACTCAACATACTTTAGGAACCTTGAAATGAGTTTTTTGGTCCTAGTTCACATCCCGTTGAATCCAACCCTTACAGCTAACTGCTGACCACCTCATGTACATAATCATATGCTGAAGAAATGTTTTCAAGTTTCCTCCCCCCCCCCCCCCCTTCCACCCATTATTTTCAAGAAATTAAATTTCTTAATCTTGACATGGGTAGAAAGTGGATAGACATAAAGAAAATAGTAAATTGGGACTCATAATTTTAAAGCTTTGCACTGTTTTAAAGGTTGAAATTTTTGTTTCATTATTGACATTTCATTTTTGACAGTCACTTGTTTCTCAAGAGGTTGGCCAAACCGAGATTTTGTAACTGAACGGAAATAAACTTAACCCAGAATATTTTTATTGAACCGAACCTGAATCGAGCCTTAAAATTTGTACACGAACTGAACTTTAACAAAATGTCTTATCCTCTCACATATCCCTTCATAGTTCAGCCCTAAATTGGTGTGTGTGTGTGTGTGCGCGCACCCATGTGTGTGCACATGCATGTGTGTGCATGCACGTGAGTGTGTGTCTATGTGTGTGTGTGTTATATATAACAAAAAAATATGTAGAACCACCTTAAAAACACAGTGGATTATGGATGCTAAACAGTAATCAGTGTGTGCACACATGCGTATCTGCAAATTATGTATGTAATGTAGATTACAGTTGTCCCGTGGATCATTTTAGGAGTCCTGTCCACTTAAGTAATGAGAGTTTGTTACTGGACCTCTGGACTTGGTTACGAGGTGCAAAATGAAAACAACATATAGACATACTACCTTCATAGTTCAGCCTATATTTGTTCAAGTACAAAACACAAACAAACTAATACAACCACATTCACAATTACATGACTAATTCTTTAATCATGTGTTCCTAAAATAAACAGTAAACACATTCATCACACACACACACACATATGTATTTAACACACATACGTATTTACTCATGTATAGCACACCCTTTTTTTCCAAAATAAAGGAAAAAATTCCTGGGATGCATGCTATACACAGAAAAAAAATAGGAAGGGGTGTGGTAGCCATAAATTGTCCGTGGATGTTGAGGGAAGTGGCGTGACTGTCTGTTATCTCATCTCTCGCTTTTACGTCACTCGTCTCCATTCTCTCTCTTTCTCTCTCAGCAACCCTTCAGTAATGTGTAGGTCGCAACCCAACTCTGTAACTTGCCACATAATCAGAGCTGCCACGACTTTACGGCCCTATGAACCATGTTTTGGGGGGGGGGGGGGGGTAAGGTATGAGGAGACCCTTACTTTTTAGATAAGGGTAGTTTGACATTCTAGCACAGCAAAAATAGAGAGAAGGGGGTCACTGCTATCACAATCACCACACATTAATGTAAAAAAGGAAAATTTGTTTCTTACTTACTAACAGGGCGCCACAAATTTTTGGTGCAATTTTATTGAAACAAATTTTTTTTCCTGCACCATGGTTCAAAAATCATGGTGCACACTGTACTATTGTAAATATGGTATATACATAATACATATATACACTCACAACCTGTACAGTTACACCACTAATAGTTCCAGAATGTAATGGCCAAATTTTTTCTGAAGTGGAAAAAAGGGACAAAATTAACATAATATTAACCATGGTTTTTATAGATTTGAGTGGTATGATAATTTATCATAAGACTGAGAAATGTATCATTCTAGAAGTTTCTGACGTGGTATGTGAAAACTACAAATTAGCAACACAAAAAAAATGTTAATTGAAAATGTAATTTTTCAAAAATTCAATACTCAAGCAAATCACTTATTTTGTTTACAATTATTTAAATAAAGAATAGCACCTGGTTTTACACACTATAGAGTTCAAGATATTATGCTGTCATCACTGCTACAAAAACAATAATCACATATGACTTGTTCAGTGATTTTTGTTGTTTTGCATTATTTCACAACTTCTTTGAAGTGACGTGCCATATTTACTCGTGTATAGTGCGCACCATGTTTTTTTGCAAGTTCCAGGAAAAATATTTTTTTAATTCCACCAACAATTTGTGGTGATTGCGATATATTTAGAAAATATTTTAATTATGTAACTCGTGGGGCTAAAAGCCAAAACATTGTGGCATTCTGTAAGGTCACAGTAACCTTATGGTCGTTATAAGATGTCAACAACTGAGGTTGGCAGCTGGCTTCCTGTTTTTTTTTTTTTTTTTTTTTTTTTACTTCTTTGATCCATTGCCAGTTGTTAAGAGAAATGTCACCACTGCTGTGGGCTGCCTGCTTTTATTTATTTATTTTAGGCAGTGACATGCTGGTCTTTTTTTTTGTTGTTGTTGTTGTTGTTGTTGTTGTGCTGGTTCTTTTTTTTCGCTGCACTGTTTTTTTTTGCAGTGGTGGAATGTGACACATTACCCCCTCTAAAAATATGTGTTTCCTCTTCCCCTCTCCCCCCAGGTAGTAATCCTCTAGACTCTTCCCCTATATTTCCCTTTAAACATCATGGGACAGTTTCCGAGTGGATAGTTTACGACTACCTCACCACTCTGTACCTCAGTAATGATTTATTTTTTTGAGGAAAAAAGGGTGCGCTATACACCAGTAAATATTTAAGTTTGTTTCAAAGTTTGTTAATGATGTTCCTTTCTAGCACATTTTTGAACCGAACACGAACTCCTGTAAATTTTTCAAACCAAACTAGAACCAATCTTTGACATGGCAATAAATTTTGAACCGAACCCGAACATAATCTTAAAGATCGGGTTCGGTTCGAAATTTGAATGTTCCACCCATCCCTAGAATAATTGGTTATTAATTATTTATTACCTTCTGTTAACTACATTCGCAATAATAGTACAAGAATTCATAAATTAACTGTCTTCAAAATATATTCATAAAATATAATTAAATATGAAATATAACTAAGAATGTCCCATGCCCTGAAAAAGATAAATTTTCTAAAATTTATATTAAATATTAGTACAGTAGAACCTTGTTAATTAGGATAAATTGAGATAGGCGCCGATTCGGGATAACAGGAAAATGTGGGAGTAATTAATTAAAGACAACATACTTAAATAAATTTCTTTTATACTAAAGAAAACATTTTTGATACATATTTACAGATTACAAACGCATTATCTCACACAACAGATATAAGTACAGTAAAATCTACTTCTTGGGAAAGTAACTCCTAGGCCTTCTTAAAATCTCCACATTTTTTTTTTGTTTCTCAAATCAGTCTGCCCTTCCCATTATCATATTTACCACAAAGCAGACGCTGAATGCAAGCCGACCCCTAACTTTTAGACCCACAGGAGAAAAAAATAACAGGATACCGAATGCAAGCCAACTTTTGAACATATCCTGCACGCTCTATCACCTGAAAGCATGTGGTGAGATCATTGTGCCAAACTTTTCATGTCAGTGAATAGTTCGTGGTAGGAAATGAGATGGTAGAAGGAGAAGGTGAAAAGATGTGACAGCTAAGTGTCACAGCACGCGAATGTAGGGAACTAGGGAGAGGGCGAAAAATGGCTCTGTAAATGCATCTGATTAAAGGAGGCGGGGGGTGGAGTTACGAGCAAGAGGATGGGAATGCTTTGTTCACCACTCACTGTTTTAGGGAGGGAGAAGAAGAGATAGCGTGGGAGAGATAGGTTAAGGGGGGAGCTTGGAGGTGTGAGAGTGGCTGGCAGAGCAACATGAGCGGGAGCGCAGAACAGTTTGGGAGGGACTAGGAGGAGGAAGGATTTGCAGACTACGGGAAGAGAGCGAGGAAGAAGTAAAAGGGTGATACCAGCAGCAGGGAAATAAGGAAGTTTGTGCATTGAGGGAGAGCATGGTGGGAAGCTGATGCGTAATGGGAAGGAGTAATGGAATGCACTTGATGTTTACACCATGAAATCACGTCTCAAAGTACTTAACCATTATATCTAATTATGCCACTTAAAAATGTAGTTATTTATATTTCTACCTTACACCAAATGCTGTCACTGCTGTGGTTTTTTGTTTTTTAATTTTAATATCAATTTACAAGAATTGTAAAAAAAAAAAAAAAAAAAAAAAAAAAAAAAAATAATGAGTAATTTATATTTTAATAATACCAATTGTCAAGAATAGCACTACTACTGTTAAATATCGTACAGTTATGAACACATGACATTGGGGTATTTCATGACTATTTATTGCACATTTCTCGGCCCTGGATGAACATCGTTGTCCGACTCTGCGTCATCACTGGACAATTCCTTATCACTTTCATCCCACAAAGCATGGTCATCTGTACCGTCCAGCACATTTGAAATAGAGCACTTCTTAAAGGCTCGAACAATCACGCCACTGCTAATACTTTGCCACACAACGTCTGTACACACATACACCTGCGACAAGTTTGCACATTTCATGCGTCCAGTAGGGGTCAACATCTTGTCTTCTTTGCAAAGCCAGTCTGTGTAGAGCATTTTAAGTGTGTCCTTGAATGGTTTATTTATGCAGACATCAAGTGGCTGCAAAACAGACTTCATTCCCCCGGGAATAACTGCCTGGTCGGTCTTTCCTTCTTCTAGCGCCCGCTTCGCTTCTTCTGTTCTGTGTCCCGCGTACGCATCTAGTACAAACGGACTAGGTAGCTTTAACAATGCTCCAGGATGGCGCTCCACACAAGCCGAATCCATTCCTGCACGTTCTCCGATGTCATCCATCCATTTTCATTTACTCGAATGACCATGCTCTTTGGAAATACTTAATTCTTTTGTAATGTCTTGCGTTTAAAGTAACATATGGTGGCAATTTATGCCCATCTGCTGTGCATGTCAGCATCACCGTCACACGCTGTTTTTTTACAACTGGCAGACAAAATCTTTACTTCTTTGCTTCCTGTCTTGGCTACGGTGTAGTTTGCAGGCATATCGAAATATACTGGAGTCTGATTAGCATTTCCAATCCGACCAAGAAGGTAATTATTTTCTCGTCGCAGCTTTAACGATGTAATGCTGGAATTTCATCAGCATTTCTTCGTAGTCCGATGGCAATTTTGGTGCATCTGATTTATGCCGGCGAAGAGAATATCCCCAGCGTTTCATGAACAATTGCACTCAGTGGCGGCCGCCTCTAAAATCGGTGCTTTTCATAGCCTGTACGATTTCACGTGCTTTTGTTTGAATGATTTCTGCATTCACTGGCAAACATTTTTCCCACTGGGTGTTAAAATCTTTTTTAAACCATCTCCAATGCGTGATTGCGTTTATGCTTTGGTCCCCCAAATGTTTTTCTTTTGTTTGCACATAAGTGGAGTTCTTCCTTTTGCTTTCTCCACCGTTGAACATTTGTTTTGTTGATACCGAAACGTCTTTGAGCCACAAGATTAGAAGTTTCTTCAGCATACTTAATTACTTTTCTTTTGAACTCTGCAGTATGACTTCTCTTCATTTTGAAACTTCGCAGCCGCTTGGTTTACAAAACACAAGAAACTAAAAAAAATATAGCGGAGGCCTACTTCAAGATACTCTAAAAATCAGTGTCGCCAACACGACAGTTCCTACAAATACTCCATAGCATAATAAAATTATTTAAAAATCCTGCACTGAAGAAAAAAATGCAAAATGTTTTATTTACGAATATTAAATACCACAACCACTTAATACTTTACAATTAATGTGGTTTAGCATAATTTTTTAATGTGCCAAGTGACACACAGTTGTGGCAATGCTGCACATTCTCCACCCTGCCCCCTCATTTTCTAACTTTGTGAAAGCGGCGTGGTGCGCTGAACGAGGATGCATAGTAAATTACACTGAAAGGATGTGTCAAGAGTTTAGACTAACAGTAGCATCATCTGATAAAATTTGCCTTTTTTATCTATTATCTTCTTTGTGGCTAACTTTTTGTTTTATATTTTCAAGTACAAAAATATTTGCTCATAAAATATTATGTAAAATTTGTGGATGATAAAAACCATTTTAAACGACGGTGGTTTAGATAAGATTTCTGTGATGTCAAATAAAACTGCAGATGGGTAACGTGACTGGTAGATTGTAGATACGGCACTGTGCCATAAAGGACTAGTCAGGAATACTCCGCTACCCGCCATGACCTTGTTAGAGGTCACGCCCAGCCAGACTATAGGAGTTATGCGTGACACAAAAATCGCAAGTTTTTATGTTTTCGGACCACTTTATTATATTAGTATTAGGTCTGCAATGGTACTGGAAAATATACACTGTCCATTTTATCAACTTGTCGTAAATATACTTGGTCGGATCTGTATGTAATTTTGCCTGTCCCAATTCTAAGCTGAGGGGTGATTTTGGAAGAGTCAAAATGATGAAAACAAGTCTGCTTACAATATGGTAAATATGGTACTTAAGATTTTTTTCTCTTATGTATAAATTATTTTACTCTTTAACGTATAAGCCTTATAAGCATCGTGAGGAAGGCACCCAGTGGATGTCTCATATGTGATTCCACAATAGAACCGGCAATGTGTTGCCAGCCACTAGTGTGTCATAAGTCAATATTGAGTCACTCACTACTTCAGTTATTGTGTAATTTGGTGAAATCACATAGGGAGAAAAGGTCCACGTTCTAGAACATTCTAGAAAGTCAGCCATTAGACACACACAGGATAGATAGATAGAGAGAGAGAGAGAGAGAGAGAGAGAGAGAGAGAGAGAGAGAGAGAGAGAGAATAGGAAGCATTCACATGGACTTTCACATGATCGGCTATCCATAACTATCTCCTGTGGGCCTCAATCCACTTGGGCGGGTATAAATATGCATTAGTCTAGTCAGCAGATCTTTTGTACAAGAAGAAATTTTGTGATGAGAGGGAGTCTGAAAGGTAAGACTGTAGAAACTTAACATTGTAATAAAAGTGACTGAAGAGTTCTTCAATGTCTTATTTATAAAATCTTAACCTCACTCAACTGACCTTGCTTCTTAATCTGAATAACAACAGTTGCAAGGCATATCGCCACTGTGCCGATGCAATATTACTATACTGTGCTGAGGAAAACTGTTTCTCTTTTGTGAAGAGCATATAAATGGGATGTAGTTTACACATTGTGTAGTGAAGATCTTTGGGCAGCTCAGAATGAGGTTATCTTTAGAGCCAGTGAGGGTGAAGCGAGATGAGTGTGAAACAGCAACAGACTGCAATGGTGGAGGGAATGTGGAATACCAGAGAAAACCTGCTGACCAGCCGCATTATCCAGCATGATTACCATGTATGAATATCCAGAAACGGCCCTGCCAGGAGGCGAACAGTCTAGCCGCTGCAATTCTACGGTCCCTAGTTTTCAGAGAGCAAAGCACTATGAGATATATTGTTGTATGTTACAGGACAAGAGGTTCGAGCAGGAGAGGATCCTGCTGCTGCGCACGTATGAGTCTGACCTGGACACGCTGAGCCGGCAGCAGCGGCAGCAGGTGGAGAAGGCCGCCACACAGCAGGAGGCTGACCTCCGCCTCTCCTCTAAGAAGATCCGCGCAGAGCAGGTATACTTCCTGCCATCACAACCATTACAACTTCTTGGGCAGTACATCAGTTTTCAGACTTTATCATTTGCAATGTATTGCATAAAATGCGAAAGAGTCTTTCACACAATGGCATTTATTTTTTGTAAATTCAAAGTACAATAATATTGGTATTATTGAATCATACGTAGTTTTATGTTTAACTTATCGGATGTGATATCATTGGCAAAATTGTTAGATTAAAACATCTTTGCTTACAAATAAAATTGACTTTTAAAAATTGACTTATTGTGCTTTTCAAAAGTATTGCAAATAAAATTGCAAAGAAAAACCTTTTTGTAATGATTACAGACATGGATGATTCTGTTTTTCAAACATTAAAAAGTGGTACTTTCAATCATAAAAGTTGGTTGTATGTTGTCAGTGTTTTCAAATTTACATAAAAAAAATTTTGTAATTAAAAATCGCATAATATTTCTACAGCATTAAACATGGAAATTGTTAACAAATGCAAAAGTAAAATAGAAATGACAGCTTGTAAAAAGATGTCTTATGTTCAGCTGATTTCAGGTGTTTAACCACACAATGTTTCCTTTTTCATGATACTTGACATTTTCAGAATTTGCGCATAATGGTATTTTTGTCTAGACAATACAAACTGCCCTCTTAGTACTGGAAAGCCCTGTCTGCTGCACAAATTTCTGGTTCAGCATTGTAGGTAAAACACATGCACCGCAGTCCACAATGAAAATTAATGGTACATATACAGTTTACTCTCATTAATTCAAACCTGATGGGACTTAAAATTCTGCACTTTGTAATATCAAGGTTTGTATTAACCAAATACACTAAAAAATGTGAATTAACATGACAACAGCAAGAGAATGTAATATATAAATAAAAAATGGGTACATAATTTGTCAGTGTGTAAAACATGTAGAAAATAAATTTGAATGATTTATTACACTATTAAGCTAGGTAATACAAATTATTTTACAAAATGTACCTATTTAGTCTCAAGAGAATTACTCTCTAGGAGTAAGCATGTACAATAGAATGAAATAAATAAATTTAAAAAAAAAAAATTAAAAATTATTTGGCAACATTAACAGGCAGCAAAGTAAATTTGAGGCATTAGAATACAATGTTAAGTGAAGTAATTAAGATTATTTCGCAATATATACCTACAGATTTTATTTATTTAGAGGCAATCATACTGTAGGTTTAATAAAGTTGGGAATTTTTGTCTGCACATTCTTTGGTTTGTAAGCACTACCCACAACAGATCAGATTTTTCCAAATGCAAATGTTTCTTTGTCAACATCAATGTTTGATAAATAATTTTCCAGCTTGGCTAATGCATAGTTGGCATCCTTCTTTGTGGGATATGAATGTATCTACTTCTTCCTCCTCATTTCGCACATTGATCTCTGCAGCTGTGTGAGAAGGCCCAGCACACATTAAATCCTCTTTTAATGGGGCGGCAGATGTTGCAACACTTTTGTCCACTTGTAAAAAGTCATCAAACGTCTCCTGAAATTGAAGGAGTTCCCACCCTTCCACACCGACTTCATCTGGAACATCTTCTTTTGTACCAAGTCCAGCTTTCCTGAAGCAGTTAGAAATTGTTGTGGGTGTCAGCTCATCCCATGCCATGGATATATTGCGAATTGCTTCCAAAACATTCCATTTCAGGTTGGACTTCCTGTGAATCTCCAGCTGACGAATGAGATACGAAAAAAGACATATCCTGTATTTTTTCTTTAAACCCTGAATTATACCTTGGTCAAGCTGTTGAAGAAAACTTGTTGTATTTGGTGGTAGGAACATCAGTGTCACACATTCCAACTTCAGCCTTTTAGCAGAATGTGTTGCACATCTATCTAGCAGAAGCAAAATCTTTTTATTTGCACAGGCCATCTTTTGGTCTAGTTTAAGTACGCATGCTTGAAAAATGTTTGTTGTCACCCAAGCAGAATTTGCACCATAGTAGAATGGCAAGTTCTTAACATTTTTAAAACATCTAGGTTTGAGAAATTTACCTATAAGAGGCGAAGTTTTTTGCTGCCATCTTGATTACAACACTAGAGAAATTTGACACACTTTTTTTTTCCCCCATGACATTTCTCACCTTTCTAAGCCAAGGTTTTGTGGGGCAAAAAGTTTTAGAAAATTCCTGTCTCGTCCAAATTAAATATATTCTCTGGCCTGTATTATTTAAGAACTGGCTTCACGGATTCCGACCAATCTACTTCCTTTTCCTTATTAACTGCAGCCGATTTTCCACACACAAACATTTAAAAACTAGATTGTTACTGTCTTTGAAGTGCTGCAACCAACCACTACTAAATTTGGAAATCTGATATTCCTAATCTCAGTGCAATGTAGTCAACTTAATGCTGCACCAGATTGCAAGAGATTGGCAAGTTTGCAGCATGCATTTCTTGATACCACTAGAGAAGTTTATCCTCCATGGCAGCATATTTTGGACTGTAGAGTCTTTTCCTCTCCTTTAGAGCAGCTGTAGGATCACGTGCACCTGTAATTTTATCACAATTTTTTAGTATCATGACAACGAAGAAAGAGGAAGATAAAACTCTTTTGCTACTTCGGTTTTGGTTTTCTTCCCACGTTCCACTTCATTAATTGTCAATTTTGCGCCCAACGTAAATTTGTTTCGCTTGCACTTTGTAGTTATTGCACTGCTCTAGTGTATAGCAATTTCACACACAGAAAATATTTTTGAATTTCCGTACCTGTTTTCAGATTTAAAAAAAAAGTGAGCATTATGTTGCAGCAACATCATTGTACACAAGAAATATCGCAAGGTGAAAAACGTCCGTATTCGATTAATCAATTCAAGGTAAAATGACAGCCATCTTGTGTAGTTAAAGATTTGAACGCCAGAGGCGTGAGTTTTTTAACTCTTGTACTCTGTTCATGATTAAAAACATGTACGTAACGTACGCGTGTTAATCGAAATAAGAAATATTATTATGAACCTGTTTACGGTCATTGTGTACGTGTTAATATGATTATATTAACTATGAAACACATTGCACACTTTTGTACATGTTCCATGTACACGAAATTCATTATCAATGAAGCTTTAACGAGAATGTTGTCTTGTATCCATATAGCTGTGAATGTTTATATTTTCATTGCAAATGTGTTTTGGTTGGCGGTGATTTGTATTAAGCACATGAATTAAATATAAATTCTTCTCTGCGGTATACAAACCGACTTCGCATTACATATTAACTGTACTTCGTATAAAACAAAGTTAGTTATTGAAATGCCTATTCGGTTTTCCGGGCCCACAAATGTGATTTGCATAAACAGTAAGTTGATATTAACCGGGTTCTCACTAACGAGATTCTACTGTACACTTCACTACAGTAGAGCACCCCTCAACCGAAATTCCCTTGCCCCATATCCGGAACTAATTTTCCAAAAAATTTAAAACGTCGCAAATTTGTGCCATAACTTTTCTGTGCTCGTGAGATATCTTTCATTGCTTGCACCATACTGTACATGCCCGCTAGCCGTACACAATAATGACAGTGCAACTATAAATAGCCAGTCATTCATGTCATGCAGTAGTGATAAGTTGTTTGTTTTGAGTCAGGTTTAAAGTCAACATATCCGTGTTTATGTTGTAAACCATTTTTACTTGTTTCAAAGATTGTGTTGAGTAAACAAAAGATACCGGCTTCTAGTGATACAGTGAAACAGCAGAGGAAATTACTTCTGATTCAAAAGAAAGTGAGCATGATAAAACCTGGATGCTAGAAGTTGTGTGAAGTCTATGTGTAAATTTTATGGTGTAAGAATGTCTACAGTGTATGACTTATAAAAGCAAAAAGATGAACTACGCAAGTTTTACTGGGATAGTGATTCAAAAGTGGGAATGAAGAGTCGTAAAACACTTTGTCCTAGTAAAAATAGCGAACTTGATGCAGCTTTAATGAAGTGACTTAGTCTAAGGAGAATTGAAGGACGTAGTATTTCTGGGCCAATGCTCACTGAACAGGCTAAAAAAATTTCGTGCTGATTGTGACTTTTCATTAGGTAGGTTACATAAGTTCAAGAAACAGCACTGCATTTCTCTTTATTCATTGAACGGCGAAAAACTCTGCTGACCTAGAATTTTGATGTGGAGTTCACGCAGCTAGTGTCAGATGAGAAAATGTCTCCCAAACAAGTGTACAATGCAGATGAAACTGCATTGTACTGGAGATGTATGCTGAGAAATAGTACTTAGTTTACTCCAGATGATGCACATACTGGAATGAAAGAAAGAAAGGAAGGATAAGGTATCTGTGTTAGGTTTGGCGCAGGATACATATAAAGACTACTGCTTTTTTTCTTTTTGCTGCAACTGCGTATCATCATGTGTGCGACACGTGTCCTACAAGTGATACAGCCCTGAACTGCAGCTACCCAAGCCAACATTATGTCTCCTGTTATAAGGTGGATGCCTGGAGACTGTGATGCATCCGGTGAGAAGAATATATTAAATCGCCCATGCCTTAAATAAAACCCAGTTAAATGGGAATATATTATTAAACCATGCCAGAGAAACTTTGTCTGAGGTTGCGCACTAGATGCAACCCCGCATAGCAGAGAAGTCGGCTTCCTGCTGCCCCGAGAGATGGCACCAGAGTACAGCTCCACCTACAGAGGGAGGAGCTACCCATATCGCTCCAAGCGCAGGTAAATATTGTCCCTGCACCACTGCAGAACAGCAGTTCACATCACCAGCTTCCCTTTGCACAAGTCGTGCCAAGGCTCTCTGCTCTGCTTGTTCTCTAATGCTCTCCTTAAGAGAGACCAACAGTTGATCTTCAGCTACCAGTGGCGGACTTCAACACCTACTACATCCCCAGAAGTCGTCCTTCCGACCTTAACACTTAACATTGCCGTCAACACCCACACCCCATACTTCCCTTACGTCCCTTCAGGACACCACCAGCTTCAGTTAGAGTTTATCATCACAGCTACCTAGTTGTTACTTTGTGCTCTTGTATTTCCGTCCATCAGGCCAGGCTCTTCAAGTTGACAGGTACCTTCACCTATCTCTGCTTACCTTCCTAGTGCTAATCAGAGCCTTGGTTACAATAGGAGGGTACGGGGGTGTGTGTGTGTGTCTCTTTCTCTTTATAGTGACGCATGCTCAATTAGACTGACTTAGCACGTTGGTCTAGGATTTTGTCCGCTAGACTAAAGCGGGGTAGTTTAGTTCTGATAGTCGGCATGAGGCGAGGGGTGTTAATTAGTACTTACTCACTCCTTCTTGGGCGTTGTAGTCAGGGTAGGTTTCACATAGATGCTGCAAATTCAGTCTAGGCCAGACTGGAGATTCCACAGGTGTGCTTCATTGGTCCAAAAGTTGAGGTTGCCCCAGCCTAGTTGCACCTCGGTGCCGGTCAGAAACCCTTTTACCACAGGGTGACACGTAAGATGTATGCGGATACAAGGTAGGAAGTCAATTACCAGAACCGGAGCAGGCGCGACTGCCTGACGTCTCAGTTCGGCGGCGTGATCCCGTTCCACCTGCCTCTCCTGCGTAGGACGTGATAGTGCGATCCACGGTTTGAGAGCAGAGTGAGCCACGAATTGTTCCCTACGTTTTCTACGACTCCTCTTCTCGTGAGGCATATGGCAAACAGTTCGACAGCCTATGTGATGCACTTAGACAGGAATGTTTGACAGTGTAACCCCAATAGTGACTTGCCAGTACGAGCTCGATAAAAGAGTCTGCACTGATCCCCCATAGTATGCGGGTTGATCAGGGAAGTGGAGCCATGGGGACCACCTAGTCTCTGCTGTGTGCGTTCTCACTAGTAGGAACGGCAAAACTTCAGGCTACAGTCACCGCACATTGACTTAGTGCGAGTGGTGAGAATAACCTGAGCGTCGCCCCTCCCGATGTGAAGGTGTTTCTATTGGTTGTTGTGTCGCTGTTTCTCCCCTACGAGCACTGACTAGTGCTATTGTGTAACCGGAAATAAATAGGTAGCCATCGAATATGTATGTCTTCTGACGTGCAGACACCTGAAAGGGTTTCACAGTCAGGCTAACTCTGTTTAAATAAATTTCCTGGTTCCTGTCGGCAATGCACGGCGTATTCTGTCTCCAACCGTTGTTACAAACAAATACCCTAGAAATGAAAAACAGAAAGGTAGAGAACAATGAGTTTATTAAAGGTTCAAAAAACACGTAACCCGTGCTACCTCCTATCAAACCATGGAGGGATGATGGTATCTGCGGATCCAGGTGTAGGCGACCTGGTTCTAAGTTAAAAAGGGGAATAGCTGGTTCTAGACGAATACAAATTAGTTAGTTAAACTGCTAAGTAAAAAGTGTCTAGAGGAGACAAGTGAAGTTGAATGCATATGTTCATGTTCGTTGGTTGTATGTAGCCACTGGGGGCATACTTGAAGTTTCCATGATCACATTAGGTCGCAGCACTGTGTGTGTGCTGGATGTCGCGAGAGAGGATGCGTAAGAATGACTCCCGGTGCGGGGTACGTGGAGGACGTTTCGTCCTGCTCTAGTTGGGGTGGAAATACTCTGGTGAGTGTTCCTGCTTCGTGCCTCGTCGGTAGCGCTTAGCCTTGCCGAAGGTATGGGCCGCTTGTTGGCTCTCAGCGCGGAGTAGGGGTTGAGGCGTGCCTGCCGGGTTGCACATCCTTCATTCGAAGAGAATTCACTCATAAGTTCATGATGCCTGTAGTTTATGCAATGTGTCATGATGCCTGTAGTTTATGCAATGTGTCATGCAGATCTGTAGTAGTGGAAATAGGTACTCAGGCAATGTGTCGTAATCGTATTAGATAAGTTGTATAAGTGTCACACGTCAGTAATTCAATAACTATGCCCGTGTGAATATGCAATATTTCAAATAACATTTTGAATAATTAAATATTCGTATTTGATTCGATATCGAATATAAATATTTCTAATTTTCCATTTTTTCAAAGCATGAATGTTGATGTTTAGAAACAGTAGTTTCGAATGCATAAGAACATCAGTTACTGTATTTACCGGAAAGGAAAAAGAGGTTTTTTTTTATAGAAAAGGAATATAAAAAATTAGGTGTCGTCTACAATTCGGGAATCGTCTTCAATTCAAAACCTAGGCGATTTTGACAATGGCTTTTCATCTTTAAATACAGTACATCCTATGGTTGTACATGTTTTTGTAGTGCTGAGATTGTACCTGTCAACTTTGACAAGAGTCCCTTTATCTGATGTTACCCAACACTTTAGAGGAAGCACCCTGCACTAAAGAGGAAGCGCTTTGCTGGAAAGCAAAATGGCTCAAGTTACGAATAAGTATATAACACCCACAAAAGTTTTACAGTGTACGAAAAATGCTGCTACCGTACAGCCAGGTTAGACACACCTATTTCATTGTGATTAGCTTGTCTTTAAAAGTAAATCAAATATTTTTTATTATTCATTTAATGGCATTTCTTCTTGAAGTGTTAGTCATAAATTAATGCAAAAATACTTCAAAATTAATATTTTTTTTTAACACTTCACAGGTGTACTCTTGAATTCATGTTTAAATATGTTTCCCTCAAAGATATTTTTTTAGGAGGGTGTCGTCTTAGATTCAGGGTCGTCTTCCTTTCAGATAAATACAGTATTCATATTCCCAGTAGTTAAAGCATTTGCAGTGAATTTTTGTGAAGTATTTTATAACGTTTCGCAGTACAAAATACTTCTTCCATGAAAAGGATTTACATAAATACAATTTGCTCTCTGATGCTTTTCAAGTACGCACGGGGAAGTATTAAAACATTATATAGTTCTAATTTATTTTATTTCAAAAGTCAGTATTTGTGAAGTAAATAAAAATTACTCAAACAGTCACTGTAAAGTAATTAATAGTTTTTGACTTAATGGTTTTAAAAGAATTCTTGCTAGAAAATGCAAAAAATCATTCAATTTTTAAGGAATAGCAAGAAATGATAATTATTACATTAGAACTGCAGAGGCCCTGCTCTTTTTCATTATAATTGGTTTTTATTGTTGTGCACTTCGAAGTTTATAAAAATTTTCTTGGAACTAAGATAATCGAGGATTGGAGCTTTTAACTGTAATAATTGAAGATCAATAATCGAGAAAAGGCGTTAATTGTCCCATCTCTAGAGTATGTTAGCATTATTAGATAGTAATTTCGCCGGGACAACAAAACATTTTTGGTGGATACGGTTAACCTATACGTGAAATAATGATAAATCTAAAATCGACTGTTCAGAAAAAAAAATTAATATTCGTTTTTATATTCTATAATTTTGCAATGTTACAATATTTCGACTATGTATGTATTGCTATGGGAGCCCATTAGTAACTGTAACTTTATGTAGTTTTCATAACCAGTCTGGCTATTTGTATTTTTATAATGCTTGTATTTTTGATACTAGTAGATCATGAGAAAAAAATATAAAAATTAAGCCCGCAGATAAAGGAAAAGAAAACACTGTTTGTTGAATCATTTCTCACAATTTTGAGTGTGAATTATCTTGTATTCCAATTTATATCAGAGGATGGTTGAATTGTCACAAGTGTTTGCATCTTCATTATTTGTTTATACTCTGCTATTTAAACTCTGCTCCTTGATAATTTCTGGTCATTTTGCTTAAATGAGTAGAATGGAAGGAAGAAGAATTGTAGGTAAATGTCATGGAATGGGGGGATTCCTGCGGGTGTACCCGCTTTGTGACAGTTTTCAGTTGAACGTCAACAAAAACTGTAACATGAAGCCACCATTGCAGCCCTAGATTATCTCCAGTCCTTGATTACTTACATAAACATGCATGTTAAGCGATAAGGATCCGTGCTAGCGGGTTGTGAATGAAGGTGATTCACACAGCGCTGTAAGCTTTATAAGTTGTCACATTCTCATAAACACTACGTAGTAGTAGTTTTTTTTATAATGGGTTTGTAACTTTAATGATAAATCTAATCGTTTACACTCATTGATTTTTCACGTTAAAGTTATGTGCCACATATACATGAATTCAGACTAGAGATGGGCCATTTGATACCTCAACACTCCTCGATATTGTGCAGTATCAAAAGTATCGCGATATGCTCATCAATGCTTTTGTTCGATACTTTTTATCGACACGTGTATATGTCTTGGATGCTTGGTCCGCCATTTTCCCTATTGTCTGGAAACATCATCTTTCATTTAGTTTTCTGCAGTTTGCTAGTTTAGGAAAGCCATTGAAATGATGTATTTATTTAATAATTTGGCTAATAATATTGTATCGATGGCAGAGAAATGTGTAGTAAGGATTGCAATAGAATAACATGTTATGTCATGGTGTGTTGGTCGAGGCTATGTGATTTCTGTAGGACTTACTTTTCGTAATTCCTATTTGCAACTCCTGAATACATGTATTGTGCGCATTGGGGCTATGTGATTCCGGCATCAGTGTGTATAGTAAATGTGTTTTGAAAGTGTATAATGTAAATAACGTTTTTTGAAACTGTTATTAGAATGTTTTAAATGTACGTGGCCTAAAGAAACCACCATTCAACTCGTTTTGCAGTGTAATAATAACATGTGTATTGTATGGAAAACAAACTTAACCAAAGATATTTATGTCCCGAATGTGTTCAATATTTATCGCATTTTCTTTCGGTGAGGTTAAAACTGACAGGTTATATAATAATTTGAATGTTTCTTTCATACCAGCAAATTTTTGACTCGTCCACCAAAATGAAATGTAATTAAAGATGATAAAGGCAGTTGTCCGAATGACAAATTTCATTGTATAGTTATTTTGTAAATTCGTGATTTGATAGGTATCAATTTGGACTTTGTCGACAGACACGTTTAGCAGACGCTGCAACACATTTTTACATTAATAGTGCAAAATATTTTTACATATCTAAATTTAATGCTTAACACAGACGTAATATTTCTGCACTCATCACTGGAACACTACGAACATGTTAATAAATAAGAAAATAATAAATTATTCAATAACAACTTTAAATAGACTTTTATTTGTGGCTATGTGGGTATATATATCACATGACTTATTTACTTTTTAAAACATTGCTAGTGTATTTAATGTATGGTTATTTGTTTTAAAAGTTATTTTATTTACCCATTTGCGCACATGTTTAAAAAAAAACATGGCGCTGATGTTCTCAGTTTGTATTTTTGCTAACATCCGCTAGATACAAAATACGAAATACCTAATTACCAATTACGTCATTTTTGTATACAAAATCAGGTTACGTGATCATTTTGTAAACAAAATCTTCCAATTCGGACACAACCATAGTCTCGTAAGAAGAGGTGTAGAAAAACACAGTCTCATGAAAGACTATAAACTAAAATCTCTCCCAACCTCATCCAATCTACTGGCAATAAAATTAATGGATGCCCAGCAGTATGACTTCAGCCATAGCATTTGTTTACACTCATTAGTTTTATTCATAGACGGAGCAGCTGTGGCGCAAGCATACATTGTGGCTGTGCTTTGTTTCTAGAATTGTCAAAATTCATGTTCAATATTCTGAATGCAAGTACTAAGTTTTTTTTCTACTTGCCATTTGTGTTTACAATTGCTATTTCATATTTATTGTATGTGTTTTGTGTGTACACAATCTGTGAAAACAACCAATGCAAAACAACACACAGAATAATTAATTTATCTTGCTTCCGGTAGCAAAAGAATTGCTTGTGTTTTTTATGTGGCGATAAACAATTCCCACATTTCCTCTATCTGACTATTTCCAGAAAATCATTTAATTCTTGTTTTTCCTAAATAAAAATTATTGAGCGTTCTTAGTTTGAAAATTGACATGCCTGATGTGCCTTTTTAATATCATATAAATATTTATAATTTTTTATCACTTGAGTGGCCTACTGCTAAGTTATATAAATTTCAAATTTGTTTCCATCATCTGTAGTATTATCTTGCGTGATTTTTCTTTGATTGTAAGTTTTATCATAAATTTGGTCGAGAAAAATGAAAATGTAGTTAACAAAAATTTGATTGCATTATTAAATTTTTTTTTACTTGGTAGTATCAGGTATCAAGCGTATCGAGCTCAAAACTCTCTTGAGTATCGAGTATCGAAAACTTGGTGTCGTCCCACCTCTAGTTCAGACTTAAAATGTGGTATTTTTCATACCATCCCACCCTCATTTCCCATAAACATAATATCCCCACAACTGGAATAGTCTTTACCCTGACAATTCCAGTTGAGGAGGGCTTTACTGTTCCATTAATATGGAAAACTTTTATTTGGAAGACATCTGTCTATTGAAATAAATTAATATTTCATCAATACATTGATTGGTTCACACATTTTTAGTTCGGTTCGGATTTTGGTTTTAATATGTCGGTTCTCGGTTCGGGTCGGCCATAGCTACACATTTTTATGAGTGCAATAAAAATTACAAAATTTACAACAGTTTTTGAATTTCGACTTGTAAAAATCCTATTTAATTAATATTTCTGTGCTAAATGTTTTTAATTCCGTCAAATTTAGCGGGAATTCAGCCTAAAGAACTTAAACAAATATATGCTGCTAGCAATGCAAGTGGTAGACCTCGCTAAAAAAAATGCCCACCCAAAGCAAAAACAAAATTAATGTTTGTTATTATTCTTTTAGCTACACTCTTGCAGGCAATGAAATATGGCCTCTCACAATAGCGAGGCCATGGCTGATTTATAATCAGGTTGTTAAAAAATGTGGTTAACTGAAATTGATTGGTGTTGCTGAAGAAAATGACAAAGCGGTCAGCAAGCAGAGAAACATAACGAGAAAAAACGATCCTGTGTAATATTGTGACCGTGCAATGAACAAAACTTACCCTTTCACTGGAAAAGAAAAACTGCTTGAGCAAGTGTGGCAGGACTGGCTCCGTAGCATCGTATTTATTTGCTAAATATATTTGAGGGAACTGTTTACATGCTTTGTTATTATGCAATTATAATTCAAGTAATTTATGGTACTAACTTCTATGTACGCAATTTAAATATATAACCACATTTAACAGAATGAATTAAAATCAGATACAATGAAAGGTAAAACAGTATTCCTGTATTGGCAATGCATAGTTTATTGGGAAAACATAACCTCTTTATCCCGGGGAACTGTTTAAGATGATTTTAACGCTACAATAAGCAACTAGTAATATTGTAAATGAATGCCACAGATATCCTACATACCATAATATAAGTGGAAGTGTCGTTATGTGGTAAATTGTTGAGTAAACCCTCGGTTCAACGGACCAATTGGGGGGGGGGGGGGGAATAGTCCGGTAAACCAGAATGTCTGGTAAATGGCAAAGTACCAAAATTATGTAAATCTACTTTTAGAGTGGAATGTATACAACGTATATTTGTGTGGAACATTTAGTCTATGAGGTGAGCTGTGTCCGAAACTGCTACTAGACCATTATTGAGGTTACTAAATTGACCACGTGACCAATTTTAGACCCTAAATATTTGGGGATCTAGGGTTGAAATATACAGAGGTGAAGTAGCACACTAAATCCCAATTAGTGACCATAAATCATCTGCTGTCGTTTCTTTACGTTTTATTTCCCACAATGTGGTGGAAATGTCGATATTTAATGTTTTTGAAATGCTGCACAATACGTACACATGAAAAATGGAAAATCAGGGATCAACATAAAGTTATTTTAAAATAAAGTTTGTACGTTGTATTAAAATTGCTTAAAAAAAAAAAAAAAGTGATCGGTTGTTAATTAAAATGAAATGTTAATTGCAGGGAGCTAAGAACTCATAAGAAGAATGATATCAGCTAGAAAGAAATAAGATCATCTATTCACAAGACAACGGGGTTACGTGGAAATGCTTGGAAGAAAGTTATTTTATTTTATTTATTGATGGGGTAACAAACAAAATAACGTTGAAATTCCATAACCCAGTAATTCCACAATTGTCATATGTAGCACTGTTCCAGCTGTTCGAAACCATCCACCCTAAATTCCTAAACCCTAATTCCCCAAATTTGCCATTTCGAACACAGCTTTAGAGACAAAAAATATGCACGGGGATAGTCTGTTTTCGTAACCTGTTAAAGCCATTTCGGTGGTGCTAGGCCATCCCGTCCCATGTACCTCCAACCTCTGCCCGCTCCCATGTTATTTTTGTTGTCTTCATCAAACTTAGATGATTATCCGGGGATAGTCCTTATCTCCTTGCTCAGAGTGTGATAGGCGACAGGACACTTAAATGTTTGGAACAACACGTCTGGCTAACTGGCGGTCAGGCCTCTGTTTCACTGCGATGAATACAGATGCATGCAGTGATAAACTTATAAGGAGTCTGGAGGGAAAGGCTGTGGTGTTGAGAAACACAGTAAAGGTGTTGGAGTGATTTTCTTACCAAACTAGTTTTTGTATGAGTTGGGGTGACGTCAGCCTACATATAAAACAGCCACAAGTACGACTCTTTAAATATGTTAATATTTTCTGTTATCTATCACTTACAGTTTTTCCTTTTGGTTCAACATCAATTTTTAACACATAATTCTTCAGTTTATCTTTTGCTTTACGAATATCCGATACTAGTTTCTGTTTAACTGTCAAATTCACGTTTTTTTTTTTTTTTTTTTTTTTTTTCTGTGGCAGAAGCCATTTCCACAAAAAAAAACATGCACAGCATCACAATACACCACACTCAATGCATCAGTCTATATATATATATCCCTCTCTCTTTTGCCATGTACAGCTGTCAACTCGAGTGTTTGCTTTCCACCAAAGAACAATAACCATGTAGGTCCAGGGCCGGACATGTCATTCTGTCTATTTACGCTTACACACCAAAGAACAATAACCATGCAGGTCCCCGCACTGCATGTAATAATTAGACACAGTGGTGAAAATAATTTCACTTCAGATTTTGTCCGTTTAAGCGAAAATCCACTGATTGGAAGTCCGGTAAAACAATGGTTTACGTAATTTATTAGCTATAACTTTGGTGCAACTGGTCAGGTTTTTTTTTAGAATTCGGTTCGGTTTCGGTTTTTGTAAAAATGACCGAACTGAAAATTTGGTTAACTGATCAGCCCTAACTGTACAGAAAGCTACTTAAAATACCTAGATTTTTCACTTTCTGAAAGTGACTGGTCCCCGTCCCGAGAGTATATTGTCGTATTCAGCGTCCATTGCACTTTTAATGCAATTTTTGGTCATCTTTGGGCATCAAAATTGGATCCTAAAAATTTTTGCGAAGGCAGGGAATTTATGAGACCTTCTCAGAACCCACAAGACCTCGTAAAATGTTTGGTCTGCATTTTCAGACCCACATTTATTTATGTTTTTAGGCGTTGCAAATAAGAAATCTAACAGATATGCAGCAGGATTATTGAAGCTGACCTAAATTGAGTGCTTCCCGTGATTTCCCTCCTGGGATATAAGTTTGAAGGTACCTTATGTGAAGGAGAATTATTAGAAGTAAGTTTGCCTGGCTGGGTTGCGTTTCTTCCCACATTAGAAAGGTGTGTTTTGGGCCCTTTGGGCTGGGTGACCTTGATAGGCGGAGGAGAGTCAAATCCTAGATAGAGTTTAACCAAATACGTCTCTCATCCTTGGAGTTTGGTTAGCTCCCTGTAAAGGCTGTTAAAATGTTTGTGATGCCAGCTGTCACGGGAGTGAAATGAGGATGAAATTATGTGAAGTTGGAGGGCTTCTGCCGGTGGTGTCCTCTATAGGGAGCCGGTCTAGTGGATATGCGTGAGGGCACGAAATCATATGAGGGGGCAGTTATGTGGTGTCAGCTAGTTGTCTGCTGGGTAGTACAGTTCGTGATCACTTTTCCTGCCAGGGTAGGTACCTGGCATGTAGGGACTACTGATCCTGGGTTCGATGTGGGTGGAAGGGGTTTCAATAGCTCTGCAATAGGTGGGTCTGGCATGTAATGATCCCAATACTAGACTATATGATGAGGCCAGTCTAATTCTAAAATGTTGTCCTCGCCTTGCAGAATTCCCTCTATTCCAAAAGGTTCTGTTTCTTCCAAATAATTTCCCAAATCAAGTAATGATTCTGCAATAACAGTAGGATCCCAATTGTAAACTTCACTAGTCAAAGTACTGTTGGTTAATAGGGCGTCCAAGCTAATCTTTTGAGATTACTTCTGTGCCCTTTGGTTTTGTTAGGCATCTCTTTAATGAATTTAAAACACCATGATAGATTCCGGTTCCACCGGGCAGTATAATACTCTGTTCCGGCTTTGTGCAGGCTGGGACGGTAACCGAGGATATGAAACCAGTCTTTGGTCCCAGTGTTATACCCTGCTGAAGGACTGGGCATCTTGGGGTGTTCTTGGAATAGTCCAGCCTTAATCGGGCAGGGGCTATCCAGGAAATTCAGCCACGTTCCTTCCTCTCAGAACAGATAACTGGAGATGCGTTCACACAAATATAAGGTCCTTTGTAAACTAGTGAAAACCCATTATCCCAGGCAAAAGCTGGTACCTCCTAGGTCCGGCCTTATGCAGGTTGTAACTGAAATAACGGCCTGGTAATCGCTAGAATTAGACTCCCTGGTAGGTCAGGTGATTTCAATTGTCCTATGACCCCTTGGCCCTATGCAGGCTGAAGGAAATCGAAGGATATTAAGATTCCCACACTAGTCGGCGAACAAGATAATTAATGCCCTAGGACTATTAAATATTATGAAAATTAATTGCACTGGGGACTAGGTAAATGACGGTACGCATAAGTTCCAAATAGATTACATATTTTAAAAATGTGTTTGAAAACACTGAGATTCATAGCTCATTTTTAAACAGTAATTAATAAAATTTATTATCTGCATATCTAAACTACCGGCATGAAAACACGGAGTAACAAAGTGAGCTAGTGTTACTTGTTTAGGATGGAGAGCTAATGTGCCTAGCAGTCCAGAAGGGACATCGTCATGACCTGCGACCGTGGATATGAGAGGAAATGATTTCTGGGTAGGGATACAGGTGAAGACAAAAAATACTTCTGGCTGGTGGCGACGTGTGCTTCCTGTGACTAACATGATTCTCTATGAAGATGTAGGAGACAGTTTCTTCAACACGTGGAGCCTAACAGCATCTGCTCTCTTAAATGGCTCAAGTTTTTGCGGACTGTGAAAGACTGAGCAACACAGCTTACTCTCCGGAGACTTTGTTGCCAGTACAAGTGGCCTAGTCTTCAGAATCCCGGAGAGTTCCCTTTGAGTCTTGTGCACACTGAAGACAGGGTCAGAAACACTTACCCCTGACTTAAGTTGAGGCCTTACTCAGGCTTACTGGTGCGCTAACTAGCATTGCTCACACTTGCTGGTGCCCTCGGTTTTATTCAGGCCGGAGGGCCGGCGAACTCTGCCTCTTCATAGGGGCGTGTTTATTCTGACTTCAGCGTTGCAGTGCCCTTTCCTTATCTCCCCCATTGGAGGCTTTTGATGTTTTTATCACCAAGGCTCTGGCGACTGCTGTGTCCTTGATGTAGAGGTGTTTCATCATCCCTAGGAACTCGCATCTCTGGTTGATGGGTGTCGATGGTTCAGTTGAATATTAAAATCTTGCTAAGGAATGCTGGGCGACTGCATGGCGGCTTCAGCAGACAGTACAATTTAATCCTTCATGTTCCGTGTCTGTAATCAGTCATTAGGCTGGGAGTAATCTTGTAGACACAACATTCATTGCCTTGTCATATTACTTCCCCACAAGGGTAACAACTCTCGAGAAGGGTGAAGTCAAAACGTAGAGTGTGCATGTCAGGTGTGCAGGGATGCGCCATGCATCAACACTTTCCTTTGATTTTCATCATATTAGTGTTGTCCCTAGAAAATTGTAAAATATATGTTCTTCTGAGTTCTGAAATGCAACTTTGACCAGTGAACAATAAGGTACTGCCAAAATATCTTAACAGTAAGCCTTTACTAAGAACAAAAAGTTAAAAAAAAAATATATACATATATATATACACACACACACACACACACACACACACAGTGAAAAAAAAATTGTTTGCCTTTTGTAGAAGGTGGAGGAATATATTTACTTTGTTACATTTTTGCTGTATTGTTTTGACAGCCAAGTTAAATTTTGTCGCAGTTTTCATTTTGCAGAGGAATTGGTTATTTTTAGGAGTGGACAGATACAGATATCGATACATTAGCCATTAAACCCAAAATCGATAGGGTTATGAGAATATTCAATATAACGAAACAAAAACAAAAAATGACAGCTTTCATTTTCATTTCGTTAAGAAATTTGGTTATTGAAAGTCTTAATAAAACAAAAATTCTCTATTTCGATGAATTTTCGGGTGTTTAATGTATATTCATTTAGTGCACTAGCGAAGAAAATTTTTGCATGTAAATATTCTTGTTTTCATTATTTTATAACTGAAATAACTACATAAAATGAATATTTAAATGTAGGGAAAACATTCTTTGGTAAGTAATCCATATCCTACATATTTTTGTTTGATTTTCCAACAAATTTGTTATAATGGATACCCTGCTAAAATGTTAGGAAATTTGTTAAGCTTTCTTTAAGGCTGAGCCTTAATTATATTATTTTTCGTTTCAGTTTCACGAAAGTTCATAACATATCTTATCATTTTCGTTTTGTGAGAAAAATGTCACATTCCTACAACACTAAAAATTGGTGGTGTTTACAATCGGCCATGATCCAACCAAATCATTTCTGCAACCCAAATGATTTAATCATCATGGAATTTACCACACTTGGTTATCTTGCAGGACGTATTTCCAGAAGCAAAGAATTTCATTTTTTCAACCGAAAAACTATTTTATTAATTTTACTTTTACTTCTGGTAACAGGTGATTTGAAATTAAACTGAAACTGACATGGCTGGCTTTGGTGTGCCTACTTATTTAACTCTATAAAAGCCATACCTGGTGAAACTCTTAGAATAAAATGTAAATAAATTTAGAATACTGGTATCTGCTTTTAAGGTAGTTAAAATTCATTTGTAAAAAAAAAAAGAGATTCATCGCTATAATATTAATTGTCATACATTTTCTGTCATGCAAATATCAACTGTATATTGGTCTTTCGCTCCCACACCGTATATTGATATTTTGTTCGCAGCATTCATAAATCAATCAGTAGCAAGGTCGGATGTTAATTATTTCATGTACAAATCCGATTCAATATATGTTGACCCGAATTGCTATGGAGGTGACGCTCGTTCATGGGTAGAATCATAACTACGTGTATTTTTATTTATTAACGAACATATGTGACCAAAACTGTCGGTGGTATGACGAAAGTAAATAGTACCTATAGTATATATAAAGCAGATGAATATAATTTATGCGCTTAACATGAGCGCTGTATTTATAAACACTTCCATCTTTACTCATCTTCTTTTTTTTGTGATTAAGTTCTTGACAAATATGGCATTTACAACTATTGGGGAGGTTGGTGATTGTAGCTGGCTACTTATGTCGCATAGCCAGTAGTGAATGCCAAAAATTTTACTGTTTTAGATTGTGCCCAGGAGTTTGATAAAGTGAAGTTTTTTATTAACTGACCGAAGTGCTAAACTGCAATGTAAACATTGAGTAGGTAGGAAAATACACGTGCATATATACTGGTGTGTCGTATGCACAGTGATTTATAGTGTATATATTGTATAATGAATTTTTTGTAACTTTTTTGTATTTATTGACATGATTTTCTACAACCTGGAGACTGTGCTCATCTGTCAGGATGCATGGAAAAGGGAAACACAAAAAGTTAAGTTTTGGGGGTATTTTAAAGTTCCTCAGACACAATATAAAAAATTACATATGAAATGATTTGTATGAGCACTATCTGCAGTAGGGGCCACAAATTATCTGTACCTGTACATCTGCAAATTGGGGTTTGGACCCACCTGTAGTTATTTTATCTGGCCTTTGGTTGAGAATAGAAAAATTTATCATCTGTTAAAAGGGCAGTACTTTTTTAGTTATTTAAGACATTGGATCTTTATGTCCCTGTTATTTTAGCTTAAGTTGTTGAAAACCCTGAACTATTTGTTTGGCAGGAGCGAGAGCTGAAGCAGTTCCGGGATGGCCTAAAGCAGGAACTTCGGTTACTCAAGCAGGAGGTCGACCTGATGCCCAAGGATAAACGCAAGAACATATTCCGCAGTCGCAAGGAGAAGCTCGAGGCTGAGCATGAGGACAGGGTAGCTATCGTTTACTTTATTTACTGGCATAATTCTCACACCTTTTTTACAGGATTTTAGTGCAAAATATTACGTGCGTGAATTAAGCAAGAAATCGCCAAGACACATGCATGAAAACATTAAAATAGGTCTACTGTACTTACATGTTGTGTCAGATTGCTGGCTGCTTCCTCTACGTTGCCAGTTGAAATAATTACAGGAACAAAATTAAGAAATAAATGGCAATCGTTAGTATTACTGCACATTGTTTTTATTTTACCGTGCACCTAAATGTAAAAAAAGGCTTGTGTAAACACTTGTAATGGCAATGCAACTGTTTTCAACATAGCATCTTAGTAGGAAAAACAAAAATATTTAGGCTATGTACATTTCAAAACGTCCTGCAAGAGCAAAAGGTAATAAATATGTCGGTGTTTATGTAAACATTAATAAAAAATTTAATTTCACGCGTAAAAATACAGCAACACGAGTAATTTGTAAACTTTAAGTGTTTAGGAATAACGGAACCTGAGCTGCACAGGGTCCAAGGACGTTTTGGTGTACCCCAAACCGCACGCTGCAGAGTGTTCCACGTATTCTATATTCAACCAATCACCTGCTCACACTCGTTTTGAGCCAGTGTCGCTGTTCTAACTGAATGCCACTGGACCAATATTATAACGGCCATTTTGTGAAACCTGACAGCACTCCGCAAGCTGATCCAATACTACAGGCTGTTCACTTTACTTGCCGGCGGTAGCGCAAATAATACCGTATTTGCCCGAAAGGATGACGACCCCTTCCTAAAATATAATTATTGTGGGGAAAATATTTAAACCTGAATTCAAAACTACCCCTGTGAAGTGCTGAAAAAATGTTTTAGGTTAAAAGTATTTTTGTATGAATTTATGACAAACCCTTTAAGAATAAATGCTATTATATGAATAATATGATAGATTTGATTTACTTTAAAGAAAAGGTAATCACAATGAAATAGGTGTGTGTAACCTGGCTGTATGGTAGCAGCATCTTTCTTACAGTGTAAAACTTTTTTGTGTCATATATAATAGTGACTTGAGCCATTTTGCTTCCCAGCAAAGCACTTCTTCTACCCTCCCCCCTCATTTTTTTTACAGTTACCTGGCTTCCTCTTTATGGCCAATGGGTGAATCAGATAAGGGGACCCTTGTCAAAGTTGACAGGTACAATCTCAGCACCACAAAAATATATACAACTGTTCCAGCAGTGTTGCACATTTATGGTATTTATGCCTAGGTTTTGAATTGAAGACTATGGGGAATTGATTGTAGTGGATCCCCTATTTTTTCTGTTCCTTTTCTGTCAAAAAACCTCCTAAATACCATATGTATTTTTTCAGGTGCAAAATCTTTAGAATGGTAACAAATACTGTAGTCTTAAGGGGGTTTGGTGTCTCTTATTACTATTAATTATTCGACTGATGTTTTTCACTGTTATGCACCACGTATGCATTAAAACAGTTGGAAAAGGTTTAGAACCAGTAGGGAAATGTGATGTAGGCAGATGCATGTATGCATTAAAACAGTTGGAAAAGGTTAGATCTAGGGATGTCAAACTCTATTCCAGAATTTTTGAAGAATCGTGTGATCAAGAATCGGAAGACGAAGAAAGCATTAAAACCTGATTCCCACAAATACATAACTTATCACTAGAGGCACGATTTTGTAAATTGCCATAAAACGAAATAACACCGAAATACAAGTTAAAATGCAAAATAACACAAAATACACAAATGCGCTATATCTCACCAAATAAGCTTTCTCCGAAAGAATAAACTCTTCTCCTATATTATGTCACGAATTTACTTCAGCACTGTGAAAATCTAGACTCATGCAAGTCTTGAAAATATTGGGAAATTCTAGAGATAAAAAATTTCGCGATTTCGTTTCGAGACAATTTTTAAATCTCTGAAATAATTGCAACAACACACGTAAATACATTATTTTTTCTTGCAAAACTAAATGTAAACAAATATTCCAATGATTTTAGAAGAAGTAAAACATGTACTTCTATATAAACTACAGAGAGTTTGACAACAAACAGCCGCCAACCGTGTGAAGTGAACACTGACAACTCGAATGTGTGGGGTAATCTATGGCGGCCACTTGTTTATCAACATTGACGGGTGTGTATGGAACACATGTGTTATATCTAAATTGACACATTAAACAGACTTTCGTAAAATAGCTAGTCTCATAAATTATGGAAGGTGCTGCAGCCGATGTAAAAGACCGTAAAATATCTATCGTTTGGACATTTTATGTAAACATAAAAGGCAAAGGTGAGTGTAAAGTGTGCAAGAAATTAATACAAACACAGAACTGATCTTGTCTCAGAAGACTTTTTTTTTTTTAAATAATGCAGATGATATTTATATTACATGGATACTGCTTGTCTAGTTATGTATGTATTGCATAATTCCTTTTCATTTATATATGTACATTTTCAATATTATCTCATATGCCTCTTTTGAACTTTTGGGAATTTCATATGAATATGCTCCCACTGTTCAAGTAATAGGCCTAGTTGAAATAATTCAATTTCACACCCTCCTATATATTAATTAGTTCTGTAAAATGAGTGTCTGTAACTATAAAGGAATAGCGAGTTTTGGAATTGAGAATCGAGAGTGGTATTGGCATTGAGATCGAGAATTGAGGAAAAGTGGAATCGTTACATCCCTATTTAGATCCAGTGGGCAAATGTCATGTAGGCGGATGTTCCGGCGGGATTGGCGCATGCCCTGGTAAATATTGGCAGTTTAGTAAGATAAATAGTGTTACGAAACACATGTTATTTTGCCTCATCGAGCGAAACATGCTGCGTGAAATATGAAAGGTAAAGTTTTTTTCTGGAATTTGGCACGATAGAATTAGGGTTCGTGAATTATAGCAGTAAACATGGTACTTGGTGGTTTAGACCATGTAACTACGATCAACTATTGACACAACTACCGTGATAATGATGACTCCTTAAAAATAATGACATTTTAAGGACTGCAGAAAATTTAATTTTCAAAATGGAAAAATTTGAAGGAAAAAGGTCTTTTGCATTTATTTTACTAGCTAACCATTGTGATTATCTTTGCTACTTCTGTATGACTCAGAAGAGGGAAAGATCTAAAAATGGAAACCATTCTTAACTCAAGACTATTCACCCATTGCAGTCACATCACTGACATTACCCATGCACACCTGCCAGCTTGCTGTTTATCAGGTTATGCACTAGTGTGTTCTAGCCCAGAGACCAGTCGTTGCGTGACCACGTACAGTGGATTCTCTATGTATTGATGTGCGTCGTTGCCTCGGCTGCCCCTCTTGGGTCCTAGCGGGCAATTGGTTAGTGTGCTGACCACCCTCTCGCTCCCTAAGGGGGAGAGGGGAATTAAACCCCAGTGTAAGGCGGAGTGTAACACTATCACTCCCAGGGAGTTTCACCCATGTCACGACCAAGGTTGTCAAATGTGAAATGACTCTGTCAGTGACAAATTGAATGTGGGGGGTGGCGATGGATGATCTGGCTACAGTAACAGGATTAATCTTCCGCGGCTTCATTGGCTGGCGTGTGGGAATTAAATTGGCCAGGGTTCGTTCTCCACGTGGTTCAAGAATGACTTTGGCAGGGAGTCGAACCATGATTGCTTTCCCGGAGGCCAACTTTATGATACAGAAGTTCGGTAATTCTTCTGTAGTCGGATGTCGAACCCACACCAATTTGTCAGAAGTTAATATGATAGTACTGGAGTGGATGGGGGATGCCTTAACAGGTGTTTCTGGGGGATCTGAAGTAGATGTGTCAGCAATTTTGCTTCAGTGTGTTCTGTGGAAGTCTCCTCTAAATCCTCTTCCGGCGGATACCAACCTAGCCAGCATTTCAATGCGCTTTCTTATGTCGGCTCTATGACGATGTAATCTATGGGCAGATTATCGGCTTCACTTGGCAACAGTGTAGTCGGGTTAGAATTTGCAATTAATTGATTGATGTCAGACTCTTTACACAAGGCATGCCTCTTGCGTCGTCACTGGCTGCTCCCAGCTCCACCGTGCTTATTGCACATTGGAAAAGGTCTGTCTACCTGGCTGCAGACGGAGCAGTCCTGGATGTTCGCGAATTTGCAATTGCTCCTAAATACCTGCAGAGTGACGGATAGACCAAGGTATCGAGTCTTACATCTCGTATTAGCAGCGGATGCACTAAAAACCCAGGAGCAGCAGTATGCCCCTTCGGGCTTAAATGCCAGTTACTCTCAGGCCCAGTCTCCTGTTGGGTCACGACCGTATGGTGACGTGTTAAGTTATTGTGCAATGAAATAACCAAAGTTTCCAAAACTTCACCACACTGAAAATTATAAAGATACAAATGCACAAGGGATCTACAATTAAAATTACTGTAGGCGCCTTGCATTATTGCCTCACTTCCGAAAGGTGTAGTTCCGTCTAAATAAATTCCTAATTCAAATATGGTTCAGCAGTATCAGCAGGATTGGAATTATAATGAGCAATTTAGTTAGTCAAAGTATTATTTGCTAATAGGACGTCTAATTCTCTTTGCCTTGTTCGGCGAGCTAATCTCCTGAGATTGCTTCTACATCCTTTAGTCTCGTACGGCATCTCTCTAATGAATTTAAAAGTACCAGGATATATTATGGTCCCACCGGGCAGTATCCTCGTCCGGTCCAGCCTTGTGCAGGCTGGGATGGTAGACAAGGATATGAAACCAGCCTGTTGATCCGGTGGGTGTTATGTCCTGCTGAAGGGCTGAGCCATCTCAGGGTGTTCCTGGAATAGTCCGGCCTTATTCAGGCTGGGGCTATCCAGAAAACTCTAGCCCATTCCTTCCTCTCAGAACAAATAATTGGAGGTGCGTTCAGACAATAAAAGGTCCTCTTAAATCTAGTAAAATCCCATGATCCCAGGCAGCAGCTGGTTTCTTCTGGATCCGGCCTTATTCAGACTGCGATCGAGATCTTAGCTGGAATAACGGCGTGGTAATTTTGAGGGTTCGTCGCCCTGGTAGGTCATGTGGTCTAATAGTCAGAACCCCTTTGCCTTGTGCAGGCTAAAGGAATTCGAAGGATATTAGGCTCACCCACACGAACCAGCGAGCGAGATAGTTAATGCCCTAGGAACAATGAATAAATAATGAATTAAAAAATTAATTGCACTGGGATCCAGGTAAAGGAAGGTATGCACAAGTTCGAATATTTCGCATATTTATTTAATACGCTGCGACACTGTGGATAGTGTGTGGCAAAAGTGGTATGTAAACCAGCCCAGCATCACAAACAAGTTAAAATTTAAAAAAATTGAAAAATTCGAAAAACAACCTTTAAGGCAGTGTGTTAAGAGTATTCTCCAAACCATGCAACAAAAACACATTAACATTCGCCAACTTCAACTTTCGTTCATGGACCGTGGTCTGCGGACGTATTCCAAATTTTTTTTGTTTACATTTTATTGTGCGCAAATGGTAAAAATAAATTGCGGGTGTGGTAGTTATTTATTATTGTTATTATTAAAACTAGCTATTCGTAACCGTGAAAACAAAACTTTAAAAGTAAAAATACAAAAATCCACTGACAAAAAAGAAAAAAAAAAACATTATTCAAATTAAGTTACATTAAAGCAAAATCTAAACATACTCAATCGCATAACTCAAATTAGAAAACAAAATAAAATAAGCTAGAAAGATCAATATTTATTAGCAATCGCATACAAGTTATTGACGCGCCAATTGGAGTGCACATAGTGTAATTAGAGCACACAAAATAAAATAAAAATTGTGGGAATACAGTTCATACTATAAATAAGAAATATTTTGAAAATTGGAAAAATGGGATGGAGAAAAAGGAGTGGTTTGGGGGGGGGGGGTGGTTTATGAAAGAAAATTGTTCGGAAAAGGGAGGAAAATGGATAAAGAAGAGTAGGGTAAAAAGATGAGAAAGGAAAGTCTGAGAATGGGGTAATTAATCATTCATACACTTTATTTAAAGTTACTTATTTAATGTTGTTAATCAATCGATTGGTCATTCAGTTTTAACTTTGTATTGGTTTATTCTTTAACCACTTGTTTAACTAGTTCAACATGTTCAAAACAAAACTAAAATAACTGAAACAGCTTCAAAAACTCTGCGACTCGTAGTGGAGGGAGATGTAGGGGGAAACTCCGATAACTTACTTGAAACTACTGAACCCCTTAACTGTCTTGAAAAAGGTAAACATCGTAAGTTGAGGCATTCTCTCTCAACTTCACAATTACCTATACACCATAGCTCCTCTTCAGCTGCACCTTATTGTCTACTCAGCACTGCATAAAATTAAAGACCATCCTGCATCTCCTCTCTAACCATCTGTGAAAACTTCTGCATAATCATCTGTTTCAAATACTGATCTATATCAAATTCTGCTGGGGGCATTCCACCACAAGACTTTTTCTACAAACAGGGGCAGCCTTGAAACCCTAAACTTGATAATTTCGTTAATTTTAGGTAGAGCTCAAACTCAATTTTACTGCATGCAAGAGGTAATGCGCGATCTTAGACAGGTAATCACTGATTATGTAAAATTAAAAAAAAAAAGTTTATTAAATAAAATAATTAATTAAAATAAATTCAACATTAACTTGATAACTAAAAGGGATGGTGAAATTAATGGCTTAGAAATAAAAGAGGATGTTTTCCAAAAATGTTTAAATTTAATTTCAACAACCAGTAAATAAAACTTGTACAAAAATAAATTTTTACATGAGGCAGATAAACAAAAGTACTAAGGTAGTAAGTACACTTTGGCATAAAATTGGAAGGAAACTTAGATTTAAAAAAAATAGTTCCTTTTATAATCAAACAAATTACATTCTTTCTCTTAAAAAATTTAAAGCACAACCGTAATTTCATATTTATTCATGTTTACAATTTCATTTAATATGAAAACAAATGTGGTAATCGAATTTCGACTTTGAATGTACTGCTCATATAATTAAATAGGAATCTATTCCTCAACAACAATAAGAAAAATCCTTTAATAATTCATTATTTATTCAGGCCAACTAAAAAATTAATTAAAAAGTACAATAATATCATTATTACTATGAATCATGTATGGCCTTCAACTCATTGTAATTCCGTACCTTTAATAATTTGAAAATGTCTTAACTGTAACTAAATGGCCTTATCTTGTCATTTACATTTATCATACTGGGTCCCAATTGTTTTTAAGAACTTATTTCATTTTTTGCCATCACAGTAAACAGCTATTTCTTAATCTGTTCTTTCATTATGTCGTCATAGGCTTTTCTTTATCAACAATGTTACAAAACCGGACACAAATTTATAAAGGGAGGAAGACATGGCTGTTCACACAGATAAAATGAAAACTCTCAATACTGTTTTACTACTGTCTTTACAGATAACAAACTTCTGACCTACCCACCAAACTGGAACACACACACACACACACTCATTCACTCACTCTCTCGCACCCCCCCCCCCCCCCCCAAATAAGTTGCTTATCAAAAATAAAAACTAAGTATGGTCTTTTGGATGAATAAAATTGATTAATTGAGACATTGACTTTAAAATAATAGTCTACCTCTTGATTAAAATAATTAGTAACATGCAATTCCCCTTAGCCTTATTATAAAAAATGTAGTGGTTAACCTGATTTGATTGATGTTGCCAAAGAAAATGAGAAAGCAGTCAGCAAGCAGAGGAAACATAACAAAAAACGATTCTGATAAAACATAACCTAAATACAAGTTGCAAATTGATATTCCCACCAACAACTGTCACTGTGCTTTGATTGGCTACTTCATCTTGTGAATTTTGTTTTTACAGGCCCTAACAACATAAAAGTTTGTCCTAACCGTCTATCAAGAAAATCACTTTTATGGTACAAAATTAGAATGACTACAGCTATGTATATGTAATTTCACCAGAATACTAAAAAAATGAATCCTGACCAGTGACAACCTATTTCATGCATTAAAGCAAAATAGAATATTCATTACAGAAATTGAGGTTATTCGTGTCGGCACTAAATGCTCACTGTGTATGTTAACCTGGGCGTTTTAAAAGGTTCCACCACAAAATTGTTAACTGTGTCAACACTCAATTATTAGTTAAGCAACTCGTTATATAGTAAGTATTTGTTTTAAATAAATCTGACATGCCCTATAACATTAAGTATGGTCTTTTGGATGAATAAAATTGATTGAGACATTGACTTTAAAATAAGACGTTCATGTCTCGAAGCTCTAGAATTACACAACTTTATTGACACGTTAATATACAATATTCCAATGATGTTAGCACAATCTCCTGGGGCATGCAGCTCAGTACCTGAACAAGTAATGGCTGACTGAAGTTGTTACTGAAGGAAAAATATTCAATTACAGGTCAAATAACTTTGTCGCAGCCTACTTATATTGAAGACAGCCCCACCTAGTGCTTATGAAGGGTTACACTTACCACTGTGTAAGTACTGATGATTCATTTAGAGAACGTCTGGGCCTTGCTCAACTGTGATTACCTCACGCTGTCTCTCGGTAACCTCTTACGGGGTGTGTCCTCGCAACATCCTCTATGTATACTCACGCACACCCGCTGGCCGCCATTCTTTCTGCCAATCCCGGTTTACGTTAACAATCCAAACACCGCATGTTGCACCTGGTCTGTTCACTCTGGCACACCAGTCTGCCGTCCTCAGCTTCGCTGTCCAGGGTGCGTCCGCAACAATACTGGTGACTCGACCGCTGAACAGTACAATCTAGCATGGAGCGTCCGTCCTTTGCCTTGAGTAGACAGTACAAGTTCTGATGTCTCATGATGTGTGGCAACAATCAAACTCCGTGGAATTAAGTGGCTAAGTCATGCGCACTGATGAGTAGAAGTCTAAACATTGTTGAAAATGGCATCATGTGTCAAGTTTTTATATTATTATAACTAGCTTTTATAACGTGTTCACTTGCTGGCCAGACCGGCATATCACGTGAAATGTTATAGACTTTCCGCGACCATAAACAACCTGGAAATACAGGAAACCATTATAAAATGTACCACTTTATTAACAATAAATAAATGCGGCCAATTGTTTTATTTATATTGTAAATAGTTTTTATATTTGAGGTTACGAACTACCACACATCACATTGATCAAGGCACGTAACAATAACTAACCAGGGAATGGAATAGACAGAAATGTAAATTCGTGGAATTCAGACCATTTTTACACTGGAATGGAAACTGGTAGGGGGAAAAAAAAAAAAATACCAAAGAAATGTTGTATCAGACAAGTGATTATATGAATTTGTTAGAAATACAAATGTGTTATTATTTGGTGATTTTTATTCTTATGTGCTGACGCGTGCTCGATTAGACTGACTTAGCATGTTGGTCGAGGATTTTGTCCGCTGGACCAAAAGCAGGGTAGTTTGGTTTAAATAGTTGACGAGAGGCAAGGGGTGTTGGTTAGAGAGGCAAGGGATGTTGGTTAGAGAGGCAAGGGTTGTTGGTTAGAACTTACTCACTCCTGCTCCTTTATGTTGGTTAGAGAGGCAAGGGGTGTTGGTTAGAACTTACTCACTCCTGCTCCTGGGTGCTGTAGTCGGGCACTGCGAATTCAGTCTATGGCGGAGCTGAGGTTCCACAGGTGTGCTTCATTAGACCAGAAGATGAAGTTATCCTAGTCTAGCTGCACTTCAGTACCAGTCAGGAGTCTTTTGACAACAGGATGACATATAGGATATATGTGGATACATGGTGGGAAGTCAATTACAGAACCGAAGCAGGCGTGACTGCTTGACGTCTAGGTTCGACGGCACGGTGCCGTTCCACCTGCCTCTCCTGCGTAGGATGTGGTGATGCGATCCACGGCTTGAGAGCAGAGTGAGCCAGATATTGTTCCCAGCATTTTCTACCACTGCTCTTCTTGTGAGACATAGGGCAAACAGTTCTTTAGTCTATGCAATGCACTTTGACAGGAAGGTTAACAGTGTAACCCCATAGTGACTTGCCGGCACGAGCTTGATAATAAATAGTCCCCACTGATCCCCCACAGTATGCAGGCTGATCAGAGACGTGGAGCCATGGGAGCCACCAAGGCTTTACTGGTTGTGCATTCGCACTAGGATGAAGAGCAAAACTTTAGGCTACGGTCACCGCGCACTGACTTAGTGTGAATGGTGAGAAACAACCTGAGTCTGTCATGCCTCCCGGTGTGAAGGTGTTTCTTGTGGTTGTGGCATCGCTGTTTCTCTCCCACAAACACTGACTTAGTGCTAATGTGTTACTGGGAAGAAACAGGTAGCCGTCTAATATGTATGTCTTCTGACGTGCAGATACCTGAGAGGGAACCACAGTCAGGCTAACTTGATTTAGCCACGCTTCTGGTTCCTGTCAGCAGTCCATGGCATATTCTGTCTCCAACTGTTAATGCAAATATATACCCTGGAAATGAAAACAGAAAGGTTGAGAACAATGGGTGTTTTATTGAAGGTTCAAAAAACACGTGACCTGTGCTACCTCCTACCGAGTCGTGAAGAGCTGAAGGTAACTGCGATTCTAGGTGTAGTCAACCTTGTTCCAAGTTGGTTCTAGATGAATACAAATTTGTTAAAAGTTGAACTGCTAAGTAAAAGGTGTTTAGAGAAGACAAAGTAAAGTTAAATAAATATGTGATCCCGTCCGCTAGTCGTCTGGTTGACTGGTTGCCGAAGTACGTACTAAGTAGCCTGTGGGGCGTACTTGAAAGTAACAAGATTCTGTGGGAGGTGGCTAGAGAAGAATGTGTAAGAATGACTCCTGACGCCGGCGGCCTCCGGACTTACATGGTGGAAGTTTGTTGGCTGCCGGCGCAGGGTGCTGGGGAGGCATGACGTCCTCCTGCTCTGGTTGGTGTTGGAAAATTCTGGTCAGTATTTCTGTTTCGTGCCTCGTCAGTGCTGCTCGACCTTGCCTGAGGTTGGGTAGCTTGTAGTCTTTCAGCGCAGGGTAGGGAGGTGGCATGCACGTCTGTGCATAAAATAAAAATAAAGTGATGAATTTCAGGTGCCGTTAATGTTAAATATTGTGTCTAGTAAGGCATTCAGATCTGGAACTATTAATTCACTGACAACTCTACTGTGAGTATTGCAGTCATTGCTTGTTATAGTAAAATGTATGCAGTTACAGAGCAGTGATTATTTTTTTAAAGGTTTGTTTTGATACTACCCATTTTTTTTACTATGAACCACCTATAATAAATACTAGGGATGGGTCGGTACTAAATTTTCTCAATACCAGTTTTGTTACTAAAACATTCTCACGATACACGATACCGAGACTATTCTCGATACCAAATTTAAATTGTCATGAACACAAAACAAGTTGGCCAAGAAAACTGCTCATTTTACTAGTGTCGTTGAAACACACTGAAACTATATATAAACTAGGGTTAGACTGATACCACATTTTGTTGATACCAATTATACGATTCTCAGCTGCTGACGCCGCCGATTACAGTGATGCCGATACCAGTTTTTATGAGCACAATCATTATTGGCGGTACTTAAATTTAAGTCTCCAGTTTTGTGAACACTTTAAGCACTTTGTATTAGGCATTTACAGCATAGAAATTAAATACAACACTAATTTTAATAATAAATTATAAGATAGACAGTTTAACTGGTCAAAAAGTGACTTAACAGTCAAGCAAAAACTGTTACTGGACAATACAGCATTCATTACAAACTGAGTTCATTAAAGACTTGGATTTTAGATCTGAGAAGTATAATACATAACCTCAAAAGCATATTTTTTTAAACCAACAGCCTAAAGATGTCATTAGAAAGAACTTTTAAAATTAATTTAATATTAAATATTTACTTGAAATTTAGCAAAACTTAAGCTGTGCAATAAATCTGTGTAAAATTTAGGTGCATAAACATGGAAGTAGACGAAAAATTATTTTTAAAAAAAGTTTTAATTTTTGGTTCAAACTTGTTGATTTTCAACATCAAACTTAAAATTAAGTGACTTGGCAAATACTAAGAACACATATCAGTTTTACACAATTCTCATTTATAATTTGAAATAATTTAATTCTTTTTTACTACCCCTCGCTCAATGGTTAATTTCTCTCTGTCCCTTAGGAAATAATTATATCCTTGTTGTATTATGTAAATGCATTTTGCACGTAATTACAACTCAGCGCTAATCATGTTACACAAGTAGTGGAAAACAGACATATTGACAACATAGGTCTAAAAACCAAATAACAAAGGAAAAAATAAAAGCTGCTGGGTTCATTTCTGCTATTTGAGGTTAAGTTCAATGTAGCTTTTATATTCACAAGGACTAAACGTGCGTGGAATTTTATGCTAAACTCAACTTGGACAAATTTTCTAGCCAGTTTCTCATGCTAGGTTTGTCAGCTTTTTCCAAGGGAATGCCGGACGGTGCCATCATTTCCACAAAATCACACACGGATTTTGGTTTGTTTTTCTGCAAACTGGTTACGTTTTGAAGTGATTCACCAATAGAAACGTGTTTCGTAAACAATGTAGATTGACGATCTTTATTTTGTTTGTGTTTTTCATTGGACACGTGTATTTAATGCATTCATTCCACGCGGGCGTTACATAACTTACAGATTATCATTTTGTATTTTCTATCAAAAAAGTAAAATCCATCACTTTTATACTCTCTTTCACGATTTTTTATTGACAAAATCTTTGGCATTTTGTAGGCTTTAGGCAACTCATGATTTAATTTCGAAAAACTTTACCGAGATTCGAGCCCAAATCAATACAACAACAGCGATTAATTCCAATTGGGAATGCCCAAAGACTATACGAGATATATTTTGTTCTTGTGAGAAAACACTTACAAATTGTTTGTGCTGCTCTCTTTCGGTTCACGATCGATCCAAAAATCTATTGATATGTAACGTATAAACACTTATTTGTCAAATTTACTGCCCTCTTTTGAATCTTTAAGAAAATAATGTGCACTGTCGATTAAGGTTATTATCGATTCTGACAACATTCTATATTGAGGCGACGTCTTGCTTGTGATGTAAACAAACTAGAAGATACGTCTATTTTTCGGGGTAAATTATGTCCTTTGCAATTCCCCCCCTTTACTTCTTTCATGTAGTGTCCACAATGAATGATGCACACAATCTTTGGTTAATGTACCAACAGGAAATGCTTCAAAATGTAAACAAAGGGAGCAAATCATCAGAAAACAATTTTCCCGAATATATTTTGGGTTTCGGGCGCAGTAAAATAAATACTTTAGAAGATGTAGCATGCCGGTGTATTTAACATTGTGGTAAATAAATTAGTGCTACTAATTGGTGAATATTGTTGGCAAATAATGTTCAGATGCCGCAGATGCTGATGGTCGTGGTATCGGTAGGTAATCGGTATCAATATCGGCATCGGCCCATCCCTAATAAAAACCCACATTACACTGGAAACAAATGGTGGACGGCCTGTAACCCAAACATCCTTAACCCATGATAAGCCAACACAGTCTCCGTTGATTCTATAGAATAATGATTCTACAGTAAAAGCTGTAATCTAACTTTGAGGGAAATATCTCAGTACACACTTATTTTGCAATTTTTGCAGTTTTTAAATTTTATTTTGTTACTTCAAGGAAATTACTGTAACATTAAATAAATATTGTAATTATCTGATACACCCACCATGGCTTAGTCAGCGGAATACGTGGGCTAGGCCATGACAGATCTGTCAGATAATTACGGTGTTTTTTGTGACTATTGTATTTAATAATGCCTTTGCATCGTAGCCCATAGAATCCGTAGCCTAGGCCACGTCTGGTGTATCAGTTGATAATGGTATTTATTTTTGTGAATATTTAATAATATGGTTGCATCAGATATGTATGGTATGTGTGATACAGTAAATACTCTATTTGCTCACTTGTGCCTATCAGTGCTTGCTAGTAACTCTCTACCTGTTTTTATTGTACCTGAAATATATACGTATCATAAAAGTGATTAATTGGATAAAAATTAATGTAGTGAAAAATTTTGGAGCAGCACTTAATTATGGTATGTATTAGGTGTACAATAACTACTTAAGTTGCTCACCTGCACCTATCGGCGATCCATTTTTATTGTACCTCAATTATGTACCATAAAAGTAAATATCAAAAATCATAATTGTGGTATGTATGGGTTGCCTAAAAACACCTCTGGTGCTCGCAGTTGTCTGAATATTATGCTATGAATCAAATATGGTTTGCTGTGGTACACTTGTACTTTTGAAACTTAATACCTTGTAAACCGTTTGTGTGATTGTGACCCGCAAAGGCTTTTTGGAATGCCTTCCAGAATCTTTGTATTCGTTGCCAGCCGAGATAGTTATGGTACACATTGAAAAGTTGCTGTTAATATGTTGCGAACCATCAGATCTAGGTCAAATTTTATGGGTGTGTTGGAATGCTGGAAGGATGCAAGTTAAATTATGGTATATTATTTAAAATAATTGTACATATTCCAAAAGTTATGTTAAATACACATTAAGTTATGGTACTTTTGAAAGTATAGTACACTTTCCTTAAGTTATGGTATAGTTGTACCATAATTATGGCATTTTAAAAGGGGTGTTATAATTCAATACTATTTGCTTTCTCGTGCGATACTCAATACTATAATGTTTCGAGGCAATCAAGGTATTGCGTTATTAAGGATCCTATCCCTAATAAATATGGCATCATATGTACCGATGTGTGTCGCTTATACCTTTACACCAAATATGACTAGTCCACATGTGCTTCTACAACTACATGAAACGACTCAATGTCGTCTAGCAGGATGTGTTCCCTGTAAGGAACATTGAATATACTTGGTTTCCAGACTGCTCCTGACCTGCCCTTCTCTCTCTATTAAGAGTATTAAAACCAGAGGAAGCAGCAAACCAAGCACAGAGTTTTACGAATGTGCAGAGAGGAGTAGTTTCACCTCAAACACACCATTTATGCTCGTGAAATGCCAAGTATTTAAAGCAGCTGCGTTATACGTCAGTTTCCTTGACTCGCCCAGTAGAGAGAGTGTCGCCACACCACCGAACTTGGCCAAGCGCCTGAGGCCATATACCGAGCACACAAGGGTAGTTCTTCTACCCCGCTCACTCCAGACAGACGTCATAGGTGCACGTGATGCCTCTCACTCCGGCCCCAGCGCACATTCGTGAGCAGGCCACATATATGGCAGTGTGCTGCCGAGGTCGTCTCCAGTAGACCGCCTCAGCACTTATGTGCCGGGGCTCTCTACTGATCTAGATTTTTCACTGTCCTCTCCAAGAGCTTTCAGGTGTTCACCAAGCACTAGTGGCTGCCACCGCCAACTTTCAGAGGCTTCAACACCTACTGATAATCGCCATCACCAGAATCCTTCGTCTGCAGAAGACATCGACCAGTGACTTAACACTTTGGTTATCGATCCCCTTGGGTCAGCAGCAATCACCACTACTTGCTGGTAGTGGTCACCCCATAAAGTTAGGGCCTCTTCTAGGCGACCCCAATAGGTATTAGGTGCATCTGTTAGTTTATTCTTTTCACTTGCATCTTAAGTAGCTTAGGAGCAGGACACCTCCACCCGTCATTTGCGTAGCTAATACTTCCGCCACACAAACCTACTTGGTATTACGTACAAGTCACCTAGTATTTACTATCTCAATAAATACTAATTCTTTAACGTATCCGAGAGTTCTTTGTCCTAGAAGTAGAACCTATCTGTCACGAAGTATTCGACTTAAAAGGGCAAGCAAAAGACCGGGCGTTTACTACAAACCTAAAATAGTACGTCAGACCACCTTCAGGGGCCTGTCCGTCGCCACATACACCTTATCTTTCGACGACCACTCATTCTGTACACCCCAATGTATAAAACGGTAGAGCTGTTTCAAGGAAATCAAGTGTGTTGTACCTCTATCCCACTCCATATCAAGCACGGAGCTCAGAGAGCGGAGAAGAAGGCGGAGTTCAGTTCCGCCAAGCAGGTCTGTGCAGCTAACGTCGTAGACCCGAGAATCGAGACCCACGTGGGCAGGCCCAAGCCGCTCGACACGTGGAGACACCATCTTCTCCTGTCTGGAGTTTTGTGTTTTACTTCGCCTCAACTAGGACTGGCTATGATGATCATCCAGTAGGCCATGCCCTGGTGGTCACCAGGAGCGACACCAGGCTCGGGCATGCCAGTCAACACTTAGGCAGCAGAAGAAACCACGTGAATCTGCTGACATCTGGCTGAGCATTACAGCAGCTACACTCCCACCAAGGCCAGGAAGGCGACAGAGTCCGCCCCACCATCCTGCAGCACCGCTCCTGCCCCATCAAAGCCAAGTTCACCGATCTCTGGTAAGTCAACGTTGCCCCAAAGGGCCAGTGTAACCATCAGACATATTGCTCGCCCCACTGTACCAGGCTTTGAACCCAGTAGACAGCCCACACGGCCAACACTGGTAACCGGTAAAAAGTCAAATTAATTTTCCTAGTTTATACGCGACTGACCTAGCGCAGTTCCAAAAGTTGCTTGGACGATCGATAGTTTAAGCGACACGTGTCGGTACATTATTCCCTCCAACCCTTAGCCAGGAAGAGCTGCTGATTAGCTAACAGTGTTGTTAGATGTGGGTGTATTGTTTTGTGTGTGTATCTGTGACTGACTCTTTGTCTCACGCTTTCTCTCGCACACAGTGTAGAGGAGTGTGGAATGTGTTCAGACCAGTTTAGTGGTTAGACAGGAGAGTTTGATTGAAGTGATATGTGGGTGCCCGAGATAGTCAGTAATTGTGGAGATGTGATGGTCAGAAAACCCTTTGATAGGCTACAGTAAGGAGGAAGGGAAGGAGGGAAGTGACTAATAGATTTATGAAATCACAACTCCTCTGAAGTATGGTACTGTGTTGGTTGTAGGAGAAGGTCTTCTTGGAGAAGTTGAATGAGACTCATGAGTCGTCCTTGATGAGGCTCAATGAAACTCACAGAGAGAAGATTGCTCTCATGGAGAAGCAGTTCCTCCAGCAGAAGCAGCAGGTAAGAAACTCAATGCTTTCTCCACTATTTTTTAAGCCTTAGCTTTAGGTCTTTATTTGGGCTGAGCCGATACCGATCACACTAACTGGCTGATTTTCAGTATATTGGCATTGATAATGATCTGTTTATACTCTGCCAATCACCGCTGCCAATTTATTTTTCTCCATCAAAAAATTATTTTGTCCCTTGTGCATCTGCAGATAGCATATTTTTTAGGGATGGTCCGATAATCCATTTTGCAGATGCCAACAATACCGATTTTCAGCTGCTGATGCCACCACTTACAGCGATGCTGATACCAGTTTAAATGAGCTCAATTATAATTTCAAATATTATGTAATACTTTTGTTACTTAAATTTAAGTCTTCAGTTTTGTGAACACTTTAAACACGTTGTATTTGGTGTCTACAGCATAGGAATGAAATACAGTGATAAGATAGACCATTTAACTGGACAAAAAAGTGACTTAACAGCTAATAAAAAACTGTTACCAGACAATAAAGCATTCATCTCAAACTGAGTTCATTAAAGACAACCTTCAAAACTTCAAGCAATCTGATACAGACTGGGATTTCAGACCGGAGAAATATTGTAAATAACCTCAAAATGCTTGTTTGTTTAAACCAACAGCCGAAAGATATAATTCAAAAGAATTAATTTTAATCAATAATATGATATATTTACTTGGAATTAAGTGAAATTTAATTTTTATTTTAATAGTACAGGTAACTCTAGATTAACCATGTTAATCAGGACCAGAGAAAACATGAATAAGCTAATTTGTATTAAAAATAGAGATGGGTTGATTCAATTCTTACATAATACTCGGAATCTATTAGTCAACGTTTCGGGACATCTATTATTGATTCATTGTGCCTATATTTCATCATATAGCCTATGCTACTACAAAAAATGTTTTAACTGCTGGAATTAATGTAACATTTGAAGGTGTCTGGAATATGAAAACACTATTAGAGTAAAACTTGCATAAGACATTTTTCAAAGGACTGGATGCTAAAAACTTTACAGGGTGGAAAAGGGTTTATAAATTTTAATAAAATTGCAGCATCTACAAAAAAAATTTATACCCAAATTTCTTATAAGCTAAGCATTTTATACACTGCACTATAACTATCGCCATATACACAAAATAACTTATTTAAAGATAACTAAATGCACTATGCGAAAATAACACGTGCTTCCTAACCCTATTTTTTTTACTAAACAAATGCCAGTATAAACAAGAGCACGGGCCAGTGAGTGATAGATAGCCAGTGGCATGTCCACCTACATCACATTTTCCCCACTGGTTCTAAACCTTTCCCAAAGGCTTAAATGCATATGTGCATAACTTAGAAAAATGTCAGTCGAATAATTAATACGAATATAAGACACCAAACCCCCTTAACACTACAGCATTTGTTAGCTTTCTACAGATTTTGCGCCTGAAAAAAAGGGTTATTTGGGCTAGCGCCGGCCAGCCAGAGTGCTGGATCAGCTTGCGGCATGCTGTTCAGGTTTCACAAGATGGCCGTTATAGGGGCATTTAGTTGAACAGCGACACTGAATCAATACAAGTGCGAGCAGATGATTCGTTGAACATATGTGGAACAATCTGAGGTGTGCTGTTTAGGTTTCACAAGGTGACCCTTATAATATTGGGGCACTGGTATTTATTTAGAACAGCGTCACTGGATAATTCCAAGTGCGAGCAGATGATTGGTTTAACATACGTGAAACATTGTGTGGCATGCAGTTTAGGTTTTGCCTAAACTTCCTTGGACCCTGTGAGGCATGCGGCTCAGGTCTCGTTATTGCTAAAAGTTTATAAATTATTTGTAATTTCTTTTCAAACAATGCATATTGGAAAATTGTATAGGTGGTGGGGTGTGTGGTGGTTTTTTCCATGTACTTTTGTTTTAAATTTTGGAACGATCTTACGCAATACAAAACTTAATGGTTAAAACTCGGTTTCTTGCACAAAACCATTGGCCAAGCTTACTAGGTAAGCTACTATTCAAAATTTTTGTCTCAAATGTAGTTATGTATTTTCATTTGGATTATTTTACACTAGACATAATTTAATTTGCATAACTGAATTTAGTAATGTGACTCTTTTTTCTTCTTCCTCTTCTTCTTCATGGTAATTTCGCATGGGATGTTTTTTATTAAAGGTAAGCTCTAGAAATTTTTTGTTGATTTGCCCACATTGTAAAAAGTATGTTATAATATTGAAACCTCGCTACTGGCTTCAATATTATGCTGTGTTTAAAAACAACATAAACAATGCTGTAAAATACATTTGATACAATAGAATCTGAATCTGGATTGGAATAGAAAATCAACCAAAGAATTGGTATCGGGATTGGAATAGAATAAACCTGGACACGACCCATCTCTAATTAAAAAACACGGATAGTTAAATTTACACATTTTTACTGGAGGTTTTGCGGGATCCCAAAGGCCAGGAAAATTCCCAGAGAAAATTTTTCTATCTTCCCTTTGAACGGGAAAAAAATTTTCCCCAGAATCTAGGGTTCGATATTTTACAGTTAAACCTTAATTTGACACAAACTTTGAAGCAGTAAACATAAATTAAAAAGAAACAATTCTGTATAAGTTACGAATATGCCCAAATAGCCCATGAGAAAATGTTAAGTCAATGTAGAATCATACACTTGCAAAAACCAAAGTACATAACTTTTAAACATTAAGCCACCTGAAGCTGTACATGTACCGGTGTTAAAATAAATTCCCATTAGGGCAGATAATTAATTTGTTAGATTTTCTCATCACTTATATACACTTTACATTAGTTATAAAGTGCTTTACGTGCGTAAACGTAAATAAAAAAATGTAAACACAAAGTTGCAGTCTCACCAACCTCTGTTTTATCTACTGCAGCATATAAAATGGGGTGCTTTCCAGTTTACGCGTGCAGGCGAGATATTGCAAGTTGTTTAAATTCGAGGTAACTGAAAGCACATAAAAATGGCACTGTTTGTGTTTTTGTTATGTTGGTGAACTCTTACGGCGAGCCGATGATGCATTATACATCCCTCATTAGTCAGTTATTTTTCCATTCTTAACCTAAAATTCGCAGTCAAAATTTATTGTTTCAGTCGCAACAAGTCGGTCAACTTGTCATTTTTGTATCCATGTTTGTCATCTGTCATACGTTTTACCTTTGTAATACAAGCATTATATTATATTGCCTTGTGCTTGTTTCTTGTGTGTCAGACTCTAAATACAAATTGATTACTTTTGTAATTAAGGCAGCTAAAAAAAATTTCCCGTTTCTTCCTGATTTCCCGAGTGAAAAAATTTTTCCCCTCCGGATTTTTCCCAAAGATAATTTTGCTTTCCTGCACGTTCCTAATTTTTACTATTAATGGAACAGTTATATTGGCTCCGAAAATTGTGATAAAACAAAGTACCTATTATACATTTTAAATCACATACTGTAGGTGCAGGATTTAAAGTACATGATACTATAACTGATATCTATGTTCCACAGAGTTAAGTGTAATTTAAGGGGCATTGAGTATACACAGCCTGCGCCAGAGCCAGCCAGGAGCGTTGGGCGGGCGACACGGAGCGATAGATAAGCTGTGTGGGTTGTGTGTGTGTCGCTTTCTCAATGTGCGTCACTCAGACCCGTCCTTTAGATGGCAGAGTTAGTTGAAAGTTTAGAATGCAGTGCAATAAAGAATATAAAGGGACTTTTGAGGCAACCTGGCATTTAAACAATACAGTACAATCCCCATTACTAGGAGCTTATTTCAATTTTACAGACTTGCACATGCATGCCCTCCTGCCCACACACACACACATACACACAAGTATGAATTTAAACACTTGGTATGGAAACATGTAAGAAAAGTTAAAACAGTGGCTTTCCTGAAAATGTGTGCGTGCGTGCGTGTGTTTTTTTGGCGCCAGGATTGATGTTTTTGTTCATAATGCATCATGCTCAAATTATTTAAGTTTTATAATTTTTCCACGGTAGTTTAAATTGTTGATTTAGGCCTTGTTGACATTTCCCAAGTGATCCATAAACTGGTATGATGAGGAGAAAAAGGGGGGGGGGGGGTGTAACTGAGGCAGTTTCGGAAATTACAAACTCGTTATTTTGTAAGTTGTCATTTCAAGTTTCACTTGGGGCGTTGTCAATAGTCACTTTTATAGGACTAGCAGGAACACATATTTACAATGACAGTAAAAAATAATTTTATCTAAATCTTATGCTTAAAACAGACGTAATATTTCTACAGTCATCACTGGGATGCTGCGAATATGTTAATAAACAAGAAATTATTATTTTATGAAAAAACGACTTCAAAAAATTTGTTGCAAAATAATTGACGTGTGCCACTTATATGAGTTATATTAAACACGTCTACGACTCATCGTAACGTGTTACATCTACCAGGAGCCACAACCGTAGATAGCTACAGGATTGTTCCTATGCAGGGACAGTTACACATACGCGGTATTTTCCTGATATACCAGACCCTACTTCCTCTCACTACTCACGTAACATCTACGTATCCCGACACGTTATTCACAAGTGCGCACAGGATTGCATCATCCTGGCGAGCAATCCTAGCACGTGAAATATGAATTTTTCCAAGCGGTCGCTGAACACATCAGCCTCCCCGAAGCACCTGCTAGACAAGTATGTCGTCAGGCTTTCCAAAAATGGCAGAACGCCCGAGACCACATTGCCGAGCGCAATGTAGTTCTCCCACCCCACTCACTCCAGGCAGACGTCGTCACACCTCCCACTCCAGCCCAGGCATGGACTGACCAAGCGCACAATATAAGGCAGTGCGCGGCCGAAGACGTGAGTTGTCTGGCTGAGAGAGGTGAGGCCTACGGCTAGTTGGGGTAGGTAGACCCGTTGGCTTACCTTGCACGTGCCTCACTTGCTGCGGTCAAGCACTTGCCAGCTGAGGTCTGGGGTTCGGTCCACTGACCGAGCAGGTCGGGGTTGTTAGCTTCTAGTGGATAGCTCTCACTGGGTGCTGATTATGGATCATCAAGCAGGCGGTCGGCCTGCTATTGGCATCTGGACGTGGTGAGCAGGAGACGTCGGTTTGTTCGATATCCAGAACTAGGGACAGGCCCAGGCGCAAGTACTGGACAACAGGATGAGCTGCCTCTGGGATTCTCTCCAACTGACCAAATAAATTAAGAGGTAGGACTGAGAGGTGAGGTCTCAACAGTCGGCGGGTGGATTGAACTCGTTCCTGAAGGCTGACAAAGATTGATTATGCAGTTACTGATCCTTGGCGAGGACAGCAGTTGTCTTCCATTCATTCCACTTGCTCCCCCTTCTGTAGGTGAACGGCATGTATGGGGAAGAGGTTCAACAGTTACTTCTGCACTGGTGTGGCAGGCAACGATTCCTCTAGCTATTATGTGAACCAGAAGTGATAGGTCAATCCTGGTCAGGCGTGCCACTCCTTCTGGCAACTATATACGCAGTTGTGGAGTGGGTTAGTTGACAAGGGTGGTCTAGCCTCTTTGTCGTGTCTCTTTCTAGTAGTTGGGGCTCTATGTATGTCTGCACCAGGTTCCTCTGTGCCCCTGGTCCGCAGTATGGGTGGCCGTCGTATCTGTGGTGTGGAGACGTATATCCAGTCCTTGTTAAGGGACAGTCTGCAGTCCTATTCTGAAATCTGTTTATCAGCTGCGCTTCCATGCTGCTTCTTTGCGGGGTGACACCAAGATATAGTCTAAGAACAGTTCACTCAAGAAAGGACAAGCTGTGGTTATACTGTAAACATGTTTTATTCCTTCCAGAATATAACATGGTGACCTGTATGCTCCAGCGTAGACTCAGTATACACTGAATAATCTACAGAAGACTGTTAAAGAATAAGAAAAGCAAGTGAAGGGGTCTGTCAGCTTGAAGAGTAAGAACAACATTTAGGTAGCCGTTAAAACACCTTGGACCCTAACTGAAACTGGGTTGTTCTGAAGGGACTTAGGGGAACGACAGGGCGTACAATAGTGTTGACAGCAATGTCAAGGAGGGAAAACTTTGACTCTTCGGGGGTGGAGCACTTGCTGAAGACGTCGAGCATTGGTCACTGTAGATCACTAGGTGTCTCTCACAAGGAAGGGAGAGCAGAGGGTGTGAGCACGACTTGTGGTAATGTGAGCTACTGAGTCAGACTGCCGTTCCTCAGCGGCCTTAGGCTCCTTCGTCTGTAGTGTGCCTCCGGTGGTGGCACCTCCTTTCGTGTGTGGCGCAGCACTGGCTGCAATCTCTCGGGGGAGGCTGGGAACAGGGTAGTTTCCCTGTGTGCGAGCGGTATCCATTGCTCTTAGAGGCAGGCTTGGCTCATTTTGCCGGCTGGTATTCCTTCTCACTGGAATTTTGCTGGGTGGGGGCGACGTGTGGTACTGTTCCTCTTGAAATACATCCCACTTTCTTTGTGTCTAACGTGCCCAAGGAGATGGAATGCTGGGCTTAGTGGTGGCCAGTTATGGTTTGCATCTTCTCTGGGACACATGGTGCGCACATGACGATAAGAAGGTTGGGAAAAAAGAAATGGTGTAAATACTTGTCATGCGTAAAATTTAAATTAGAATTGTATATGATATTTTGCGCATGCACTGTAGCTGGTAAATCTGGATGCTAGTGCATGCAAATTATAATGCAAAATTGTTAGCCACTACATACAAAGTATTTCAACAAAACAAAGGCTTCTTGAAAAGCAGAGGCAAATGGGAATTTCATAACTTGGAAGTCATACAAGATGTTAATCAGTGTAGCTCGGAACTTCAAATACTAAAGAAACTAGTATCGTTCAAAGAAGCCATAGCTGCGGAGTTAACGTCATACAATTCTAATATTGATACATTGACCTCAACAGACTGGAAAACCTTAACCAGGATCATTAAAGTTTTTGAACTGATTGCAAAGGCAACTGGCATGACAAGTGGTGAATCGTATCCCACCTTATCAATGGTGGTACTACTCTTCATGAAAATGAGTACTGCTTGCTGAACCATATTTTTAGGGACTTTTGAGAGGTACTACTGTTTTACGGCCATTCTGGGAAACCCAATTAACATCTTACATCTACTTGAGGTTTCTTGGGAAACCAAATACAAAGAAATATTAATCCAAGTCTGGCATTCTGTGTTGACGACAAGCAGTAAACATGAAAAATCAGTCCACCTAAGTTCTATTCATAGAGGTAAGAAGAATCAGGAGATGGCATGTTGTGACATAGGTTTTGTGGAGGGGGGAGAGGGGAGAGAGCATAGTGAAGCTCCCCTATTGCTCCTTCCCTGGGGTGGCTAAAATACTTATTTGAATTTTCAAAGTTATTAATTTTGTGTAATGAATGATGCTTGTTAAAAATCACTTGACAAATAAATTTTGCATGATACTGTTATTTTCTGGGAGATATTTATTAGCATATACTCTTTTCTACTTATATAGCTGCTTTTGTGCTATACAACTGTGGTGTGGCATTGACCAGTTTTAAATTAAAATAAAAGGAAATCCCCATATAAGCTTATTGCATCAAAATCAAACAAAACCGTTTTCCAAAAAGTCTGTTCTACAATGAATTTGTAGGAATGTCACAGTGATATTCGCAGTGCAGCATGAAAAGCTGTCTAAAAATCCTTCTTGCAGCACTGCTCTACTATTTAACCAAATAAATCCAATACATTCCATGATATTTAATAGAAAATGACACACAAATACAGATATAAATTAATTACTTATTGGACAAGATACCATGCCGCACTCTATACAGAACAGGTCATTTTTGTCATGAATGCCACTTTTACAGTTGCAAAATGCACCACAAGTGTATAAAATCAGTACATTCAATGAATAAAAGCAATTAGCAGTACCTAATTTTTGTCATCTACAATTATAAGATGTAGGGTATCATTTAAAACTAAAAATATTTTATTAACAGTTTGAAAATTGTGGAAATGTTTTCCTCTGCAAAGTTTGATATAGCATGTAGTAATTAGAAAAAGTGATTGTGTTGTATGGTATAGTGTGTCCACCCCCCTGGTGCATGGTACGTAGGAAGTCGTAATTGTGTGTTTTGGTGACGAACAGCTGATGCGGTCGAGAGAGGCTGCGTTGTGGGAGCTGGAGGAGAAGCAGATCCACGAGAGACACCAGCTGGCCAAGCGACAGCTCAAGGACATTTTCTTCCTACAGCGCCACCAGGTAAAAGCTCTTCGTGATAAACTGACAACTTTTGAAAGCCCTGCTAGGTTTCTACTTTCAGTCCATTGGTTGCATATCTTTCCACTTACCTATCAAAATAAACACTACTGTGTGACTTTCAGCTGGTGTTTTAATCAGCTGGCTCATATAACCACTGTATACTCATTAGATAAACAACAAAAACTAAAGAATGTTGCAATTAGCACTATAAGCACGTAATTGTTACTTTCAGTAATTAATGTTTGTTTATGAGTATTGACTGATGTTGATTATTTTTCTTATAAGATATAAAAGTACAGTAAAATTTAAAAGTTACAGACACTTGCATGGTTCTCCAAAATTTGTCTTTACGAACGAGTTATTTGTATGAACCGAAACTGCCAAATTTCAACCCATGTGCCACCCAGGCAACCGTGAAAATTGCATCCAAACAGCATATTTTGCTAACTGTGTGCACGAGTAATGTTCACACATCTGATGGGAAAGTTATATATTTTTATTGATGAAATGGAAATTTATGTATTAATGTAATGTTTTCCGAGTAAAATTATACCAGAGTTTGGTAGTAAAGACTTCTGGGCAATTTTAAATTAACGAAAAGGACTGCAAGGCCGCACATATTCTTGACTAAAACAACTGTGATACGGCCCTTGTTCATACTTCCTGCGAGGAATGATATTTTATATAGTTTACATTGATTAAATATAAATGAACTTAATAGGGCGACATATTTTGACAAAACGGGACCCGTTACGCAGGAAAGACAATTGAGCTAAATTTAACTACTAAACACACAGCACGGTTGTGCATACAGCTGTTATATAGCCCGTGTTTTACATTTACCACGAAGAAGTTATACATTTTGTTATGTTTTCATTGATAACTATACTTTATTTTATTGGGGTGATGTATTTTTTGCAGAATGGTACCTCAGTTATGCAGAAAAGACAATAGAGCGAGCTGAAATGTACGAAAAAGCAGATCGCATCTCCTTGCATTTGCTTAGCAAAAATATTGGCAACATGGCCGGAATTTACATTTTCCGAGGGGGAAATTAGGTGTTTTACAATCATATAGAGTATGGACTTTTCCCAAAAATAACAAAAAATTTCCCGAAACATTGTATAAATGGACTTAAGTTATCACACAGAACATGAATTTACTAGGGGCATTGCAATATTCACATTATATACCATCAAATGCGATAGTGAGGAGAGCTATGAAGATTAGGGTAATTGTAAGGTAAAACACGTAAAATGTATGTAAATTCCTTATCATTTAAGTTCCCTTACCACGTCAAATCATAATTACTTTATTACACTTAGCACGAATTTACTAGGTGCATCACAATATTAGTGTTACATGCTACCAAATGGGATAGTGAAGTGGGCTATGAAGATCTGGGAAAAATTGGGGATAAAACATATAAAATTTATGTAAATTACATATTATTTGAGTTCATAAACCACGTTAAATGCAAGAAGACTTAACGCAGCACTTTACGATATGTGATTACTGAGGGAGTGTGTGCCAACTTGAGATAGCATGTTACAAAAATTATACATAATGAGTAAGCTCGCGTCAGTTCATACACCTACTCTGATTCAGCTATCATGAATTTAGGTTTAATTTGGTTAGGTCTTCTGCATATTACGTAGCTAGCAGCAGTAGTATGCAAGACCTTCAACTCCTAATTTCACATGCAACACTACGCAGAACAATTACTTTCAGTGCAAAAACTAGAGTATAAATTATGTAACTCATGTAAGCGGCGACTATAGGTATGTGGTGATCTATGACCTATTACTAGGGATGCCAGAAAATGGTAAAAGAGAATGTCTAATTTCCCTGCAAAAAAATAGTGAAAAACAGTGTTAAATTTTGGTGTTTAAAGGTGAAAATTGTGTTAAAATTCAGTATTTAAAATGAAAATAGTGTAAATTTTGTATTTAAAATGGAAACATGCTAATTTTCTGTAGCTTGTTAAGTAATAAAATCAATAATGATTTTCTGTGTATCCATAATAAAAAATAATCCAAATATCTGTGTTTGAAAGTAAAAAAATTTGTTAAATTATTATGTTTTGAAAGAAAATTAATGTGCATGTTTAGTGTTTGAATAAGAAACAGAAAATTAAATATTAAATGCATGAAACAGCCGTATATACTACCATATATATATATATAGACACACACACACACACACACTTGAATTACTTTCCTAACATACACCATTTCATGTAAGTGAGTAAACTTTGACAGTTGTACAAAAGTAACATGTCTCAGGGTGACAACTGACCAGGAAAACAGGGGAAATCTGGAAATATCCAGGATTCTTAACCATGAGTAAAAGTACAGGAGAACCCCAGAAATTTTCCAATTACTTGGGATGAAAGCTTTTTTATGTCTGCCTCGTATGCATGGTCATTCCAAACATGCATCTTTATTTGCTTCCTCTTGACGCATCGCGTGCACACATTGCCAGCGCCAGTTCCACTACGCCTGTTTAGGCTGGGACGACATAGTTTGCCACACTGACTGCCTAGAATAGCGTTGTGATGACTGCCGAATAAGACAGACTGCATGTTGTAGCTGGGTGTCATGCCGAGGTAAAGACAGTACACCATGAGGTGCATTCTATGTACCGAAATGTTTCACAACCTTTGCATTGGGTGATTCAACGAACGGGTCACTCGACCGGGAATAGTATACAGGTGTGAAGTCTGTCAGCAGGCCACCGGATGCTGACCACACAACCCCGGGCATGGTCAGAGAACAGAACCAAATCGTTCGACATGGGAGCCCCAGATTCCCGACTTTCCAGTCTATCCCCCATGAAGATCCTATCGTATTTCTCGCAGACTGCGAAAGAGAGTTAAATGAACAGTAGATTCCACCAAAACACTTGATTAAACTAACACAAGTATGCCTTAAGGGCAAAGCATTCGGCTGGTGGGGAAAGTATGGGGTGTTCATCACCGAATGGATGCAATTCCGGAACAGGTTAGTTAGGGAATTTATTGGAGAAGAGGTACTAGTTAACCTCAGCGTTGAATTTTACAGCCGAACACAGACCCTCGGAGCAGAAAAAAAGTTTTAATTCGCCACAAGGTAGAAATGTTCAGACGGATCTTTCAGAAAGAAACGGAGGAAAGCTGTGTATGCCACATAACCCGCATTCTACTGCCACAACCACGTAACCTCCCAATTCTACTGAAACCACAAGACTTAGAATAGCTGGTGGACCGGGCGTAAAAGATTGAACGTAATCTACAGGTGCAAGCTCGTCTAGAATGCCCGAAAACAAGCAAGTCTGCGGAAGCGGAGAAACTCCAGGAATTGAAGGTCAATGCACCGTTGATGTGTAATCTTCCAAAATGTTGGTTTGGTCCCGTCTATCACGTCCATAAAGATTGCGCAGCACAGCAGGCGACACGCGGAACTAGATCCTCACAGTCGGGAAACACTGGCGCATAGATCAAAAGGGCCGACCCCGCCGGAACCAAAGGGCCCGTCATCCAATTAATGGATGAATAGACAGAGACACCACATGTCACAGTCATGATAAACAACCAAAATTTCATAGCACTACCGGACTCCGCCACCACCGTAAATATCATACGCAGTAACCTGCTGACCACGGAGCAATGGAAAACCGTATGACTCCAGGTGAAAACTGTTCGTGTTGCCAAACCAGACTATACGCTCGTCGTAAATGGATGAATAACTCAGCTTAACCATTCAGAGAATGAGCTCGGCGGAATTTATTGTGGCCACTGGGCTCCAAGAAAGGGTAATCCTTGGCCACCTGTGGCTCCGACAGCAACGCTGCATAATGGACCATGGTCAACACAAAGTCTACTTAGACCACAAGCACAGTGTCTCAGTCAACTGGGAGCATAACCCACAAACAGTAACCACTCCACCACTTCTAGCCTCAGATTAGCCATGACCTGGATGACGATAAATTCCAACAAAACTATTGAAGCAAGTTTTGGACGAACACACAGGGGCCTTTGGAGCAAAGGGAACGCTTCGCCAGACAAGGACCATACAACACGAAATACGGCCCACCACAAGCAAACCAATATACAACCAGCCATTTCAGTTGTCAGCACGGCACCACCGGCTGATCATGAATCAGATAAAGGAGATGAAGCAGCAGGGCGTCAATGAACCGTCAGATTCACCGTACAACTCACGCATTGTTTTAGTTTCAGGAAAGACTGGCAGTTGTGGTTATGCGTTAATTACAAGGCCCTGAATGACGTCACCCCTTCTATCGCTCCACCAGCCATCAATGTGGCTTATATGCTATGAGATGCGAGATTCAAATCTTCCGTGCTCTCAACCTGCAGTGGGGGGTTACTGGCAGATAGCGGTACACCCGGACAGCCATCATTACACCGCATTCACTATCCTAGAAGGGGAAACTGTGCAATTTTGATTTATGTCCTTTGGGCTGAGAAATGCACCTGCAATATTCCAGAGGCTCATGTCATCAGAAGTCCTAACTGGATACATTGGGCAGTTCTGCTAAAAGTCCTCATTTTCTTGCTTTGTCCTTAATAAGTCCTTTTTTTACAAGGTCTTTCGATAATCGCTGTAACGGAAGTAATTCAACAAATTATCAGATTCTTGGCAATGCGGAAAATTGTAAATATTAGCATAACTTCTTATAAATAATCGTAATATTTAACCATGTGCACTAGTGAAAACGTCTTTGTTTGGAGAAATTGATTGCGGTAGTTGCAGCTGAATCGGTTTTTGACAAGACATCAATTTGCATCCAGCGAATCACTGATGAATTTGTACCAAGTTATACATATTTACTTTCAACATTAATGCGTGCTTCCTAACAATTAGGCACTTTATCTATTATTGAAATGTAGTCCTTTTCTGTTGTGTGACTATCAAGCAGAAAAGATAACAAGCCCCCTGGTTTTTTTTTTCTCTCTGTGTGTGTATATATATATATATATCTCCCTCCCCCTCCCTCTTCCCCCCCCCCTCTCCCCCTCCACCATCCCCCCTCCCCCACCCCCCTCTCCCCCTTCCCCCCAATCATACAATCCACCTTTTTTTTCCCCACTACATCTTTGTTCCCTTTAGAATTTGGTTAGTAATTTTCATTTTGAACATTGTAGTGCATTTAAAGTTTACATCATTGTGTTCATCCACTTTCAGCGGCTTGCCGGGCAATTCAGATTTTTTGTATCATTGTATTATTTTGTTACTCTTGGATTTTCTTTTTAAATAGGTTATTCACTACTTACGTTTAATTAGTTAGAACTTAATTTCACTGTATGTTTTCATCCGGACAGCTGTTCACTTAAAAATAATCCAGAGGTGATGGTGTGTGTAAAAGTGATTGTTAAGCTTTCTACAATTTACAGTTTTTTCAAGCAGACAAGTATCTTGTGATATTGAATTTTCAGGTTGTTTAGATTGATACGTAGTGTACATTTATTTTCATTTATTGTAAACACATATTGCCTAAAAAAAATTACATACAACTGACATGTGCCGCTTCGTTGTATTTTAATACAACAATTACGACTCATCAAACTCTAGTATTCCTACTACACCCAAGAGAGAGTCAAGCCCCACTGTTGCGTATTGTGCAATATGCAATTAGACTTGTGTATGCTTCCACGGAGATCTACCTTCTTCTACGGCAATGGCGTTGCCTCAAGTAGTTCCGGACACGTGTGATTCAAGATGGCGGCGTGGTAAGTCCGCCGCGCACGTGTCCGGTAATTAAACGCATAATTGTGTGTTACTTTTCATTCTATGCTAAACATTTTGGTCCTCCGGGCCGGATTCGTGCCCGCGTTTATTCCGTACAGTGAATGTGATAAATTTTTCTGTCGTTTTACGTGTTCTGTGTAATTGAAGCATTATCTCATGCGTGTGCACAAATTACGGCCGCCGCTCTGAATCCACTCATCACAGGAAAACATCTCGAGAAGGAACCAGTATTTTCTTCATCGCTGTCCAGTACATTTGTGAGAAGTGTTGCGGTTTCGTGGAAATTTCAGGGAAACCACATAGTTGTTCGTATGATTGTGTAATGTTCTATTACCAGCCTGTGCTGAACACGTGGGTGAGTAGTTTTTTTTGTCTTCTTGTTGCATCATCTCGTTTGCAGCGTGTTTTGTCGAGTGTATCAGCATTTTATCGTCGAGAAGGTATGCAAGGCATCCTAACCTAGCTTTTGGGGTCTATTTCACTGTATTCCCGTATTGCATGAAGTGTTTGTAATTTTGCGTTTGTTGTGTGGTCAATTGGTAGGTCCTAGACATGGGATTCAAAATATTTTTGTGAAGTTCAAGTTTCAGTAGAGCAAGCTGAAACACATTAACGAAAGGGTGCGAGCTTTTGTTAAAGCAGAAGTCACGGTAAATTCTGTTCATGAAGTAAATACATTCGGCACACAGCTAGATGCAATCAAGTGAGAAGTAAATTTTTTGTTTAACGAACTTTTACAAATTGATCCCCTGCCAGATAACATAGACGAAAATGTGCTAACCTCGAAGCACGAGTCTTTCTTTGCAATGTTGTCATACGTCCGATGCAACATAACGTCATTCTTGTCCATTCATGCTATGCCAGCTTCGTCAACTAATAATCTTGCCCCCACATCAGCAAATGTTAGACTTCCGGAAATTATTTTGCCCTCTTTCTCAGGGCAGTGGGAGGAGTGGCCAACGTTTTCTCAACTATATCAAGCTACAATCCACAACAGTCAAGCATTGGTTGACATAGAAAAATTCCAGTACTTGTTAGGATGTCTCAAGGGGGAGGCTTTACAGTTGGTCAAAAATCTGCCTGTTGCTGAAAATTATTTAGTAGCCTGGGAACTTCTTACATCCCTATACCAGAATGTGAGAAAACTCACCATCTTGTATATATTAACAGGATTATCAATTTGCCTAGTGTCAACTTCACAAACCACCAATCCATTCTAAACTTTATCAACACGTTCAGTGAAAATGCTCGAGCCCTTGAAGAGTTAGATTGTGACATAAAACAGAATAATCCAGTGCTTGCAACATTCTTGTTGCGTAAATTAGATTTAGGTGTCAGAACAAAGTTTGAAAACTCGCGCACAGAAAATACTGACTCATTTCCCGCTGTTTCAGGGGAGCTTATTGGTTTTCTGCGATCAAGGGTCGCCAAATTGGATTGTGCAGTTGATGTGAGCAAAGTTGGGGTTGGTCAAGTGCATCGAAAAACATCCGTAACCAAATCAGGTCGCATAACCTCACAACCACGGTCGGTCCTCGTTACAGATTCTGAAGCTAAGCCTTGCCCAGTTTGTCAGAACACCTCTCACAGTGGTTACAAGTGCCCAGAGTTAGTCAGTGTATCACCCACTCACAGGCAGTCTATGGTTCGCAAAAGAAAACTCTGTTTCAACTGTCTTGGAGGATCCCATGTAGTAGCTGATTGCGCATCGTCTCACACATGTTATCGAAGTAATCAAAAACATCATACTATACTCCACATCAATGGGAGATCTAATGTAACTTCAGCATCTCAAAACAAAGTTTCTGCCAGCACTGAGGGTCCAAGCAGTACATTTGCATGTGTGTCAGCCCATGATCGTAAATCTGTTTTATTGTCTACAGCTCTGGTCAAAGTGTATGGTGCCGATAACAAACCTCATGTCATGCGCTGTCTGCTTGATAATGCAGCTCAGGCATCTTTCATATCTGAAGCCTCTGTAGAGGTACTGTCTCTGCCTCTGCATAAGCCACGTGAAAGGGTGTTTGGCCTCTCTCAAGGTGCTGTAAATCTGAAAGGAATTATTAGTTGTAAGATACACTCCACCAGGGACCCTCCGTGTACCTTCAATCACTCACTCTATGTTGTGTCAAAGATCACTAGCAATCTGCCACGGGTTTCTGTAGGTCAGCGTGTCCGAATCCAATTGGGTTCCCTTCCTCTGGCAGACCCCCACTTTGACAAACCTGCTCCAGTTCATATGTTGTTAGGTGCTGATGTTTATGCACGTGTGTGTTTGAGTGGCAGGTTAGAATTAGGACAGCACATGCCTGTGGTGCTGGAATCTCAGTTCAGATGGGTACTGCTGGGTGAGTACCCAGAGTCATGCACAGATTCTGATCAAGACATAGTCTCAATGTTAATTGGCATGGAGGATCCATTAGATTTTACTCTAAAGCGGTTTTGGGAAGTTGAAGAACCACCATGTGTTAATGCAAAGCCGCCAGATGCTGACTACTGCGAGAAACATTTTGAGGACACCCATTCGCGGGACGACATGGGGAGATATAAGGTTCGTCTTCCCTTTAAACCTTAGGCTCAACCTCTTGGGGAATGGTATTTGAATGCTGAAAGTAGGTTCGGGTCTTTAGAAAAGAAACTTTCATTACATCATGAAATGATCATGTACTTAGATTTCAGGATAGACTATTCTGAGTCAGGCCATATGAAGGTGTATGTTCCCTCCACCCAGCCGACTGATGCTAAGGAGATGGCAGAATGTTTCATTCCACATCACAGTGTTCTAAAAATGTCTAACACAACCACCAAATTGAGGGTGGTATTCGATGGTAGTCCCAAAACCACCACTGGGGTCTCACTCAATGATATTCTGCTTCCAGGACTCGAACTTCAGAATGAAATCTGTGATGTTATTCTGAGATTCAGGTTGTATAGTGTAGTATTCTCATGTGATATTAAGCAAATGTATGGTCTATGGTCTATCTTCCTCTCCATTCCTGGCTACTCGAACACTACACCAGTTGGCCTTGGATGAGGGTGCACAGTATCCTCTTGCAGCAAATGTTCTTCACAGTCATATTTTTGTTGACAATATTGTTACGGGAGCAGTGTTCATGGGAAGCGCACGCTTTGAAATCCCAGCTGATTGAACTTCTCCATCAGGGTGGGTTCGAACTCTGGAAGTGGTCCAGTAATCAGCCTCAGCTCCTCGATGATATTCCTGTAACTCATCGGGAAACCCCTAGAGATGTGGACTTCTCATCTGGCCCTGTTGTAAATGTTCTCGGGTTGTACTGGAACCCAGAAAAGGACTCATTTTCTTATCACTTGAGGATCACCACCAGGGTTGCAACCAAGCGCTATGTCCTTTCACAAACGGCACGAATATATAATCCTATGGGATGGTTGTCGCCAGTAATTGTGTGGGCTAAGATGCTAATGCAGTGGGTATGGACTCAGGGCTTAGGTTGGGATGACCCTCTTCTATCTCTGGCCTTGGAGAAGTGGAACCAGTTCTTTGATGGGCTAATAGAACTGGAAGTACTTAGTCCGCCTCGTTTCATGTGACCTGATGTCGTCAGTGTGGAGCTGCATGGTTTCTCGGATGCTCTGGAGAAAGCCTATGCAGCTGCTGTATATCTCAGGAGTGTGGATACTCGAGGGAATGTGTCTGTGCATCTCATCCTGGCAAAGTCACGGGTAGCTCCACTTGAGCAGGTGTCTCTTCCTCAATTAGAATTGTGTGGTGCTCATTTACTGGCCAAACTTATGCTCTATTGTCATGCCTTCCTGGTACAGCACTTAAATGTCACTGTTATTCATGCTTGGACCGATTCCAGTATTACTCTGACTTGGATAAAGAACCCAGCCATACTTATTGAAAACATTTGTGGCAAATCATATTGCACAGATCCCCAGCTATGGAAACATGTAATTCTCGAAGACAATCCTTCTGATTGTGCCACCCGTGGCATGCTGCCTCATGAACTCATCTCACATGACTTATGATGGCATCGCCCTGGCTGGTTAAGTCGACCATCTAGGGCAGTGGCCAGTGTCCACAATTGATCAGATGGATGAGATCCCAGAATTAAAGCCTTCTCAGTTCACATTACTTACCACGCATGACATTTCTGAAGAACTTCCAGTATTGCAATAAATTTCTTCGTGGCTCAAGCTGGTTCGTGTCATGGCATATGTAATAAATTTCTTCGTGGCTCAAGCTGGTTCGTGTCATGGCATATGTAAAGTGTTTCATCAATCACATTAAGAAACAGCCTTGTACCAGTGGCATCCTGTCTCCTGCAGAACTGAAAGAAGCCGCTGCTTTGGTATACAGATGTATCCAACAGGAGAGTTTGTTAGAGGATTTGAAAAGACTCAAAGAGGGAAAACCTTGCTCAACACGAGTGCAGTGGTTGGCACCATTCTTGGATGAAAATGGTGTGCTCAGGGCAGGTGGCAGTTTGTCACATGCCAACATAGAATTTTCAGTAAAACATCCTATCATACTACCTAAAACCCATGTAGCTGTTGAAGCTTTGGTTGACCACTACCACATTAAGTATTAGCATGCAGCACCTCAGTTGCTGCAATCACTTTTGTCACAACGGTTCTGGATCTCAGCACGGTCCTTGGTTCGTTTGAGAGTTTTTAAGTGTGTGCGTTGTTTTCGTTGTCGGCCTGTAGACAATCCCCTATTGATGGGCGACTTGCCTTCTGAACGTGTCACATCTGCTGGGACCTTCGAACGGACTTGTGTGGACTATACTGGACCTATCACCATAAGGCTCAACAAGCTGTGTCGCATGGTCACCCAGAAAGTCTATCTCTCCATTTTCATCTGTTTTGTGATGAAAGCCATACTCATTGAGGTTGTTACAGACTTGACTGCTGACAGTTTTGTTTGCAGCCCTTACCCGGTTTGTATCACAGAGAGGTTTGTGTGCTCATCTCCACTCTGACTGTAGGACCAATTTTATAGGAGCTTCAAAACAGTTCAGGCGATCTTTCACCCAGCTCCTCCGGTCTCCACGACTGGAAAACTTTGCCTTGGCCCATTCAATTATTCATTTTCTCCCTCCTGCCAGTCCTCACCAAGGAGGACTTTGGGAAGCTGCTGTAAAGTCTGCTAAATATCATCTCAGGCAAGTAATTGTGAACTAAATTCTCGCTCTGGAAGAATTGATTACGTTCTGTACTAGAGTTGAAGCAGTCCTCAATTCCAGGCCCCTGACTCCATTGTCTTCAGACCCAAATGGCTTTGCTGTCCTCGCACCTGGACACTTCCTCATTTGTAGACCTCTGGTAGCTGTACCAGAGTCCTCTGAAAATAGTGACATATGTCTATCGAGAAGGTGGAATTTGGTGTGTGCATTAGAAAACCAGTTTTGGAAGCGATGGTGTGGAGAATACCTGCAGCAGCTGCTACCTAGGGGTAAGTGGCAAACCCAACAGCCAGCACTCGGAAGTTGGAGATCTTGTTCTTGTGGGAGAATAGCGCTTACCACCCCTTGGCTGGTGCCTGGCTAGAGTGGTGAACTTTCATCCTGGAAGAGACGATGATATTAGAGTGGCGGATGTGTGCACCAAGGGACAGCTACGTAGGCCAGTACACAAGCTGTATCGTCTACCTGCATAATGAAGTCTGCCAGTGGTGTTATGTAAATATGTATAGTATCTGTAGCGTGTAAAACTGTGTTGTGACTTAATGGACTGTATCTCGGAGATCTCTGCCGGTCTCGGCGGGCGGTATGTTGCGTATTGTGCAATTGCAATTAGACTTGTGTATCCTTCCGCGGAGATCTATCTTTTTCTATGGCAATGTCATCGCCGCAAGTAGTTCCTGACGCCAGTGTGATTCAAGATGGCGACGTAAGTTGGCAGCGCACGTGTCCGGCAATTAAACACCCACCAACTTCACACGAACGTATTGGATTGTTTTGGATCACAACGACCCTGGACGGTGATTCCAAACTCATGAGAAATATGGTTGCGCAAGCCAGCGAGCACATTGTCTCCCCGCCCCCCTCCCCTGCTGCAGTCTGCAGGCCATTAGCCGCCTCGGGGCTAAACCGAGCACCACCAAATACGCATGAAGAAGAGAGCCAGGCGGAGGGTAACTACCCCCACCCCGGTCTTGCGCGAGAGAGACGTCGTGAGGAGATGTCATATCTCCGACCATGGCCTGGTCCTGCGCCTGTGCTTCTGACTATATAAGTCAGTGCACGACCAGGTTCGCCAGTTATTCTTCCTGATTCTTCAACTCGCTTTTTTCGGTTTTTGAGTATAATTGTATGATCTAGAGTATGATTGTGGATCCCCATCAGGAATCCACACTTCTTAAACACACACGATTCAACGGCCACCCACTCTAGACCTCCAGGAATAGAGCAGTAGAGCCACCACCACTAGTAACTCATCCAACCAGGGAGAGACAGTACTCTTGAGTTATATCCCTACTGGAGCATCTTAGGTGCTGGCAGGGGTATTTGCTCGAGGGTTAAGGTCTGGCCCTGGTTACGACCTTCACCGAGTAGAGGCAGGAAGGCAGCCCATACGGCTCAACGTTTCTAGTTTTCCCGCCAGTAGTGGAGAGCTTTCTGGAGCACCGAGCTCGTGCCGACAGCCACTGTTGGAACTACACTTGAAGTAGGGTTCTCTCTCTTATCTGCGGTGCACAGTAACTATTATTCAGAGTCAGCTCAACCTCTATGCCTTTGAGTGTAAGGCACGGCTCAAGTAGGGAGGAACAAAGGACAGCCTGTATCGCCGTCAAGCGGCTGTGTGTATTAGCCCCGCCTACACCCAGTAGGCAAGCCGAACGGGACTGTGCAGCACTTGCTCAACTGTTAGAGGCCTTCCTCTCTGATATACATGTATTCTACTTTCCCGCATGCGTTCGTATTCCAAGGGAATACCACCCTGTCGTACAAGAGTTGCTACAAGGTACAGAGGTCAGGCACGATGTAGCCAACCCCAGGTTCTGGAGTCCGGAGACAGCTGCTTGGAACCAGCGGTACCATGTTGGCCGACACTATATTGACGTCTTGCAGCCCATTGCAACAGTCATCAGTTCCAGTCAACCGACACTGGCTACACCACCTTCGGCCGAAGCACTTCTGTGTAAGTCGACCCGCCAACCAATCAAACTGATAGCTATCCCCTCAGTGGGAAAAGTTAAATCTAAGTCGACCCAAGTCACTTCATGCAAGTTGATTACAACTACTGTAGTGAACACTTTCGTCCCAGTCGCCAACCGACGCATCCAGCGAAAGTGGCTAGCATGAATTGGAAACTAGACCAATAAGTAACCGTTTCTCAGCGTGTTTGGTTTCATGCAAACAAAACCACATTGACTGTGCAATCAGTTCCTAGTCCAGTACGCGTCACAACAGTATTTAATTTATGGAAACCATATTCCCTCTGCATTCTCTTACCTCCACAGATATGCAAGATGTGTTATAACTTTCATTGAAACAGAACACTGTATGTCCCCTTTCCTGCACTTTCTCAGTTTAATTATTTGGAAAGATGGGAAGGATTATTTGATTTGAAAAATTGTGTGAAAATGTAACAGCATAAATACACTTGGCAGGCTGACTTATCAGTAGGAGGGGCACCGGAAAATGGTAAATAAAATTGACTAGTCTGTGATAAAATTTCATAAAAGTGGTACTAAACCTCTGTGTAAAACTGAAAAAGCAGTACAAAATGTCTGTGTTAAAATGAAAATTTGGTACTGCATGTCGTTAATTAAGTTTTATAAAATCCCTTAAAATATACAGAAACTCCAATATCAATTTTTAGTAAGTTATTATTTAGCTTCTAAATTGAATAGATGAGCTAACAACCAATATTTTAAGTGTGATAAAATATTTATTTTATGTTTTAACAATAGGTTATGGTAGCAATGTTCAAGAACTCCACAAACAAAATATAAATATTGGTATAAACTGCGTCAATAAACGTAGTGTCTTCAAAAATTAAAAAATAGCCCGATTTGACCCAATACAAGATAAAATAAATATACGTCTCGGGTAACAACAAACATAATACCAAACTGAAAAACATCCAATTTTTCTTAGAAATCAGTTTGTCCAACATCGGTACACAAAATGGGGTCTGTAAAAATTTCCGTTATTCATTTCTAAAAAAAAAAATTAACATCTTACCTTCATAAGAAATGTTTATATTTGGAATTATGTTTTAAAAAACATTATTTATGAAAGTGGAACTTTTAGTGTCTTCAGAACGTTACGAAGTATGTTGTGAAAGGAAATAAATTTTGTTTTGCAAAGAGCAACTTTGGCTAACCTGCATCTATTATGGAAGTGGTAATATTTGTTGATTTGTGTTATTTCTACACGGTGTAATATTTTGAAGCAGGTACTAAACATACTCATCAAACTAATATTGTTTGTTTAACATATCATTTAAATACATTTAACATCTCAAATATAAATAAAACTTTGTAGTGTCAAAAATTGTGCCACTGTTTGTATTTATTTCAGTAGTAGATTAGGATGTAGGCACATTTTCGCGCGAAAAATCACGTTTCAAAGTATTTAACTAATTTTTGCATAATTTTTGAAAAATATTGTAATTTCACGTGAAAAATCATAAAACTACCACTTGCGAAAATGTCATGCCCCTATTTATCAGTAAAGAAATAATTTTAATGAAAACAAAAAACCCTGTATCCCTTTATTTCAATACTATCTAATACTACCTCTTTACCTGGTTTAGTTTGTCTCATTTGATTCGGTGCTCATGAAGATGTCTCACTCAAGTGCTGAACCAGTGATCAACGGTGGTTTTGTTCAAGACCTGTGGTGTAACTGAATCTCCAAATACTGATTCAGACACATAGTTTGGAGCCCACAGTGAGGAGGCCCCCCCCCCCCCCCTACATTTCCTTCTGCTGTCTAACCATTTGACATAAAACTCTGGTGTTAGTCGTATTTGTTGATTAATTTTGCTTGAATAAAGTTTGCATGATTGTATTGTGTGGTGCAGTGAGTTGGTAAGGAGAGCATGCGTGTGGTTGTATGTTGCTGAAATGTGGTGTGTGCTGTGTGTCACAGATGCTGTCACGGCACGAGAAGGAGCTTGAACAGATTAAGCGCATGAACCAGCGCAAGGAGGAGGAGCTGCTCAAGCGACAAGCAGTGGAGAAGAGAGCTCTTCCAAAGCGCATCCGGGGAGAGATGAAGGCCCGTGAGATGATGTTCCGTGAGTCTATGCGCATCAGCATGAGTATGCAGCCCGACCCTGAGGAGGAGCGTGAGAGGCTGAAAAAGGTACGTTGCCCTTGGTTTGTATTCATTATCTCCTGTGTTTAAAACGTACAACCCTATGACATGTGATATTTTAAATTAAAATTGTACGTTGGACTCCCTAGCTACTGTTTTTCAGGGGACTGTTAAATTTCCATACATGCGGGTAGGAATGGTCAGGTAGAGAAATTTACTTCGGGTGAGTACCGTATTTTATCGCATATAGGTTGCACCCTTAATTTCCAGGGGTGTAAAAAAATTATATTTATTGATTATAGGTCGCACTCATCTTTGTGGTTGTACATCCTGTACAACACAGCCTGCGTCAAGGATTGCAGATGCACGCGACTGGTGGGCTTCCATTTCTTTTTTGCTTTTATGCAGTGACAGGTCGTTAAAAGAAAAGATTGATAACAGCAGTGGGCCGCCGGCCTTTGCTTGTTTTATGCAATGACATGCTAGTCTTTTTTTGCCATACTGGAATGTGACACTACCCTTCTCTCCAAAATAAACCCCGTCACCTCTTCCCTTCTCCCACCCTCCCCCCTTTGACATTGGTGGCTCTAAACATTTCCGACAAGTTACACCTGCCTTTCTTAGCGCCCCCCCCCCCCCCACCCAGGTTTAGCGCACACCCCAGAATTTTTTCCCTTTATTTTGAGAGAAAAAAAGGGCACGCTATACACAAGTAAAGGTGTTGTTTCAATGCTGTGGGAGTGAATAAGTGCCGCAGTTTCATGATGGAAAGGCGAAATACCTACACCGCAGGTTTCAAACGGTAGGTAATTTTGGTTCGCTGAAGAGAATGGAAATCAAGCTGCGGCCATGAATTCAGAGTAAATGAAAAGGCGTGGTTCAACTTTCTTACATTTTTCATATCAAGTGTTTTAATGTTTACAAAAAAATACACATTTCAGAAATTTGAAACTTTTGTGTGCGTTTGTAAGTCGGTAAAATTTTAATACGCTATTGTATTCTAAGGGTAATTTTTTTAATGGGGATTGTACTGTATTGTTTAAATACCAGAAGATGTTTCGCCTCTGGAAGGGGTGGCAGTAGCTACTGGTGGTTGTCGAAGAACTAGAAGCTCTTGGAGAGGCTTGTGAGGTCCTAAGTTAGTAGAGAGCCCCAGAATTCAATGTGTTGAGGCAAGCTACTGGAGACAATTACTCCCGACCTCGGCCGCGTTCTGCGTTATATCTGGCTCAACGACAGGTGCATGCCAGGTCAGAGTGGGAGGCGTGACGTCTGCCTGGAGCGAGTAGGGTGGGAGAACTACCCTCGTGTGCTCGGTATATGGTCTCAGGCGAACCAGATTAAATTCCTTTCCGGGTCACCCCCGGATGTTCGCGCGTGGGCATTGTACTGGACGAAGCCACTGGTTGAGGGGTTTTTCTCGGGGTTCTCCCGTTTGCCACACCCTCATTCCGGCGCAGCTCCATACTCACCTCAGATCACCTTCATCTGCTCTCAAGACCTCGATGTTACGTGCCGCCACACACTCTTCACACATTCTGCGGGGAATCCCCACTGACTACTCACTAGGGTATGTTATTGCTACCACTGTTCCCTTTGTTTGGGTTTTAACTGGAAATGGTGGGTCCTAGAGAGATGCAGCAAGGGGGGCTTATTTGCTACTTATGTTGTCCTGCTTCATCCTATGGTATCCACAATCAATTTAATCTCATGGTGTACGTTTTGTATGCAATCAAAGGATACCGACCCCTGTTATTTTCATGATGGGGGTGTGTACGATGCACCATACCCGCCGTGTATCCAAGAGCTTGATCTACTTGCTCCGTATACCAATTTGTGTTCCTCTAACGCAAGTACTTTGCCTAATATCCCACATAATGTACCTTGTTGCCTACCGCCTTTAGGGGCTACTACAGGGCTTTTCATTTGAGATGGACCATGGATGTCCTATATCAATTTTCCTCTTTTCTGGTCACAAATGACGTGCCCGAATTTGTACACATGTTTCCTATATACGTTGTATTGATATAAGCAGCACGCGTCAGTATGAACAACCAGCTTAAAAACTATAGTTGTGGGAAGTGTTAGGTGAAGGGACCCGAAATATACTTTGATCGATGCTCCATGCGGTAAACGATATAAGCGGTTTATGTTATTATTTACATAGGGATTTTTCCAGGACCACAAAAAATTGTTGGTGGATGCAGTTTATCGATACATGCAATATTGATATGTCGAGAGTCAACTGTATTTATATAGGAATTTCGCCAGGGTCTCTTGAAATTAATTGTGGATACAGTTTATTGGTACATGCATTTTTGGTACATCAGGAGTCCACTGTTTTTAATTATTATATCTAAACCTGTATTGTAACTGTATGGCCATATTGACATGCGACAAGTACTGATATATTTATTAAATACAACTTTGCCTCTTCTTCATGTGTCAAAATGTCACCCCAGGCAAGGTTTGAACTATAGTTGTTTCGATTCCAGGTATCTGTAGCTGCCGATATTTCACCTTTTTTCAACGTATCTGTATCGGGTATGGTATCGGGCTGATACATTAGTACCTGCTGTAGACAATGATATCAGGTAAATACTTCTTTAGAAACAAAAATTACCGTATTTCGGTGTGTACATGCTGCATATTTAAAAAAAGAGAGAAATAAGAACAAATAAATTGCTTCCACGAACAATTTTTTCTGGGCCCTGTGAAATTCCTATTTAAATATTGTTAACATATCCTTTTATAGATTATCGCATGTTGCGCTGATAGAAGTATATTTTGGGTCCTGTCACCTAATATTTCCTGCAACTATTGTTTTTAAGCTGGTTGTTTATGTAAAAGTCTAGTAACTGGATGTGAAATATACCACGGCCGCCACCGTTTATACTTGCTCTGCTGTGCGCTGTCTAATGTCTTGTCTTCCCAACATGTCTGTCGACACTGCAGCGTGGTGCACGAGTGAGTCCGGTTTGCTACTTCCCCTACACGCCTCCAAGAGGGGAAGTGGTTACCTATAGCAACGAGTGTGGCGACCTAGCCTCCTCTCTTTTACCCTTCTTTTTGTCTCTCTCAGCCACGCACCTTCCTCCTCCCTTCACAAGCCTTGCCACCAAGAATGGAAGTAATCAATCAAAATATAAAGGACGTCCCCTCTCTCTCTCTCGGCCACGCCCACTTGGCTTGCCTTGCCTTCCACACGCTGCCCGCCGGCAGCAAAGCAAATAAAGTGCGCCTGGAGAACGTAATTTTATCGAGATTATGCGTCGCTCAAAATAGTTGCAGGTATCATCACTTGTTTCAACGCAAATGATTTCACCTGAAAATGTTGCGCGAAACATTTTAATGAGGAATTATTATTTGAAAAGATGTTTTCTTTTGTGATTAAAGGTCATTTTTTGCCATAAGGATGATGTTTCATTATATCTGGTGTAAAATTAACATGACTTTAAAACTTAATACTCATTGAACTCAAAAGGCAGTATCTTCGCAAATAAAATTGTATGCCGGAAAGCATATACTCTACCATTTGTCACCAAAAATTGCTTGAACATCAAGTGACTTCTATTATGTATTATAAATGTAAAGTTTATTTATAGCGATTTCTTGCAGTGAAATCAAAGTGTTTATTTTAATTAATTTCAATAGTCACGCTTCTTTGAATAAACTGATCATATTTAAGGGCCTATTTGACACCTTTTGCCATCTAATAATGGGAAGGTAACCACTGAGCCGAGTGCAGTGTAACTCGTAGCAAAAAATCAGAGGACGTAGTTTTTAATTATTAATTATTAAAGACAGTGAAGAAATTGATTATGTGCACCTTATTTATTCATTTGTGTTTCAAAATTGAATGTTTTCTTTGCATTAAAATGTAATTAAATACTTTAAAGACTGACATTTGCCATGGGTGCAAGGCTATCGGCAACATGTAGCAGTAGTCCTATCGCTCTACATTCTCCAGTTGCCGTGAACACACTGCCCAATCAATAACTTCTCTGTGCATACTCGCTATACGAGTGTGCGTGGGACATAAATAATTTGACTTTGTCATATTTTCATTTTCAGAAGGTTTGGAAGTTTTAGGTCAGCTTGCATTTTGCATCTGGTTACAATATATTATATACTGTAGTTTGAGATTTAAACAAGTTTATGAGTAATGTTTTTTAATGTATTATTTACAGTAATAATTTTTGTAAGATTCAGTGCGAAGTGCACTAGTATTGGCATTGATATTCGGCTATCTGCAATGGTATCTAAGTATCTGTATCGGAAAACATGGTATCATCGGAACAACTCTAGTTTGAACCCTGGACGACTTGCTACCAGAGCCATCCAGCATGCCCTTAAGCAAGGGGCATGCACAGACATAGCAGTCAAAACAGTTTTCACCTTTGTCGGATGTCAGGCCACCCCCATGTGTGATAGATGCCAGCGATGCGACCCACATACGAAAAAAATTTCCGCTAAGGGAGGAGCTCCAGCCTGAAGATACCCGAAGGGCCCACAGCCGGCCATCCATATAGGCGAGCTCACAGTCTACAAAACACCAGTTGATACTCAGCAACTTGTTCCACCACCTCGTATGTTGGAGCTCTCTGCTTATACCGTATTCCTTACTAAGGACCACTACTACCTTCAAGACATCTTCCAGACTTGCGCCCAGTGATCCCTGAAGAATTTTTAGCCCCCTTCTACACTCACTACCACTTTAGCAGTGACACCAGTGTCACCTCTGGGCAAACAGTATCGAGTTACAGGGTCAATTAGTATAATAGCTATCTATAGTTGATTCACGATAACTTCGGCCTTTTCTGAAGCCCTGCCAAATTTCGACTTTTGGTTACTGGTTACGTATCCTTCTGCTACACGTAAACATAAACACTGCCATGTGACTTCTACTTTTATAACTGTCAAATTCATTGGTTGCTGTTTACAACTGTTCAAAGAATGCTGTCATATTTGCTACGAATGTTCACAATTTAGACCTATAACAATATTTAGGTCAGCTTTAACTATTTGTTTCACACGATATAACACGTTACACATAATACACATTAATATTTTGCCATGACGGTGTTTGTTACAACTGTCGCGTAAACAACAGTAGTATTTAACCTGTTATTATTAATGTGTTTGGAATAAAAATTAAAACGAAGGGATAACCAGTCCAACAAAACGACGCAGTAAATTCAAGTACGCAACTTGTCGCTTATTTATTGTACATTGACAAACGTAAAAGATAGTGGTGAACACGCAAACACTTAATCCTACAGCAACATTTATTCTGCTAATATTTACTTGCAATGGTACTTACTGGTTTGTAGATTTATTTGGTTATTTATTTAATTTTATGTGGGCTGGCTTAGTATTTCGTTGGGATTGTTGCAGACATTCAAGTCAACAGAAACTTAAGCTCGTTACACAACTGTTTTTCAAACACCTAGCGCAAAGGTACAACATTGTGATAAACAGACGTGAAGGTAAATAATTAATTTCGTCATAACATCAGTTCATGGTTAAAACGTATAAATTTTGCACATATTTGAAATCAACATACACACCTGGCCTGCGTAACTATTACAACGTAGCCACCACGCCCTTTTATATGCAACGATCACAACACATTTCACTCTGCCATGGAAAAACATATTTATCTCATCATTGTAACTTCCGTAAGATGTTTCAAAAACATGAGTACGAACTTGACTCTTCATTGAGTAACACACCGTGTCATTGTATATCGCTCGCCGCTGCCATATGGGGAACACTTTTCACACCACGTCTGCCAACCTGCTGGATTTGTGTCGTCATGCAACGAGCTGTGTCGCACCATCGCATCTAAAATATGTTGTTGCATTTAAATACCATATAATAGGTATTTGAACAATAAAATCTCGTTTCAGTTGTAAATTACAATCTCAAACATCATTACTGTTACTGTAATTAGTATGAGATGTGCTGAAATTAGAAATAACAAAATGTATATTTTTCCTACACAGATGGTACGATTTTCCCAAGAGAGAGAGAGAGAGAGAAAAGAGAGAACGAGAGAGACACGCTCTGCTTCTTTTATTGAACCTTTATTCCGGATGGGAAAAAAAACACCAGCCTAAACACTGGAATTTGCGTGCATATTTTTAACTGCAGCAATGAAATGTGTTTCCGTCAGTGCTACCTAACAATACAAATATATAAATTGGCAACGTTTAACTTACAAATAGTTTACATAAAATGAGGTTAAAAAATATTGTAACTGTGAACTAGTTCTTACCGGCCATTGTCAACACGTCGCTGCTCTCACTGTTGTTAATTTGTATTTAATACAAAATAAATATTATAGGTTATTTAAGATACTAAGGTAAAGTTTAATTTATTCAATAATACAGTACTTTAAAGTTAATCACAGTGCTAAATATTTGTGGAAAACCAGTAATTGGAAAAACAGGTTGATATAATACGCCTAGGGTGATTTTTCAAAGGTTCAATTCCAAAAGGCCGAAGAAAGCGTGAATGGACTATACCCGCAACTGCTCTTGTCTAGTTTTTGCCTAGGTCCTCTTCACCTGGTACTAACATAGTTTACTTCCATTACATTTAATTGATAGTAGTTATTACGGCCCACCATGTCTATTCATCTTGGAATAAGCCTATAATCTTACCTAACACAGAGTACTTATTTCTAGGGTGAATGTGACTCATTCCCAAATAGACATCCACCTAGTAAGGAAAAGCAGGAGACTGTATCATTGAAACCCTCTTTGCCAAACCTAGAATATGACTGTGGGCTCCCTAACCATGTGCACGTACGTTGAAAAACACACACATTAGACTGTCACCCATACTGTGGACCAGATACACAAAGGTATCTGATGTGCACGTCCAATAGAGCCACAACCACTAAAAACTCAATCAACAAGGCTGCTATTCATCCAGCCCAGCCAATTCACTCCATCCATCCCAGTGTTATTTTCACTGGTAGGAGTGATAAAGACTGGTTCTTGCAGCCTGACCCCTTCTGGACTACACCCACGACGTAACTAGACATTCCGATCAGCCCAGTGCTCCATCCACCGTGTTATTTTCACCGGTTGGAGCAAAAGGACCGAGTCTGGGTGGCCTAGCCACGAGACTGGCTGCACACTTAACTAGGTATATTAGTCGCCTGCTCTTTCTTAGCATGTTAGATCCTAGTTCCTTCCTCTATGCCCTTTAGCAATAGAGAGTGGTGCAAAGTGGAGAGCTACGAGTGCAGCTACTGCATCCAAACCTAGCCTAGCAAACTGCATCTTAGTGCCAACTGCCCTCTGCATTCTATCCCCATGGGAACGAGCTCAAGCCGCCCAACAACTAGAGAGACCTCACCTCCCAGTCCCTCTACACTCCCTTTTTCAGCCACCCCACAAGACTGCCGGTGAGCCGTATCTGATTGTCGTAAACATCAACCAAGGACTTAGGTACCACTGGATGTAGCCAACCAGTGGTTCAGGCACACCAGGACCAACAGCCCAAGGACCAGGCCCGAGATCCAGTCAGCAGCAGTGGCTGAACCGTGATCTACCCTGGGCCCTGTAGACAAACCAGTGTATGTATGCCCACCAACAGTGCAGAAGGCCATGAAACCCACACCTGATTTTGCACCGTGCCGCAAGGCCACACACCCCAATCTGTATTGCAGCTGTGAAACAGTCACCAGTCAATAAGTCAATCCAGTTAAATAAATCCGTGCCTTTAACCGGCACAATAGAACCTTGTCTGACAGTGACGTGCCGTCAACTCAGCCGATGTCACGCGTCAATATGATTAGTTAACTGGTAAACTAGTCTGTAGAGCACAGCAATATATGATTTTGCATCACCCTCCATTTGTAATGTTCAGAAGTAAAGTCACAGTATACCAATTTTATGGGTGTAATTATAAACTATTTTGAAAGTGGGCTGATTTTATTTTGTATAAGTTATGAATGGATATTATTTATAGTGCACAGACGTGTAATTCTTTGCTTAAACAATCAAGAGCACAAAATGGATTCTCTAATCATGGTCTATATTTAATTGTCCTGCCATTTGCCAGCATTGATAAAGGAAAAAAAATCATTATACTCTAACTGGAATGGAATTGAATGTGGGTCTCCCCTGTTTGTGTTTAAGGTAATCACTTCAGAAACCAGACAAAATAATTCTTAGCATTAGTATGGGTAGGTAAGTTATTTTAATAATTTCTTGATTCATATTTTGTTTATTTTGTTACTGAGAACATTTGTTGCCATTGTTTCCTGAAAACAATGATCATTTGATAGATTTCATAGCTGCTAGTTTTATTTGGTTTTCCTAAATTTATTTGCAGTTATGTCAAGAAACAAAAGTAGTCAAGAAAACTCATTAATTATTGTTTATATACTCTAGTAGATGCCCTGTTAGTACTGCTGATGTTAGGGCTGGGTTTGCAGTTCCAGGAGAACGAGAAGAAGCGATACCGCGCGGAGCAGATGAGGTTCGAGGTAAAGCACCAGCGGCAGCTGGAAGAGCTGCGCGCAACCTGTGATGCTACTATCAAGGAGCTGGAGCAGCTGCAAAATGAGAAGCGTGAGTCATCACTCTTATAATCTTTCCATTTGCAGTGTTCGAAGCTTCGCAACCTCAAAGTCTTACCAAAGGTTTTTTTTTTTTTTAACTTCGGCTTCGACTTTAAAAAAATTTTTGAGTTAAGTAAAAATTTTCAGCCATGTGCCAGAATTATTTAATTGTGTAACAAAGAAAATTACAGTGAAACCTTGTTACTGAGACCCCATTCATTCAATTATCCCGTAAAAAAACACACACACACACACACACTCTCTCTCCCTCCCCCCCCTCCCCACTCTTCGACTTTATGAATGGTGTCAAAAAAACCACATACTGCTCTCAAAACATAAGTTTCCCCCATCCATCTATCAGATATTCTGCCTAAAAGCCAAAATATATTTGGAACAGTCGTTTGGCTATGAAATACTGTGGGTTTTTGATAGCGATAGGTCATTCCATACTGTGATACCTCGATACCCCTCGATACTGGGTGATATCAAAAGTATTGAGTATCGCGACATGCATATCCATACTTTTATTCGATACTTTTTATTGACACGTGTATATGGCTTGGTCCGCCATTTATCCTATTGTCACAAAACGGCACTGTTTATTTTCGTCCTGCATTTACTAAGTTTCGGAAAGCCCGTGAAGTGTTGTATTTATTTTGATTCAGCTAATTATTTTGTATTGGATGGCAAAGAAACATGTAGAAAGGATTGCAATAGATCATGTTTTCAGGAGTTGCAAATAGGAATTACGAACAGTAAGTCAGTGTGTCTTGTAAATAAAGTGTTTTGAAAGTGTTGTAAATACTGTATTTTTATAGGTTATTAGAATGTTTTAAAGGTATGTGGCTTAAAAAAATCACCATTTCAACTGCGTTTTGCAGTGTAAAAATAACACTTCTATTTTATGGGGAAAAAAATTCACCAAAAATATTTATGTCCTGAATGAGTTTAATATTCATATTACCGTACGAACTATATATTTAATAAAATAATAACTGATCATATTTCTTTCTAGCCGATATCAATCTTCTCGTTATTTCTGCGCTCCCTGCACCTAACATTCCCTTTCAAATAACAACCAATCACTTTTTGTTTAGAAATTTTAATATAACATACAACTTTATTTTAAAATATTTTCATGTAGATTCTTGATTTTTTTCATTTTTCACATGAATGTATTGTGCAGAATTTCAAGGGCAGTAAATACAGACGTTTCCATCACAACGCAAGAAATAGAACCTTAATAAACAGCAGCAGACAATTTTACGGACCTATTTGCGGATTTAGTGTGCTACTTCACTTCTGTAAATTTCAACCGTAAATCCCCAAATATTTAGGGCCTAAAACTTATTCACGTGGTTGATTTAGTAACTTAAATAATGGTCTTGTAGCCATTTTGGACACTCCTATTGGTGGAGCAGCTGTGGCACAAGGATACATGTGGACCCGCTACATTTCTACAACTGTCAAAATTTAGTGAACTTCTGTTCGGTATTCTGAATGCAAGTACATTTTTTTTTTTGGTGCCATTTGTGTTTACAACCGGTATTTCATATTTATTTTACGTGTTTAGTGTGTGCACAATCTGTGAAAACAGCACACAAAACAATAAATTATGTTACTTCCGGTAATGGAAGAATTGCTATTGTTTTTTATTTCCGATGACAAACAATTCCCACATTTCCCCTATCTGACTTAATCCAGAAAAAAATTTACTGCTTTTTTTTCTAAATGAAAGTTATAGAGCTTTCTTAGTTCAAAAATTGACATGCCTGATGTGTTTTTTTAGTATCGTATATATATATATATAAAATTTTTAATGCTTGACAGGCCTATCGCTAAGTTATATAAATTTCAAATTTGTTTCCATCATCTGAAATATTATCTTGCGTAGTTTTGTTTTATTTTAAACTTTATCGTAAATTTGGTTGGAAACAATGAAAACGTAGTTTACAAATATTTGCATTATTAAAAAAAAATTTCTCATGAGTATTGAGTTTCGAAAGTATTAAGGGTATCGAGCTGAAAACTCTATTGAGAATTGAAAACATGCTATCGTCCTGCCCCTATTTTGTGATTATTCATTCCCGTTATTTTCTTTTTACCATATTTATCCTCGGTACATTCGCCAAAGATTGAACGCATCATTCGTTTTTGCACGCTATGTGAATGCAAAACAACATGGCTAATCGAAAACTGGTGCAATCGATAGTACTCTTTACAATCAGCATGTTCTGTAGACTACCATTCTTATTCTTCCTACGTCTTTACTGCATTTGTATGTTGGCTACGGTGAGAAACCGTCTTGTATTCTTATTCTTCTTACTTGTTTACTGCTCTTGTAGGTTACCGACGTTTAGAATGAATCACACAATCTCTGTTGCTGTTCAACAATCTGTTTATTTTTATTTATTTATTGTACTATTCTGATGCATGAGGTTTCCGGGAGTAAATACATGCTTTGGACCCATGGTCCTTATTGTCTAGGACTAGACCAGGCGCTCCTATTCCCTGGAGGGTTATAGTCCTGACGGGACACTGGTGCTCGCCCGTTGTATAGGACTGGCCTGGTTGCTTGCTGGCAGGTCCCAAAGTTGGGTTCAGAAAGCACAATCTTTCACTTAGGCGCTGTTGCCTTGCAAATCAAATGAAATCTGGGCAATGGAGCATGGCGGGTTCGCGTTCAACAATGGGTTGGGTATGAATCAGCTGAAGTACTGCATGTCTGGATGGTGGTGTGGGCCGAGGTGCTGGGCCAAGGACTGTGGGTATCAGATGTGCAATAGCCGGGGTGGGAAGCTGATTTGGTTGGCTGAGGTGTTTAATGACCCACCTGGCCGGTTTGAACTGGGTCGGCAAACAAGTCCTTTAGTTTATCTGGTTCTACTGGGTCTTGCAGATGCCTCAATGCCTGAGCCTGTTCCCTGGGGCTGACCTTGGCTGTTGAAACGACAAGGGCAGGGGACAACTCGTGCAGGTGGCCAAAAGCAAGTAATGTCTGCTTCACCCTTTCCGTCAGACATAGCTGTCTGGAATTGGTCATCAGGACTCACAAAAAATTCCCTCTGTATGCAAGAAGGAAGACCAAAGAATCAAAATTAATGTTGGTTCCTTGTTCTTCGCTTTACATTTTGGACCACGTGAGGGCCGTAGATGAGATGGACACCCTATTCCAGCTCCTGACGCGAATCAGAGAGGGTGGCTAAGCTAGGTGCTTGTGGATAATAAAATATAGTGAATTGGCTCATCGGGATACGTTCCTTCCGGGATCATCTGCGTTCCCTTCCCGTATGGAGTTAACTGAGAGCAAGGTGCTAGGTCTACAGGAATGCAAAGCTTAGCACACATTTATTAGTTTCTGTGTGTGTTGACATATGATTGAATATTGGCGCTGTGTTAGGATAACTAAAAACTAAGCAGGGGTAGGGCCGGATTAGTCCTAAGAAGGACTGAAGGAAGGAATTCCCTTGGTTCTGACATGTCCGTGCAGAATGAGGTGTCGTGGGATTAGCAGGGTTCGTCGTGAAAAGAGCCACCAGACTAATGCTAAGGGTCAAGTGGGCCTACTACTCTTAATAGTTCTGAGCAAGGTGTGCTGGAATGCAAAAGCTAGAGGGTACGGGCTAGTCTGATCAACGACTGCTAGACAGCTGAAGAGTGCAGACTGGTCGGATCCAAGTGATGAGTGCTGGAGTTCTGGAGACGAAAACTGTTGCTCTTTTATACTTTTTTTGGGCCACTGCCCAATGCTAATTGGCTGTCATCTTAAGGGTGATGGGTGGTCGCTGAACAGGGGGTAGCGAATGCATAACTTGCCAACGTGACGTCATCAGCCGGTTGGAGAATTGGGAAGAAAAGACAAACTAAAATTCTATGAGTATAGTCGACTCTCGTATCAATTAACCAAATCCACCTAAAAAATTTTGTGTTCTCTGCTAAATCCCTATGTAAATAAAGCTAATTACTGCAATTGGATTTTTTTAATGCTTTCCTTCTAGTTGAATACTAAATAAAATACATTTTAATACGAATTATAAGAATACAGCACAATCATCAGTGGAAACGTTTGACACATTCATGGTAACTGCAAGACTATTTGTATACTTTTTAATAGGGAGGGGAAATTTGATTTCTCGATTCCCTCAATTTTTGCTGTAATCTACATAATTGAGAATCGAGAGGAAGTATAAATTCATTAATTTTCAATTATTTTTATTATTATTGCAAAATATAAGTTTATAGTTTAATAATTAGGCATGTGCAAATATTCAAATTTTCGAATACCGTTTCGAATAATTAAATATACGTATTTGATTCAATGTTGAATATAAATACTTAGAATTTTCGAATATTATATTTTTTTTTAAGTGTAAATTTTGATATTTAGGAACAGTAGTTTTCGACGCAAAAGAACATCACGTACGGTAGTTACCGGAAAGGAAGACATCTTTTTTTGACAGAAAAGGAATATAAAAAATAAGGGGTCATCTACAATTCAGAAATAGTCTTCATTTCAAAACCTAGGTGATTTTGAAAAAGGCTTTTCATTCTTAAATACTGTGTGTCCTATGGTTGTACGCATGTTTGTAGTGCTGGGACTGTACCTGTCAATTTTGATGTGGGTCCCCTTATCTGATGTTGCCCAGCATAAAGAGGAAGCTCTTTGCGGGGAAGCAAAATGGCTCAAGTCACGAATAGGTATATAACACCCACAAAAGTTTTACAGTGTAAGGGAAAAATCTGCTACCATACAGTTAGGTTAGGCACACCTATTTCACTGTGATTAAAGTAGATAAAATACATCATATTATTCATATACAGTTTAGCTTCACTATAACAAACCTCAAGGGACCAAAAAATTGGCTAGTTTGTTATAGTGAAGTGCACAAAAATAATTTCTTGAGGTAAAATTAGATGCGGCGAAATGTTACTGAAGTGAAGTTAGCTTGGAATCTTTGTTGCCAACTTCTGGTCAAGAAAGTAACTGTGACTCACGCCACATATGAGAGGATAACAGGTCGTGCTCAGCAGAACTGCACATGTGCAATACGGTGCATCGGGAATGCTCACAGGGGTGCTCAAAAGTAGCATGTTCAGAAACTTATAAAATGAAAACTAAACAGAGTAAGTTAATAAAACATACCACATGTAGGTCACAAGGGCCTTTAGTGTCAAGATATGCAGAAAAGTCCGGGATCTGCGATTTAATTTTTATGCTGCGAGCCCTTGAATTTCGCAATTTGAACACACATCTTGAACAAAGTCCCAAGTTCATAAGTAAATATTTAAAAATCCTGCCACTCTAGGTAATACAGACCATATGCATGTTGCTCACAAGTGCCTTTAGCATCAAGATTTGCAGAGAAGTCTGGGTTCCGAACCTCCATTTTTCTACTATTAGCCTTTGAATTTCGCACTTTGTTTGAGGTGTGTGTTCAAATTGCGAAATTCATAGGCTGGCAGCATAAAAATAAAATCTCGGAACCCGGACTTTTCTGCATATCTTGATACTAAAGGCACTTATGCGCAACATGCAAATTGTATGTTTTACTTACAGTGGCAGGATTTTTTTAATATTTGCCTATGAACTTGTCACTTTGTTTGAGGTGTGTCACGTTACTTTGTTTGAGGTGTGTCACGTTTTCGGTCGGGTGATAAAAAATTTATTTTCTCTATCGTTGACAATGTAGATTTCGCTATGCCGAATTCTGGGTCCCCCCCCCCCCCCCCACATTATTTACAGCTTTAATTATAGCAAAAATCAAGAACGAACTTGTTGAAAGATTGTAAAATTTATTTGCAATTTAGTGAAAATACGTTTAGAGGTTAAGGTAACCTCATGTGCAATTAACAGTAAAATATGCCGATGCGAGAACAGATCAGAGATATAGCGACAGTATTTTGTTTTATGTAAAACTTCGGCGAAGTCAGCGGCTTCTTATCTGTGCCTACACAATGATGTAGCGCTTAAGTTGCAACGATAAACACTGGTGGCGCTGCACTTTGCGATTTTTGTCTTGTAATGCCACACCAATGTATTGTATCATCTATGACTGAGTTATCTACCAAAAAAAACAATTGTGGTTTGGTTGTATATGTTTTTAACATCGGAAAATAAAAAAATTAATGTAATTGTGCTGTTTTTTACATTTTATTCCAATTATAAAGTGTTTGTTAATGTGAATATTGAATAAACCTCCCGTAAATTTTTACCAAAAATTTTGTATAACTGAAAGTTATTTGCATATAAATGTATGGTGTTTTGGCGGGACCAAATAATAAGTTTGTTATGGTGAAGTGTTCATTAACTTGAAGTTTGTTAAAGTGGTGCTCTACTGTAATAGCATTTCTTCTTGAGGGGTTTGTCATAAATTTATGCAAAAATATTTCAACCTAAATAATTTTTTCAGCACTTCACAGGGTAGTCTTGAATTCAGGTTTAAATTTTTTTTTTTCGGAAGTGGTCATCTTAGATTCAGCGTTGTCTTCCTTTCGAGTAATTACGGTATTCATATTCCCAGTAGTTAAAGCATTTGCAGTCAATTTTTGTGAAGTATTCAATAACGTTTCACAGTACAAAACACTTCTTCCATGAAAAGGACTACATAAATACAATTTGCGCTTGGACGCTTTTCAGTGTACGTACTGGGAAGTATTAAAAACATTTTATCATTCCAATTTAATTTATTTCAGAACACAGTATTTGTGATGTAAAAAGAAAATTACCCATTACAGTCATTGTAAAGTAATTAATAGTTCAGACTTCATGGTTTTAAAAGAATTCTTTGCTGGAATATGCAAAAATCGTTCAATTTATAAGGAATAGCAAGAAATGTTCAGTATTACATTAGAACTGCAGATGCCCTGCTCTTTTTCATTATCATTTGTTTTTATTGTTCGTACTTTGGAGTTTTACAAATTTTCTTGGAACTAAGATAATTGAGAATAGAATAATCTAGAATTTGAGCTTCTTAAGAGTAATAATAGAGAAAAAACACTAATCTTCCCATCTCTACTTTTGAATTATAGTAATTTGAATGTTATTTCCGTACGAGCAAAATTTTCCACTACATGAGCAGTTCTAATTGCTACTTTCTCGCAAAACAACCTCGTCTCGCAAAAGATGATAAATGTGATAAACAAAAGTTTTTTGCGCCGCCAATATAATAAACATATTCTTAACTAATATATTACTTGATCAAAACTAAAATAAAAGTGTGCCAGATGCAACAAATCATCCTCCCATAACCTGGATAATTTTAAAAACATGTTTACATAAAAACATAACCAAAAAATAAAATAGAACATTTGGTAATACCATAGATACATGAATCTATGAAGCGTACTGTGTGCCTTTGCAATACGAACATGCAGCCAGCACCTAGTGGCAACGGAAGATTTTGTTACCGTTTTTGAGATAAACGTTCAATAATTTTTCTATTTATCACATTTGTATATTACCAACGACGTTACGTTAATTATGCGACAAAAAGTGAAAAGGACGAAATATAAACTAAATTAGTTTATTTTAGAAAGTCACCAAGATCAGTTTATTTCCGAAACACAGCGATATCCCATAGTAGATGCTCGTTGGCAATATTGCTTCGGCAGTGTATATTTGATACATCGATTGTGTTGACTTTTTCGTCCCGACTACACCTTGAAACAATTGATCTAATCAACATCGTAAACATGAGGATTCACAATGGAAATATATATTTGTTCGCTTATTTCTCATGTTTTTTTGTTGTTTTTCATGAGAAACTGTATATTTCATGTTTATTTTGCAATTTTGCATCCCCGAAAAACAGGCATCTCTACTCATGTGTGATGTGATGCAGCTAATGACTATCAGCGTGAAATGAAAAAATTGTGAGTAAAATTTTTCTCACGGGGTTTAATAATTTGAGTCAGGCTGGCCTGGAAAGTGCTTCTTTACGCGTTAATTGCAAGTAAGCGGAAGCCCTGGTTACCCATAGCAATGAGTGTAGCGGCCTAGCGTCCTCTCCCCCTCCTTTCTTCCTGTCTCCCTCAGCCACACACCTTCCTTCCTCCCCTCACATACCATACCTCTGAGAGGGGAAGTTGAGTAAAAGATCAATCACAACTTCTTCCCCCCACCCTCTCTCTCTCTCTCTCTCTCTCTCTCTCTCTCTCTCTCACACACACACACACACACACACACACAAACCACCCCCCCCCCCCCCCCCCACTTCCATGTGCCGCCCGTCGGCAGCAGAACAAATAAACTGCACCTGGCGAAGGTAGTTTTATCAAGATTGTGTCGCTCAAAATAGTTTCAAAGCATATAGTTTTACCTGAAACTCTTACGCAGAACATTTTAGCGAGGAACTATTATTTGAATAGATGCTTTCTTTTGTGATTAAAGGTAGTTTTATTCCCCTAAGGTTGGTGTTTTATTGTATCTGGCATAAAATTAACATGATATTTAAACATAATATTTGTTTAACTCAAGGGGCAGCATCTTCACAAATAAAATTATATGGCCAGAAGCATATAATTGAACTTCTACTGTCACCAAAAAGTGTTTGAACATCGAGCGACGTGTATTATAAGTGTAAAATTCATTTTCAGTAACATCTGCTGGGAAATCTGATTTATGTTAATTTGTTGCAATCGACACGCATCTTTTCAATAAATTACTAAAATGAAATGACCTATTCCGCTATTCAACACCTTTTCAGTTTAATAATGGTTAGGTAAGCAGTGAGTCGACTGCAGTGTAACTTGACAGGGAAAATCAGAGGACGTAGTTTTGAATGATAAATTATTAGACAGTGAAGAAATCAATTATAATCACCTTATTTATTTTTGTCTCAAAATTACATGTTTTCTTTGCAGTAAAATATAATTAATTACGTTAAAAGGCAGACATTTGTCACACGCAAGGTGTCTGCAGTCTGCAACATGTAGCGGTGTGGAGTGGTAATCCTCCCGCCACCTTCGCTCCATCGCCTGCCAATGTGAACTCACTAACGGATTGATATCTTCTCCGTGTGCTCTCAGCTGATAGAGGCCGTGCCTGACCTTGAAATTTGACTTGCATTCGGTATCATATTATTTTCATTTTCAGAGGGTTTAAAAATTTTAGGTCAGCCTGCATTTGGTGTCAGATTACAATCAATTACATGTGGTATTTTGAGACATTATTTTCTTTATTGGAACGAGTTAAGGTGAAATATTTTTTAATGTATTATTTACAATAATATTTTTTTCTAAAATTCAGGTTTTTATTGTGCTTAATAGCTAAACTGTATTCACAGATAATATATAGCTCTTACTATACTCAACATAAAGTTTTATAAGGTTAGAAGTTGTATTTTATTGATATACATGTCAGAAACCGCATCTACTGAAATCCTGTATGTATTGACATTTTTGGCAGTCCCTTGAATAATGATAGATTGAGAGTCGACTGCATTGCTATCTAGCGGGGGATAAGAGAACTCATTGCCTTTAAGCGTTGTTAGGGTGGGCCGGTGAATAAAACAATTGACACTATTCAGGATGTCCAACGTACACAGTAGATAAAACAATTTGATACGTGCCACTTTTCTGTTCTACTACTACTAAACGACGTACGACTCATCTGCCTCACCCGAGTGGGAGTCAAAACCAGCAACAGATTACATGAGTGTTCTTAGATTGCCTCAACCCTGGACTGTGATTGTAAACACATGGAAAATGTTTCGCAAGCCAGCGAGCAGGTCCCCCCCCCTCCCCCACGCCCTGAGAGCCCTACGAACTGTCGCCCGCCTTGGGGCTAAACCGAGCGCACCAGAATATGAAAGAAGCAGAGTGCCGGGCAGAGGGTAGCTATGCCCACCCCGGCCTCGCACAAGAGGGACATCGTGAGGCGATGTCACATCTCCTACCACAGCCCGGCCTTGCACCTGTCCTGCGGACGATTTAAGTCTGTGCATGCCCGGGTTCGGGAGTGATTCCTTGCTTCAGTAGCTCACTTTAACACTTACGTGTGCTGGGGCGTTCTACTGCTCAACAGTCTTCGGCAGCCAGGAGAGGCTGCTACCATTAAAGTTATCAGAGGCTCCTGCAGCCTTCGCCGGAGGCCCTAATGCCATCCACCAGAGGCTTCTGCTGCAGCCACCTGCAGCTACTAGAGGATTCATTCTTGACGACCACCACCAACAGCTACCAGAAGCTGCCATTGTCGACAACCACCACCATTTACCAGAAGCTCTTCTTCATCACCAGTCTACACCACCATTTTCTTTGCTGTTCCTCCTAGATCAGCAGCCGCCTCTACTTTCTGGTAAAGGCAACTACACCCACTGCTCTTATTAAAGTTTTGGTCCCCTTTTTATATTGCCTCTCGGAGGAGTCCCTTGTATAGAGTAGCTGCAGCTGAGTTGTTTTCATAGCCAATATAATCTTGTGTAGTTTAGGAACAGATCGCCTACACCTGTCTACCGTAGGCTACTTCCGTATTCACTCTCTACTTGGTTAGGTGGTAGCACGCATCACTGTATATATTACGTCTAATAAACTAATAAATACAGATAGTTCCTTTCACTGAGGGGTGGGTGGGGTTGTTTTTTGTTTTTAAGAGGTATTTCCCTTGACAACTAGAAATAATATCTACTGTATGTCGTCAACTGAGACCGGGTTTGATATACCAGCACAAACCTTAGAGTAGGACTGCGGAGTCCGTTCAGGAATCTGTACATCTGATACACCAGTCGAAGGCCAAACACTGTAGACCCCAGGGGATAAAACGGTAGAGCCCTGATCACTAGTAACTCATCAGAATGGGACGAGATAGTCACCCCAAGTTGTAACCTGCCAGTGTGTCTACGGTGCTGGTGGGGATATTTGCTTGAGACTGAAGGCCTAACCCCTGTTGCGATCTACACCCAATAGTGGTAGGAAGGTGGCCCGTACAGCTTGCAACATAGAATCAGCTCACCATGTTACAATATAGGTTACACATCTTAAGAACTTACGTTGGGGTACGTTTTGCAGTATTGCCTGGTCTGCTACAAAGTTCGGGTAGCCTCAGCCGGTTAGAGTACGAAATTTGTTCACCTGGTTGTTGAGAAATAATATGAGAAAATTTCCATGTCTGAATCAGACTCAATTTATTGTGGACAGTCTAGCACAGTTTATATCTGTAGTCCGTTCCCGATTGGAAGCGACTTATGAAAATAAACCTTTGAAAAAACACTCTAGGCATAAAATGTCAAACTGTTTTTCAATAATATGTATTCCACAAATATATAACACTATGTAAAATAACCGTAAGAACTATAGTCAATTCAGGTATTTTTAAAACGTCATAAAGCTGACCTAAATAATGTTGAAGGCCTAAACTGTGAATATTCGTGCGAATGGTTTTTGGAATATAACAGAATTCTTTGAAAATCTGTAAACAGTAAACAGCACATTTGACAGGTATAAAAGTATAAGTCACATTCCAATGTTTATGTTTATGTGTAATGAAAGTATACGAACACATGTACACACACAATGGCATGTAAAAATTGATTTTGACAGATGCTACATGGCAGTCACATGGCAATGTTTGTTTACATTTGGCAGAAGGATACAAAATGGGCCTGCAAGTAGATATTTAGCAGGGCTCCGAGAAAGTTGCTTCCACTGGGGAATGGACTATATATTAGCATGACATCACACGACACTACTTCCTTCTCGTTAAAAACTCACAGGTTACAGAGTCACAGTAGCGGTTACAGAAAGTTTCAAAACATCTTGACTTGTGAGGAAAATTTAATATGGAAAGGGGGGTGGGGGGCCTTTCACTTGACTCCTATCGGCCTCCCTCTTTTCGCAACATAACAGACTTCTTCGAATGTTTATATAATACTGGGTGAGCTTAGGGTTAGCTGCACTCGCCTCGGCGCGTGGAGCTAACCCCACCCTAAATACAAATCTAAAAATACACATTTGGCCGAGGCTTGCGACCTCATGTTGGCTGAACATTACATCACTGCGAGGCTTCAAAACCCAGAACTGCTGATGGCATGGGAAAAGTGAAAAACTTAATCTCAAAAGTTGCATCACTTAACTCTGGAATCTGAGAATTCGAAAGTGCCACATAGTACAGATAATACTTGAAATACAGCCTTGTGTTAAAACTGATAAAGCCCATACTCCTACTCCTGGCATGAAAGGAAAAATTTAGAGAATTACACTCACTGACAAATGAAACTGGGGATTTTAAATAAAAGTAAAACTGAAAAATGATAAAAATGTATATAAATTAAACTGCAATGCTACATTACCCCCCTTAATATGGAAAAAATTATCAAGAAATCTTTATCAAATTAAAACCTAACTTAAAAGTGTCGATGCAGTAGACTACTGTGACCTTGTTCCTATATACACAACGTACAATAACCCTGTAAAACACAAACACCGTCACACAACATTTAAAAAAATTCAAAGTTCCCTGTCACTGAAGAATGCACAATCTCTATGGAGCAGCTACAAAACAATAATACAATACAGCATTCACTTGTGCACACGACACTAGAGTTAAAACACCATTTTAAACATACGACTCAACAATGCAGTAAACCAGTCAAAGGTAAGCTTAAGTGTATCAATTGAAATTAAATTTATCACAAAAACAAGGGTACTAAAACCAATTCAAATATTATAATTCATTGTTTAGTTGGTGTGCAACAAGAAAAGTGGATCAATTGCATGGACACAAAGAAGAAAATCATGTGTGATCCTTACAAATACATATAACCCATGTGTACCATAAAAACACTTTGCAACTCTCAAAAAAGTCCTCATATTACATTTAAAAAAAACCATGAACATGCAGCTAATACAACAATAAATCACTATTACACGTCATATTACAAGAAAAATACCTGCAATACAATTTTTTAACTAGAGTTGTTCCGATACCATGTTTTCCGATACATATACCCCGATATCAATGCCCTTTGCACTGAATTTTAGAAAAAAGTATTACTGCTAATAATACATTAAAAACATTTCTTCTAGACTCATTTAAATCAAGAAAATAACGTCTTAACATACAGTATATAATTTATTGTAATCTGACACAAAATGCAAGCTCACCTAAAACTTTCAAACGCTCTGAAAATGCAAATAATATGACACCAAATGCAAGTCAGATTTTAAATATCACACGTGCACTATCAGCTAAGAGCGCACAAAGAAGTTATCGATAGTACAGTGTAATGTCTGTTGGTTTACGAGGGTGGGTGGGGTGGGGGCAGTAGGATGGCCTCTCCACGCTGCTACCTGTTGGGGACACCTTGCGCGCATGGCAAATGTCAGTCTTTTAAAGTAATTGATCATATTTTACTGCAAAGAAAACTTGTAATTTTGAGACACACATGAGGCAGTTATAATTGATTTATTCACTGTCTTTAATAATTAATCATTCAAAACCACGTCCTCTGAATTTCTGTATCATGAGTTACACTGCACTCGGCTCTGTGCTTACCTACCCATTATTAGACTGCAAAAGGTATCGAATAGGGACTAACATATTATAACGTTATTCAAAGATGCGTGTATATTGAAATAAATTAATATAAATTCTTTGATTTCCCCGCAAGAAGTTACTGAAAATGAACACTTATAATACAAGTTGCTCGATGATCAAACAATTTTTTTTGCTGACAAGTGGTAGAGTATATGCTTTTGGGCATATAATTTTATTCGTGGAGATGCTGCCCTTTGAGTTAAGTTTTAAAATCATGTTAATTTTATGCCAGATACAATGAAACACCAACCTTACCGGATAAAACAACCTTTAAACACAAAATAAAACATGTTTACAGATAATAATTCCTCGTTACAATTGTTTTGCATAACATTTTCAGGTGAAACCATTTGCTTTGAAATACATGTGATGTTAGGCAACTATTTTGAGCGATGCATACCATATTGTATTTTCTATAACATTTTCAGGTGAAACCATTTGCTTTGAAATACATGTGATGTTAGGTGGAACTATTTTGAGCGATGCATACCATATTTATTCATGTATAGCGTGCACCGATTTTTGCAACAAGTTCCAGGGAAAAACTTTTTTTTTATATAAAATTTCCCCAAAAATTTGTGGCGCCCTGCTAGTAAGTATGGAACAAATTATTCTTTTTTACATTAATGTGTTGTGATTGTGATATGTTTATGAAATACTTTAATTAAATAACTTGGGTGCAAAAATCCAAAATAAAAAAATTCCGGAAACCTCTGTCTACTCAACATTTCCAGCTTTTCTCCTTTCTACTGTTAGCAGTAACCAGCTTTCTTTTTTTGCCTTGCTAGAATGTCACACTAAGCCCTTTTCCCCCCACCACCCCACCCAGACAATCCTTGAACATGGCTCCCTAGCCTCTGCCATGTAAACAAAGAGGGTTTGGGGGAATTATTGACCAGCAACATCTGGGTGTTATTAAAACGGGATGAGGGGGCCATAAACAGGTCCCAGCTCTCGTTTTCAGCCTGACAGGATGTCATTAGGTAGGGGGAGGGGGGTGGCTACCACTTCCCCCTTTTTCTTCTTCTTCCCCTCCTCCTTCTTCTTCTTCTGTGTGTAGCTCACACCCCAGAAATTTTTTTCCTTTGTTTTGGGAAAGAAGGGTGTGCTATACACTAGTAAATACAGTATTAGTTCTTATTTTTCTTTTCCGTTTAATGTGCGGGCTAATTTTTGTGCCATAAGAAAGTAGTAACCTGACTTTGTGTTCAACCGATACTAAAATATCAGCCTGATACAGATACACTGGGAAAAGGCGAAATATTGGTATTGGAACAACTCTATTTTTAACGTCGTCATTTCCATTTAAAAAATGTGCACAGTAATGACATCCTAACCTCAATTTACTTTTTCATCACATATTATGTTTACAAACAAAACTATTAAAAAAAACTCTGCAATTTTGATAATCCATTTAAGTGAGTGTGTAATACCTCCTCCTGTTATAGTAGTTTCTGTGAAATTTCCCATATTTACTTTAATTATTCATTGGGATCAATATCCAACATTTAACAAGGATATGGATCCAGGTTTGCCCCAACACTCCCGGTACTCATCTACTACATGCACATTCCTTACCATAATCTTCAATTTAAGCAACATAACCTCTGACTCAAGTTTCCATGTAAGTTTCTGTGTAACAAATTTGTTCACCCCCCCCCCCCCCCCCCCATCTGAAATTTGCTGAATTTTACTGTAACATTACTACTTCTCCTCAGTTATTTCATTTATTTCTGGCACCAATTCACTTACATCCGTACTTCTTTCAGTATCTACTTCATTTCCCTCCTCTTCACTTTCAACATTTACTACTAAATTACCCTTACATTCAGCACTCAACTCTCCAATCTCACTTACTTGTACCTCACCAATCTCCTTTGCCTTGGTTGTGCCGTACTCGTGCTTCTTAACCTCACTTATGAACTCGTCTGTTAATCTAAATTGTTTATCAAACCTTTCTATTCGAGAAAAACTGCACTTCCAGTCTCCCCTGAGAGATAGCAGCCTTTGCCGCTAAGGGAGGAGCTCCAGCCCGAAGATACCAGACTGGCCGAAGGTCCCGCAGCCGGCCATCCATATAGGCGAGCGCATAGCTCCCAAAACACCAGTTGATACTCAGCAGCAGTTTGGGTTTGGCTAGCCTCAGCCGGTTAGAGCATGTTCACTTAGTTGCTGAGAAATGATAAGAAAGAAATTTCCATGTCGGAATCAGAATCAATTTATCGTGGACGGTCTAGCACAGTTTACAGCGCATGCAGCTAGCCCCACTTCTGAATACAAATCTAAAAATATACATTTGGCCGGGGCTCGCGACCTCCTGTTGACTGAACATTACATCACTGCGAGGCTTCAAAATACAGAACTACTAATGGCATGGGAAAAGATAAAAATCTTAATCTCAAAAGTTGAAATACAGACTCTCATTAAAACTGATAAAGCCCTTACTTGTTGCATGGAAGGAAAAATTTAGACAATTACACTCACTGACAAATGAAACTTGGGATTTTAACTAAAAGTGAAACTGAGAAACAATTATAAAAGCGATAAAAATGTATATAAACTGCAATGCTACAGGTTCAATGCTCTAGGTCTGTGCGCCTGTGCAGGAGACTGATTGGAGCACCGAGCTCATGCCGGCATCCACTATTGGAAATAAACTTAAATAACAATCTGTCTCGTGTTCATGGCGGTCAGCAAAGTCAAATCAACCTCTATGCTTTTTTGGTAGAAGCCAAGGCTCACAGAGGGAGGAGCCAAAGGCGGTCTATACCACCGCTGAGTGAGCGTGTATATTAGTCCTGCTTCTCCTTGTAGGCAAGCAGAACTGGACCAAGCCCAGCTCATCCATTATCTGGAGAGACCTTCATCTTCAGTATTTGATTATATTTATTTCCCTGCACACACACATTCATATAGCTGGAGTAAAATCATCCTGTAGTATGTGATCTGTTACACGGTACGGAGGTAAAGTACGGGGCAGCTAACCCCATGTTCTGGAGCCAAGAGTCCGTGGAGTGGAATCAACGGTACTGTGTTGGTCAGCACAGTACCAACATCCACCATCCTTCCACCAGAGTCGTCAGTTCCAGCCAGCCAGCACCATCTCCACCTGCATTGACTGAAGTAACCCCTGGTAAGGCAGGTACTCTGAAACCATCAAGCATCCCAACTAAACCCGTTACTGCCCCAACAGTGGAAAACTTTGTTCCCAGTCGCCAACCGACACATCCAGTGCGAGTTGCTGGTAAGAAAAGTAGCTTAAACGTCTAACTAGCACTAGCGAAGCATGCGTGACCTCACCCAGCCAAAACCACACTGACTGTGCATGTAAGTAGTTAGCCTGGAACGCAAGTGATTTTCTGGTGTCCATCATGGGGCGTCAGCATAAATAACTGTTAATCAGTGAAAACAGGACAAGGTCAAAACGACCTTGCGTTTTCTAATCAAGTCATGTGTCCAGGGTACAGAATAAATAGGATTCACTGCACCACTTATAGTGATCCATACTACCATGTCTGTATAGACTGACCTGACAAAAGTGTCACCACACTAAGTATAGCGTACCGATGTGAGAGGTGTAGACAAGCCTACACAACCCGTTCTCGTCCATCCCGTTCTTTGTTTCAGCCAGGAACAATCCCGGGACATCCTGTAAGAGGAAACTACCTAGATTTACAGGTCACAGACTTTGCGGGGTGGCCACACGAAGACCCTGTTACTTTTACTACAGAGTGCAAGAAGGAGTTTATGGAAACCAACCAACAAAGCAGTGGGTGAACAACACCTTAAAGGTCCAGTGCTAGACTGGTGGGATCACTACAACAATTCATAATGGACTGTGGAAATAGTTTTGTACTCTGTTGAGTTTACTGGCAAAAAAGTGCTGGCTAGTATAACAGCCAAATTGTATAGCGAGTTGCAGGGCATGGACAAAGAGGCCAAACTATTCATAAGGCACAAGGTACGAATGTACCAACGCCTTTTCCCTAAAAGGACAAAGAAAGTTGTGTACGTCCCATAGCTAGAATGCTATTACCAAAGCTGCATAATGTTCTACAAGCCCCAAAGCTGCAGTCATTCGAAGAACTCGTGGAACGAGCCCGCGAAACAGAGCGCAACTATAAAGAGCAGGCCACGCTATACCGTATGCGGAGGGGAGGAGGAGATTACTATGACAGGCCATGCACTGCACGAATGTGGTAAGGAACAGGCAGGTTGGAGCTACTTAGCAGGTTGATCTCCGGCAGAGTATGCGATGGAGAAAATGAAGACTGGTCATGAGCAGGAGATTTACCTGCTATTTATTCTCTGGCTGGTGTTACCCCTTCAGTCAGCTGGAGTGGGGTGGTTTTTGGTGAGGGGGTGGATGTAACATAGCTTTCTCTAGGTGTGATATCACCGGCCGGCTTGGAGATTGAGATGCGGCAAAACGTATGGGTAGAACCCTCTGGTGTTGTGGTACTAAAGTGCCTTGGATGCATAGCCTCGGTGGCTCAGCCAGTGAACAGTACAATCTTCAGGCTGGAACATCTATCCATGAGCCGTAGTAGACCGTACAATCTTGCGTCTCGTGATGTATGGTAACAGTGAAAACTCCGTAGGAATCAGAGGCCGTAAAACTTGCTCATTGATGAGGCGAAGTCATTAAATTATTTTTGAAAAGAAGTCATCCGTCTATCTTTTACTTTTTTATTTTAATGTCTGTTTCCAAAAAGTACGTACTAATTGACAGCTGCATTCGAGAGGTTTATCCTTTATATTGTCAATTATCTGATAGTCATATGTTGGAAAGTGTTGTTCTGTACTTTACAACATCTTGAAACCCCCAGCGTGAAGCGACTGGGGAGGGTCCAATTTACCTCACTCGGTTTGCCAAACATTTATACAAGACCCTCTCCCTCCCCCTCTGCGCTTTGATCAGGAATCTCAATTTAAAAAATAAGTAATGTATGGGCACAATCACTTTTAGCGTTTTATTTAACTTCTGGTTGCAGCTAACAGTCACTTTCCCAGTTAATAAATGGAAAGTTACTAAAACTTTTCCTCCAGACCCGCTGAATGGCACAATGTAAAAAATAGTTTTTAATAGTATTAAACTTGAGTGATATCTGACTTTACATCATCATTTAAATCAACTTGGGCCGTAGCGGGCCTCAATTTCAAATGGCCCCAAAATGCGTTGCCAACTCAGTACCTGAATTTTTGCTGAATGTCGACCAGTTCGCAGCCCGTAGCACATCTCCACGATCGAGCACAGCTGGTAGGCGTCAACTGATGGAGACAGGCTGCCTGGATATTCTAAATGAACAGCTCATCGGTAACTCCAACGTGACGGTCCACAGCAATCAAAAGGGCCTTGCCGATGTCCTTCAGTGTTCCTCACCAAAGTAGATTTCAGGCATGCCGAACAAACCACAGGTGCGATAATTAAATTTTATCCGACAGCAACTTTTTTAGCAACCAACTTGTTTTGCAATTTTACGTTCCTAGTTAATATTGCATACATCGAGCTCATCACAACTTGAGCTTAAACTGTGGCCAATTTTACTAAACCAATTGCTCGCCTGCACTCGGCTGCCGCCACACACGTGTTTCTGGGCTGAAGACAGCTGTACGACTCTCCCACCTGCCTCGCTTCGCCACCACGCCAAGTGGCCAACGCTGGCATCGCACACACTCAGCTGGCTTTTTACAAAATTAAAACTATACAATATGTAATATAAAAGCATATGCTAATAAAATGTGTATATACTATAAATATTCACCAAGAATAAATATAAAAATTATTACTATTGCTTGAATACATAAGAGAATATGTAATATGGCTGGCCAGCCTACAAAAATACCTAAACGAACAGCATCATTGCCAATCATAAAAGTGCTGCCAAAATATATACAAGTTGGTGTAACTGTCTTAACCACCCCTCTTTAAAATCATACTATCCAATAAACATAACCATCTCAGTCTTGAGCACTGGTTACCATGAAATGAGGTAGAGATTGAGCAGTGGCGGATTGCAAGGGCAGGAGAAATGGGAGTTCTCTGATAAAACCAGCGTGCAAATGGCAACGTCCTTCATGTTTCCCGCATACAGAAACTCAGGTGACTCCACAGAGAATCAAACCCGGTTCGCCTCGGCGGGAGGTGAACATTCTATTACACCACCGCTGCCTTAATAAATAGTATAAAGAAAATTCACTTTTATATACTTAGGAGGAAATTATAAAGTACAATTGTTGTTGCTCAACTACATGTGTAATGTCGCAGAAGTAATATTTGGCGACTGGAAATCACAGCTCGAATTACTCACTTGGCAGAAGCATAAGACTTCGGGGCGCCACATTAGAAGAAAATATAAAAATTCAGTTGCCTGGCTATTTCCTCTATATTTTATTTCAAGTTAAAACATTTAACATTCTTCATTTAATCCAGATTCACGAACAGTCAGCTTAGCAAGCCATTTGAAACACAGAACAGCACAGCACAATTCATTAATTATTGTCATTGCTAAAAACTCACGTTGCGAGAAAATTACGAAGACTGTTCCATCTTGGCACCCTAGTGACTTCCCACACGGGTGGAAATAATTTAGTAATTAAAAGTTGTTCTGCCGAAAGTATGTTAAACCACAGAAGTATGGTCATGGGTGCTTGCTGATGTATGCTAAATTTGCCAAATTAAAAGTTGTTCTGCCGAAAGTATGTTAAACCACAGAAGTATGGTCATGGGTGCTTGCTGATGTATGCTAAATTTGCCACGCTTAGAGCTAAAATGTTTTCTTAATGGGCTGATTATAATCTGTTAATGGGCATCTGGCACTCACTGCTAAAGTTTCCACATGCTCTACCCCCCACTCCTCACACCAGGGTGTCAAAAACCTAACCAAATATGGGCATGGTGTGATACAGAATCCCTTCGGATACAGTGCAAACCCCCGTTGTAACCTCTTTCCCACACCAGCCGAACTGCGTATATGTTGAAGAATCAAATTTCTAGAACATACTCCAAAGAAAAAAGTCTATTAATATTGTAACATCCCTCATCTCTGACTGCTGACGCAACCTCAACTGCGACTTCAGTAAAAGTAAATGTGGGACAGATAAATGTACTAACATGGCCAAAACATCAAATACTTCTGATAATTAATTACAATTTCTCGGAGAAAACAAGAAAATTAACAGTATGTCCCGATCAAATTAATATTAAATGTGTTATTACATAGGTATAATGTATTTATAAGTTGTTGCAATTGTGTTATAATTTAAAAGTAATTTAAAAATAGCCGACCTAATTTGTTTCTTGGGAAAGAGAAATTACTGAAGTCAACCTCCAGCCAGATTTTTTTTTTTAACACGTTTTTATTAGATTTGGATTGAACTTCGTATTTGAAGTGACAAGATTTTTGCAGCGGTTTTCTTTTATGTAACAATTATGCCTACCAAATGTATGTAATATTTTCACAGTATATGCATTTGTTACAACATTTATCCCTTGTCTCCCCCGTGCCTTCCCATCATTTCTTGCTAACACATTTTGTTATGCACAAACTGAATACAGTGGATCCTCGATTATTATTTTGCAGTGGACCAACAAGAATAAATGAAGCATGCAGGAAAATGATGGATGCTTACTTGGATTTTATACGTGAGAAATATTGTACATAATAGTGCTGAGCCGATACCGATACCCGATGTCAAATATCGGCTGATATTAGTAATATCGGCCTGCCTGTACCAATTTTATTTTTAGCTGATATTGAGACCTGATATTTTCGGTAAACCAGAGGATGATGTGGCAATTTGCAGTAAGAGGGGCTCAACTGCTGCAGTTTTTAATCAACAGTTGCCCTTCCCTATCCCAAGCACTAAACTGAGAGATTGTCACTCCATGATGGCAAAGGGAGGAAGGGACATGCCTCTCTACTGTGAGATAATCATCTACATGAAGAAGAAAGAGTGGGTGAGAGAGAGAGAGAGATGCTGCTCCCACTCCACAGTGGCTGCCTGCTGTGACAGGCACTTTAGGATATAATCATCTACAGTTTCTATTGTGTTGGTCAGTCCCAAATTACCAGTTTTGCAGGCACAACACTTTCCTTACCCTTGTCAATTCGGTATTTAAAATCTTTTAAAAGCAATGATTCTGATATTCATAACCTATGAGCTGACAGTGCTTTAATTTTACTCTCAGTAAAATAAGGGAGTGCTGAATTTAAAAGCTATACATATTAATAATTTTTAATTTTCTGAATATGAACAAAGTTCAATTATGCTAAGAACTGTAATACACAACTTTGCAGATTTAATTTTTTGATTTTTATTTGTTTAGAACATGCTTAAATTGCCATGACCTGAATTATAAACTATATTGCTAAAGTATATTTTGAGTGCTGCTTTGTATCGCTGATTTTGAAGAATTGATGTGAAATTAATTTTCCTATTGTTTTGTATGTTTACTTAAATCATCAAATAGTTCATTGTGTGACACTGACTTTTAACACAGATTTTCATCAGCTTCCCAAAATACTTTTAGTGCTAGTAGAAGTCCTTCAGTCCATTACTCATATGTCCATTGCATCTGTATCAGATATCGGTTCTAACAGCAGGAAGTATCTGTTCGTACCAGTATCGGCTCAGAACTAGTACATAACCTCAAAATGCTTACTTGCTTAAACGAACATACTAAAGATGTTATTAAGACAATTTATTCAAGTAAATTTATTATCAAATATTCACTTTAATTTGAAAACTTTAATTTTTTTAGTTGATTAAAATTGAATTTTTATTTATATTAATATTTTTGTTTAGTGCTACTTCGTCAGATCCTTGCTCTATCACTATGTTAAAATTACCACAGCTAATTTATTTGCGACAATTTTTGCCAACCATTACTTGCCACACACTGATTGGCAAAAAATTTTAGCTTGTAAGAAACCTTTCATCGAAAATTGCGCCTGACTAATCACTAAAAGTCCATGAAAATGGTCAGCAGATGGCCAAATCTTCCATCAAACCATCCACAGAACCGGCCACGCAAGTTTGCATCAAATTTTCCAAGGAACCTTTCATCGTGGTACATAGGCTTAAGTGATTATCTCGCACAGTTCTCCGTTTCTTAACATGGCTTTTTTTTGCGCATCCTTAGTTCCGTTTTGATTCATGCAACTTTTCGTGTTCTGTTGAAGATTCAATAATATTAGTTTCTAAATGTGACTATTATTATGTACGCCATTTTCCAGCCAAAGTCGGTGTTAAAAAGCCAGTGAAGTTATCGTGACCCGGAATATATATAGAAAAAAAATTGCTTCTCTTCTTGTTACGTGAATCTGTCATGATGTGCCAGATTTCTTGTAGAAAGTACCAGTTTGTTTATTTATGTACTAGGATTTCAGAGTGGTTCTAAATACCACAGAGCAGAGAGAGCTAGTAGCTAGCAGCAAGTAGCTGCAGTGTGATAGTATTTGTTCGTGAAAGTTATAACTGTATTTTCATCTGTAACAGGAATGTACATCTGTGTGTTATTTTCCAAATTATGTTTGTCTTTGAACATGCCAGGAAAGTGCGTCTTTAATATATTGTGGCTTGAGAAAGAGTTGTACCAAAAATAACTTTCTTGCGATACAGGCAAGCACAAGATAAGACATCCACCATGCGGTAAATTGTTCGATATAAGCTATATGAGAGAATCAGCACAGTCGTTAGAAAAAAAACTTTGAAAAGTCCTTATTCTTTTCTGCCCCGAGGGAACTGTGGTGATAGTTTCTCACTGTCACCAACCTACGAATGCAGTAAATAAGTAGGAAGAAGAATAGTAACCTATAGAACACAAAAAACTGTTGCAGAATGTAAACAATACTATCGATAGCACCAGTTGTCGAGTATCCGTGTTGTTTTGCATTTACATAGAGAGAGTTGTACTCATTCCAAGATGTTGGAGTGAGTACAACCAGCACAGTCGTGGAGTGCTAGAGAACACTCGTGTAACAATGTCCGTGTATAAAATGAATAACGCGCAGATCATACAATTTGTTGAACTATATCGTGACTCCGAATATCTGTAGAATATAAGTTGTAAAGAATACAAAGGTAAGGTAATCATATTATCAAGAGATTAGAAGAATATCAAACAGCAAGTAATGGGGGGTTTCTACAGAAGACGTGTACAAACCAAAAGTGCCTTAGTTTGACATCCTTGAAGCTTTTTTGAAGAAAGTTTCTGAAATGTATCCTACGACTTCAAATCTGGTAAGTAACAGCTTACGACTAGTTCTAAAAATACAGCATGTTTCAAAAAGAATTACCCAATTACATAAACGAATTACGCATGCTAATCTTTGGAAAATCTATCAATGAGCAATATGGTAAAACGTAAATAACTGGAACAATCATCGAAAATTCACTGTATTTCATAGCTAAACAATTGTTCCAAATATATTTTAGCTTTCTTGCATAGTATCTGATCGATGGATGGAGGAAATTTATGGTTTAAGAGTCCTAGCATGCTGTGTTTTTTAGCATTATTTATATAGGATAGTTGTCAGGACCGTCCCAAAAAAGACTGATTCTGGAAAACACCATAAACGGGATCGTAACAACGAGGTTTCACTGTAGTCAGATTTAATCTGTAAAAGTTTTACTATGCTGTGATGTTTTCATTTCCAACACTTGTTCTCAATTGTATGTTTTAAATTAGTTTTTAACATCATTCATGCTTTCATAGTACTTTACCACACTTTCGCAAATATATAGTAACACATTTATCAGCTGCATCAACAATGCTGCTGAAACTTTGTATTTTAGCACTTGGAAGATTTCATGAATGTTTGTTTATTATTTGGTTCAAAAATACTTGTAAAGTAATAAAGTTTTCTTTGCGAATGATTTAAATAAAATTGTAAAACAGCTGTGAAAATAATTAATAAATTGTTAATTAGATGTGAGAAAATAGCATAAAATATAGGATTGGCCGATACAGATACTGATCATCCAGCCGATACCATGACCATCGGCATCGATGGCATCTGAACATTAGTTGCACAATTTTCTTCTTACATATTTACTATGTTTACTGCATTCATAGGTTGGCGACAATGAGAAAGCAACTTGTATTCTTATTCTTCTTATGTGTTTACTGCACTCGTAGGTTGGCGGCAATGAAAATGAATCACACATTCTTTGAAACTGTTATTATTGAAAACGGAAAGTGAAAGCATATACACTAGGTTTTTACAGGCGTTGTTCTTATTGGAAACTGTCGGCTGTGGTTTTTTTTTAGAGTGTTAAAGGTCTGAATACGATTTAGCAACTAATAATTGGCGAAAATTGTCGCAAATATATCAGGTGTCATTTTAACCAAGGCAATGAGTATGACTCAGCCGACAAAGGAATACTAAGCAAAAGTATTAATATAAATTTTAAAAAATTCACTCAATTTCAAGTATTGATTTCAATTTCAATAAGTTCTTTTTAATGGCACCTTTAGGCTGTTAGTTTAAACAAACATGCATGTTGAGATTATCCAAGTTTGCATCAGATTGCCAGAAGTTATTAAGATTGACTTTAATGAACTCAGTTTGTAATGAATGCTATGTTGTCTGGGAACACTTTTTCCCCATCTGTTAAGTCATGTATTTGCCCAGTTCAATTGCCTGTCTTATGATTTATTTTTAAAATTACTGTTATATTTCATTTCTATGCTGTAGACACCTAATACAAAGTGCTTAAATTGTTCACAAAACTGAATGCTGAAATTTAAGTAATAAAACGTATTTCCAAATATTGGGACTTGGGAATTATGATTGCGATCATCAAAACTAGTATTGGCATCGTTATAATCGGTGGCATCGACAGTTGAGAATCGGTTTAGTTGGTATTGGCTTATCCCTAATAAAATGTGTCTCCTGTAATGTAACAGGGTGTCTAGCAACCATGAAAAACTCGAATGTCACATAAATTTTTGTCACTCTAGAAAATCTCAATGACTGTGCAGGGATTTTGTACAATGTACGGGGATATTGTAGCTGTGTAGGACATTGGTGTAAATATGATTGCTTGTTGGTTTTCTCCTTTAACGCTCCGGGAATATGTACTGTTTACATCACTATTAGGTTACATAATAATTTCTAGGGTATTAAAAGTGTGAACTTGTGAAATTGGAATGGAAACAAGAATTGTTTCATTTTTATGTTGGCATACCTCTTACAGCTTTCCTTTGTCTTCTTCCATGCCATTCTTCAAATGTCTTTCTTTTGCGTATATATCTGAAGTTAGATTTTTTTGTTTGGGGCAAGATCCTACTCGTATGACAATGTTGTCTTGGTTTAATTTTGCTTTTTAAATTGCATCCGTATGGTTATGTTGACAAACACAATGACTTGACTAAACACTGTGTTGTTACTGTGTTTATCTTAGTACTGCATAAATTGTTGGTATTGTAACAACCAGATATATATCACTCTGTTCTGAAGTGCGTTTCACTATTAATGAATAAGGCAAACCAACAAAAATTTTATGGGATGTTTATTGTTTATAGCTTTTGTCCATTTTGATAACATAACCTTAATTCCAATACTTAGGTTGCACTTACATTCAATCCTAACTTAGCTGTCTTGGGGGCAATTTCTTGTTTGTAGCATTTCTAAGTGAAATAATAAACTGACCTGAATTGGTGTTGATTTGCATTTTCATCTTGAAAGCTAAAAGTTACCAAATACTGCTAATTAATAATGGTGTGTTTTATTTAGAAATTTTGTGTAGGTGTAAAAATGGAGCAGTATCAATGTATGAAACATGTAACTGATATTAACTTAATATAAATGGTTTTCATATGCGTAACAGTTTTCTTTGCTTGTGTAATCATTTTATCAGTTAAGGTAAGGTTGACGTTTAACTGGATCTGCCTTTGTACTTCAAATACATTACATTCTAAAGAATTTGGTGCTCATACATAAGCATTATCATCATCTTCAAGTCTCATACACAAATTGTTTAATAAAATTGTTAGTCACTAAATCTGTTTTACCAAAGACTTAGAGGTTATGTTTTTAAGAAAGAAACATTATTTTGAACAAAAATATGGCAGAAATAGGTTACTAGTCTACTGATTATACAGTAAAAAGTAGGCAGAATGCACAAGTACTCACAGGGCACAGTACTCTTGGCTAAACAAACAAGCAAGAGTTGGATGAAGACATTTTCCACACGGTTGCACAATGTTTCACTGTCTAGACCAGCTTCATAAGGCTGTAAGTGGACAGTAGTTTAGCGAATAACCTAGTCATTTTAATACAGTCAACTCAAGTTTCTAATAATCCTGGACTAACTACCCTCTCGAAACAAAAACACTTTATTGGGGAATAATAATACAAATTTCACCCAAAAAGTTTTTTTTTTTTTTTTTTTTTTTTTTTTTTCTCCTGGTAACCATGAAAGGATTTTTGAATCAAACTTTTACTGAGATTAGTTGTTAAGTTTACAATGAAGCAAACTTGATGAACTACGTGTTTATGTGAACAATCAATGCATCTTTGATTGAGTGCTTGTAGAATAATTAAATTAATTTTGCGTCTGTAAAATCATAATGAGGAATATAGGTAATGTCTTGTGTATCATTACTTCAAGCTTATAAAATAGGAAAATCAGATTTTTGGTACCATGAAATTAAAACTATACCTAAACACAAATAAAATTCTAGATGATAATTTTTGTAGTTTCAGTGGATTTATGTATGTGAATTTTGAAATGATTATGTGTGACTTAAATTTTTATACATGTATATGGGAATTGTACATGAATTTTGTCAAGCCACTATGCTAGACATCTGTGTAAGTAATAATTGAAATGATGACTAAATTTTAACGCCTCTTTTTTTTTACTACTGATGCCCTTAATAAAATTTACTGTTATGCCATAGCAATTTTGAGATTTATCTTTGGTTCGTAATTTCTTCCAGTGATGTTATATTAAGGAATTTTATTTCCCTACCTTAGTAGATAGGATGTGCCGTTAAAATAATTAATAAGTATTGAATGTTTTGTTCACAAATGTAATACTGCAGGTAAAATGCTGATGGAACATGAGACCATGAAGCTGAAGGAACAGGAAGAAACCTATAGCCGTGAACTGAAGGAGTGGAAAGCTCAGCTGAAACCACGCAAGCAGGTAAGCCAGCACTCTCCCTTTCTTGTTTATCTGACCTGAAAGCAAATTTCAGGCAGACAGTTACACATATTTCCTGTTCAAATTCATGTTGCTTTTTGTTTATGTGGCTCAGTATGCTATCGATTTTATGTGATGCCATGGTTCCTGATAATTATTTAATAAAATTGTTACCATCATAAAATCAAAGCTGATAATTTCAACCCCTAAAAATTGCATTCTTCTCTTTTCTCTCTCTTCTCTTTTATTTCCAATTAAGTCACTATTTTTCTCTGGCATAAAACCAATGTAATTTTCAAATGAAATATTATGTAATTTAATTCTGATGTGTGCCAACATGCTGCGCACCCAATTGCTTACTTTACAGGCAACTTCACTCCACTCGGTGCAAGTCATGAACAGTGGCAGAAGTACTTTCACAGACCGACCAAAGGAACTCCACGCGTTGGACAGCCTCGGATGTAAAGATGATTAACGTGATTAATTATGAAATGTACGGCCCACCCAGAAGCCGGCATGTAATCGCCACCCTTTCGAATAAATATAATATTTTTGACAGACCCTTACCCTGAATTTAGCTATAGAAGTAGTTCCAGCTACCACACGAGATAGCAGTACCTCTGCTGCCCTGTGACATCACATCCCACCAGCCTCGGGGCAAAGTGTTTAAATTTGTCGTCTCCATGCAGGGAGATAAGAAATGAGTGGCACTGCCACAACCCTCATAAAACTACCCCTGTGTTGGAAGGCTACTCTACCACGCACCCCCGGAAAATCGCTGACCACGAGATTTTCCGCTATGTAAGTAAGTCAGAGAGCACCCCTAGGCAGAGACGCTGGATTGACTGGCCGCGTAGGTCAGTGAGCACACCCTGGTCTGCGAAGACCTCTCTCTCTTCTCCTCAGCTTGCGAATGACTCCAACTTCTGCCTTTTGAGAAGACAGCACCAGCCCAGCAGCTTGAGAAGGTTTGTCCACACCAGCTGACTGCCAGGGCGGCTCGACTCCAGAGGTAATCAGACGTCCTATACCCTGCAACCCTTTTACCCCAGTTGGATTCCTTGACACCGTAGTAGCAGGTCGTTGCGATGCTAGTGCTCTTCTGGACAAATCCCTTAATGGAGGAGATGCTTTAAAGTGCATGATTTAACGTGAATTTAATTATTTTTTTAAATATATAATTGCCAGGCTCCCCTTTGCTTGTTTCATTGCGTAATGTAATTATTAATCATTTACCTAGTAAACATTCTATCCAAGATTTTCTCACTTTCACAATATCGTAATAAATATTAAGTGAACTTGAATTTGTGGTTTACCGTAATTTTAATAAGAGATCCTAGTTCATGTTATCTTATTAATTGTTTGTGTGAATAAAACCTGTGCAATAGAAAACTCAGCTGAGGACTAGTTGTGAGGCGTGCCGAACTCCACAGGAGACAGAACTTGCTGAATGCTTTAAGTCCGAAAGGGCATGCTGCTGCTCCTGGGTTTCCGGTTTTCCCTCGCCTACCCTCAGTGTCGTCCAAATACCGGACTGCCTATAAATACGTCAGGGTCTCGGGTGTGCCTGCATAAGACACACCCGCAGGACTGCACGTCAGCGGAAAGGTGAGAAGGCTGTATCACTGTACAATAAAAAGTGTGGTATTAAGAGCCATATACGGTACCGAGAGCTGTTTGCCTTGCAATGGCAAATTAATCTAGAGGTAGATATTGAGGTTACACATCAACTTCCGCAACCCGATTACATGCCCCGACCTATCTCACTGTTCGTGTCTCTCTATCACACATCACCATTAGACGCTTTATTATGTGTTTGTTGGCCGGATTCAGAACCGGAACATACGCGTCCCCCTCGGCCGATACCTCCGCAGCCCGTCGCCATCGTAACCCTGCATAAGGATATTCCTAAAGGAGGACCCACCCCATTTGTGTCTGATAAAGTTTTCTTCGGGGAAAACTATCCGGATTCGACTTCCACCGAAGGTCGTCCCCAAGTCTCACATAGTTCCTTCCCCAGCAAACTACCATCCAGCACGTCAGCTTATGAGGCCACTGCAGAGAGCCCCAATCTCTATGGCCAGATTGCCCACCCCTATCACCACCATCGTTTATACATCCTCGCATCACTCTCACACCCCCGGGACAGCTGGTGTCCCGAATCATGGCAGCCGTTGTAGTGAGGAAGATTGATCTCCCAGGACGGTAATCAGTCATGGTTCGACTCACTCTGGGGTTTGACTCCCCTCTCCTCTGACGCTATCCTTCCACTAAGAGGCCCAGCCTAGAACCTACCACGGCCCACCGAGCCAAATTAATAACTAGCGTGCCACAGTAGTACTACCTTAGGAACTCAGGAGGGTGGTCACCGCCTTAACCACTATCCCTCGATATAGGAGCATGCATCAATTGGCGATTCTGAAGCGAGTCTAGCTGAAGCGCTTAGTGCACTAGCAGAAATAAATGCCATCGGAGCAAGCAACATGCCTTGCCCCATCCCCTCGTGCACAGGCACCGGTATTAATCTTATCAGATGCAGCTACTGCAATCTTGAATACGATTACGTGTGTCTCAGATGGGACGACACGTCCCGCTGTACGGATGGCCTCGAATATAGTTGCCAGTCCTGTAGACATAAATATGCACAGGTCTGCCAATTGCCCGAATGCGAAGGAAATAGGCGGTATATCGTTCATTGCAAATTGTGCAACCACAAGTTTCACCATACATGTATAGGCTGGGTGGACGAACGCGTCCAGAACCCAGGTCAAGTATACCAGTGTGAATTTTGTAGGCGGGAACAGACCTACAAACCCCACAACCCAATACATTGGAATAGTCTGGTCATTCCCAGCCTGCCATGCCAGAATTCCACGGGAAGCCCTGTGAGGACACCGAGAAATTTGTTCAGAAATGTGAACGGGAGTTGAGGGAACACCTAATTTTACGAAAACAGTGAGTGAGCCGAGTGCGCCACCAACTTAGCGGTCCTGCCAGGAAATGGTGTGATAAGTTTAGGGAGTTTTGCATTTCATGGGAGATGAAATTCTCTCTGGTCTCATAACAGATTTACACTCCAGCATACAAAGCACCGACAAGGAGGTTGAACTGTTTATCAGGTGGAAAAAAACTACTACATAAACGAGTTTATCCTCGGTAAACAAGACGGAGGGTCAGGTGCATAACCAGCACCCTCCTACCCTTGCTTCGGAACCTCCTATTAATCCCGAGACCACAGACGGTCGAGGGACTCGCCAAGAAGGCATGGGAACTCGAGATGGATGACCGCCCCCTCCCCGGGAAGAACCATATGGCATGCGCCAAGGATGCCGGCACAGCCCCCTTCCCCAGACCGCCCGCAGGGCGAGAAACAACCTTGTCGAACCCTGCCGCCCCCTTGTCACGCTGCTGGCTTTGCCCGGGCCGGCACTTCAACCTATACTGCCCAACGCTGCAGCCCCGGGGAGCACGCTACCCTCGCCCTCACCTCAATCCGCCACGAGCATTCGGGACACGCTTATGCGACCAAGGAAAAGGTTCGCTTGCTGCTCCCCTGGCGGTCACACAGTTGAAGGACCCTGGGCCTTCCGAATCACCACGCATAGGAGTTGAGGTCAACCGCATTCCCCGACGGGCCTTAATCAATTTGGTAGCCACCGGTAACTTCATAACAACAGACATACTTACAGGGGGGGAGTTACAGGTCCAGGTCAGTAAGGATTCTTTGTCCTAGTCACATGCCACCACCTCTGCCTTACCCTCCCTGTCTTTTTTCGCTTCCATTATCCCTCCTCTTTTACTGTAAAAACAGCAGCACATTACACAGACTAGTTTCTTAATCAGTGTATGTATAACAACTTCAAATTTAATTCAATGCCCTTATTTTTTAATAATTATTTTCAAGTTTATGTACGCCTACACCTAGGTAATATGCTAATTTTTTATGTTGGGCAATTGATTTTTTTTTATCATGTGAAGTCAATTTTATGTGTAAAGTGAATAAAGATAAGTGTGTGCAAATAAAATGTGTTATGTTACTGGTACCATATTATGGCGAGTGAGGCCATGTACGTGTACAGGCAATGTCAAAAGTTTTTGATTAAAAATTCGGGATAATTATTTTTTCTAGTAGACTGCACTAAATATTTATTTTCCCATAAACATTACCGGGCCTCATCGTGCCAGAGCAGAGGCCAACACACCGCCTACATTTTGTATAAATTCAACACATTGATGTGAATCACATCTGTCAGCATGTTTTCCCACTGCCAGGCTGCTGTTACGAAGTGAACCGGCCCTGTAACGATGGCAGTAGCGACCGACCAACAGCTGCCCAGCCTTACGATCTAGGGCCGAGCTTCAGCAGCAAAACTGCCATGCCCACGCCCAGCCACGCTGTAGAGGATCTAGGCACTCGCCCAGCTATGTACACGCGGTAGCCGGCAATGTATTCGCTGCCAGCCCCACCACGCGAGTGATTTATTTTTTAATATGTATCTTCATATCTATTATTAATAAACAAAGTGCTGTGTTTTGCTTCAAACATAAGGCATCTCCAACAGTGTTTAGTTACTGTTTTGTGCATAATACATCCGATTTTCTAGTAATGAAACACCAAACAGTCGGCCGACAAGGGGTGGTCCAATATTGCTTTCTTGGGTATCAATTTAATCAGGAGACATCCTGCTATTAAAATATACATACATATTTATATTTAATGTAAAAAGTTGTTTTTTTATGCTCTAGAGACAATTGAACATGAACTTCATGCAAAAAATGGCAAGTTTGGGGCATAGGGGTTAGGGTGTGTCAAAATCAGCCCAAAATTTTCCAAATTGTTTATTACGGTATCCGCAAACGATATTGGCCAACAACGGGACCCCATTCACAAGCCAATCTTGGCAAGAAGCCTGCAAAAGCTGTGGAACTGAGACCTGGCCAACTGCCCCCTTATCACCCCTGATCAAACCCTACAAAAAGACTGAATCAAGAGCTACAAAATTGTCTACGAGTGAGCGTGGGCGACAGTCAAGCAGGGTGGGACAGAGAGTCCCCGCAATATTATTTGCATTGCGCTGCCGGGAAAACGGCTACCCACACGACGCCAAGTTGCCTCCTCCTGGGGCATATCTTCCAGCGTCCGGAGGATTGACAGTAGGAGGCACCTCTCCAAACACCTACCGATCCCCGCAGAATGGAAGAAGCCGCCCGAACACAAGAAAGATTAGCAAACAACGAGCACCAAAAACAGTATATCACGAGGAAATACCCCCCCACCACCATGACCACCAGGGATATATATATATATATATCCCTGGGGACCCAAGTGTTGGTAAGAAACCACTCCCTCAGCAAGGCTACCGATATGTTCACTGCGAGTCTGGCCCCAAAATGGACCGGACCCACTATGGTGGGGCACCACGTAAATTTACTGGGTGAGTGACCAGAAAAGACATATCTGTAAGGTCCCCTACACGTAATTAAGTCTGTACTACGGCCTGAACGGGAATCAAACAGGGACCGGACATCATGCAGGGACTGAACCCCGGACACCCCTGAGGCGAGCGAAGCGCCCTTCTCGAGCTAGAGCCAGTAGGTCGACATCCCCGGACACGGAAAGGGCAGACACTCTCTCTCCCCTGTCCAACCACATGTACCTGAGAGATAACTCACGCAAGACCCCAATTTAGGCACAGCTCCAGTACCCTTTCATCGTTCAAACCTCGCCAGACACCACCTCGTGTCCAACCTGAGCAATCGTGGTGTGACTCAGCCAATCAAGTGACAACAAGTCAACCCGCTAGGAATATGCTAGTGGAGATGTGTGAACCTCCAGCCACCCCCGAGAGTACGGCAGATAGTCCGAACACGCCCCTCACCCCCTTCTTTCCCGTACCCTGGCTGTTAATTGGCAGGAATCTCGCGAGACGTCACCCCCACACGGTGAACGCATCTACCAGCCTTCTCTCCCGCAGCGAAGGAAGCGCCCACCCTGGATGACGACCTGGACGTGGCTGCATATCCGCTCCAGCCATGATCTGTCCCGGCAACTCCACCCCCAGAGACGGTAGAACCTCTCCAGAACAGGGATGTTAGGTCACATGCCCTGCTGCCCTACCCATTCTACCCCTTTCCCGTAATGAATGGAGAAAGTGGACGAGTGAAGAAAGAGAGCCTGCCACAATCCTCATCAACAACGGTGGACACGTCGGTCAACACTGCGACCGACGTCAGCAAAGCGCAGAGAAAGGCTGGAGAGGAGGAGAGATAGGACACCCGGGCCGATCAGTCTATAAAAACTTTTCACCGGACGCCCATGAGCATTGCAGCCTCCCCCCGTTCAGCCCCTCCACAGCCGGGAGTGGCCAGTGTAGGCGTGCGTAACCCGTAACCCATGCAGCTGCTGCGAGGCAACGTCAATTCGCTGCCACGAGAGCCACAACAGCTGTTCCTGAAGCAAATATCACCCAGACCCGGGCAGCTGTACCTGAACAGCCACCTACTGCTGTTGCCACGTCACGAGCAATACCCTTACTTGCAAGGCGCTCTTACCATGTCCCTGGACGCCCTGGAGGGCGTCTACTACCCATTGTTGGCCTGCCGCCCCTGCTAAAGTGCTTTGCAAACGAGGACACCCACTGAAGCAATGCAGCACCAAGTGCCAACATCCCGCACCACCAGTACCTGATGCCAGCATTAGAACTATCATGCCCCTTCACCAGAGACCTCTTAGCTAATCATGTAGTAGGGAATGATAGTGATAGAAAAGCCAGAACGTAACGAGAGTGCAAGAACTCGTTAGACAGCTTATTAGGGAAAGTTAGATATCAATGAAACAACCCATATCAAAATCCTAACCTGATATTATAGAGTAGGTAGTGCTACGAGAGTACCTCCCCCCCTCCCCAAAAGTAATTTTTGTCTAATTATGTAACTTGATGGTTAATTTTTTTTTCCTAAGGTTGAGAATTCAAGAATCACATCGATAGGAACCGAGGTCCCACTCATTAATATGTGCCAAAATTAATGTAGACTACCTCCTATCAATGGCACCTTTAATTAAAAAATAACAAAATTACTTTTTCGCTGTAGAAACTTGGTTCCTGGTTTGCCAGACAATTGCGGAGGAAAAATAATGTACATTCAAACCCGAAAGCAGACTGGAAAATTAATGTTTGCATAACCCCAAATATCCCCCAAGTGCTCACGTAACGTAAGCATTAAATAAGAAACTGAAACTTTGGTTATTGCTGTTTTGAAAAAATCTAGTATGACGAAATTAACTTAACGCCACAGCATCCCGTGAGCACTGATAGAAAATGTGAAAGCGTAATCAAAGCCTATCAGTAGGCCCGTGAACATGAATAACGTAACCCTCGCCATTCCTCTCAAAGCAACAGGGCGACTTTGATTAGAGAACCCTGTACCCTTGAGTAAGAGCATGAGGCGAGAGCTCGCTGCTAGCATGTCGTAACAGTCGCCCAGGAAATTCCCAACCTCCATAAAATTAAAAGTGTTGAAATGCAATTAGCGCCAAAGTAGCGCTAACCTCAAGAAATTATTTAAACATAGAAAACTGCCATGTGTTACTTCGTGTAGAAGTAAGGGACCTAGCAAACCCCCTGTGTTCTTTTGTTACATTTACAAACGTAAACGTATTTTCACAGAGGTAAAACCCCTTGTAAGAATAGGAAAATTTCTGTTGAAATGAGTTGTATGTGTTCTAGTTCACAATTGAATTTAAGTGTATTAACCCAGAAAGTAGTAATGGAGACATAACTTTTCTTAAAGAGGAAACCCCAATAAGAATCATTTGTATTATGAATGAAAGAAAATGTAAGTGTAGAGTAAGCCCTAGTTGGTTGCGTTGTATATGTTAGCTAGTGCTGGGCCGATGCCAATGCCACAGTATCCGCCGATATTTATAATATCGGTATCGGAAGTATCTGACAAAATGATACCGCAGTTTACCTATGCTTGACCGCAGTTTACCTATGCTTGACTGTAACACCAGAGGATAATAAATAGGGTGGGGACTTTGGAGAAAGGAAGGCTCAACTGCTGCTGTTTTGAAGCAGTAGTAGTGCCGTTTTTATTCCAAGAACTAAACTGACAGGCTGTCACTTATCAACAAGAAAGGGCTGGAGGGAAAAGATGTCTTGCTGGGAGATAATCATCTACGGGAAGAGGAAAGTGTATGGAAGAGAGAGAGAGAGAGAGAGAGAGATATGCTGTTCCCAACCCACTGTGGCCGCCTGCTGTGACAGGCACTGCAGGAAATAATCATCTACAGCCTGTCTTGTAGGTCACTGAATTACCAGCTTTGCAGGGGTCGCACAGCAGCTTCAAATTGTGATTTCAGTATTTAAAATCTTTTAAAAGCAGTATTAAATCTGACATTAATTACCTGGCAACTGACTGTGCTTCAGTTTTACTCTCAGTGAAATAAGGGTGTGCTGAATTTGAAAACTGTACATATTAATAATTTTCTGAATACAGTGGGGCGTCAATAATTCCGTCAAAAATTGGGACTGTCGATAATTCTGATTTTATTGTACTGTACATAAAATAAGGTATCTGTACATGCAATACTGTACATAGAGTACAATATTTTTTTCTATAATTGAAACACACAAAAATTTTACTACATTATTCATTCAATTTATTTCTGTAACCGAGTGAATTAAGAACGATTTTAGCAAATTTTTTTACTTTGAAGATGTCTACCGGCCCTTTTATTGGTTCATTTGAAAAATCCGGACAATTTGATAATCCAGAAGGGGTCCGGTCCCAATTAGGATAAATGGCGCTCCACTCTATAAACAAAGTTGAATTATGTTGAGAAATGTGGTACACAATATTGTAGATTAAATATTTTCTTTGTAATAAAGTTAAATAGTGTTGGGTCGATTCCTGAAATATATTGATTCCGATTCGAAAATTGATCGTCAAAATTGGTATTCGATTCCAATTCTTAGGCCGCTAACACAAAATATATCTTTAATTTTAAATCTACTAAATTTATTTAATTTTTGTGTGAAATTAAATGTTTATAGAAGCAGGGAATAAAATGGGGCTTATCTCTGCTTACAAGTTTCTTGGAATTAGTTTCACTTTCTTGTTTATAAAGTTATGATGAAGTTATGTAAAATCTTACAAAGTACGTACGTATATTAAAAGCAAATGGCTCCAAGCCAAATTTTAACAACTGAGTTTATGTGGTATTGCATCTTTCAGTTCACCAAAACATTACTGAATCACTGTTTTGGTTGTTGCAACAAAAAAATAAAAGCCTTAATAAAAAGTTGAACCATGGAATCAGTAGTTGAAATTAACTCTCTTGATATTCTTGTGCAGGAAAACTAATTTCTGAACAGTCTCTGGATCCAGTCTATTGCGTTTTTTTATCACAGATTAGACCTGCTGTCCTAAACAAACGTTAAGGAATTTTTTTACATCCTTAGGTTGGCTGTGCCAGGAAATTGAACTAACAGTGCTAGTAGTAGCCAGCAAGCAGTCGTATTTATTAGCATCATAGGTGCAATGTGGACGTAATATATTTTGTAAGCAAATGTTACTAGCCATTTTGGTAGTACTAGTGCTCTGTTAATGGTTAACATGTCCATATTATTTATTTTAAAACGGTTAACAGTGCCAGAAGCAGACAGCAAGCTGTTAGTATTGATTTACATAATCGATGTAACATTATGTAAATAACTGTTACTTCCGAACGATTGTTCTACCATATTTACTGTCATAATTCTTGCACCTTTTTTTACAGGATTGTGATGCAAAACATTAGGGTGCATTAATTATGCAAGGAATCGCCTAGACATGTGCATGTAAACATTAAAATGGGGTCTACTATAAGTAATCTCTTGCCAACCGTGAGGGATACGTTATTTTTTAAACACAGTACTTTATTTATTAATAATAGATATGAAGATACATATTCAAAATTAACTCAATCGTGTGCTGGGGCTAGCAGCGAAAACATTGCCATGTGAACGTAAATGGGCGTCAGGCGAGCACTTAGATCCTCTGTAGCGCTGCTGGGCGAGTGTCTAGATCCTCAGTAGCGCAGCTGGGCGAGTGTCTAGATCCTCAGTAGCGCAGCTGGACGCTGCAGCTTGCCGCTGTCGCTCGGCCCTAGATCATTGGGCAGGGCAGCTGTCGGTTGGTCAGTCGTTACAAGATTACTCTGACGGGCGGCGGCGCCCTCCACTGCTGTTGTTACTAGTATGATTCACTTCGTAACAGCAGCCCAGTATTGGGAAAACATGTCATGCACATTAAACTCGGAAACAGTGGATTTTCTGCCCGCTTCTCTATTGCCGTGTTCCACTGCATATGCAATTAACTGAAATTTAAATGCAGCAGTTTGACGTATATTTACCCATTATGCATTAATACTAAACAAAAATCAATATAAATGTACACTATTCCCTTCACATTAAAAACACCACCCACATACAAATAAACTCCGTGACTGATTTTGTTTACATGTTTGCAGCGCGAGCGCGGCAGCTAGAAGTCAATAACGGGACCAGTGACGTGTCAATGACCTGGCGTGATCGAACAAAGCACGTGCCCATTAGCATTACATGCCTCGTTGAGAGAAACCTGCTGCATGAAATATGAAAGGAAAAGTTTTTTTTACCCTAATTCAACACCATAAAATTCAGGTGCGTGAATTGTGCCAGGGCCAGAATTATGCCAGTAAATACTGTATTTATGGAACCTGCTGCGTGGAATATGAAAGGAAAAAATTTTTTCCCTCTAATTTGACACCATAAAATTCAGGTGCATGAATTGTGCCAGGGCCAGAATTATGCCAGTAAATACTGTATTTATGGCTAACATGTTTATATTATTTATTGTAAATGGTATTTACAATTCAGTCAGCTGTATTTGCTGCAATATGTTGTACAAATTACGAATACATTTTGCCATGTGTGCACAAAACAATTAGTGCTAATTCTTCAGTTTTTTTTTTTTTCCAAAATATATGGAATCGATAAATTCCAGGATCTGAATCGACCCATCTCTAGTTTAAAACATAAATTAAGTTGCCCTGACCTAGGATTAAAAATATATTACTAAAGTATTCTTTGAGTGCTGCTTTTATTCTCCAATTTTAAAGAATTTTTGTGAAGTGAATTTTCATATTATTTTATATGTTTACTTTGACGCGTGCCCTACCTTGTGAGGTAAGAAGGAAGACAGTTGACTACCGTCTCAGAACACTAGATGAGTCTTCCAGCGACGATTAATACTAACCTCATGGGCGTGACGGGGTGCGGGGGTTAAGAACTGTAGTGGGCCGCTTGATGGTAGAGTTGCATCGGGTTCGAGGGGAATCAAACCCTAGTGTGAGACGAATGGACATAGCTTCCCACCCAGGGAGCTCTATTCGTCTCTATTAGGGTCGCCAATATACGGAATGCCAACTGTCCCAGGAAATAGTATGGAGATGGAATTATTCGATCATGGAGGTGGGGGTGTATGTTCTGGCCGGGGAAATCTTGACAGGTCGAGTGGATCGTCATGTGGGAACAAAGTCTAGGGGAGGTGGTGCTGCACAGGGTTTCGTGTCTACCTTGGATGGGAGTCAAACCTGTACAATCTTCCCAGACGCTAGCTTCAGAGTGCAAAAGCTTGGGAGATCCGTACCTTCCGGGTGTTCAACCCGTATAAGTCTGCCTGAGTTGAGTTTGACGATACTAGCCGTTATGGGAGATCAACTAGTTATGGTGTCCGTCGGAGTATTACAAATTACCTGTCGTGAGTGCTCTACTTGGCCAACAAAATCACCGGTTGTGTACCTGGGCCAACAGGTGCTCAAATTGTGGTCTAGTGGGGTGGCATGTTCCAGGGGAATGAGGGGGGAAATAGGGCCAATGGATGATAATGTGGCTCTGCAGCCGAGGTTCGGCCTGTGTCCTGGAACTTATCAAAGGGTCAACTCTCTCAGTTCATGCTACAGTGTGGCGTTCTTGTGTCGCTGCCTACTCTGAATTCCCCCTCTCTTATTATACATTTCCAATATCTTACTACACAAATTCAAACGTATATGGGGACACTAGCTGATAATAATCTTAGAAAGATGGAACACGATCAACTAGTTTTGACGTAATATTTATTACGTGTAAAACCATGGAGAGTCCTGGATAATAAAATACAAAATAGAATATGAATAATCTATCTGGCTAAACACTCTAATGATTATCAAAATTACGTCAACGTAATAAAATACAGGCAAAGGGTAGCCTTGAGAATATAATTAAATATCCCAAAGAAATCCTGTGACAAAACTGCGGTACGGCTTCGCAATTCTACAGCGTGCTCAAATCTACCAGAAGTTAATCAGGGAGGTAAACTAAGTCGCGCTGGCTTGTTACTGCGGGTCACAAGATGTTGACTGGGATAAAGGGTACTGGGATCGAGGAGTAGGTTTACCTGGCGTATGAAGTTTCTCAATCTGTTGAAGGCTGCAGTTCTCCACAGTTTGGCGGAGTGGGGGATGCGCCATGTTGCAGGTCGTGGAAGGCAGAGAGAGTCCTCGCAGACTGAAGAGAGTGTTTTTCCAAGCTGAGGAAGACTTGTGTCCTCTTTGATCGGAGAGCCCGGCGTATCTGCCGGTGCTGGATTTCTATTTATATTAAATTTTCTCATATCAGCAGTTCATCGGGGAGGGGGGGTAGCATAGCCTTTCATACAGGTGTGTGTTATCAGGGGTGCAGGAGGCGACGACAAATTAAAACCCCTGTCTTCGAAGCAGACTGGTCGTGACATCACAAGGCCATGTAGGTGTTGCCATCTCTGGGAGTTGCAGAAACTTCTTCCAGGGCTAAGCGATTAGTAGTAGAATTTCACAAATAGTTATTTATTTTGTAGGGGTGCCTTTTGCATGCATAGATATGGATGGGCAAAGTAGATTTTAATTACACATGTAATTTACAATAAAGTATTTGGCTATTCAGACTTGTGGGCTTTCCTTGCTCAATACGTTTTATTCAATTTGCCACTTATATATTTTTCCCCTGAGCGCGGGGGGCTCGCAGATAGGACAAAGTCGTCCGTGCAGTGTGTATCCACACAGCGCAGCGTGTATCCACACAGCGCAGCGTGTTGGCATGCATCAATCGGCCACCCTCCTCAGTGACGTAGACCTATCTGCGATTTCTACTACTTTGCCTCAGGTCTGGGAGGTAGTTGCCTCAATCATAGTACTTCGGATAGTCTTCTAGGCGAGTGCCTCTTCTGTGTGCAGTTCTGGGCGAGCACCTACTCTGTGTTCAGCACTGCCCTTGAATGAGTCCCGGGCGCTCGTATCTGTGTCGCGTGGCATCTGGTTACTATCTGCTGCTGCGGGTTAACAGCCTTTCCTTTTGTTTCTGTCTTCGCTCTCTCTCTCCCCCTCTTCCTTGTTAGCGGTCAGGGTGCTGGGTGCATGTAGCCCTCTACTTCTCAGCGCTATTGCAGTCTTCCTGTCACGTTTCCTTCCCTGTCTTGCTTACCAAGGGAGGAAGCGTTTTGGAAGGGAGATTGGGGGAAGAAGCCATTGTTTTACGAACCTAGGCCTTCCTAGTTCAAGAGCAGATCACACAAGAGAGAAAAGTTTATACAGGGCGTGTACAAATGTGGTTCGCACAAAATTAATTTTTACGTAAAAAAAAATTTCTGTTCTCAAAAAAAATACATTGGTGCTAAATGGATGCACGTTTACATGCAGGGTTAGTATACTTTGGCTCCTGCGGGATGAGGTTAACTAGCCTGGTACTCTAACCAGTATGGTCGCACAGTATCCGAAAAGCATGCGATGAAAGAAAAATTTTTTTCCACACATCCTACTCTCCGGGGTGCTCTCCTACAGGCTATTTACATAAGACATGATACTCTGGAACACTCAGCACTCATTTAGTGTTGTACCAAATTCTTGAAGTCTCAAGGTAGGTTATTTTCGCATCATTTGTCTGTTAAAACAACCTTACGATAAGTTGTAGCAATTTTGCTGGACATGAACACTGGGTTACAAATCTTATAAGCTAGGTTATCTACAATCATTGAATAGAACAGTACACTTCTAATAAGTGAGGTTAACATGAAATGCACTTCTTGGCGTACAATATTGATATGGTTTGACACTCTTATGTACTAGAATAAAAGATTTTCCCTTGTATAGCAGGATTTGGAATAAATGTTAACAGTTTATGCTAGAGTTACTACTCGTAAGCAAGGTTTACAATTTGATACGTACGTAAGTTAAGAGTGTCTGCGCTGGGGCAGAGGGTTCATGCAATAGGTAGGCGTGGGACTCCATTTACTTGACGTGAAGGTGTGCTCAGTCACGTGAACGTAGTGGGGGTGGTGGAATATTATTGGCGTTTGCCTCAATTACAATCCAACGCATTAAGGGGGTTTCACACAAGCGTGTAAAAGATTGTACGTGCACATTGGGGTGAGAATGATTTCTCAAAACACAAATGCGTTCTTACTTTCTAAGACATGGGTACGTTAGACATGTTTTGTACGTGGAGTTTTGACTTCTAGGTTCAAATATTGTTGTAATCTAAAAATTTCACAATTAAAACGCCTTAAGTTTTCCCTTTCGTGAATATAGGCGGGATTATAGCAATATATTTTACAATGACGTACATGGGTAGGGAGTGTGATATATTCCTCGCATTCTAAGGCTACATTACAGATGTCTCCCCGTCTTCCTATTGAGGTTACGATTGGGAGTACACTCTTACTTTACTACTTAGGCCTACAGGTACATGGGTATGAGTTAACTCTCTACAAGTTGAAGATCATGTGCAATTAATTCAATAATTTCTACATATGGAGCAGCCTGACTGGCTGGGGGACGAAATTTCACTCCCTCAGGGTTGTAGCGTATAGTATTTCTAACTCGCACTGAGTAGAGAGATTACACTGGCCGTACTGATGTCAGTACACAGGCTAAAGACCCTTTTGCCATGATCTCCACTTCTATGTGGGGGACGACGAGAAAGATAGCTTCTTCAATCAAGTATTGGATACTGGGCCCTCTTTTGCCGGCGGTGGTGGCGTGTTTTGCTCCCCGGCTTCGGTGTTTCCCGCTCGCTGTCTTGACTGATTAGTCACTGTTGGAGAGGTTGCTTTGTATGCCGTACCTCCTCCCATACTCCTTGATCCCGTTGCCCTTCTGGGGCAGTCTTTATTCAGATGTCGTTCTGGACAAAACCAGCATTTAGGCACAAACAGTAATTGTGGGTTAGGGGAGGGGTTTTTCCCTTTTTGCTCGGGCGGAGGTAGCCTTGACTCTTTTGCCTTATTACTCAACGGTTTATCTAGGGCCGCTTGTGCCTAGAAGTTGTGTTCCACTTCTTTCTCACTGTTTATTAATTCATCCAGGCTTAAGGGTCTTGGCATCAACAAGACGTTCCTCAGATTAGGTAGCAACATTCTTTCAAAATAGCGGATGGGGCTGGCTTCTTTCCAGTCGGGAAATATTCATTTGAACATTTGTTCCTTTCTTTTGATAAAGATCTCAGCCAGATGCCCTCGCCATATCGTTCCCACCTTTCTAAGGCTATCCCGCTTACGTGGGCCTGCACGAGTGACCCATTGTTTCGTGGGTAGGTTGATTTCACTAAACTCCTTTTCACATTTATTAGTGAAAGCAACGGGGTCCTCATGGGGTCGACCTGCGTAATCGGATTTGCATTTCCTGCGCATATCCTTGGGCAGGGCAACCCGGAGTTGTGCCTGGCTATCTCGTGTGCCCTGAATAATGCCTTGGGTTGTGTGGGTGGTATTCAGCGGTTTGCTTGCACACCTCGCATCGATACACCAACACCGACTGAGTAACTCTCTCTTCCAGCCAGCCTATGCAGGTATGGTGATACAACCCGTTAAATATGATACAGTGAACTGCGTTGATGCAGTGGCCTGGACATACGAATCCAGCTACAATACGTGTCTTGTCCTGTTCAGCACATCTCACACCTGTACTCTAATCCATCAATATTCCGGGCTTCGTCTTCTCATCCCAGGCACCGGTAATGTAACTGTCTTTGACAATTGGTGCATATAATGCAGTGAATACCAATACCCTGGCAAGTGGTACGACTACACATCTCTGGGAAAATGTTAGCCATGTTGCTGGCTTGTGTCTCTGTAGGACTGCCTTTGCTATCCGACATCCTATTGGTCTGGGCGCAATGAGATGTTTCTAGACTCCCATAAGTCTGATTCATTCAGTCCCAGCTGCTGTCTTTATTCTCAGCTATTCTGACCTGGTCCTGGTTTTACTGATTAACAGTTATTAACATTGGCCCCACGTTTGGTGCCAGAAAAGCACTTGACGCATGTTGTTTCGACTAGTCAATGTAGCTTTGGTGTGTGCTTGATCAGACGCATCCTGATATACAGTTATTACTTCTGATTGGGCTTTTTGCCAGAGACTAACTCCGGTCAGGTTGACTGACAACTCGGTACAAAGTCAACTGTGGATAGTACCAAAATATGCCTGACTACAACCTTTGCCCTTTGAGGTAGGACTGACTTACCAGGGTACTCACTCGCCGCTCTCCTGGACTCTGTAGTAGAGGCAGGTCGACTGGGACAAGCAGTCGTCTGGGTGGTGCTGGCTGACGATTTTCTGTACAGCAAGTTACTGTATTTCTTGCTCCACACTGCGGCTGCACTGCTTCCAAAGTCGGAGTTGGAAATGCCCAACCAGGTGTCACTCCCACTGAGTAGGACTTGAAATGCAGGATGACTCTCTATGCCAAGCCTAGTCTGCATAGGGAAGTAAACAGGGATGCTGACTGAAGAGGGAGGCCTCTCCAGGTGACAATGCCGCTTGATCTTGTTCCTGTGGGGTATCCCTACCAAGTGCAGAGGGGCTAGTAAAGCACACCTGCTTAGCAGCAAGGAACTTCTCCTTTTTCTGCTCCCTTCAAACACTGTTCCTCTCTCTGAATGGCATACATTTAGCAGTGACACTTAACTTACTCCTAGTCAGGCGTAAACAGTAGATGGTACCCTGACTAAGTGTAGAGCCCAACAGCAGTTGACGGCTTGAACCCTGTGCTCCTACGTAGAATGGTGGGTCATTTGGGTAGTCTTCCTACTACTGTCAGGGTGTGGTCCAGCAACAGTCGGACCTCCAGTCCCAAGTAAAATGCCCCTGACAGCACCGGTGCGTTCTGGCAGCGATACAACCTGAGGTGTTTGTCCTGCTTCTGTCGGATGAGTACCTAGTGGTTGGGGCTCTACCTTTCTGTACACCGGGGTGCACAGAACGTGTGTCCGTCGAAATTGGTGTGTGTTGCCGAAATACGGATTTCTGAAGGGGATCTGCAGTCCTATATTATGGATTGTACATTTATAAAAACCCGGTCACTTGCTTGCTCCATCTAAGGGTTGAGTACCTAGTAGTCGGAAAGGATTTACCTGTATAACTATTTCCTCTCTGGATACAATAAAAATGTATTTATTACGAATAATAAATACTGGTGACGTGTACTGTTACTACTAAGCAAAGTGTTAACGGAAGTAAGCTACGCTTTACAGTTGGAGGTGACCTGCTCCTAAGCTATCCAGGATTAGAATGACTTCAACGGTTATGAAAATAACTCGGGTGCAGTTATCTCTACCCTGGGGTTGTCTAGATGAGACTTTACAAAAGGGGCCACTATTTTAACGGCAGTGGGTGTAGTTGCCACTTACCAACAAGTATCAGCGGCTGTTGAACCAGAAGGGTCGACAGCGAAAGCGTGCAGTGAAGTCTTGCAGGCTTCTAGTGTTGAAGAGCTTCTGGAAGCTGGTGGTGGTTGACGTCTCTGGAGCTTCTTTTCGTTGGTGGCAGCAGCCACTGGTGGCTGCTGAAGATCTCTAGAGTTCTTGGAGAGGTCCATGAAGGCCTAAGATTCAGTAGATAGCCCCAGCACAGAATCGTCGAGGCTAACTACTAGAGAACACAGCACAACTACTCTCTTAGGCCGTGCAAGGCCTTATATTGTGTGCTGGGCTGGCCCATGCCTAGGTTGGAGTGGGAGGTGTGACGCACTGCGACGTCTGCCTGGAGCGAGGGTGGTGGGAGAAATATACCCTTGTGCTCTGCTATATCACCTCTGGTGCTTGGTGGTGTTTGGCTCTCTTTGGTAAGCTTCGCTGGAGGGGCGACACTTGTGTCTGCCTAGTGGGTCGGGGAGGCTAACGTGTTACTGTAGTCGCTTGGCAACAATGCTTATTTCACGTGCTGGAACCGCCCACTAGGCTGGGGGGATCCTGTTGCACTCGTGAATAACGTTTGGGTTTGACCCTTCCTCGGGATACATACCTATTACGCGAGTAGTGGGAGATTGTTGGGTGTGGAACATCAGGAAATACCATGTGTCTGTAACTGTCCCCCCACGGGAAACAGTCCTGCAGCTATCTATGATTGTCGTTCCTGGTATAATATCAACACGTTAGGATGAGTCGCAGGCATTTGGTATAACTCGTATAAGGGGCATGGGTCAAGTCAAAGCTCTCCGAATGGTGAGACAGGAAGGTGGCGGATGGAATGTACCCACTCTTGGAAGAGGATTGGTGGACCACTAGACACTAAGATGAAGAGTGAAGTAGAGGGAAGCCAGGGTGCGAAGAATAGCAGCTGTTATTAATAATTGCAGCTAATTCTGAATACATGTGTTTACAGCCACAACAATTACATACATATCCAGCCTCATACCTGCCAACCCTCCCGCTTTAGGCAGAAATCTCTCGCTGTACCACCCATTATCTGACACTCCCACTTAGGCATTTTAATCTCCGGCTTTTTTGTTACCTAGTTTTGGTTATGTGGTTTTCTTTTTTGTAAATTTTATTTCATACAGCATATAGGAATTACTGTACGTGCTGTAACATACAGTAATTTAAATTTCATTCATAACCCGAATTTTTGGCCAAACCGTGGGGAATTAGGCGTAAATCGGAGTAGTTATCTTCTTGTGTATGATAGTTATGGGGCCGGATTTCATTTGCGCTCCTCATTGGTGTTTGTTAGTCAATCAGAATTTTTTTCCGCTCTTTAATCTAAGGTGGCTTTGTCAACATTGTAAAGGAGTGTTGCACGGTGTTTACGTATTTTTGTTACCGCCCAATCCAGCTTTGGGAAAATATACTACTAAGCGAAAAGAGTTCTGTGATAATGCATTTTTCGCACATGTTGTGTTCTTTTACTCGTGAATAGGGCCATTCTTATTGAAATGGTGCTGAGTAAGCCTACACTGAAATATTTTTTGGTGTATAAAAAGACAGTAAAGTTTTCATGAATTTTATTCTCAAGTAAAGGAGAACATTTTGCATTTTGCTCACTTTGTCGTAGTGTTTTTTCAGTCTTGTATGCTAGGAAGGGCAACGTTGTGAAGCGTGTAAATACAAAGAAACATGCAGACAAAGTTTGATGTGTGGAATCAAATAAGAAGTTGGATGTTTTCCGTAACAAATAAAAAAAAAAGTAATTAATGCTGAGTGTTTGTTCATGTATTTTATTTTATAACTCAATTTACCCATTAGTTGTGCCGATCACACAGGTTCTCTATCAGAAAAATATTTCCTGATAGTGAAATGGCCCAGAAATAAGGTTGTGCTTGCTGAAAAGTGTATGCAATGATGATGGAGATAGCAAAATCTAAAGAACAGAAACTTGTCTTGACACTGCAGCAAGGTACTGTATTAGTCCACTGATGGTAGCGACGACAGCGATGCCAAACTTTATCCTGTTGTGACATTCTACAATGATGAGACCCTGATGATTGAGAGTTCTGTGCTGTGTATTCATGTATTTAATGGTGATTATACAGGCTTGAATATTGCCACACTTGTTTTGGATGCATTAAAATCATGAAACATTGCTCTCCAAAATCGCAAAGTATTTGGTACTGAAAATGCTCCAGTTATGATTGGTGTGTAGAATGGTGTAACTACTCACTTAAGAAAAGATGCCTAACATGTTTGTGATTGACTGCCCTTGCCATCTTATAAATTTGGCTGCAGAAAAAGCAGCTGCAGCCCTTCCATGCAAAAATGTTGAGGTATTGGTAGATATTTACTTATATTTGGAAAAAAGTGCAAAACGAAAAGAAGGTTAAAGGAATTTCAAAAATTCCACGACACTGAAGTAAAAAAAAAAAATCTTGAAACATGTTGACATGCTGGCTGTCACTGCAAAAATGCTTGTCAAGGTTGTTGGAACAGTGGGATCTACTGAGCAAAGCAAAAATCTGGAACATTGTATTCGTACTGAATACCCAAGCTTACTAATACTAAAGTAGTGAGCTCTGACAGTAGTAGTACTTCTCAGCTGAAGAGAGGTTGTAAGTTTCCAACACCTGAACCAAAAAGTCAGAAAACTGTTCAGGAAGTAGTTAGTGGAACACTGTGGGGGAGGGGGGGGGGGGGGGGGGTGATTTGTGAAGAGAAAATAGGCTGTTCATGTTTTTAACTTCAAAGCTGAATAAGGTATTTTGCTTGTTCCTTCAAAATATTTCACCCATTTTTGAGAGACCTACTGAAGCATTGCAATCACTCGAACCTCAGATACATAAATTGCGTTCAATTCTTCTGAAACTGTGCAGGAATATTCTTACAAGATTTGTGAAACCTGTTGTAAAAAGTATTGTTTCTGTTTTGGAAGTTTCTTACCATTGGCAAAACAACCAGAAAGAAGACAGTGAGCTAATCGTATGGAATTTAACTTCAAGAACTGTTGCAGAGCTAAAAGCTGAAGAAAAGGCAACTTTTTTCTCCGCTGCGAGGAAATTTTTGTCAGAGTATGTAATTTTATGTTGCACAAGTTTCCTATGCAAAATGATGTTGTAGTAAATGCTGAAGTGGCACAGGTAAATAGTTTGTGTGATGCATCATTTTCAATATTGAAATTCTGTGTTTATAAATTTCCATTTATTTTCAGTGCTTTAGATGATGAGGATGCAGACACTGCTATGGATGAATTACAGACAGAGTTTTGTGAATTACACCTGGAAATACTTGAAGATAATATAGCAAAAGAAGAAAGAGCTGATGTTGAGAGGAGTTTAATAGGAAAGATGTTGAGTGCCACCGGGAACTTCAAGAATCAAAAACTTACAAAAGTTATGCTCAATGTTTTAACAATTCCTCACAGTAATGCAGGCTGAGAGAATTTTCAGTCAGATGAACACTAGAACATAGTTCAGATCATCAATGTCTAATGCAACGTTGGACAGTCTCATGGTAGCAAAATCCTGACAGAGGGTTTGCTGCTATGAGCAAAAATGTGATCCTGAATTTCTTAAAAGAACCAAATCTGCAGCAACACAATGTTTAAAAAATAATAATTTTAGGCTACCTAAACAAACTGTGCTTTTGTTTCTTTTTGTTATTGTTATATGTATAACTATTTTTAAGTGATATTTCTTTTTAAAAAAAACTTCGGCTTTTTGCCATACAACATATTATTGTTCAAGAAAGAGAGATAAATCACAAGTATGAAGGAAAAGAGCAACAAAATTTAAAAGCAAATTTTTTTAAACTGTGAGTAAATTTTTAATGTGTGTGTTTGGGCTCAAGAACAATGTGGACTGTATTTTAACAAAAAAACATTTTGAGTTGCAACTTACCGACATGAAAACAAAGCTGAACTGGTCTTGTAGATTCTGGCAGTGCTGCTCCAGGCCAATGGCGCCACCATCGGCATGTCCAGTTCAGGCAATATCTGCGCTGAACCCATTGTAAGAAAGTGACTTGGAGTTAGTACAGAGAAGTCATTAGGGTCACTCGACAATGGGCACAGAGGTCTTGAATTGAGTGTTGCCTCAATCTGGGCTAATACAGTGCTCAGTTCTTCATATGTCAGCAACTGGGTCTCCACAACTTTCTTGAGGATGGACTTGACAGATTTGATACCTGCCTCCCAAAGTCCACCGAAGTGAGGAGCTGCTGGAGGGTTGAAGTGCCAGATAATCTTATGTACTGTTAAACTGTCTACAATCTGATTGCGAGTGTCACTATCGGCGAGAAATGTTTGCACTTCTTCCAGCGGATGACTGGCTCCAACTAAGTTAGTGCCACAGTCACTGTAAATGTTGGCACAGTGTCCACGTTGAGCGACGAACCTCCTAGAGGCTGCCAGAAATACCTCATTTGATAAATCTGAAGCAAGCTCTAGACGTATGGCCTTTGTTGCAAAACACACAAACAGACATATGTATGCCTGCAGCACACGAGGCTTTCTAATTCTAGCCATGATTATGGAGATGGGGCCTCCATAATCGACTCCGGTGTTCATAAATGTCTTGGCCTGGTGCACCCTTTCAGCTGGAAGACATCCCATGATTGGTGTGAAGGGTTTGGGATGGATTCGAAAGCAGCGTATACATTTATGATGGTGGCTGCGAATGAGATTCCTGGCACCAAGCACCCAAAATTCTCTTTGAAGCAGTGACTGCAGCATCTGGGACCCTGAGTGAAAAAACTTTAAATGAAGCTCATCAATCAGCAGCACTGCAAGACGATAATTTTTTGGGAGAAGGATTGGGGGTTTCTCTTTGAATTGCAATTCAGCCCTTTGCAGTCGACCACCTACCCTCAGGATGCCTTCAGAATCTACAAAAGGAGCCAGTTTCTGGATGAATGGAGAATAAGGTTGGTACCTGGCAATACAAGCAAACTCTTCAGCAAAATCTATTTGCGAGATCTTGATTAGGATATTCAAGGCCCTTTGCATCTCATCCAACTGAACTGGACCTGTGGTAGGTGACCCACCTGCACCAACTGCCTGCCTAAATCTGCAATACAGTGTAACTATTCGTTTTACCTTATTTAATTTTGACCGTCTTTCCATAGGAACGGTGACTGTGTCAAGGTGGCCTGCAGCACAATAGTTTGATGCTCTTCATTGCAGGTGGGGCTAAAATCATGAAGTGTACTCTGTGGCCAATGCTTCTTATCTTCACAGAACCAGGCAGGTCCTGACTACCAGAGGGGATGTGCGACAAGCTGAGCAGGAGTAAGACCATGAGAAGCACAATCTGCTAGATTCTGTTCACTCGGAACATGATGCCACCAATCGATAGAGGAAAAACTCTGAATTTCACTTACTCTGTTCCCAACAAAGGTTTTCCACACATATGGTGAAGCCCTAATCCACGAAAGTGCAACTGAAGAGTCAGTCCAAGCATATGTCTCTTCCAGGGGAAAAATTGATCACTTCTTATCCAACACTAAGCGCAAGCACCGAGCCAGAAGTACAGCAGTGCAGAGCTCAAGGTGAGGAAGTGTTACTGTTTTAAGAGGAGCCACTTTAGATTTAGCAAGCAGCAAATGGATGGTGACCACACTCATGGAAGACACTTGTCGAAGATACGCTACAGCTGCATACCCCTTGTCTGACCTGTCGGAGAAACCATGTAGTTCAAAGGTGGCATCTGCTTGCTAACAGTAATACAGCAAGGAATGGTTATGTTGGAACAGCAAGACAACTCATTTTGAATGGTTTCCCAATTCGTAATGATTTCGGGAGGAGCTGGGCAGTCCCAGTCAACACTTGCCAGCCACAGCTGTTGTATCAAATGTTTGGCTAAGTGTGTCAATGGTGACAAACATCCCAGTGGGTCAAAAACCCAAGCTCTGTCTGAAAGAATTCCACGTTTTTTCATAATCAGGGGTCTCGGCTGAATGTTATAACCGAAATTGTCTGAGCTGGGGTTCCATCACAGCCTTAGAATCTTGACATATTGGTCTTCTTCAAAGGAGTAGTGCGTACCCGAGAGTTGCACATCCTCCCGACACATGCCTTCTAGCACAGCAGGGCAGTTACTGGTGAACTTCCGGAGCTGGAACCCACCTCGCGAGAGCAACTGTTGTAGTTCCTGTCTCAGATTCACAGCAGAAGTGACATTTTTGGTTCCCGTGACTACATCATCGACATAAGTGTCAGACAGCAAAACACTAGCAGCACTCACATAGACTCCCTTCTCATCTTCTGCTAGCTGATGCAAAGCACTGAGAGCAATAAATGGGGCCGAGCTAACACCGTATGTAACGGTGTTAAGACGGTACACTTAGAGAGGCTGATAGTCAAGACTCCCTCCAATGGATGCGCTGGTAATCTCTGCGCATCAGCAACCAGAATTTGATGGTACATTTGTTTTATATCACCTGTAAATACAATCATTGGAATTTGAAACTGAAGCAACACTTCTACTACGTCCCTTTGAAGCATAAGTCCAGTCAACAATACATCATTCTAACACAAATCAGAACTGGCTTTCGCAGATGCAACAAACACGATTTGAAGTGTGGTGGTGGTACTATCAAGTTTGTGCACACAGTGATGTGGGATGTAATAGGAGTGACAAGATTTCACATCTGAACGGTCAATACAACTCATATGACCTGAGTTAATATAATCTTGCATAAATGAAACATAACAAGCCTTGAGATCTGGCTAGCGTTTAAAACAGCGCTCGAGTGAATGGAAACGATACAGTGCTGTGGAGTAGTAGTCTTCTAGGTCAGGGTCTGGGCTCTTGAAGGGAAGTACAACACTGTAGCGACCATTTTCATTACAAGCATAGCCTTCTGCAAACAACTTTTCACAGAGGACATCAATTGGTGATGGTGTTGGTTTATCAGGAGGCAGTTCTTTCAGTTTCCATAGTCGTTCCATCACAGTGTCCAGTGAGGCTTAACAATCTGGAAGCCACAAAGAATGAGGAAATACGTGATGATTGCAAATGAGGCAAACTGCTGTCAACCTTTCCCATCACGATCCTGCCAAAGTGTGTGTCGAGAGCTACAGTAGTACCAGGCGGTCCTCCACACTTTCTTCCTTTCAATAAGTAGGGAAGAGGGTCTGCCAACTGCAGATGGGCAAAATGGCTTCAGGCTTGGGGGTCTACAGGTGCAGATGGGAGGTGTCCTGTTATGTGAGGTAACACTAAAGCATCTATTGAAAATACTGTCCCTGTCTGTCCACAAGGCTTTAGCACACAAGATACCACACCACGAACAACGTTAAGTGGTGCCTGAGAGAGCCCCTGAAGTGGCTGAGTTTTCTTCCTACAAGAAATACCCAAGTAAGATAAGCCATTTTCAGAGATGAAATTGGCTTGACTACCAGAGTCCAATAACACTCTGATGGGTTGGAAGGTCCCTGACACATCTTATACATCAATAACAGCAGTTGACAGCATAACCACAGCACTGCTGGGTGTCTTTGAAAATGAGGAGCATACTGTCACAGTATAACTTGTATCACCATTCGAGTTGCTATCTGGCACATCTACGGAGTGTCCTGATCCATCTGAGACATCCTCTTGAGTGGATGGTTCCGGGAAGTGCAGCAGGGAGTGATGCCGTGACTTGCAGTGATGACATGAGACTTCTGAGGGACAGTTTCTGCACTGGTGCGAGGGCTGCAAACAGTTAAAACATAGTTTGAGTTCCTTGACAAGTACAAATTGTTCCTTGTGTGGCTTCTATTGACAGTGGGGGCATTTGTACAACAAATGTGATGTGTTGCACAAGCTGCAAGAAGGGATAGGTTTTACCATAAAGACACTGGATGAATGGTAACCTTTAGCCAGTTTACAATCTGCTGAAACCTGCACAGGTTTGATCTTTGAGGGTGTCGGCCTAGATATTGATGCAACTGCTTCCATAACACGGCAATGTTTTTCTAAAAACTGCACAAAGGACTTGCAAGTGGGGAGCTCAGTGTCTGTCGCGTCCATCTCCCACTGTGTTTGAAGTAGTGCATCCAGTTTCCTGCAAAGGATGGACACTAAAATTAAGCCTTAGTGCTGCACAGGAACCTTCAGAGCTTCTAGTGCTGTCACATTCTCTGTTACAACTGTTAGCATCTGTCACAGTGAGGTGAGCAATTCAGAGGATACTGTGGGTGCTTCCACATGCAAAGAAACAATTAATCTTTTGTTTGAATATCAGTCAGATAACTTCTATGGAAAGTCAAAATTTTCTCCTCACGTAGGTAATGCCTGAATCATACTTAATGGCTCACCATAAGGGACAACTTTAAATAGGACAACCTTTCGACTGGAGTTGGGTCGGGGTGATCAGCAACAAGAGCACTGAACAAGTTAGAGAAGTTCACCCAGTCTTTTGCACATCCACTGAATTGTGGCAAGGAGATGTTGGGAAGTGATGCATTTACCTTCCGTGTGCTGATAACTACTGCCTGTGCTGCCTCCGACTTGCTCGCAAGAGATTCTACCATTGCCATAATATCATAGTATTGATCTTCGAAGTTCAGCATACGGGCTGCATGTGCATCTTTATCGAAGCCTGTTAGTTGTTTGGCTGCCATTTCTACAGTAATGTCATCTGATTCAAAGTTATGTTTTATTTCCGGCATATCACGCACGGTTGCATGGAATAAATTCCTTTTGGAGGGAACTGTAGCAACACACTAGAGAGGCCAAGTGCGTGCTTGAGACGCCCTTCGGTCAATCGTAGATGCAGTGTTGCTGCTTGAGCATCGCCCATGATTAAAGTTGCTGCGATAGGCAATAACGTGTCCACAAACTACGTATCACAACACCAGAGTTGTGTGTTCATGTGCGTAGCGCAGCATAAAGAGAGATATGAAAACACCTGGCAGGAAAAATACATAACCTAACAAAAACACGTGATGGTGGCATCAATCTTCTAACTGTAAAAGATTGATGACATCAAGTTATAAGAATATACGTACCATTCATGTTAAGAGTGAAATACAAAAAAATTAAAAAGAATAATAAAAAACATTACTAAATCCAGAACACAGGAGCTGTCGAAGCCAAGTAATGGACGCAACAAACAAAGAAAACTGCCTTCGTGCGCACACAAACACAATATCCCAAATCAACAAACTTTGCTAATGTTCACTGTTTGTCATACTATACAACCCGAGTGTGAGTTGTAAAGTTGGCTGCCGATAACCACACTTTTCTGTCACGCACGTGCTCGCTATGCAAAACGAAATCACAACAGATATATGAGCCCACAATGAATAAAACAAATATTGAATACTCACAGCGGCGTATACCCGACCCAAAAGGACCAAATGTTTGTGCTCGAGAACAATGTAGACTGTATTTTAACGAAAAACATTTCAAGTTACGACTCACCGACATGAAAACAAAGCCGAACTGGTCTTGTGGATTCTGGCAGTGCCACTCCAGGCAGATGGCGCCACCATCAGCAGTCTTGCCACATTGTGGCGGGAAATTAAACTAGTTCAAACGGACCCATGGCACAAACAGTGTGTAATAATGTGTACTTGGTTTGCTGCTGCCCCCCTTTCCTCTTTGCTATGGTTTTTTTTTTTTTTTCCTCCCAAACATTGTGTTTTGTATTATATTTATTAATGGGAAAATCTCCCTCTTTTTGAATGTCCAAAGTTGGCAGGTATGCAGTCTGTACCCTGGTTAGGGTCTGGGGGGCCCTAATGTTTTACTACAAATGAATCCAAAAAGCTAAAGGGCCTGGTTCTATGAATTCAATGATGAAGCTGATGATTAAAACTTAAATCGGAAACACTTACATTGTGCAGAGCCTCAAAGTCTTTCTTGGTAATATAGTGGAGCGTATCCTTTCTTTTCCAAATACTCTGAACATTCAGAGCTCTAGAGGGAATGTGACTCCTCAGTACATCCACTATCTCGTTTATACTGAATCTGGAGGTAAACTCCACCCAAAAGTGTAGGTGCGGGAAACCTCTCCAAGGTCCAACCTCTTCTGCATTGCCTCTCCAAGGCAATGCAGAAGAGGTGGATGGGGAAAAGAAGCATGAAAGGCCTTCGTGAAAGGCGCATGAGGCAGAGTACCAAAGAACTGGGTTCTGGGTTGGGTTCTTGCGCACATGGCAGCCTTCCTTACTGGTACTAGGCAGTGGGGAAGGAGGGGGAACTGGCTCTGCTCTAGCCGGACCTTGCTCCTGGGCGCTATTGGCGCAATTCAAACTTAGTTTTGGTCTATCACAAAGGGAAGCTTTTGCTAGGTCCACATTATTCAAAGTTTATTTGGCTAGACAAACTAAGTATGTTGATTATACTGAAACCAAGTTGGCTATGAACGTTTAACACAGAACACGTTCTAGCTCAAGGCATATACTTAGCATGTATATAATTAATGGGAGGAATACAAAACCAACTTTTTAGAAAATGCGTTATCCTTGGGAGACAATGTAAAATTATGACTACGTTTCAACAAAAGTGTATGGAGTAGATGAATGTGCTAAACTAGTTAATTTGAAATTAAATTTTGGTTAGAACAAAGGACTGTACTTGCTGGTTCCACATTGTTGGAAGTCTTAGTGATTAGACAAACAAAATATGTAAATTATACTGATACCAAGGCGCCTATTGCTATTAACCCGCAACACATTTTGGCTTATAAAGGTTTCAATTTTGGTGTTTTTATTAGCGATAAGCAGGCTATTATTAATATAGTACCTTGCCTAGTTGTTCTCGTTAAAAATAAAATTTGTATGGAGGAAGGTTGTTACAAGAATTATAAAAATAGTAGATTTTAATGGTATGAAATTAATAACTTTTATAAATATTTGTCTATAGATGGTGAAATGAGTTATAATAGAAGGGAGAAGAGAACTTAATTTGATATTACTGAACCTAGGTTGCCAACAAGGGGTTTCTCTGTCTCGGAAGATGCAATAGCAGGGGGTGAGGGTAACACCAGGAGGTCAGCACTCAAACTTATATGCAGAAAAAGCGTGGTTAAAGAGTCATGTAGTAGCGTGATAGCTTTGGTTGGCATCCGGGCAGAGTGGCGTTCTGCACCTGGAGTAGCGCACGTCGGCCCTGAACTAAAGAGTGCGGGTTCTATTTATACTCAAAGCGCGAGGTGAGCATGGGGGGGTCACGGGGAGGCAGAGAGAGAGAGGTGTGGAGAGGTAGCAGCGGAGATGGCAGAAGGCTGGACTGTATTCCCCTCCAGGGCCGGAGGAGTAGGCGTATGCCGAAGTATAAAGTGGGCTGTCGACCAGCATGCAGCGGCAGCTGGTCCGCAAGCTAACCCTGGCTTCACAGCAGGTATATTTACTTTATATATATATACACACACACATTTGTATGTTAACAGAAGAATATAAGGCTTGTAATTCATGATGGGGTGCCAGTGGCATGTACGGCATAGCGCTCTTCTTGGGAAGGGCTGTGGCGATGCTAGATTGGGCTTCGCCCATGGAATTCCCATTTTTATTGTGCTTATTAGTTAAACTTTGTTCACAGATAACGTACAGCACTCTTTTTACCTAACATATAGTTTAATAAATTGAGAAGTTGTATTTTATTAATGTACATTCAGATCCTCATGTACTGAAATTCTGTATGTTTGGAAATTTTTTTGACAGTCCCCTGAAAGAAACTGTATATAGAGTCCACAGTATGCTGCTGGCATGGTAGATATGACAATCTGTGTTTGCTATTTTTACACACTGTGATTTTACTGATATTTGCATACAGTGTTTACAAAGTATGTATGTATATTTTTCTGTGGTGTGTTGAAAAGTGTAAAAAGGAGTAGCACATGGCGCAGCTTGTGTGTGCAGGAATGTAATGTGTGTGTGATGTTGTCGCAATGACTGTTGCAGAAGCTGGAAGAACAGTTTGCACAGCAGCTGGAGGAACAAGAGCAGCTATTGGGGCCGCCATCACCGCTGCCCGCCGACCTGCCTGACCTTCCTCCCCCCTTGCATCTCTTCCCCTCCACCCGCACCAGCCTCTCCTCTGTCTCCGAAGGCTGACCATGCATCTCTCCCCTCTACTCTCGCCCATTCCCATTGCTTTTTATACTCATTTATGTACCTCTTTATCTTTTCCTTTTATTTTCATTTGGTTAGTCATTTCAGACTCTGCTGTTGTGGCAGAGCCATGTGTTATACCTCCTCAGGTGTAGGTTTTATTTCTTTGTATCATGCTATGTGGGCATGCTCAGTGGTAAATGCTGGAAGCTGCTCACCAAGAAGAGTGGGGCATGTTGTCTGGTCGGCCATGTTATGTGAAAGTGAAGAATCATTGGTGAAGCTGTGCATGTCGTCTAGTATCTCTCCTGATGAATTCTTCACTAGTCCCGGAGAAGTCACTTCTTGTTACATTTTGGTGTGGAAATATAGACTTGTTAATGCCATTGAAAAAACTTAATTCTAACAGTATCATAGTTTTTATAGGCCTCTAGAACTCGTAAAAGGCATTTGGCAGAGTCTTCTATGAGAGGTGAAACTGTGGTGAAAAAACACCAAAAACAGTGGTATCATGACCCCACAAATTTTTTTTATTGGCATAAATATATGAAAATATGCTGTAATTGATGAGCTCTGTAGTGTGTGTGTGTGTGCGCGCGCAAACACTTATACTGAAGTTATGTAAAGTAAGTTATAACTGGGAAGCGCGTTGATTTTGGGGCTGCAGTTTTTGCATTCTGGCCCACAGATATGAAAGTGTTTTTATTTGTGACAAATTCATGTGCATTATTTATGAATTATAAATTTTGTTGTAAAATTGCTGTGAAGTACTTGAACACCAATATAATTGAAAATGTCTTTTTTTAACAATTTACAATTGCTTTCATTAATCAGTGTTTGCTAAATACCACAACTGAAATGATCCTGACTACTGCAAACTGTTCCAGGTTTTCAGTTTTATATTTTAAGGCAGACTGACTGTCATCTGATGTCAGCCATGCCTGTTGTGTATAGCACGTAGCGTTCTAACTGTTTACCATGCTGAAAGGCATCACTTGCATAGAAGTTATCTGAAGAGCTCCTTTGTAGGTTGTAGTGGCTGACTAGCAAAGCAAGATGGAATGTTCTGCCTTGTCAGTGTGTGGCTAGTCAGTTAGTTCACGAAGATGTTCTGGGTGCTTACTTTTCTAAGCTCGCCATAATTTTTTAATGCTGAGAGAACAATTTTTAAAAAGTATATTGCGTTAAAGTTATAGTTTTTGTGTTTAGACACACTCCCAGCAGCAGCACCAGCACCAGAACATGTTTAAACATGCCCTATGTCAGACCCACTCCTCAAAAAATTCAGCCAGAGGTTGTTCTCCACCAACCACCCATTCCACAAACCATGAGGGGATGAGTCAAAGCTGTTTTTACCGTGATGAGATGCAGTCGAAGTTAGCAGAGTATGTTCAGTGTGTTTCTCCCCTTTCCAGAAGGTCATTTCCCCTCCATTTTGGGTGGGAAGTCATTGACTCTTTGACTGCAAATGGTACACTCTATAGAGGCTGTCAGCCTCACACGACCAGCCGAGAGAGAGAGAGGATACCATTGTAGTTGTTAGGCTACCAGTTCCTCTCTTACCAGACATATAAGGGGAGGAAGCAATATTGTGCCTGGTCAGAACAAGCTACATTGGTACTCTGGAAAGAAAAACAGAATTTATGTTGGAGGCATAGTATTTTGACACCCCCTAAATTAGTCAAGATTATACACATGCATAAAACACACACACACAAATTTAACCGAACTTACAAATTAATACACATGTACAGAACAGTGCCATATTATAATACAGACATTTATAAATACATACATTTTTGAACATGCCATAGGGATTGTTGGTACGCAAGTATCCATTTTACCTTATATTTTGTTCGGTTATGCAGTTAATCTTTACAAAAAATCTTAGCATACTGTAATAGTCAAGCATACCTGAAGGCAGTGCATATTTGCCTCCCGCTAGGCTAGGAAGAATGGTTACACATGTTGTTCCAACAAATGCTGGCTGCAATGTGCGAGGGCACAGTGGATGCCATGCTTGTTACACGTAGAATGTTGGTATAAATTAACAGTCAGCACATTTTTACAATGAACGGATGTCCGAGCAACATAAGTTCTCTTCATGTGATGTGTGGAGGAGGTGCGACTCATAGCAGTAAGTTTATATTACTGTAGTGCTGCACTGGTAGGTATATTCTTGTGCATTCGGCAAGCAGACAAACGTACTCTGAATTTATTTCTGGAAAATTCTAGGTAAAATAGGGTACTATGTTATGTCCATGTTCTAAACTTTCCTTCTTACTTATGCTATTCTACACTACTCTGATGCAGTGTTTGATTTAAAACAATAAATCTGCCATGTGCATGCGCAGGTCACCTTGCAACAGCATACTTCAATGATCCCTCAACTAAACTTAGTCCCACTCCAGTCTGGGTTAATGAATACAATATAGTTAGTCCAGTCTTAGTACAGGCTTACCTCTGATCAACTCCAAGAAAGATGATCTCCAGTTCATACCGGGACTATGATCTGAATACAAATAGGGCCCTAACAAATGAGCGATAACCAAACAAATAAACAAAATTGTCATATGGCAAAAACAGATTGTATAGCAAGATTTTTAATATCCAATGTAGCCAACACAGTATTTACTTTCAATATGCGTGCTGCCTTCAGGAAATGTGCCCTTCAAAGGGCAGGGAAACTTACGCAAGGGTTGGGTTGTAGAATAATAAATCAAGAATAAAATAGAAAGTAAGGCAGAACATTACCAAGTGTTGGCAGCTCTTTTAGTAGGCTTTGAGAATTTTACTTATTCTAAAGTTTTTCTACACGGATGTGTCTAATTAGAGCGCTAGTGCTTCAACAGGTGAACAGTTGGTAAGCAGTTTAACCTCGATGCCTAGAGTATTGATGTGTGTTGTCATGTTTCAGGTTTGTAAATCTTGACTGCCTGCTTTTTTTGTGTGTAACATTCAGGCTTACTTTTATGATTGTGATGGTTATTTCTCCCTTCCCAAATGTTATAATCACCCAAATGATTTTTATGGATTTAAAGAGTTTAACATATTTGTAGGGTATAAAATAAGCTGATCCCTCATGTTTTTACAAGTAGTTTATGCCACAGTATGATCCTTCTACCTGGCGAGTGAATTTTGTCACAATGTATTTTAATGCATGTTTTTCAGATTACCGTGCTAATGTATTCAATATTTAGTTTTTTTTTTCTTTGGACAGAAGGCACGTTATTATGTTTAGGACCACACCCCTCCCCCCTCCTACAATCCAACCAAACGCCACCCACCCCACCCCCCATCATCACCACAGAAATTGTACATACATTATTTTAAAGCCATTCATCATGGCCATAAAAACATACATTTCTATATAATTTTGTCTTGAAACAAAATAGCAGAATGTGCACCAGACTTCCACAGGTGACTGCTTTGATCTTAGCTTCAGGTTATTCACCTGTAAAACATCACTATTGTAGTGGCATGGTTGCATTCACAAGAAAAGAAGACTGCATACTGGTTCAGTGTATTGTGACTAACTTCTGGCATTTGGATGAACACACCAGTGTCACTGAGCTATTCTAACAAGTACTTGGAGTGGACTGCAAAATAGACCAGCGCTGGGTAAAGCGAGGTGAACAGAGTGATGTGAACACAGCAGTGTTCTATTGCAAGTGCCCCTTTCTCCCTCTTGACAGTTGCTTTGTGTGCATGTGCCTTTACCAATATTGTAACATTTCATAACATCAGAAGGTAGCTTCAGACATCATGTGAACATTTTCACATTCTACAGTCAACTTTCAATTCTAAGACCTCTGGAATAACAATTCTCTTGAAATGAGTCTTTTCCCAGTAACCGTGAAGGGTCATAGAATCAAGAGTTAACTGCAATTGGTTTAAAGATTCACTTGGTTTTAAGCTGCTCTGTAGAGAGAATGCATTGTCTTGCATTTTTGAAATACGAGACAGTAAAATCTTCATCATTGCTCATTCAAAATACTTTCTTCTGCATATATATTCCTCCCATTTTGATTTCACTGTGTTACAAATTAAGGCATATGTAGATTTTCTTAAAGCCAGTTTACGATGAAAAACGTGTATGTAATGAATGTGTATGTATCAGAATAAAATAACACATTGTTACAAAACGGTTCATGGTAAGTGTGTATGTCTCGTGTAGGAACATCCTCAACCTGTAGATGTGTTGAAAAATTGCATTATTATTTTATTTTATGTTATGTATGTAATCCCTTCAACCAACATAATTAATGGATGAGAGAAGAATAAGAAGTAATTTATTGCATTTAATAGAATATCTTAAGGATTTTTGTAGTGCTGGGCTGATGCTGATAGCGCAGTATCTGCCAATATTTATAATATTGGTATCATAAGAATCTGACAAAGTAAATCCAGGTACTCTGTGCAGGTACTGTAGTTTAACTATGCTTGGCCATAACAGCAGAGGATAATAAATAGGGTGGTGACTTTGTAGTAAGACAGGCTCAACTGCCGCTGTTTTGAGACAGCAGTTGCCATTCTTTATGTTAGAACTAAACTGACAGACTGTCATTCAACAACTGGGAAGGGCAGGCAGAAGAAACCACCCTACTCCCACCCCTCTCTAGCCTGCTGTGTAAGAGAGCAGGTCGCTGAAATACCAGCTTTATAGGCGTCACACTGCAGCTCCACTTGTCATTTCATTATTTCAGTAGTTTAAATCTTTTAAAAGCAACATGAAATCTGACATTCAATACCTAGTAACTGGCAGTGCTTCAGTTTTACTCTCAGTAAAATAAGGATATGCTGAATTTAAAAACTATTTTGAATATTCTGAATATAAACAAAGTTGAATTATTCTGAGAAATGTGGTACACAACCTTGTAGATTTAATATTTTTGATTTTACAAGTTTAAAATATAAATAGTTTCAGTTGTCCTGACCTAAGATTAAAAATGTACTGCTGGAGTTTTTTTTTTTTATTATTATTTTTTATTCTCTGATTTTGGAGAATCTATGTGAAATTAATTTACCTATTGTTTGTATGTTTACTTAAAGCATCAAATAGTTCATTAGTATGACACTGACTTTAAAACAGATTTCCATCAGCATACTTTTAGTGCTAGTAGAAGTCTTTCAGTTCATTGCTCATAATATCTGGTATCTGTAGTATCTGCAACAAAGTATCAGTATTTAGGATATCTGCAAAATCTGATATCAGCCCAGCACTAGTTTATTTATACCTAAAATGTGGCTGAATTCTATGTAATAATTAATTGTATTATCATGTGTTATGTCATTGTCAAATCCTTTGCAATATGTGCTGACAGAGTAAGAAAATAAAATGAAATGCTATTTACTTCACTAAAATAAAGTTAGGTATTTTCTAGTAATGTATAATTGGGTATAAATGGGTACGATGAGCACATTAGCTATGAACCACAAGTTTTGTAAACATGCTATGTAGACATCTCTTACGTAAATCAAATTGCCCGTACTGACCTAGTCATGCTTCTCAATTGCTGAACAATAAAATATGGTGGGAATAGGCCGCTAGGCTTCTAAAGGCTGTTCATGGTAAAGTGAGCTTATTTTCTATTTTCAACCCATTGTGTATCCTTCAGCCGTATCTCAATGTAAACACTGCCATGTGGTGTATGTTTAACCAGCTTTTCATAAGTCCGCTGTATTTATTTATGTAACAATGCAACATGTGATTATCTATTGTAGTGTATACTGTAATTTCGGTAAATAATATATCTTTGCGAACACTAGTGTGATTTTTACGATTCAACATTTAGGGGCAGAATTAAAGAATACTGTGTGCTTAAAACACTTTGTAATAAAGTGTTATTTTATTTAAGTAAAATACTACACAATTCTGCATACAATACAGCCATGATAATATTTACTGACAATAAATTTTGTACTAATAGTAGTGTGCAGTTTCTACTAACAGTGATTTCAAGCACAGATAACACCCTAATTAATCATTGTATACATATACCCACACTATATGTAAGCAAATGGTTGGTTTTTCTACGACGAAGTTACAAATTCCTAAAATAGTTATAAAACCTGTGTGGCTAAACCAAATTGATCCATGGTGATATTAATCACTAAATGAATGTTTCATGAAAATCCGTCAAAATTAATTTTGGTTTTTACAGGGTCTGATGGCATTTAAAGGTTGCGATAACATGCCTTACCAGAAAATCACTAATTAAATAATACCTAACCGACGACGGCATGTTTCATGAGATTCCATTTACTCATTTAATGCAGAATTAAATTCTCATTGCCGAAATTAAGGTTAATTCGTGGCCAGAATGCTTACTGTTTGTCGCCCCAAACACGTTGAAAAGTTTAACAATAATGTTTGGGAACTGTGTCAACATATTAGAAGTATAAGAGAAATGTTCATGTAATACAAGCAGTTTCATAATGTTATTTGTTAAAATAAAATATATATAGAGGTATCTATTCTTGACAGTCACATGATTAATAAAATTCTTCCATAGAAGCTCCAAAATTGTGTCACAGTACGGCTAATATAATTAAATACACATAACTGAAGTTTCTTTGCAGTTTTAATTTATCAACTCTAATTACATGTAGACACTGGCCAGGTCGGCATGTTACGTGAAATGTTGAGTCTTCCTGCGACTAAATAAAGAAATGTTCATAATCTTTCAGGTGTCTGTCTCATCAACTGTCGATCGTAGGGTCTGCGCCTACCATGGTTGTAACGGGTAACGGAGAATCAGGGTTCAATTCCGAAGAAAGAGCCTGAGAAATGGCTACCACATCCAAAGAAGGCAGGCGCGCAAATTACCCACTCCCGGTACGGGGAGGGAGTGACAAAAAATAATGATACGGGACTCACCGTCCCCGTAATCTGAATGAGTACACTTTAAACCCTTTAACGAGTATCCATTGGAGGGCAAGTCTGGTACCAACAGCCGCGGTAATTCCAGCTCCAATAGCGTATCTTTTGTAAAAATGTTATGAAGTAACAAGAAAAGAATAACCTTAAAATTCAATTAATATTTTAATGAAACTAGATTATCGACCATTTCTGCAGAACTCAATCTAATTTTTGTGTATAAATAAACTTTTAAATAATTAGTGAAACTAAATTTAGAAGTGTGTGTGTGCGTGTGCACACACACACTTCTGATGAATCTGATGTTACATTAAAATTTTCATTAACACAAAACAAACAACTTGACCAAGAAAATTGGTCATTTTACTAATGTTGACGCACACTGAAACTATATAAAAACCCACATTACACTTGAAACAAACATCCTTAGCCTACTTCTGTTTCTTATTGAGGAAGGGACTACAACTCTTCACAGTACTTCCAGCTTCGGTTCTTCCTCTCCTGTCTGTTCCATGTGTTGTGACGCAGCTAGAGTAAACGAGTTGTAGGTAGTTTTCCACTTTTCTGTATCTAAAAAATTATTGTGCGAGTGTTACGCAGCTGCAATAATTGTGCCATTAAACACATTATGAAAATAGTGGATTCCTGATTGTTTTTCAGTGGACCAACAAGGAAAAACAAAGAATGCTAGAAACAGATGGATGCGGACTTGGATTTTAAGCCCAGTCTACAATTGACATGGCGCACGTAACATGCATAGGGTAAAGAAGTAAAAATCTGTACTTGAGATTGTAACGTCCACAACTAGTATTTGGTGTTATTTGCGTGACTTTGTATTAAGATGGTCATCTCTGAATATCTTATGCCAAGTTTTTTACGTCGGCCAATGAAAATGTGAAACGTCATAAAAACTGCTGTAGCCAACTTATGCATGTAAAAATCCTTGCGCTGGAAAAATTATTTCCTATCTGTTGCTGTTTCTAATTGGATATAAAAGATTTTTTTTTCTTTTGTGTTAACCCGGATTGTAGACAAGCGGTTTCGCTTGTTATGCTATGTAAGTAATGTTATCTAAGGCAAGTAGATGTGGACAGGACCTAAGACCTGAGAACTACCATACATAACCTCAATATACATTTTTCTTTAATCCAAAAGCCTAAAGATTTTAATAAAACAACTTATTTGAGTCATTTTATAATATATATTCACTTTAAATTAAATACTGCAATTTTTGATTGGAGCAAAATTTAATTTTTATTTATATTAAAATTTTCGTTCAATGCTCCTTTGTTTGCTGAGCAATGCTTTATCCCTCTTAAAATTACCATAACCACAACTGATTTATTTGCAGTAATTTTTTGCCAATCATTACTTGCTAATCTTTTTCAAACCTTTACAATTCTAACCAAACATGCAGCCGATAGTGTCCGATAATAACCACGCCCATTTAAAATATTGCCACGTTTCTAACCTCATTCCAATTTCTGTTTACAATATCAAAGCCATTGGTGTGGAATACAATGTCTGAGTTTGTGAGATTCGTGCTGCCAACCTGAGTGCAGTAAACACACAAGAAAAATAAGTATCTGAATGGTTTCTCATTGTGACCAACCTACGAATGTAGTAAAGACGTAGGAAGAAGCAGAAAAATTGTTTTGGAATGTAAACAATACCTTCGTTGGCACCAGTTATCAACTATCCATTTCTTGCATTCATGTAGCGTTCAAAAACGAATGATGCATGCAATCTTTGGCAAATGTACCAATGGGAATTACGGTGTAATGTAAATAATGGGAACGAATCATAGTAAATCCACTGTATTTCATAATTAAACTATTGTCCCGAATGTATTTTGTCTTTTAGGCAGAAGATCTGATCAATGGATGCTGGGAATTTATGTTTTAAGAGTTGTATCATGCCAGTTTTTTAACATTGTTTATATAGGATAGTTGTTAGGATCGTCCAAAACAGAAACTGATAAGCGAAAATATAATAAACTGAGTAGCAATAACAAAGTTTCACTATTATGGAAATTTTGTAAACTTGTGATTGATGAAAAAATATGAATGGTAAATACCATTAGCACAATGTTAATATTCAATACTTTCGGATATTTTCATGGAATACTCAATACTGTAAAGTATCGAGGCATCGAGGATCCCATCCCTATTTAAGACTTGGAACTACTACTCTTAATTCACTGCCAACTTTACTGCGAGTATTATGGCCATTGTTCACATTAACATGTGTGCAGTTATGGACAGGGTCCCTTTCTTCTCCCCCAAGATTTAAAGAGTGCTCGCTTTATCGTGAACCGCCTATAATTACAGTGTAACAAAGGAGACCGAAAATATAAGTAGTACTCAGTGGATGGTACCCATTGTACTAATTGTTACACTGACAAGTGTTCCAATTCTGTAAAACCATTTTTTGAGTTTAAAGAAGTTTGCAGATGATGTATTAGTAACACGTATCTTAAGAAATTATCTTTCAGTCTAAATTTTTTGGTCCCTCTACTAAAGTTTTTGCAGCTTAGTGTAACGCTTGCATCGTTACCTCTTGAATGTTTACCCAGTCGGTGGATTAGGCTAGTTCCAGAAACTTAATGCTGTGGCCATTAGTACCTACAAGAAATAATGTCAATTGTAGGTCAAGGATCACCACGTCTGTCTCAAACCACCTATTATTGGTACAAATGATGGAATGTTTGTGTGTCATTATTATTAAAAATGATTGAATGTTTGTTTCGAGAATGCAAAACTTAAAGGAAGAAACTGTTCATGTCAAGATGTATGTTCAAATGTGTTTTGTGATGAAACTCGTAAAATAAAGAGAAAAAGAAAGTGAAAAAAGTTATGTATTTAATTTGTTGGTGCAGTATTGTGTCAGTAGCTTGTTAACTTTTAAATCATTGTATATATACATAAGCAAACTGTAATATATATATATGTAAAGCATAATATGTACATTGGTTTGTTGATATTTTGTACTGAAGGCTTGTATATATACACACACATTCTGTCCATTAGCAATATTCTGTCAACAGCCTATTATAAATATTGTAACATACCAACATTAAGAGAGAATCTCTAGCCTTAGTAATGTCTGTAAACTCGTGTATTGACTATTCAGAGTTTGTATTAATTATTAATAAATTAAAAATTAACTGTGAACAAATGTAACAGTTTATTGAAAGATAAAGTGCATTCTGTGAATCCTGTTGTAAGTATGCCAGGTTTGCAAAGTCCAGGAGATACCAGATTGTAGTGATCCCCTTCCTCCTAACACTCGTCTTATGTTCTCTCTACTTCTTCTCTCTTTCATCACTGATGTCTCGTAATACGTAGATGCTGTGTGAGGGATATCACACAGAGAAGTGTAGTTCATAATTATTGAACTAAGTGGAGAATTCTCTAAACACAACACTTTTATTAAGACATTAATTATGCAATGAAGAACAAAACATTTAAAGTTTAACAGAACAAGATGAATCATTAACTCCTTCAACTGATATACACTAAGTTTGCAATTACTAACGTTTATACAAGTTGAGATTATACGACCGAACCTTGCCGGGAATTATTATTCAATTAAACTAATGGAGTAACGTGGTGTTGAGAAATAGACTTACGCCTAACTGCCAAGCGGAATTACGCTCACCATATAGAAAAGTCTGTAGAATGGTCCAGAGCTCCTCTTAGGCCTGTTTGTAGTGATGCCCTCTTCGTTGTTGGCTCCGACAATTACACGCCACCCTGCTTCAATCATTTTGCTGTGTCGGGGGGGGGGGCGCATGCTCACCATATATAGTCTTCAGGTAGTGGGTCATGCGGTGCTTGTTTTGTCAACAGGTGGCTCGATCCAAAAGCTATATCCCATTGAACTTCAAGTTAACTGTGCAGGCCCCTTAGTTAGTCGAAATTGCAGCCATCCCAGCTGCTGCAGTGTAAGGTATCAGCTGGAGTCATCCTGGGTGTGTGGCAAGGTGGCCAAGGAGCTCAGACCCTGGAGTAAGGTCGTAGACGAATGGTGGCATGCGTGGATTTGTTTGGTAGCAGTAATGAAGACGCAATACTAAATTCAAGGCTACGTTTTATGAGTAAGAACTGGGTTAGTACTCAGAATTGAAATAGTTAATGTGATTTTATAACTATTGGCAAGGCAGGTAAGAATGCAAAACAACAGTGTGCTATGTTTGACAAAAATGTAACATGGCAATTGGTATAAGATATACATACAGTGAAATCCTGTACCTACAAGAGTTCATAAAAGTATGAAAAACTGACTTAATTACGAGTACTTGTAACATCAGATTCATCACAAAAAAATTGAGTATTAATTTTATGGAAAACATAGGGTGACTGCTGATATAAACATGGTGGGAATTACAAATATAGCTAGATGATGTGAGCTATCACTTATATAGTAATAAATGACGGTGTCTGAGTTAAAATATGATTTTAATGTTAAAATATGTATGTATGAAATTTATATTCAGATGTGATAGTGGGGTACGTCATTACAGTAGCAAAAATTATTCGCAAAAAGTTACTATTCCATACTGTATTTACTAGCACTATTCTCACACGTTTTGCAAAAAAAATTATTCCAAAAAATTAGGGTGCGTGAATTATACAAGGAATTGCCGAGACACGTGCATGTAAACATTAAAACGAGGTCTACTGTACTTGTATGTTGTGGCTGATTGCTAGCTGCTTCCTCTACATTGTCAGTTGAAATAATGACAGGAACAAAATAAAGATATAAAGGACAATAGTCAGTACTACTGCACATTGTTTTTATTTTACAGTGCAGCTAAATGTAGAAAAAAGGTGTGTGTAAACATCTGTAATGGCAGTGCAACTTTTTCAAACATGGTGACTTAGTAGGAAAAAAAAATATTTAAGCTACATACATTTCAAATCATCCCGCAATACCAAAAGATGATAAGAATGTCTGTGTTTATGTAAACATTATTAGCAAATTTAACTCCACACATAAACCAGCAAATTTTAAACATTTATCGATAACAAATCCTGAGCCACACACCACAGTGTTTCCATGAATGTTCAAACAATCATCTGCTCATGCTCGTATTGATCCAGTGCCTCTGTTCTAACTAAAATGCCAGTACCCATATTATACCGGCCATCTTGTGAAACCTATACCGCACACAGCAGAAACTTCCACATATTTTCAACCAATCATCTGCTTGCGCTCGTATTGATTCTCTGTCGCTCTTCTAACTAAATGCCTTGACAAAGGATGCAAGTGCAGGTCGGACAAAGCTGCGACGTTGCCACTTCTCATGGGGTGTGGCTTATACACGTTTTACGAGATTAATTAAACTAAATGCATTTGAATCACTTGAGAAACAAAAACACTAAATAAACCCTCACTCACTGTAACCAAATAATTAGCCTTGGTAGTATTGTGAAGTGGGGGGAGGGGGGGGGGGATTAGGTTAAAAGAAAAAAAAAACGAAAAGGGGAGATGAAGTAAGGGAAGGAGACGACGAAGAGGTCGCTGAAATCTCAACGCAAATGACTGAAGCTCCACTTCGAAGTCTCAAAAGGTACAAAATTCACCAAATATCACCATCCAAACTTAATGTCGACGGCTCACCTTAATAAATAGGGGTCTTCAGGGTGCCCTCAAATACCCTAGACATGCATGTGTATATGTATATATACTGTGACCAATCTCAGTCAACCAACCATTATTTAATCTTTCCCACTATGGGACAACATGGAGGTAAAACACTCGCACAGGCTGCAAAGAGGTATAGAAAGGAAAGAAAGAGACGGAGGTGATATGGATATAGGAATCAGGATTGTGTAATGACTCTGGGTGGTGCTGCTAAAATTCCTACTTATGAATACATCTACGTGTATCCAGAAAACTTTCTCTATTATCAATTATTTAATCTGTAGTATTGCTGGAGTGCTGAATAAAACCTAATAGAATTTTGAAGAAACTAAGAAAAGGGCTTATCATAAACTTCAAAACTCTAAAATTTATTGGCTACCTGGTTAGGGTACGAAAAAAATGAAACACTAGTTTCAAAACAAAAAGATATACAGATAAACAATTTTTTATTATCAAATATTAAAGTTAAACATAACAATAAAAAGTGGATGTATCTTTTCAGCTGCAAATGAGTATTATTGTGTAATTTAATAACAAAAAGAATTAAAACAGGTTACTGAGTACTTTGAAATATCTCTAAAGTATGTATTAGGCAACCAAAACAAGTCTTTCATATGCTTGAGACAGCACGAGTCAAGAAAAATATAAAATGATTCTGTAAACAGAGAGTAGCGTTTTGATTATTCTTTATAAAAAAAAAGTAAAGAATAAGAAAACTATTTAATAGGCGTAAAGGATTGTACGTGATACTTTCAAATAATAATATAAAAAAAAGTTTGACAGAAAATAGTCTCTCGCATGACTAACTTTCCAAATGTAAACACTAGACTCCACAATTAATAACTATGTACACAACAGTCTCAAAGTAGCTAATTACTGCAAAGGATTGGCAAGAGAAGCAGGAATTATACACAAATAATATCCACAACTTTACAGCGCATCTAGAGAACAAAACAATTGTGAAACTGTCAGGAGTACCAACTGCTAACTTCAAATAAACAAGGGACAAAAGACACGACCAACCGACGACGGCTCGTTACACACCAATATTGAACTACTCACCTCTGAAAAAGAACATCTATTACACCATGAAAAAAAATTAACTCACCTTCAACAATACTTCTGAAACAACAGTAACTGCACCTCTCATCTCGTAGCTGCGTACATACCAACTGGCTCTTGCCAATCTCTGTACTTACACTCTACCGCATCTCCTTGCCTACTCTCTAAACCTAACTTATCCTATGACTTAAATTTATAAGATTGATCAGGGCCATCCTTCCCGAACTTTCGGAAAGGAATGTACCGACCAATCACTAACCTAAGTAGCAAAAAGATAAAATCTACAACATAACTTACTCTGGAAGATTTCCGAGCTGCTCCCTTGACCACTGCTGGGTGATGCACATGCACAACCTCCGCTCACTCCTACATCACTCACTCACTCAACTGCTCTCCCTGCCCCATTCGTCCTGACCTTCCTTTTGTCTGCCTCGCCTCGGCGTTCAGCTAATCAGCGGGCGGCATCCCCCTTCTGGCCTCAGCCAGACCATAAAGGAGGTATGTAACTGTGTTTCCCTTTCCCCGGAACCATCACACCTCGCCAGGCTAGGATCAGCAGGAAGTCTTCCCCCTCACCCCGGGCACAATCCTAACTCTGGCCAGCCACTGCCGCAAAACACTGCGTCGCAGCTCGCCTCGAACCTTCCACACGGCACACAAAAATGTGCGAGGCACAACTGGCATCTGCTGAAGCCTCAATTCCTCGCATGCCAAGTTCCTACAAATTATCATCAAAACTACCAGAAAAGAACAAAAGTGTAACTTTACTTTGTTCGAGAAATTTTGATATTGAGAACAGTAAAATTCACAGCGAACACAATAACAAGCAGATTCCTAACCCGATCAAGGGAGAAAATTCCAAGTGTCCCTAATCGTGAATTGAAGAGAAAATAAGTCAAATCATATGAAAAAAAAAAAAAAAAAAAAAAAAAAGTATACCCTCTGAACAAAAAATATAATTTAATCCCCTAAAACAATTCCTATCCTGAAAACTAATCAAATGAACCTCCAAACCTAACGTGTCCAAACAAAAAATATAAATAAATAAAAAATTACTCAAACTTTTAAGGGCATAGTATGGTACTCTATGACGGTGTATTAAAAAACTGCTCTAAGTACAGAATTCTCATAATAGGCCATACTCGTAGGTAGGGGATTTCACGATATTACAATAAGTGAATTCATGAGGTCGACCTGTACTTAAGAATACTTGCGCACGTTGTGTAGTGGGACCACAGGATAGGAGGAGGTACATCCATCGCCACATTTTATAATAATAAAGTAACCCCCAAAGGCTAGACGTGGGCGTGGCTAAGAGGATGTTTGAAAAATGTGCGAGCATGGTACTAGTTCACTGTACAACGTGCCAGGACAACTTTTACGCTTAAAGAATTTACATTATTGCAAGTTAACATGCCAGCTGGCTGAAACCTTAATTCTGGAAAAATATCGTGAAAAGTAATAGTTAAAACAAAAGGAAATACTTAAAATATAGGTAATGTTACTACCTGTGGGAAAGGTAGAATTCACTCCACAGTTGGTAGTGCTGCCATGAGGCATAGACATGGTTTTTACAAAGTGCAAAATACTTGCGTGCCAGAGTGGCTAACCATATTCTTGCACCCAGAAAACAGATAAGTAGAGATTTTACATAAAGCATTACAACCCTTGGTTGTTTTTTTTCCCGTGGTAATTACCTTAGATGTAAATACTGGCTGATGCCATATGGTAGATGTTAACTTGCTAGACTTTAAATATAAGCAAAAACTTAGCCTGATCGTTACATGAAAATTAAGGTATAAGTTAGTTACAATATTATAAAATTATGAAAAGTGGTAACAGGAACATTCTCATAATGTCTGTCTTTTTTTTTGTTTATGCATTTGCCTGTGGCGTTGAGTTCATGATATCTTGAGTACTCTGTATCACACTTTTTTTTTGTCTCTGTGATAATAGTTTTTTCAGTGAAGCACAATTACATAGTCCACAGATATGTTAAGTTTATATTGCATGTAGCTTGCGTAGAAGGTGTTAAACATGGAATGAATATTATAAACTAAGTATGCTCGATAGCAATGTTATAGCGAAACTATACAAGTACAATTAAAATTTTTGAACACAATTTATAAAACTGAATCAATTCTAATATTGCTACGACATGACAGTTGCAAGAGTAATCTATGCTTATACTTAAAAACATAATCCCAAGTCAGATACTGGTTTCCGAAATTTAGTGTTCATAAAAATTCTTTATTTCATTAATTTTGTGTACATGCACTTGTGAAAATAGAGACCACGTGTACCTTTTAGTATAAACTCAATGCAATAATTATAGAAAGGACTGATATTTCAGTTGCCTATAAAATATTAAATACAGGCAAGACTATATGATATGAAGAAAATTGTGATGTATTATACTGATTGCCTCAGATCATAAGGAAAAATTGACAATTTCCAGTTATATACATCTATATATATTGATTAAGCATTGGGAGTTATAGCTGCAATTTAAATTGCGTGTAAAGTCTTTATCAGCAAATTGCAATTATAAAAAAAATATATGGCTGTAAATGCCCACAATCTAAACAACTGGTATCCGTAAGAGTCTGAAGGCACTTACTTTAAATCAAAAACCATAATTAATTCTGTTACACAGACCTATTGGTCTTTTCCAGAAAACCTCTCAAGACTTTATATCAAATACTGTCCATAACAAGAACCAACTACCGGTTCTTCCCTTAGGGCCTGAAAGCTTTGCTCTCTCTTATCTAATGATTTTTATTGTAGTGCAATGCACAGAGCATGAAGCCTTTTTACCATGTTCAATTATAGACCATGCACTTACACCTTGAAATTCTGCATCAAACAGCTGGTAAGTAGAGTTAATCTTAATATAATATATGTGCAGAAACTTCTGCGAGTCATATTTCATGTGATTTACATACTTAGGTCATAGTGTTCAGACGTGACAGTATTATGGAGAGCTTTATAAGCTTGACATACATAACAGTAACTGTGAACAAAAGGAGGGTTATGATTCCCATAGTAATGTAGTCACAATGGTCTGGTTCCAACACAAAACAATTTGTTTTCCTTGAACTTACCATGTGAGTAAATTTGATCAACTACTGGGAGTATTGGTAATGCAGTATGATTAATTTGCCAGTTTGTGTCACGGGCAGTAATAATGTTGTAAAAATGAACACCAGCTGTTTAGGATAATTGTTGCAAGTGAAAAGATTGCTAGTTTAATCAATGCACAGGTATCACCATTTGTTGTAAAGGAACTGTAGGTGCACGTACATCACACAGATGCGTGGCCTCAACTATAATTTGCTCAGGTGTGGCAATGTGACATCCACAAGGCAAGTGTAATTCAACACTTCCTAGGTTATAGTTTGTTAAATTAACATTCAGGGAGGTATTCAAACACTGTAAGATTGTTCCTTCAGGGGGGCTGATTAGTACATACTGATGCTGTGAAATACAGTGAATGGAAAATGAAATGTCAAGTGAACAATGGAATTTACAGGTTGAAAATAATGAAGTAGCATCGGAGAGCAGAATTACTGCTTTGACACATTTAGAGTTATCACATGTGAGCAATTCTTTTGGGATGAGTATAACATCCGTTGGCATTTCTGGTGAGTGTAAATGGATTTTACAATCTCCGTATTAGGATCAATTGCAATGGTAGAAGATGGGATGTGGATTATGCATGATTGGTTTGTGTTGTTGTCTGTGTTTCTAGTCACGTGTTGTGTGATGTCTGTGTTTATACCAGGAATGGAAATTAAATGTGTGTGTGTGGTTTGAAGAGTCTGGTGTGGGCGTGGCGTCAGATATCCACTTGTACCAGGCTGGTTAAATGTTGATAGGTGTTGTTAAAAGTATTTTCATGTGGTGTAATTTGTTGTGTCGTTGACGTGTATGATTCTGTGATTTCAGTCGTTAACTGGTTCTTTAACTGTTCATGTATGTCAACTGCACATTTAGCATCGCCTAAATCAACTAACAGGGACTTAACTAATTTTCTTATTGTTTGTGCGGTAGATGTTCTGCAATCGTGTCGACATGTTATCATAAGGTTGTGTAATGTAGTTGGTGCCGCTCACTTTTTTTAACTTAAAAATAATTGTAATTACAAAAGAGAAGAAAATGGAAAAGATCTCGGAAACGCACATACAAAACAAGAGGAGACTTTTTGTGCTTACAAAGGAACAGGTTGTCCCACATGCAGAAAAAAGCAGTATACATGCATTACAGAATGAAAGCAAAGAAACTTTTGCAGGGGTACTGGGGCAGGCGTCGTGACATCAAACTGCTAGGCTGGCAAGGCCTCCTGCACAATCTGCTGACTATGTACGCAACACAGCACGCTACCCTTCCACACTATCGCATGCCGCGCTTGCCCTGACCGCATGGGAGTAACAACTGTTTAGTACACTAAAACTTAAAAACAGTAATTTGTCTACAAGCAATTGATCAATTATAGAGCAATATAATATATTATGACTGAGTCTTATTACTAAATGTATTTGATATGACTATACTTTGATAAGAAGACAATGAAAGTATGTGTTAACAATCGCTGAATTACTACACGTAAGTGCGCTGTGGGTAGCATGAAGTGCAGCCATGTTTAAGGTTCCTACTTCGCTTGTTTCCTGCTATGTACAATTAGCGTGAAGCGTAACTTAAGAAAATATTTGCAAGTTGAGCCTACTCGCATAAGCGCAAGCTGGGTCAAGAGGCGGCTCCACCAGTGTAATGATCCCCTTCCTCCTAACACTCATCTATGTTCTCTCTTCTCGTCTGTCATCACTGACTTCTTTCTCATAATACTTAGATGCTGTGGAAGGGGTATCACTCAGAGAAGCGTAGCTGTTAATTATTGAACTAATAAGTGGAGAATTCTGTAACCACAACACTTTGGTCTACTCTGAAGTGGCGATTCCAGTCGGCTTCACGACTCCAGAAGTTGGGGTTTGCCTAGCCATATCTGGTCTCTGTCCAGTTTAGCAACCCTCTTACCACCAGGTGACACGAAGGGTGAATGCAAATGCATGGTAACAAAAAGATTACTGGGTCGTATAAGTTGGACGGTGCGGTCCCGTTCCGCCTGTCTGTCCTGCGTAGGATAAGGTAATACTATCCACTGTTTGATAGCGTGAGTCAGGTATTGCTCTCTATGCCTTTTGCCACTCCTCACCTTGTAAGGCATAGGGCGCACCGGTCTGACAGCCTACGCAGTGCACTTAAACAGGAACAGTAATTAAAGTGTGGCCCAATAGTTACTTAATGGGATTAGCTCGATAGGAGTCCCCACTGATCCCCCATGCATTCGGGCTGATCAGGGACGTGGAGCCGTGTGGGCCACCAAGCCTCTACTGGTTGTGCATTCGCACCGGATTGGGAGGCAACCCCCAGGCTAAGGTGGCTAAGGTCACTTCAGTACTATCCTTGTGCTTAAAGTGAGAGATAACCTAAGTTTGTAGCCCCTCCCTGCACGAAGGTGTTTCTAGTGGTTGGGGCATTGCTGTTTCTCCCCACCAGCACTGACTTAGTGCTCAGGAGTTGGGAAGAAACAGGTAGCCACCTAATGTGGATGTCGGTACTCTGGATTCCTGTTGGCGGTGCACGTCGTCGTATTCTGTTCCCGACCGTCACATAGACAAGTACCCTGTAAATGAAAAGCGGGATAGTTAACAATGGGTGTTTATTGGAGATGCAATAAACACGTAACCTTGTGCTACCTCCTATCAGACTGTGGAGAGCTGAAGGTAACTGCGGTTGCAGGTGCAGGCAACCTGGTTCTAGTAAAAAGGGAAGTAACTAGTTCTATGCAAAAGCAAAAGTATTTAAGATAAACTGGCTAAGAAAAGGGTCTCTTGAGACAAAGTGGAGTTAAGTATATGTGTACGTGTTCGATGGATATTGACACATGGTGAGTAGCCACTGGGAGCATACTCGAAGTTCCCGGAGGTTCTAGCATTGAATTAGTGCTCTGGGATGCCCCAAGAAAGTTTGCGAAGTATGAACTGCCCAAACCCAGCAGCATCCGGTCTTTTATAGGTGAATCTTGCAGGCTGCCAGCACGGGCTGCAGGGAGGTTGGGCATCCTGACTGGTCAACGTTTCCGCTTCATGCCTCGTCAGCAGCGCTCGGCCTTGCCCGGTGGTGGGTGACTTGATGGCTCTCAGCGCGGTTAGGGGGGGGGGGCGTGCCTGCCGGGTTGCGTAACCTTCACGTGAAGGGAATCTGCTCATAAGTTCATGTCTGGTAGAGTATGCAGTCAATAATTCATGTAGAAAATTTTCTCTTTCCTTCTGCTGCGATGAGCCATAATTGCTATTTATTCGGTTGAGCGGCACACGTCAATTTCCCCCCCCCCTCCTTTCATTGCGATGAAGACTCATCGTGAAACAGGTGGTGGAGAAAGGCATAGCCCCCCTGTCTGGAAGGTCTAGGTAGATATCGATAGAAGTGGTGATGCAGATGGCAAGGAAAAAAAATTTCCAGTCAAGTACGCAGGACCCTTAAGTTTGACTGGCTTGACCGCTGTAGCGGCGCTTGTTCTGAGCGCTCCGGTAGCTCACCCGCGAAGTGAAACTTGTGACACGTGGAGTGGTGGCAGCCGGCCAGCGACCTTGGGTGTGTGTGTGTCTCTCTCTCTCTCTCCGGCGGACGTCCTTCTCGGCCCCTTATCACGGTGATGCGGCTTCGCTGCACGAATCTTTCAAGCATCGTCATAGTCCTCTCAGGTCTGACTCTTGGCACCATAGTAGTTGCAGGCTGGTGGGAAGGTGCAGGTGGTTCTTCTGCCTCCTTCGCTGGTGATGTTTCGTATCGTTCTGAGATCCTACTAGAGCGGGCGAAGTTTTTGGTTGGACTGTCGATCCACGGGGCTGCGCCATGAAACTTTACTTATTCAAGGGAAAGCCCGTTCATGTGTGGCTGTGTCCTTGCGGAAGTTGAGAGTATCTTGATTCCCTGTCAATGTCCGGTGTTCTTGCCTTGGGCCTCCTGGTAGGCATTGGCTCGATTTCAGGAGTTGCAATTGGTCTTTGGTAGCCAGAGGATCGTCGGACTCCTCTGCCTCTGGGCTGGATCGCCAATTTGGCAGCTACAGTATGGTTGGACTAACGTCAGCATCCAACATTTTACTGGATTGGGCGCCACAGGGTGTTTTATTAAGAGTCCCTCACGTCTGTTTCATTGGGTCCTGGCTACTGTCTTAATTCTCTCGGGCCATTGACATAGTCCTGCTTTCACTGATTAAAAGTTATTTATGCTGGCCTCCATTGGACGTCAGAAAATCACTGGATGCATGTCGCTTTCTGAAGCCTGAACTGAGACATGAACCATGTGGTTTTGGTTGTGCTAGGTCAGTCATGCTGGGTCAAGGTTATAGGTTACTGTCGGAACAATGGGGCCATGGTTTATGTAAAGTAGGTCAAGTTGGCCTCTGGCTTGACACAAAGTCTGGGACTGTGAGCAAACCTTACTTACTCGGTGAGGATTCCTTACCTTGCCCACCTGACTCGTAACATATTTCTCCAACTGCAGGGGTGGTTGGGTATCACAGGTGCTAGCACCAAGCCCTGTTGTCTTACTGCTCCTGTCAACTGCTGGAATGTTGGGTTCTGCACTAGGCAGGTTTTCTGCTTGTCGACGTGTGGTGCGAGTAGGATATGCACCTCTTGAATAAACAACACTAGGATAGGAACAATTCGTATTTATTATGCAGTAATAAACAAGGTGACATGTATTATCTCCTACCAAACAAAACGTGGTCGGAAGCAACCTATGGTGAAGGAGATCTGATCCTAATCTTACTTGGTATAGAATGACTTTAACAACTACAAAAACAACTCAGTCGCAGCTACTCTATCTCGGGATGTCTCAAACATGCTTTAAGAATAAAAGTTGTCACTACTTTTAATGGCAGTGGGTGTAGTTGCCACTCACCAACAAGTAGTGGCGGCTGCTGAACCAGAAGGATCAACAGTGAAGTGTGAAGTGAAGTCGAGCAGGCTTCTGGTGTTAAAGAGCTTCTGGAAGCTGTTGGTGGTTGATGCCTCTGGAGCCTCTGATCGTTGGTAGCAGCAGCCACTGGAGGCTGTTGAAGATCTCTTTGAATTCTTGAGGAGGACTGTGAGGGCCTAAGGTTCAGTAGAGCGCCCCAGCACAGAAGTGCCGAGGCGAGCTAATAAAGATAATAACTTCTTTTTCTTTTGGCAAGCTCCCAAATACTGCTACACCAGGGTGAGCACCTTTACTGTTCCTTATGCCCTCTAGCATGCATGTTAGTATCTAAGTCAGTTGGAGAATGGGATGTGTCTCAGGGCAAGCCCTATACACCTTAGGTCGTGTTTAGTTATTATAACGCGGGCAGGCATCGTGGCTGAGCAGGGTTGTAGTGCCATGGCCGCAATTGTAGCCATGTGCACACCCCTAAAGAAGAAGGGTCTAGATGGAAGTGCATACAAACCAGGCAAAATGGAGAGGGCTGGAAAATCTATACGCGGATGATAAAATAATTCCTTTCAACTGGATTAGGACTGGAAAAAGTAGGGTATTTGTTAGTTCGGGAAGAAAGACTTCTGTTAGTTTGATGCGAGGTGAAATGAAATAAGAGCTCAGCTGGTGTGTACTGTGGGGGACATAACAGCACCGCGCCGATGCCAGTCGTGTGGGCGCAGGCGCCCTTGAAAATGAACTGGAGTAGAGCCCCTTTTTTTACACCATTCAAGGGATCCAGAAAAAATTGTATAAAAAGTGGGAAAGTGTAAAATGAGAGAAATGCAGTAAAGTGTTTCAAATTGAATGAATTTGTAATAAATCAACATTGACATACAATTAATACTATACAAAAATTAAAAAAAAAAAAAACTGCAGAACATGGAAAGTTCTACCAAAATATAATCCAGAACATTTACAAATTGAATATACATAGCAAGAAAAAGTATGTGGAATAGGCAAATATTGGAGATAGAACAAATAAACTGAAAAATATAGGCATATTTACAAACTTTACCTAGAACTTTCTTAAAAACTTCTGTCGCAACTGGAATTTTCATAATAAAGCACATAATAATAAGAATCAAGGTAATACAAATTTAGACAGTTTTTTATTTACTAATGCACTACAACAGTTCACACTTTCCATTTAATTAGACTTTGAAAAGAAGTCTGACATTTTCATCTGCTTCAGCTGCTGACTGCTAACATGTTCAATTTTTTTGTTAAGGACATTCAGCTGATTGAAAATACTGTCCTCACATTCAAATCCCCAGCAGTAGGTCCTCACAGTTGATACAACTTGTAATGCCTCATGCTTGGTGGGCATATGTACTTTTCCCGCTTCTTCACAAGCTTCGTCATCTTTTTGGTCTTGACTTTCCATGACATGGGAACTTACAATATCTTCAACTGACTGTTCTTCAGTAATAAGCATGTCAGAGTCAATGATGACTAGATAAGTGAATGATACATTTGGCTCAATTGACTTCATCTTCATTACCAACCACTAAACATGGAAAACCACCTTTCTTGAAGCAGTTCGCAATTGTTTTCAGTGAAATTTCCTTCCATGCATAAGAAATAATGTGGTCTGCATTCAAAATGCTTATCTTCTTGTCATGTGGATTTGTCCACTGTCAATAACGTAAAGAAAAAGTGTAAATAGCGTGAAACGAAAATATTGTGTATTGTAATTACCGGAAAAGATGTACATAGAATCAAATGGAGATAAAACAGGGCCAAATTAATTGTGTAATTTGCAGGAAAATGTAAAAGGCGGTAATGCCACACCCAGCAGATGCGCTTCGTCATCTCGTACTGAGCTGCGCAGATTCCCGTCACCCACGACGACGGCGCTCTCGCACTGGCCAATTGCTCCACGGGCTGGTATTTGATTATTCCCAACCACCCCAGAGCCTGGGGATCCCCTACCCACCATCTGGGGACGCAATGAGTTGTGTAATGGTCACAGCATCCAAGCTGCCATGGTCCCATCGCACTCGCAGACCCACCACCCTTTCGCTGGTCCTCAAGTCACGGGCAGATCCCAGAGAGTGAGCCTCCACGAGCACAACGTTCTTCCCACGACAGCTCAGCTAGTATTGGCTTCTTCGGCTACGCACTGCCTTATATTGTGCGCTAGGTCGGCCCATGTCTAGGCTGGAGTGGGAGTTGTGATGTCTGCCTGGAGCGAGCGGAGTCGGGGAATCTACCCTTGCACTCAGCTATATGGCCTCAGGCACTCAGCCATCGTCGGAAAGCTTGGCAGCACTGTCTAGCAGGTGCTTCAGAGAGGCTGACGTGTTCCGCAGCCGCTTGGAAACAATGCTTATTTCACATGCCAGGATTGCCCGCTAGGCTGGAGCTATACTGTGCGCACTCGTGAATAACGTGTTAGGTTTGGCCCTTCGGGATATGTAGATACTACATGAGTAGTGAGAGGAAGTTGGGACTTGAACATCAGGAAATACCACGTGTCTGAAACTGTCCCTGCATGGGAACAATTCTATAGTCATCTATGGTTGTGGTTTCTAGTAGAATATAACACGTTAGGATGAGTTGTAGTTGTGCATAGTATAACTAATATAAGCGGCCCGCGTCAACAAATGCTTGTATGAATACTTGACCTAAATGATCTATTCATATCACAGTAACTGTAAACTTGTCGTGTCTCCTCTGCTTCTGTTGTCCTGGTAAAGCAGAGGCTTTCTTGAAAACAGGAATAACAGGTTTATGTGGCAAATGGCCGATAATTAGCAAGCTGCCTGGCAGCAATAACATGTAGTGACATGGGTTCCTTTTTACAGCTTATGGGTGGCATGCAGGCCACTCACACGAAAAACATTCCTATTTTACTGTACTGGAAACTCTTTTCATGAGTTCAAAACTAATTTCATACAATTTTTGCCGCTCTCACAAGCGGTCTTACGGTGAGCTGAAACAAAAAAAAACATAGTCACACTGCTAAGAAATATATCTACACTTTGACTGACGGCCTAGAGTTTCCTACACTTAACATGTACATAATAAAGGCGAGGGCCTTGTGCAAAGCTAGGTGAGGCCCCTTTCCTGGTGGGTGTTGCACACTTCCACTCTTAGTTATACTGGTACCAGCATTGGGCTATCGAGGCACTGGAATGTCCGTCCCTTTATACTAGTACCAGGGAGGCTCGTTGCTCTTATGGTTGGTGTCAGGCTGGGGTCCCCATCATGGTTCTCTCAGCGGGCGACATGAGGCAAACATACTTACCTCATGCCACACAGAGTCTGTCGGGTTGGCTAGTTTGGCCACTGGAACTGGCGTGATCTATGCCAAGGATGTTCTCGGTAGAAGTCAGGTCAATATGTATCGGCAGCTAAGCTAGGGCTGGATTCGCCTGGCCTTGTTTCTCTCCATCGTCAGCTTAGGGAGCACCATACCCCCTCACTGGAGCTTGGACAGCGTGCTGGGTAAGGGCTACCTTGCCATATTCTCATCCTGGTGTTCTGGAGCCATCCCCAGACTGCTGTGTGATTTTGTCATTGGGTTTGCTGTGGTTCCCCAGTACTTCCTCGCGTATTCTATATGATGTTAGTTTGGTTCGCCATCAGTGCTCAGTCGTAAGGGGCATGTTGGTGTTGCCTCTTACCCACAGCATGTTTCTACCCCGCTCTGTCTCCCATGCTCCATCGCGTGTGGTTTCCACTTCCTCTCTCGCTCTCCTTTTCTCATTCACTTCCACCTACTTTCTCTTCCTCATTAGCTTTCTACCTCCATTTGCATCCTAGCTCCCCCTTTCTCACTTGCTGCCATCTCGATCCCTTTTATCCTCCTAGTTCACTCTCCCCTCCTCGCTCGCTGCCACTTCATTTCTTGCTCTCTTCTCCTTCTCACTCGCTGCCACTCACCCTCTTGCTCTCTTGTTCTTGCTTACTCGCACGCACTTGCTCTCTCACGCTCTCCAAGCTCACCTCCACCTATCACTCTCCCCTTCTCGCTCGCTTGGACCTCCTCTCTCGCTCTCACCTTCTCGTTCATTTGCAATTTCAGGTTGTTGGTAAGAGGGTCTTACTGGGGCCCCTGGTACTGTTATCGGCCGACATGGTTGCTCGGGTGTCCTCGGGACTCTAACTTAGGTAGGACTCTGTTGGGGTAAGGGCACTGGTGGCTCTACAGCTTTATCCTTATTGCCCTCTGTCTCCATGTTATCGACCACCACCCGGTGGTCTAGTGACCTCCTACGGGTTTCCTTTGGGTCATCCCTCAGTGACAGTGCTGAGATTCCAGTGGTGTTAGGCATTTGTAATACAGTTCTAAGCTGGTGGCCTCCTAATTAGCAGTTCACCTTCTCACTGCTGATTTTTTGTTACAGCTGCATGTTTGCTGGGGCTTCCCAGTTAATAGCCATTCTACCTTGCTTGCCTAATCGCTGTTGTCTGCAGTCAATTTTACAGTAGTGATTTGTTAGCCATGGTTGTGCAAGGATAACATTTTCCCTTAAATGTGGGGCATAGGATTACGTTTCTACTGTGCCAATACTCGTGGACGCTGGCAACATGACAATTCCCTCTGGCCAGTTGTGACTCGTGCTAGACCATTTGGATTATTTGGGTGCATTCCTTATCTGGGTCATCCATTCGGGTGTTAGTAGCTGGCTTTGAATGAAGTTTCCAGTTGCGGCCGTGTCCAAAATGGCATTAATATGTTGGTTGTTTATTCGGACCCGATCCTTGAGGTGTGTGCTCCAGGACTCAGATCGCTCAAGGTTTGGAATCTTTCCACCCTATCACGAATGCCAGGAGTGAAGGGCTGCTGGACGTCCCGACGATAGCATTTCCCGACCGCTTGCTTCTTGTTCAGGTGGCTCCCTTTCCCTGACATAAGGGGGGCAATTATGTCAGCAAGAGGCTGGTCCTTGGTGGCTTTCTCCTTCGGCTGCGGTGGAGGTTTTCACCATGGGGCAGTTGCAATATGGGTGCCTCTCTGGGCAATACCAACACTTCAGCAAGGATCTCCCCTCTTCGCTTCTGGTAGGTTTGGCATTCTCTGTCGTTCACACTGGATGGCGGCCTGGGGGGGGGGGGGGCACAGACATGCTGAAGTATCTGACTTCTCCTGCTCTTGGTAATCCAGTTCGGCTTCGCTCACTCTCCCTACTAACTCCTCTACCCTGATTGCCCGCAGGTGTCGAAGGAACTTTTTATTGCTGGTATTAACAATTTCATAACGATATGCACACCTTCTGCTTCGGGAGCAATTCGGGAATATATCTACGCTTTTCTCCAAATAAATATATTTGCCGCCTCCTGTTTTTTGCTGTTTCTGCATGTAAAACTTTATGCGCAGGGTTGTTAGTAGTATAGAAATGCCGGTTCGAGCGCAGCCCGCGACCATCAGAAAACCAACAGCAAATTGAATGCCCAAACCATCAGAAAACCATCAGAAAAAATTACCGTTTGTTTTCCTGATCCAAAACACCAGATGCCGATTCGAGCGCAGCCGCAAAAAAGTGACTGCAAAAAGTTGCGTTTGAGGCATCTGCAAAAAGTGACCGCAAAAGTTGCATTTGAGGCATCTGCAAAAAGTGACTGCAAAAGTTTCGTTTGGGGCATCTGCAGTTGCAAGTTGTGCAGTTGCAAAAAAATGACTGCAAAAGATGTGTTAGAGTGCAACTGCAAAAAGTTGCGCTTGGATGCATCCACAAAAAAGAGCAGCTCAAGAAAATTTGAATGCGTAAAAAATAAAATATTGTCCATAATAAACAATGGATCAGTTGCTAAATGTATTGAATGGAGTCCAACAATTTAAGAAATTTTCCGAACTTTCAATCGGGCAGACCTATCCCATAGACCATGCTGAAATATCTGATACACGGTATGGACACAAAGTGGTAATTACATCTGGCAATGTTAAAGTAACCTTGCCAGACAGATATCTTCGGATTTTCAGCGAAAAAGTTATAGATGGTGTTAATCGTGGAGGTATAAATTTTGCATATGATGGAATGGAGGATTGTGGCATTAAACAAAGGCATTATATTCGGTTTTTTAAAGAGTAAATGATCGTCGTAAGAGACATCAGCCGATTTTTATTTGTGCTCATATCTCTATAAAGTTTTAATGATTGGATAATCATTAAAACACAATTATCGCTCTGACTTCGGCAATGTGCTACAACATAGTCTAATTAATAATTTGGATATACATCTCCAAATTCGACGCATTAAAGTAGCCGAAACATTGAGTTCTTTCATTACACTTTCTATAGAAATATTATTCATCTTTATAACTTAAATATATAGAATATGACTACTTCCAACCGAAAATATCTACGACTTCATCTCTAATAACACAGTTATTTCAGACAAATCAGAATTATTTAATTTACCTTTTTCATCTATAATTTCAACTATTATTTCATTAACTTGATTTGTTTGCACTGGGAAAAATAATGGATAAGCTGGTTCGTAATAGATCGTGTTGCCAAATCCAAATGTTGTTCTTGATTTAAAAGTGGCAATTATGCTAGTTTCTCTATATTTATTTTAATAATGTTTTAATATCATACCATTTACTATATTACAGTGTATATTTATTGTTTCAAATGGAGCAAATTTTGGAATTGTATCGCCATAATGATCCACATTTGCTTTCAGAGTTTTATTTTCTACGAAACCCAAAAGTTTTCCTATTGAACCCCATTTTCCAAACTGTAATTTAAGCGTACATTTTACTTTCACTCTGTTTGTTATTTTATCCAGCTCGAAAGATATATCATTTTCTTTCCCGCCCACTGAATCTACACTAACTGAAAAAATTGCTTTTATAGTTTTTTCAATATCTGTTAAGCTATATTGGCCAACTGGAATATCAATTGCTGATTCCATATCATTCTAAGCCACAAAATATAGCTTATTTTTCCCAGAGATAATGTTATGCATTAGATAAGTAGTATAGAACTGAACTAAAGCCAATGAGTGTCCCTCTATCTCTAAAGGGTAGTGTAGTCACTTCTTCGATACTGATTTGCTATCTGTTAGTTTGAATACTTTACTCATTTATTACATTATTTAAAAAAAATCTATTACTAAATGAGCAAAAAACATGTAGACTGGGATATTAAAATAAGAATACCAGACAATACGGTATCGACAAAATGTCATGGAGAATTATTACCTAATAATATTAGGTGTTTGATTGTGGGTCCTAGTAACTGTGGGAAAACTACACTTATGATACATAATTTTATATATGTTCAGGGATGGTTGGACTTTGGTACTCCCTATGTATGTTCAAAAAGTCTAGTTCAACCAAAATCCAAAATATATCAATTTAAAGAAAGATATAGATGTAGCATCAAAATTATTTAATGAACCAATAGCATACTTCTTTCCATCAAATGAAGAAATGGTTGACGCAAATGAATGTCATAAAGAGTCTGTAGTTGTTTTCGATGATACCATACTTGAAAACCAAAATATGGTAAGAGATTACTTTACTTACGGTAGACATAAAGATATCTATTGTTTATATTCAGCTCAGACATACTCAAAAGTACCTAAGCAGCTTATAAGAGACAATGCTAATTTTCTTTGCATATTCAGACAAGACGATACAAATCTTAAACATATTCGTAGTGATTTTGTTGATGGTGATATGTCATTTGAGAAATTTAGGGAGACGTGTTCAAAATGTTGGAATAATTAATATGGATTTGTTACAATAGATATGACTCGTAAGTTAAATAATGGCAAGTACCGTAATAAAATTAAAGACTTTTTAAATTCCTAGATTGCAAGTTTTGTTTTTAATGGAAATACTTCCATTAAAAACTAACAATCTCATCTTTTTAAACGTATTCATATACCATAACTATTTCAATAAACACAATTGTACCTTCGGGTACATAGTGGGCTTTTGGTATTTTAAAATATACCATATCATCAGGGTGTACTTCAAAAGTTTTATGCATGTTAATTTTTTCCGTTCATGATAACAGTTGATAACACTTTTATATTTTTCTGGTTTTATTATTATTTCAACTATACTTTCATCTCTCATAAAAAAAATATTCTATTCGGTTATCAAAGTAAAATATTTTTTCTTTTGAATTGTATTTCCCAACTAAACGAATAATGTTAATTCTGTTTTTCTGATAGTACTCTAAATTGATTGCGTCCATCGGTGCAAAGGGATTTCCCACATGTCTAATTCTTTTTGTTCAAAATTTATATTATTATCTACTTCCAAGTAAGTAAGATAGGCTTTATCCAATGATCTTTTGTTTCTTGTTAGTGTGGTTATAAAGTCGTTGAACTGTGTGTTGGAAACAAAATCATTAGAGTTGGTCTTCTCACCATTGTTCATGCGTTCTTAAATTTGATCCTCAATCCAAGAGCTTATTAATGCATTTCCGCATGTATCCATTGTTTATTAATAGTGAAATAATTTTTGGAAATTCAAAATTATGCGAAGAGAGATTTAGCGCAATTACACACAAATGACCACGAGTTACTTGATTGAAATTTTGAATCCTATCATCGTTATAAAAAATATTACTTCCGAGATATGCTATTAAATGTCGCGGTGGATTTCCGCCAAATGAATCAAAATAATATTTGTTGGTTGCTTTTTTCCAATAGCATACCCAGTGTGTACCAGAGTTTGTCGAAACATCTAGATTAACAATCCCACATTCATTATCGAATGGTGTGTTAAGTAGCTCATTGATCATAAATACACCCCGAAAATTTTTAATGTTTAATATTTTAACTATTTGATCACTATCAAAGTTACAGAGTGGAGTTTTTTTTTTTTTTTTTTTTTTTACATTTTTACCTCACTTAACTTTCTTCAATCCCTTGCAGTATTCCTCCATAGCTAAATTATGTCTGCGTTGTTCTTCCAATTCTTGGTTCTTCTTCTTGGCATTAATTACTGATATAGCATTAGATGATGCACTACCAGCTAACGCTCCTAGAGCTCCCAATGCTGCGAAAATTAAGGGTAAAAATCCGCCCTTGTGCTGTCAAACCATTTCCAGTTTTCATTTCTTTGGACATTTTCTTAAGCTGTGGAACTGAAATTGTGATAGCCATCCCTTAGTCCTCCTTTAGTTTCTTGTTTTTACGATCCAGTTGGTCTTTCGTTAGGAAAGAATCAATATTCAAACCCTTCAACTCCTCGTTAGGAACTTGAAATACAATGTTTTTTACTTTCATTTATTATAACAATTATTTTATAATTTTATTTTAATTCCCCAGCCAAGTTTACGTTTAATATGCATCGCAGATCCAGTAACAACAGCACATAATATCTCATTGAGATCAGCATATGAACTTAACAATCTTTTGAACGCTTTCTTTTCTAGTTCTTTGTCAGCTACATGTCTTTCAGCTAGATCTTTATGATGATGAGAAGCTATATCGTGTTCCATTGCAGCCAGATCTAGCAGATTAATGGGTTTATCGCCACACTCAATTTTCTCTTTTAGTCTGGTTCCTGGACCTAAGTACTGACAACCGGGTGCTTGCAACTCAAACTGCAGCAAATTTATTTTGTCATTGAGTAACCCTTTTCCGTGATGCTCTGACTTCCAAAAAGTATGTGGTATTGTGTTTAACATTCGTATCAGATATGGTATACCTTTTGGATTATTCACAATAAAGTCACTAAACTTGCGGTTGAGCATATTCATTATTCCAACTTTTTCATTGTAATAGTTATCATTTCCAGCATTCTCTTCGCCATAAATAACGAGAAGCCGATCAATAAGCATCCTAACATCATCCAACCATATGTATTCTTTGGGATAGTCTGTATATTTCTTTATAACTTTCCCCTTTTTAGGCGAGGCTCGTTTCTTTTTAATCGAATCCTAAATAGGTTTAGCAATAATTTTCCATTTATTCCCTTTACTCGATTTTGGAGTTCCCAAGTTTGGATCATTGTTTTGAAAAACTGCGTTCCTATCTGCTAGGATACGACTAAAGTGTTCATAGTCTGTTGCAGTGTAGTCGCTTTCTGTTACTCTCTTACTAGTTAGTAATTTCATCAAACCATCGGTTGCAGTGTATGTTCGGCCTTTTACAGTAAATTTGTCATTGATGAATGTTACTTCGCTATCACCAATATGCAATCTACCTTTATCAGCCTTTAGCCCAAAAATATCGTCGTTGCAGTCAATTAAGAAATCGGCCACTTTCTTATCAATAAATGTTGTTTTGTAGTTAGTTAACTGCTGGATATCAGATTTCAAACACCCCATTGCTTTGTCATAGCGTTCATTGTCATAGCGTTCATCACTATCTTCAATGACTTAACACCATCATTATAGCATTCATTGTCATAGTCTTCATCGGTGCCTGTTTTACCAAACATTTTTCTTTCAAAAGATGTTTCTATTGGTGTCTGTGGGTAGTCTAAATTCTTAACAGCAACAGGAACAAGTTCTCATATTAATCTCTTATTCTCATTTGTTACATGTACAATTTTTTGCCCCAAATCTTGTATCGCATCTATCAATGGTTGATCATGTTTTTTATTTTTATCATATTCATCTTGGCGAAATTTTCTAAAAGTTTTAAACTTTTCAATTAACTGTCTTCTTCTCTCTATATTCTTCTCTATATTGTTTACAAATTTTTTGCCTCATTTATTATATAAAATGAACAATTATAACTTAAATGTATACTGTCTCAAATGTATGAAAAATACACTAAGTTCATATAAACTTACCAATAATAACAAAGTAACAATTAAATGTGTTTGTAGATGTCGTGTTACCAATAACTCGCTATTCATTGGTGGGAGTATAAAAAACTATATTGTAAATGAAATTAATAAACTAATGCGAAAAAACTTCCCCAGAAGAACTGTTCTATCTTTTGGTATCGATGATCTTTGGCAAGCTGATTTAGTTGAGATGAATTCTGGATCTTTAAAAGGTATACATAGAATTAACAAAGGGTCTAAATATATGTTAACTGTGATACATGTTTTTTTTCCTTCAAATATGCATGGGCAATACCAATCAAAGATAAAACTGGTGAAAACCCATGCATTTACAAACAGATGAAGGTAAAGAATTTTACAATAAATCATTTAATACATTAATGGCTAACAACAACATAACACACTATTCGACATACAGTAAAAAGAAAGCTAGTGTTGTAGAAAGATTTAATACAAAAATGAAGGAGAAAATGTGGAAGATTATTACTATGAAGGGAAACTCTAAATGGGTGGCTATATTACCTAAATTAATAAGTGAATACAATAACACTGTTCACAGTACAATCGAAATGAAACCCAACAATGTAAATGCAAAGAATGAAAGTTCTATTCTAATCAACATGTATGGAGGAGAAAGAAAATGGTTAAACCAAGGTTTGCAATAGGAGATAAAGTTCGTATAAGTAAAGTAAAAATTTGTTTGAAAAAGGATATACACCAAATTGGTCCACTGAATTATTTGAGGTGTGTGAAGTATTGTACACAAAACCCACGATATAAAGAATAAAAGATTTAAAAAATGAACTTATTAAAGGTATTTTTAATGAGCCAGAGCTGCTTAAGACCAAATATGATAAAGACTACTTATTGGAAAAATTTTGCAAAGGAAAGGAAATAATTTGCTAATTAAATGGCTAGGTTTTGATAGTAGTCATAATTTTTGGGTTGATAAGAAAAGTGTAGTTGTGTATAAATGGATCAACAAAAAATTGAAAGTTATAAGCATCACTCATTTCCAACCAAACAAAAAATAATTTGAATTAATACAACAAGCGCATTGAGTTTGATATTCCTATTTGCGATGCATTTTAACATCCGAATGAAGCTTATGTATACCAACAGTATAAGCTAACTAAAAGAGATACAAATACAGATTATGAAAAAACTGCAACTATTGATCTTTGTGAGAATTTCTTCCCATTACAATTCTCAAGAATATAGATCTCTAAACTTGGTTGTATAATCGAAAGTATTGACAACCCTGAGATCATTTCAACAATGATGCATACATTGCTAGGTTCGGAATCAGAATCAGCATATTTCCAATGTCGGGGATAGAACTAGGTAAATATGTTAGGAGAGATAAGTTTAACGAAATTACCTATCCATTAAGATACTTGTTTGGTTTTATGAGAGATTGTAATAAAATACTCTGGAAAGGTGGGTACAAGATCACATTCATTGGAAATTATAAAGACGATGTTTCGCTTTACAGAAGGCCTCCCAAGAAAGCAGATGGATCTGATGATGTAGATAATACACCAGATGCTGGAAAAATGGTTATTGAGAAATTGGAAATTCTGTGGCCAATTGTTGAATACGATCCTAATAATGGAGACGAAATTAAAGCAAAATTAAACAAACATCCCAAAATTCCAATTAGTTTTAATTATTGGCAATGTCTTGAAAAACCAGTACCTACTAATGCAAACTCATTTCAGGTTGATATAAAAGATCAGTTCATTTCATACCAACTCGATATGCCAGACTTTGTCATTGTTGGTTTCCAGCATAGTATAAAAGAAGATCCTGAGCAATCCACACACTGTTCAATGTTTGACTCTTGTTCCGTCAAAAATATTTATATTAAGAATGGACGTAATGAAGTGTTTCCCAAAGAGAATTGGAATTTAGACATTGATGATAGAATTTTCGATAAGATGTATATTGCTTACAACGATTTTAGAAATTCAAAGACTAAACTTGATACCCCTTATCGTAATAATTAGCTGTGCTTCAACTCTGTGTCACTTATTGGGAAAAGACCATTGTATGTTATTGATTGCTCTTACAGAAAAACAGCTATTGTAAAAGATCGAACTAATCTGAAACTTACAGTTGATTTTAATAAACCAATAACGGCTTCAACTATTTGTAATGTGGTACTCGTAAGTCAAAGAAACCTAATTTATGATGTTAAAAGTGAAAGAATCGCCGAAGCCCAATAGTAGGCAAACATGTATGGTTATTAGTTTTAATGGATGGTTATCCATTAAAACATTTACTGTTATATAATAGCGCTATAAGAGTGTTTTAAATGGGCTCTGAAATAAAAACCGTCTAAGGATGCATGCTCTTACAAGGGATGACTCGAGTCATCCCTTGTAATTGCGACAATAGCTTCTTGTACTTTCCCGTTACATTCACTCGCATCGCCTTTTTCAGATCAGTATGTTTGCAACGTCTTTAGCCTTGAACCACGGATTGCCTTCTGTGTCGATAACATCTTTCGTCGGCGGTATCGCGTGCTTGGCGACGATTGCGTTCGTCGTGTCCAGTAGCAGTTTATACTTTTGGTCGACACCGTGCTTGCATATGGACGACAACCCTTGTTCAAACATCCAGTCCTGGAATTGTTCTGCGGCTGCCATCTTTGACTTCAAGGCCCGGTTCATTGATAAATACAGTATGCCGAGTGCACTCGGCAAGGGTTGTGATTCGCTACTCTCTATACCTGCGTATGATTGCCTATGCTTTTCTCTGACATGTTCTCTGATTGCTTCTTGTTGATGAAAACTGCGTGTGGTTGGGTATTAAAGGAGTTTGCATGATATACTTCCATTGCATACACAAGTTTTGAATGCTGTCTCTATCGTCATCGTCTACGTTTAGTATGAGTGCCTTTTCGTATTTTGAATACTCGAGTATGTTCGCAACATCTTTAGCCTTGAACCACGGATTGCCATCTTCATCCATGATCATGTACACCTCGTTATTGTCATAGACGAGGCTGCCGTTTACAATGTCAATGAGCGATCGCATTTTGGTAGATGCGCACAGGCTTACACGTGATACGCTAACAATTTCGAGACGACATGTCCTCTCGAAACACTACTCGATGTCTGTCGCGAACGATCTTACGCGTACGACATTAGCGATGAGGCAGCACATTGCCGTACTGAAGCAGTTATCTATCGATGTGATGGGTACTCTTGCCTAAGCGCATCGAGTCGTACACTCACCAGATGCTTTTGGCAACTAATGGCGTAGTATTGGTCTCCACTGATATCGCCAGTAGGTGGCAGTGCGTGATTTGTCGATGCTCACCGATATCGCCAGTAGGCAGCGGTGCATGATTTACTGTCTTAGCCTCGTCCTTTTTGGAAGCGAGATTCGTTGATGAAAACCGCGTGGGAATACAAAGGGGATCTGTCGTACAGACCGCTTTGTATACACAAGTTTTGAGGGATGTCTCTATTGCCGCCGTCGACGTTTAGTATGATTGCATGGTTTGTATTTGCGCAACGTCTTTTGCTTTGAACCACAGACTGTTATCTTCGTCGATGATGACAAGCACCTCTCTGTTATTGTAGACGAGTTTGCCATTTACGATATTGATGAGCGATTGCATTTTATTGTACATATACTTTCCTTTAAGCTCACGCACGACTCGCGAACTATATCAACGATTAGGCGGCTCGCACAGGGCAGTTACTCTTTCATAGTATCACTCTTTTGCAATTTTGTAGTGTCCCCACGGTAGTGTATTAATGCCATCTTTAAGAATAAATCTTTTATCATCTTCGGGACTTAATGCTTTTTCCTCATCTCAATCGTATAGAGTTAATGTTTCTTACTTCTAATAAGATTCATACTTTTGTACAACACTTTTTTTTACCAAACAAACACTTTTTGTAGTCACCAAAACTAATCTCATTTCTGACTACAGCATTTCTCGCACCCTTTGCTCTTTTCTTAACACCACCCTCCACATTTATTGCATATATTTTCGATTTCAAACCAATAAATTCTTCCATTATTTTTCCATTACATTCATCTTTCATTTTGCCAATAATCTTTGTGTTAACTAATGGTATACCATATGGATTATCTTTCCTATAGTCAGAAGTATCAAAACGGTCGACCATTTCTTTCATGTCACTGTAGAAATCTGGTGTTTTTATATAATAGATGTACGAATCAGTAGCTTGGTAGCACAGTTCAATATTTTCCCCACACTTTGACTTCATTATATTATAGTGAAAATCATACATTAAGACTTTCGATAGATCGAGTATACTCATTACAACATAAATGGGTTTGTTAAAGCACAGTTTTGTTTTATTCATATGAACAGCAACCAAAGAGCTAGTAAATATAATCCTATCTTTAAAGTTTGGTTTAGCCACTAGTTTATCCATTTTCTTAGAACATGTGCACAACCGTATATCCACTCTGTTTATAATATTCTCCATTGTTTTTCCAAAAACCGAATTGTTCATTAGCTTGTAGAAATATTTTTCAAAGTCATTTGTAGACTTTGTTCGCATATTTGTGTTTAGATCAATATAGGACTTGAGCCAATATGATTGATCAAACTCCAGAACTCAATGGATCTTTTTCAACTTCATTCCGAGAGATAGATATTGCTTAAGATTTACATAGTGTAATACATATTTCTCTTTTCCATTCAGACTAGTCAAGAGTTTGGTCTTTTTTTAACCTTCCGGTATTTTATTATCTGGTGCCAATGGCAGATCTTTGTGGAGATTGTGTAGTTCATGTGGGTATTCCAAATCAACTTCCAATATATACCCTTTGCTAGCATCATCTTCTATTTTTGTTTTATCTATATTTGTATTTACCCACTTAAACCCACCATAGAGCAAATACTGACTCATAGCCCATCCATATAAGTTATTGGCATCCAGATATGTAAGATAAAAGATTTCCTTTGTGCTGTCATAAGCATTCATGTATTTATTATTTGCTGTATCATATCGCTTCCAACATTGTGAAATTCCACCACGAACATCTTTTTCTATCACCAAAATCATGCCGTAATCTGTTAATAATTCTAGTTCTATTTTAGTGTGTTTGAGCATAGCATCCCACACTAACCCTTGGGCTGTGAAATACCATGCTGGATCTAGCTTATATGTTTTGAGACGCACATCTCTAAAATTTTCCATTATATCAGACAATATCAACACATCAGATTTGTTATAGAGTTCTGTGTACTCTCTTAGAGATTTTATGTTGAATTTTTCCCACACCTCTCTCGCAAATTCGTAATCTTCGTATGTAATGCAGCATTTATTGAGTTTTTTGTAAAATGTCTCAAAATTTTTTTTAGTACTGTCCGTGTAGTCAAATGGGTAGACACCTTTTCTTTTAACAAAGTCAAATTCATTGGAGAGATGCTTACACGTTTCTCGGAATTGGCTTCTGGAAAGGTTGCTAGAGAGTTTATCGATACTACTAGCCATAAATTTAAATGAGTCAATAAATCTAAGATTTACACTTCCACATATGTGCTTCTTAAAAGAAATATATTTTTCTTCGTTGTTGGGAATTAGATCAATCTTATTTCCATCGATGCTAAAATCTATTATGAATAAATGTGTATCATAGCCAGATAGATTGTGTATAAACACTGGGACAAAACATGGATTTCTATACGATAAGTTACAATCTCTGTATGCAGCTCCCCTAAATTGCCCCATGAGATGATCATGATCTCTCACAGAATCTCAATTCAAAGACTTTTCACATATATGACAATGGGTAGCTGTATCATAAACAATTTGTTCTTTCTGAGTTAGTGGAAGCATTGGTTTTTCATTTGTGTATATATAACCAATAGAATTTGCTTCTTCCATTAGCATTTTAACGAACACAGTAGATGCATCAGGCCCTTCATAAGTTACTGGCGGTTTATAGTACCCATGTTCGTATTTTACATAGTAACAGAAGCTAATAGGCTCGTGTTTTTGGTATGGTTTCGTGTAACATTCGTCGGGGTTTGGTTGGCAATTTTCGATTTTAGTCAACAAACATTCAAAATCAGCATATATCACAAACAGAACTCTCAAAGAATGATTTTGGTTTTGAAATCTTACTATACCATTTTTTCCTTTAGATGGTAGTTCAACTCTAACACCATCATGATCTCGACAGTCTTGTTCGTGATCTTTTAGCTTATTTACAGAGTAGAAACGTTGCAAACATCTATCACATATAAATATTTTGTGACTATTTTTCGTTACTTGTGATGCGAAAAGTCTCGAAAGACCTTTTTATCCAGCAATAGTGGTCGTTCTTTTCGTCTTTAATATAGAGTAGGTCAATGTGCTTAACCGTCTTATTTTTTGTTATTTTTAATGGACAGATTATATATTTTTTACCACCATTTTCTTCTTCGTATGCATATACATTAATAGAAATTCCACTCTCTTCTCAAAGGTTGGCATGCTATCCATTTTCATTGGAAATTCCAAACCCTTAAGTGCATCATCAAACTCATGTTCGTAAGCTTCGTATTTATTCACTCTTTGAGGGTCTTTTTTTACTTAATGCAATGCAGATAGAACAGACCACAAAAAAATTTTTTGATCATCATTCTTAACATTAATTACTGCCTGCTTAGTTTTGATTTTTTCTGGTAGATCAACATAAGAACTGCCCTTGAATGGTACATATTTATTTATTCGCACTTCTAGTTTAAATATTCTGTTGAGTGCCCACTGAGATTCCTTTGCTTCGAATGTCCCCATCTCAGCTATGATTTTCGATATACTCTTGGTATAATATTCTTCCAGATCGGTCGATTTCAGTATAATTTTGTTCTTTGTTTTAAAGGAGCTTTCTACATATTCAATATTCTCACCAATTTCCCTTTTGTACTCATTGATGAATTTCATGTTCACTTTGAATGATTTTGAATGCTTACTAATTAGCCACGTGACAGTTTCCTTTTCATCGTTTAGGAAATGCTTTGTGTCATTGTATGCATTCACATTCTTTACAGCATAAGTCTTGATCCTACTTTGAAATGCTGTTTCGATTTCTTCTACACTGGATCTGAGTGTGTACTTATGAATTTTACTTCTCAAGTGACTTCTTATGAGAGATGGTTTGTAATAGTGGGTACACGTTTCACATTTCACTTGTTTCTCTCGTGGGAACTTCTGTTTTTATATTAAGTGTTGTGGCACTTTAAAAATGTCCCATGCATTTGTTGGTTCATGTGATTTATTATGTATTGGTGTAAGACCTTTGTGCAATCTACTTTTAAGATGGCTTCTTATGAGAGACGGTTTGTATAAGTGTTTACAAGTTTCACACTTGACATACTTCTCTTGAGATTTTTTCTTCTTTCTTTCCGCAAAGACGCCTTTCTTAAACTTATATTCTTTCCAAACATCGCCAACTCCGTTAGCCTCTTCCATTGCCATGGTCATCATATTAGACATCGGTTGATTTTTTATTTGCGCTCATTTAATATTTGCAATATTTTATTTTTTATGTATTAAAATTTTCTTGAGCTGCTTTTTTTTTGTAAATGCACCCAAACGCAACTAGACATACATCTCCAAATTAGACTATGTCAGACTATGTTGTACCACATTGCCGAAGTTAGAGCGATAATTGTGTTTTAATGATTATCCAATCATTGATATTGAGATATGAGCACAAATAAAAATCAGCTGATGCCTAATACGACGATCGTTTACAATTTAAAAAACCCAATAGAATGCCTTAATTTAACGCCACAATCCTCCATTCCATGATAAGCAAAATTTTAACCTCCACGATTAACACCATCTAAAGCTTTTTCGCTGAAAATCTGAAGATATCTGTCTGGCAAGGTTACTTTAAAATTGCCAGAAGTAATTACCACTTTGTATCCATACCGTGTATCAGATATTTCAGCATGGTCTATGGGATAGGTCTGTCCGATTGTAAGTTTGGAAAGTTTCTTAAATTGCTGGGTTCCGTTCAATACATTTAGCAACTGGTCCATCTTGATTAAATACAATATTTTATTTTTTACGTATTCAATTTTCTTGGGCCGCTCTTTGGAACTTTTTGTAGTCACTTTTTGCGGCTGCGCTCGAATCGGCAGCTGATGTTTTGCGATGGCTCGTGTATTCAATTTGCTGTTGGTTTTCTGATGGTTGGGGAGCTGCTCCCAAATGCAACTTCTTGCAGTCACTTTTTGCGGTTGCACTCTATGCAACTTTTGCAGTCACTTTTTTGCGGCTGCGCTCGAATCGGCAGCTGGTGTTTTGGATCAGGAAAACAAATGGTAAAATTTTTTCTGATGGTTTTGGCATTCAGATTGCTGTTGGTATTCTGATGGTCGCGGGCTGCGCTCGAACCGGCATTTCTATACTACTGCGGTGCGTACATCTTCCCCAGTAAACTTACGTTTCAGGCGAGCAACGAATTGGTCTCCTATTGTCACAAATTCGACATACCGATTCCACCGGATAAGGGCGGCGCCGTTTAACTAGCAATGTGCCTTCATTACCCATTGCTTCTTGGAAACCCTGGCGACCTGGAACTTTTACTCACAAGTATTTATAAAAAACTCAGGGTCTTCATGGGGCTTTCTTGAAAATTTGGGCATTAAAATCGCCTTAGATATCCTCTGTTGCTGTTCTGATCAGCTATCGGGGGTTTCGGCCAATCGTCTTTGACATACCTTGCAGTAGTATACCATGCCCCTTGTGCTATTGGCATAGTCGGACCATCCCAAACAAATATTGTGGAACGCGTGTGTACTTGTAGTACATTGGGTTCGTTGTGTGTTGCATCCCAGGTAATTAAGTAGGTCACAATATTTGGTGTTCCCGGCAACAAAGACAACGGTACTCTATTCCTTCGGTTGGTCGGAATATGTCAGGCCAACCGGTACACACTAGCAATCGCGCTGTGGGCAGTGGCTGTAAGTGGTCATGTACAGTTCTCTTCCCCGACAAAGGGGATAGCTGCATTGCTCCAGCTAGTAACTTTCACATGGGATTTCTTCCTCTCTTCCCTCGTTCCTTGTCCGGAGGTTATTTCTGGTTATTATGGCACTTGTTCCCTCAGTCGTTGCACCGCACCTTCATCCTGCTTGCTCACCTTCTTTCGGGATTCTTCGTCTGCAGACGAAGTGCAGTCAACTCGTCTCGGGATTATAGGTTATTAGGCACCAAGGGGTTTTGCTCGAGACTCCCGTTAGTCTGGTTCTATTCTTCTGCCTACACAGAATTCACTATGGCCCCATGTTGGGTGCCAAAAATAACTTGATGCTTCTAGTGATATACAGGAAGGTACGTAGGGTACGAGTTACCACTGGCACAAACTACGGGAGTCTTGGGTGTGGAGGGTTGGTACATCGATTAATGCATTGTCTCCTTTTTCTCTGTGGCCATAAGGGCGATGCGATGTTTCGCGAAGGACGTTGTCGGGGGGGGGGGGGGGGAGAGAATTTGGAGGCTGATTATACTCTGTCTTACCAAGGTGGCTGTTTTCCTTCAGGGGGAGGGAGGGAGGGAGGGGGTAGGATGTGTTACTGTCCCTTACTAGAGGATAGATGGGATCTGCAACTGATGACGGCTGCGATGTAGGTGGTATCTCGAGGAGGTGGGGTCCCTCCTGTTCCAGTCCCTAACGAATGAGAAAGGGGGAGGGATGGGGTGGTAAGCAATAAAGTGATCTAATAAACGGTGTTTACAAATAAGTACGGCTGTCAAGTTGTAAGCTAGATAGCATTATTTTATTCTGTGAAAAAAAAAAAAAAACTATGTTCAAGTCTACCCAGTAAGTTAGGGATCTTAAGGGCAGGATCAAATACCAACGTTTCCATTACATCAGACGCTACGTGTATTGTAACCACCCCTGCATGCGACATAAGCCAGCAATGTAAGACTAGTGCTGCCCCTAATTGAGCGGCAGAGATGCAACCTGTACACAAGGAAAACCACTACTTCCAGCTTCTCCCAAGAGAATGTGGCCAGCGCTGCTATGAGAGGAATTCAGGTCCGAAGATACCCAATCAGCCGAAGGCGCAGCGTTAGCAGGCTACATCCGCTGGCGCACAGCCCTAAAACGTCAGTTGAATATTCGGCAGCTCGCTCCACCACCTCGTGTGCTGGAGATCTCTGCCTACTACTTTCCTCACGAGAGACCCACCACATTCCAGAAGTCTTATAGCCCAGTGTCCAGCGACCCCCGAAGCAGTCTTCTCCACTTATACTCACTACTACTTTGACAGGGACACCCCAACTCCCTTCAGGTAAAACAGTGTAGGTTAGTTAGGGTTCAGTTAGTGTCATAACTACTTAGCTCACCTGCTCTTGTTTAGGTTTGTCACAGGTCCCCTTCACCTGGTTAACCTAGTTTACTTCCACCAGTTTCAGTACAATTGATAGCTAGGAAATAGGGCGGGCCACTGTGTATATTCCTCTGAGGAATATACATGTGTTCTTACCTTAACCCTGTGTACTCATTCTGGAGTGATTGTTACTTTATACCTTGTAGATGCCAACCCTCAAAGGAGAAGCAGGTGACTGCATCTTGATGACAATGTTGCCAAACTAGTGCAGGACTACCAGCTACCCTTAACTGGGTACATGAACCTCACCAAACATACTAACACAGTCGACTACCACCCATACCTTGAACCAAGTACTCTGGTACTTGGAACATTATAAGGTAGAATCACAACCACTAGGAACACAAGCGACGAAGTAGCTAGACATATCGAGATCAGCTAACCCACTCCATCCACCGCATTGAACTTCGCCGATTGGAGCTGGTTGGCCTAACCTCTTCTGGTTACACTTTAGTCAGGAAACTTATCGCATGTTCCTCCTTCGTGGGGCAGACTAGTACTTTTCCATATGACCTTCACCCATAGAAACTGTGACGGCTTCACAAATATCACAAAATAGATTTCAAAACGTATCTTTATTTCATAAAATATTATTTATATTTTCATTTAACAAAATTGAGATATTCACAATAAACTCTTTTCTTCAATACAGTGACAGTTTATCAAATAAAACATAGCCATATAAAATACATTATTTAAAATGTATGCATTTCCACATGATAAGGCATTTATTTAGCATTGACTTTATTGTTTTATAAATTTGATAATTAGCATCATACATTCGAAGTACACCATATACAGCAAGGGCCATTTGCCCTAAATATAAAATTGAGGTAGAAAATTGCACTAGTATTAGGACTCATTGCCCTTTCAAAATTATAATTCTATACAAATTCTTTAAGCAGCTTTCTAGCTGGAACACTATTCGTGCTAATTTTCAGTAAAAACACGTAACAGCTAGGCACCTTTGGTTCAGGTGCATTTCACTAGATCAGGTACAACACAAGTGCTCGCGAATAGCGATGCACAGCTTTCCCTCTCACTAAAATTTCTTATAAAAGCCTCACTAAAGTTGATTCTTATTTTGATATTTGATAAAATATTGTTGTTTGAAAAAACATTAATAAGAGTTACGTCTTCCCAGATGTTAATCGGAAACATTACATCTTTCTAAATTGGTGTGTATAATTTCTTTTACTTGTAGTGTGAAAACTGCACAACATAAAATGTATGTTTTAAATATGTACTTCAATCCTCTTAGCCAACAGTATTCTTACGTATACCACACAAGATCACGACTTTACCAATATTTAAAATATGAAAATGAGAAACGGGCCACACACTGTGCATGTCCAATAAAGTCAAATCTCTTTAAAAGGGGACAAATACAATTTAAAAGTTAGTGAAAATTTACATTAAAAATATTTCAATATCTGAGGCAACGAGTAGCTCTTCCAGAGCTCGGAATTGAATAAAAGCAAACACATTAAAATTTGATTCCTCTACCACCAGCCACGGTGACTCAATCTGACCAAGCAGTGTACAAAGGATGGCACAAAATAATATAATTTCTTAAAAACTGCATTCAAAATTGAGAATTCGAAAAAGTGGGTCAAGCCCTCTCAACAAATACAGTGGAAACTCGTAATTGCGAGGCTTGATAACAGTACAAACAATTGTTGTAACTACGAGTACACGTAGTAAACAAACGTATACATTAAAATAAAATTCGAAGAAACTAACATCATGAGTTACTAGAAGGGTGGGAGTTGTATTACGAAGTACCTTGGTTCATACCTTTGCTATTAAGAAGTACACTACACAAGTAGGACGACAGGTCAGTGTTTATTACGAGGAATGTGATATGTAATTGCTTTGTAAGTTGTTTGTGAGCACTGGGTTCCACAATTTTCACACGTCACCACAAAACACGGCAAAAAAAGTCCAGCTGCAATGAACGAGTAAACAGCACAGCCATCCACCCATCTCTTGTGATATTTTTATGTGTGTGTGCACTATTTACGACCGTGTTCCAATTCGCAGTTTTAGTTAACTAAATGGTTGCGTGACTCGTTTTAGTATACAAAAATGATGACGTACAGTAGAACTCTGTTAAAAGGTTTTTCAAACGACTGGATGCGAAAAACTTCTTATCTGCAGGATGGAAACAACTTGCATATACAGCACAACAAAGTTTGACAATCAATCACAAAATCAGCAACAGTGTAACTAAATTTTTGTATGCAAATATCAATAAGAATTTATTGTAGGCATATAAAAATAAATTATGCATGTGCTTCCTAACCCTAGGTTTTTTACTAAAACAACTGCCAATATAAACAAGGGCACGAGCCCATGAATGATAGCCAGCGGTACATCTGCCTACATCACTCTTTCCCCACTGTTCTAAACCTTTTCCAAATGTTTTAATGCATTGTACATAACTGTGAAAAATGTCCGTCAAATAATTAATAGTAATATAAGACACCAAACTCCTTAAGACTACAACATTTGTTAGCTTTCTACAGATTTTGCACCTGAAAAAATATGTACTATTTGCGCTGGTGCCGACAGGTAAAGTTGGCCATTATAATATTGGGGCACTGGCATTTAGTTAGAACGTTGTTATAATATAGGGGCACTAGATCAATACGAGCACAAGCAAATGAATGGTTGAACATATGTGGACAGACTGCAGGAGAGAAAGAGAAGCAAGCTCATGGCAGGGTTGGCAGATGCAGTGGCCACATTCCACCGTTGCCAAATCATCTGTTTCGACACAATGCAACTGACAGCATGCTAAATGAACATGTCAACATGGTACAGTAATTACGACAATTATTACACGCATCTACATGTAACATACTTACTGTAATTTTTAGTTTTTCTAAGGCAAATCACTCATATTCTACGAATGTGCATATGAAAATACCACTCGTAAATACTAAACACTTTTACTATAAATAGCATATACAAACTTGCACTTGCGAGGTTCCTCTGTAGTTAACTAATAAAACCAATGCACACACTAGCAAAAATTACTCTGGACCCGTAACCACACAACTCCTATAGCTCAACTAAGCATTTAAATTTGACGCATGCTAGCCTTCTGCACTACAGAAATGTGCACTCTACAGCCGACTTTGCGCCATCTGAGCATGCCAAGCGCTGGGCGAATTCAAATTCATTGGCCGCTGAGACTTGGAAATAATATATTGAAATTACGTCAGGCTTTAATGAATCAACTAAGTAACTGAGATTCATGTCTGAATTTATAATCGTCCATATCCAATCAATAAGGAATGTGCCAGAGCAACTCCGACGAATATTTCCAGCACTCCAGCCACAGCTTCCTTCAGCTGACCGCCCAGGGACAGCTCTTCACGTCTGGTAAATCTCACACCTGTAACTACTCACCCTTACCTCAGTCAACTTCCCTCGACTCCATGGTAACAAGTCGTCGTGCAATTTACGTCCCCTTGGATAGAGCCACTTATAATTATCACACTATAATAGTGTATACTTTAATCTGGTTAATTAGTTACGAATCTACCTAGGAAATTTATTATTTCATATTATTAATTTTTTTTCAGGCTCGCCTTCGCCTGTTGATTATAATTCAGTATTTAATATAATTCCTTACTTACCTTAAAGTGTGTAATTATTTAGCTGGGTCCCTGCTAACTCATTGTTTTAAATAACTCATTGTTATAAAATATTACGTATCAAACTTAATTTGTGTGTCACTTACCATCATTTTAATTTTAGATCCTGTGCCATTTTTATTATTACTGCTTTATTAATTCAGTGTTGTGTACCCATTAGGTCCGCATTTAATTCTAACCTACAACACGTATTTATCTGGTCGTGTAGTGTGCTGAATCCCTCAGGAGGCAGGCCCTGACATTGGACCTAACTCCTGAGATTCCAGTCCACCCGCCACCGATACCAGGTACAAGGTGCTGTTACTTGGGTTGTCCTTGAGAACAGCAGGTCCGTGGGCGTGATTGTAAATTTCGCCCTGCCCAGGACTGCTCGTACGCAACTTCTGGTGACATCTTTTATATATTTTATTTGCTATATTTCATTTATCAATGAGCAAGAAACATGGTGGTATTTGAAGCAGTCAGAAGCGATGCGAGAGGCGTACCTTACTACAGCAAGCTTTGTTGAACCAGATAGTTAGTGACTCACACTCCAGTACACTGAATACTAGTGAATCCGAGAGCGACCAGATTGATTATAATATAGTGTTACCTCCCGACCACAAAACTCCGTTAAAACAATTGTTAGGGTGGTGTGAGCTGGACGAGGAAACAGATTAAGAGGAAACACCCGTTTAGCCCATCCTGATACAAGCACTGTCCATGAACACTGACACAATGAGCCCCTTTAGTTGAACTACCCTAGTGAGACTACAATCTGGCAGGATGCTTCGGGTTCGACATCCGAGAACAGAAGTACTTCCCAACTTCTGCACAATCCTGTTGGCTTCAGGACGGATGATCAGGGTTCGAATCCCTCCTAATGTGGTAGTTACCCGCATGCAGCCGGAACCATCCGTAGTCAACTCCATCCCTGCTCGCCAACCTACGAGGCCACTGCGGGTCAATCCTGTTAGCATAAGCCAGATCGCTCACCTCCATAATCACTCAAAGCTTGTAACCAATTGAGTTCATTCATCCCATATCGGAACAGATGGCATCCTGACTATTGATGTCCCTTGTGGTACGGAGAGTAAGGCTGCCAGGAAGGGATAGCCTAACACTTCGAATTACTCTGGGGTTTGACTCCCCTCCACTTCAGAAGGTCTCAAAGGGCAGTCAGCATCCTAACCATAAAGAGGAGCACACGTCAAATTTATGCCTTTAAAAATTCCCTACAATTTTAAATTGTACTTTACTCAAAGGTCACCGGAGGCCACAACTCACCTCAAACTGTGTTCGCTGTATATTGATGACCTATCACAATATCATTTTAACACTTGAAACACATTCAATCTGACAATTTACAAGTTGTTGTGCAGACGTCGCATAGTGGCGATGTTGATCGTGTCGATGCTTGAGTAGAAGAAGTGGAGAGAAGGGGAAACACCTACAATATATAGCAGATGACCCAGGCAAAGGAGGGGAATATGGAGAGGGGATTTGATGGATAGCAGGGTAGGGATTGAGCATCGCCAAAGTGCTTGCCGAACGTTCAATGCACCAAAGGCATATATTCCCACGACACTAGCGCTATTGCAAAGCACTGCAAGGTGAAGAGTTAAAGCAACTACTGCCTCAAACCTAGTCGGTCGCTCTGCAATCCATTGCCATCTGCATAGTTGCCAACTTTTCAAAACAGAAATTAGTAAAAACAAAAATTTTGATTTTTGGCAAAATATTACGCATTGTTTTACCTGTAACATTTTACACTTAATTGATTCGGCACACTACCTTCTTTGGTCTCCACAGCCATTTCAACCACAATTGCTGTGGATTTTCTCTTCTTACAAGCATATTTTTTTTGCCTCTGATTTTGGGAACATTTTCTGAAATACGGGACCGACATGGCCAGATACACTTAAAGGCATATTTTGTTCCACCAAAAACGAGGTAAACAGGCACACTGGTTGTATGGCACCGTCTGAAGTCTACTGTTAGCAAAAAAAAAAAAAAAAAAACTGTTTATTTTAGTACTACTTTCACCACACTTTTCAGAGTTCACGTGTTTCTGGGACGAGTGTTAAAAAATAATTTTGCTACCATGGCCATTGTTTATACCACAGTAGCAAATACTACAAAACACATGTTTGATTCATCTTGCAGACTTCAAAATAAAGAAAATCTCTTTTGAATACACATCACGGAAGGTTTGAAAATAATGCTTGTGAGACTTATCACTTGTGATAATGACGTTATACAGTACACATAACTCACTTATCAGAATGAAACCATAAAACACGAATGCACTTTTTAACACACCGCTAACCAAATGGTTCAACTTCACACATTTTCACTTGATCTTCGTTGCCGTACAGCCATAAGCAAAGACGTTCCAATAACCAATACCGGTTATCAAACTAAGATATATCCTCATTTATGCATCTCGATTGTCACAAATATCAACCAAATTGTTAAAAACTATGGCCTACTACAATATTTACAAACGCTTACTTTATGCCATTTTTGCTCATGATACAAAATACATGATTAGTCGAGAACAGCCAATAAGAAATGAGAACAAAATTCCAGCTTGACACAACACCTGACCTTGACACGAGCAAACAATAACATCATCATTGTTTTGTTGGATTGTTGAAGACAAAAATAGTAAAATATTTGTCACAAGCAGAAAATAGTAAAACAGTACAGTTGTTTGTACATTTTACGCTAAAATTGGAAAAGTTGGCAGGTATGTATCTGCCCTCAACAGTCCCTCCCCACGGGACAGATCTCAAGCCGCCTGCTGACTGTCGATGCCTGACCTCCCAGTCTCCCCTTAGCACCCCTTTCTCCAGCCGTCCCAGAATATTACCGGAGATCTTCACCCACTCGTAGTTCGTCTACAACTGGGACAACCTGTAACTTTGGGTATTGCCTGTTCATACTTCCGGCCTGCGGCTTAGCAGCCCACCACCAGAGCCGACCCATCCAGCCAGGAGCCGCCGAGCCAAGATTTACCCAGTGTGAAACCCACTGCAGGTAACAGTGTGCCCTTGTTAAAGCCTACTGTGCGTAAAGCCATCATCACCACACCCAACTTCGTGTCGAGTTAAAGGGCTAACCGCCTCAGCCTATACCGCAGCAGGGACACAGCCAAACGACTGATCATCAAAACTCCCCCTCAGTGAGTTGTAGCAAGTGTGTCCGTCCGGCATCAAAGAAACCTTTGTCTGACAGTTAGGTCACTGCGAATTCTAACCAGACAACACGCATCAATGAAAATACTTGACAACATGTTGCTCAGCCAAATCTCTCCAGCTAAGTGTCACACAATGTAATATAACAATATACATCAGTACACACATAAACACATGCATGCACATGCAAGTTTAAACAGTTCCGTAAAGTTAAAATCAAGCTCCTAACTACTACTCTCTCCTCCCTAAAGAGCTTGTGACCAACCTAGTTTTCTGTAAAATATTTATGCTCTATAGGTGACAGATGAGAACAGAATGATCCTAGAATGATTACGTGGCAGAAAGAGATGACAAAGGGCACTCATATGTCTTCTATGCACTGCAGGTCATAATGAATTGCAAATGGAGCGGTTACGAGCCTCCACATGACAATATGCATTGTCTCTAAACTGCATTTTTATAATACAACATAGTAGCAGATGACAAGGCAGTGGCATGGCTTTGCAACTGCTGTTCACTCATATCACACCACAGCAGCCAGCACGTAACAAATAAACCAGCTTGCTGTTCCTGGACCATGATAAAGTGGAGGCACAAGTGTGTTACAGCACACAAGTGCCATGAGCGGGCTCGTTGCACCCATGTGAAGAGGCTTACAATCTTGTGGAACATTTAGACCAACACAGGACATCCAGGAGTCCTCTTTATTTTACACCTGTGTTGAAATATATAAAATCTTGAGTCAACAAATATAGTGTCATCTGTCACAACTACTAGACAAACATTTGGAATCTTATTTATTTTCAATATTTTATACACCAATATACTGTTCCTTTGAAATCTTGAGGCACAGCAGTAAGTTTAGGAAAAACCAACTGGAAATCAACTATCAATAAAATATACAGTATATACCAGAAAGGAAGACGGCCCTGAATCTAAGACGACCTCTTCCTAAAAAACTATTTTTGAGGGAAAAATATTTAAACCTGAATTCAAGACTTCCCCTGTGAAGTGCTAAAAAAATTATTTAGGTTGTAATGAGTTTCAGAAGAAAGAATGTAATATGTTGTAAGAAAAGAATAATAATTATTGAATGGGCATACAATGGATGAGTGTGGACAAAGGTAGAGGCGTAAATGAAGAAAATAATAATTATGTATTAATTATATCAATCATATATCAGAGTCAATGTTTAAGACAATTTTAAATATTATTATCTTCTTAGTATTTAGAAAAAAAATCACACATTAACTTTCAACTGTCAACTCTAGGAAAAATCAAATATATCAAACTATTAAGAAAGCTCAATATTTAATTTTCTTAAACAGTACACCTTATAACTACACATACCATTCCAAATCAATACCTAAAACTAGATAATAATTTAAAACATAAACATATGAAAACCATTATAACTATAAAATTCCATCCAATAACCAATTAACGTGCACTGCTTTTGAAACTCTGTAAAACTCTCGGTCTCCTCTGGGACTCTTGCATTCGCGCAGATCAAAGAAACTAGTTATTCACCATTTAGTTTGATGACATACGTTCGGTTCATACGTAAACCTTTTACATTCGTTACAGAAATGGAACAATTAAGGCTTCTTAATATAGCCCAGGGCTGCCACCAGTCCTGAAGATGAAATCCTGGTTCCTGTAAATAAAAATCCTGTAAAATCCTGGAATCATTGGGTCAAATCATGCAAAATCCCATAGGACACACTGTATTTAAGTATGAAAAGCCTTCGTCAAAATCCTCTGTCTCATGGCACACTAATTTTGGATGACTAACTGCTACCTGAGTACAAATTATGAATAGAGGCCTGTAGTAATTTTGTGCAACTAACAGAAACTTAATACTGAACTAGCAGTGTCGCACATTCATGGTATTTGTGCCTAGGTTTTGAATTGAAGATGACCCCGAATTGTAGACAACCCCATATTTTTTCTATTCTTTTTCTGGCAAAAAATTTTGTCTTCCTTTCGGGTAAATACGGTACTTTATTTACCAGTGTACTACTCAAACCCACGTACGATTTGCACCCTACATTTTGAATATCACCTCAAGAGAAAAAAATATTTATAATGTATATATTCAGCTTGAAAAAAAAATTGTGTTTCAATATTGATAGCTGTGTTGCACAAGCTATACAGAATGTACTCAAAAGAATCACACCCAAATTTAAAATAAAAATAAAAAATAAATAAAAAAGCATCTCAGAAATAGAATGACTACCGTATTATATTTGTGACTTCGGGTATTTTGCCACCCAGAAACGTGTGGTGCTGCCTACTGGATGATTGATACCAGTAATAGGAGTTGTCCATAAACTGATACAGTCTGAGCATGATGCAAATAGACAAGTTATTAAACACTAAAGGCTATTTATTTCATGGCATTTCACACTGACATAAATATGCATAAATAGGTAAACATACCATAATTTTTTAAAAATATAATTACCATTTAAAAAGTTACTTGTTTATGGACAACATGAATAAATTTTAACAAAAACTTTAAATGTGGACTACTTGTCTGCCAGGACAGCTGCATCACATGCTTGTGGAACAGTTTGTAAGTCAACAACCCACTCCACCCTGCTAGCAATAGTCTGCTTTGTTTCTGCAAACGTCTTGGCTGACATAATCCGTCCAGTACACATGCACTCATCGGTGGGAAGGGAAAATGGTCATGTTACGATAAACTCAATTGTCTTCAGTCCTATATTTATCTCAAAAACCTTAATTTCCATGTGTAACCTACATCCCTACTATGCAAATTTGTTTCTGAAAAAAATGTGTGGGTGGTACGTGGATAAATATGATATTCAGGAAGGACATGAAATAAGAAGGGACTATGAGGAGAGAGCAAGGAAATACAAAAAAAATGGAAGAAATTTATGCAAAAACAAGGTGCCACTACGAAGTACAGAAGTTACAGTAGAACCTCTCTGTTATAACCCCTCATGGTTCCAGAGAATAGGGTCGTAATAATGGGGGGGGGGGGTTTGTAATAAAAAATTTGGAAAATTTTGGACAGATTTTGACCCATCCCTAACCCCCCAAACTTGCCATTTTTTGCATGAAGTTCATGTTCAATCATCTTTAGCGCATAAAAACTTTTTTAATTTAAATATAAATATGTATATATATTTTAATAGCTGGACGTCTCCTGATTAATTTGATACCCAAGAAAGGCATATTAGACCACCCCTTTTTGACCGACTATTTAGCGTTTCATTACTAGAAAATTGGACGTATTACGCACAAAACAGTAACTAAACACTGTTGGAGATGCCTTATGTTTGAAGCAAAACACAGCACTTTATTTATTAATAATACATATGAAGATACATATTAAAAAATTAATCACTTGCGTGCTGGGGCTGGCAGCGAATACATTGCCGGCTACTGTGCGTACGTAGCTGGGTGAGCACCTAGATCCTCAACACGGCGGTCGGGCGCGAGCATGGCGGTTTGCTGCTGAAGTTTGGCCCTAGATCATCAGGCTGGGCAGCTGTCAGTCGGTCACTACAAGATTACTCAGGCGGGCGGTGACAGCCCGCCCGCTGCCACTGCCGTCGTTACAGGATCGGTTCACTTTGTAACAGCAGCCCGGCGTTGGGAAAACATGCTGATAGATGCGATTCACGTCAATGTGTTGAATTTATACAAAATGTAGGCGCTGTATTGGCCTCTGCACTGGCACAATAACGCCCGGCAATATTTAGTGCTGTCTACTTGAAATATTAATTATCCCGAATTTTTCATCAAAAACTTTTGATATTGCCTATACATGCACAAGGCATCACTCGCGACAATAAGGTACAAATATATTTATATTTAATTTAAAAAGTGGTTTTTATGCGCATATTACGTAGGCATGGGCATACATAAACTTAAAAATAATCATTACAGAAAAGGACATTGCATTAAATTTGAAGTTGTCATACATACACTGATTAAGAAACTAGTCTGTGTAATGTGCTGCTGTTTTTACAGATTTACACAAAAGACATAAAAAGGATGGATTATGGAAGCGAAAAAAGACATGGAGGGTAAGGCAGAGGCTGCAGCATGTGACTAGGACAAACTGACTCAGCCTGCAATTCCAGCCCCCCCTCCCCCCCCCCGCTTCCACGGACAATGCACCAGTGTCCCCTTCTGGCATTAAGTAATTGATTGCTTCATGCTGCTTGGGACAACAAATGTCAAAGTCTATTATGGTAGCTTGAGAATTGAGAAATGCACGACCACTAACAACAGTAAGGGCTAATTTTCCATAGACTGAAAACTGTGGATAATAGAAACTAGTACCAAGCGGTGGAGAAAATGTCTACAAAAAAAAATCCACGCATAATTGAAACCGCAGTTCAAGATACCGCGGTTGGTGAAGGATTACTGTATCTTTCTTCAGACGTGCCTCAAATTTTCGACTTTTCCGACCCAAACTTTTCACGGTTCCTCGGGATCGGGTCCTAATGGAGAGGTGATCGTAATAGAGGAGTTTTACTGTATACATAAAAACATAATAATAGGAATGAAGTCCATTACTAGTTACTAGAATATATGGGCTAAGTAGATGATTATAAAAGAAAGAGCAGGTATATCAGACATCAGCAACAAAAGTTAAAATGAGATAATACCCCACTTCCAGAAAATGTGACTGAGAAAGAATGCTGATGCTGAAGATACAGAACTTAAGAGAAAAGGAAGAGCAGACAATGCTGGGATAGAGCTGAGAGAAGATTGGAGCACAGTAAGAAGATGTGGTGAGGAGCCAGATACAGATGATGGACCATCATTCAACTGACATATCTCACTAAATATTATCAATCATATCAAAATAAAACAGACCACTTATAAACATACTAAAATTTATATTTATTTTACACAGTACACCCTTATTTCCACATTCACCTCAACCATTAGAATATTTTGTCAGCCAATCTCTTTCACTAAAAACATGAAATACATAATGAGTTTCATTAAGAAACAAGCTCCTATAGTCAAAACCAATGAGAATATTGCTGTCATATTTTATGGAAAAATGTAATTTTTCTTAAATTCACATTTAAGATTGTTAAACACTTTAATGTGTTTTGTTGTGGTGGATACAAACTTTAATTTTTTTTTTGATTGCCTACTTGAAGTGAACACACATCTAATGTCAAACACTACAAACATTTTACAAACATTATAAACTAATGAACATCGCAATACAGTTCTAATCATCATGACAAAAATTTATTCAATAGTACATTAAAACATACAGCCAATTGGAAACAATGACAAACATTAACAACTTCAATATTTATACCATTCACACAAAAATGTTTCTTCCACAAAAACGACAACAACTAGAATCAGATTAACACCCTTTAACAATTTGTAAGCCTGTCAATTTAGCAAAGAAATATTGTAATAAATACAAAAAGTCTTCACCCCACAGACTAGAAAAAATATTGATAAAATACCAGATTTCAGATTACAAAGATGTCTTGGGAGCAATATTTCACTTTATATTTCTAACAGTTGGCCATCTGTTTCCCTCTAGGCATAAATGGATACTCATTCCTGAATGCTGAAATCCATAAACAAACTTTACACATGCATAACACACCATCACTTATACTCACCCAGATATTCATAAACTCATGTTCAGTGAATATACAACCTAAGGGTTCGACTATAAAGAACCTTTATTTTCTAACAGCTACATATTACAAGCTCTGCTTAACAAACTATCGTCAACTACCAAAAGTCATCAATGTGACCTGTAAATCATAACATCCTACCACATATCTTGTGCTACATATAAAAAAAAATGATACGAACACGAGGCTGCTGTACCTGTAGCACAGGTACAGTAGCATGAGTTATGGACTGCCACAGAAAGGAGCAAAAGTTGACAAAACAAAGGAACAAACAGAACTGAAGATGCAGAAGGTGACAGAAGCAAGTCAAGCACACTGATAACATACTATCCATGCTATGTTGGCAGTCGCCACATCACACACAGCAACCTCAATACTATAACGACAATCATACGCAACTTCTTGAAGGGCCAAACATTCCTCAGGACAAATGGAAGTTGGCAAAATATTTCTGAAGTCAGTTGTTCTCGGTACATCAACTAACATTTTTCAATGTACACACTTGTAAATTAGTTACACTACTCAAAATACATAATATGTCTTGCACAAAAACATGCTTCATTAAATAATTTTAATGCTCTTAAGCTAGAGCATTTTATTATAAATTTTCCACCTTACTGTAACATCAGAGCATTCAAAATCCAGTATATGTATTATATACTAGTGTACGTATACGTGACAGTAATTCTGTACATATTCAAAGTAATTATAGTTTATTATTTATAAATTTTTATGTAGTCTCAACTTTCAACAAACATAAACAATTAATTGACTTTGTTTAAGTGAAAACTCCTTTGAACTAAATGTGTACAAAGTTCTGATTCAAGTTAATAGTCATCAATTTAAGTAAACCCGAAAACTGACACATTCAAGTAAGAGTAACACCGTAAAACTGCAATTCTTTGAAAGCAGAACTGTTTGCCTTTAAACAGTTGAAAACAGTGATTAATTAATTTAATTTTCATTTTGATATCATGGAATGTAAGATGAAAAAATGGGGCAAATTCAAAAAAGGACTCATATGACATCTGAGACTCTGATTATTAATATACTTGTGAAAGCAAGAATGATTGAAAAAACTGTCATAATTAATTTTAACTCATCTCTTACATATAATATTGTAAATATTTATACATGTCATTAATGTTTACCATTTCAAATTTTGGTTTCTTTTTATTTCCCTTGCAGTAAAAGTGGGATCGTCCTTGTCATATTACCTATGAAAAATTGAAGTGGTACGTAGGTTAAGGAACTGTTTGTCAAAGGTAAAATGTAAAGAAAAAAACAGAAGGAAAATTATTTAAAGAGCGGAGCAATTGAATCTTGCTAGTAATTATGTGAAAATTATTACTGTTCACATATGATATAGTTGTTAGAAGAAAAAAATTATTGCTGTTCAGAAATTATGGGTTCTAGAAATGGGCAAATATGCAAGACCGGCACAAGCCAGTTAAACTTGATCGGAGGTGTTAAAATTTAGGCTCACATCGTCAACTTCTCCGCCAGCAGAAGGATTTGTCAGATAAGTGTCTCCAGACTAGTGTGGTGAATCTACCGGACTTACACCACATTCCCAGCAATGCTAAATGTCTCAAAAGATTTTTTTTTTTTAAATTAACTTGAAATTCCTGAGTGGTTTGCTTATTTCGCTACATTACTACACTACCCTTGCCGGAAGTAGAAACAAATTACAAATACATTTGTCAGATTAATCAATATTATCATATTATTACATTTGGAAATATAATACAAAACTATTGTATGCTAAACGTGATGCAATGCCATATTTCCCCTGTATGTGTAAAAGATGATAATGCTACATAGAGGAAAAAGGTGACTGCCCAATGTGGTGGGGCATAGAACATAGTTCAGTATATTATCCCAAACTAAAACCCACATAGACTTATAATACTAGCATATGTCATTTAGTCACTATCGAGATCCATATTTGTTACAAAGTCGAAATCATAATGAGAACATGGAGAAAACAAATCAAAGAGTACAAATATATGTAGCAACTACAAACACCGATGGAGCAAAACTCCAAATTCAAACAACAAAAATATTTATCTTATTTTCGTGAATGTTTCTTATAAGTAATAACACAGTACATAATTCTGAAATGAATACTGAAAATGAGAGTCAAAGACAATTTGCTAAGTTGATAAACATGAAATAAATATGCAAAATTGAAACGCAATTTAAATAACAAAATTTGCTACTTAAAAAATTCAGTCACAAATAGACGTGGTAAATTCACAATTAGATCAGATTAGACAAATTAAAGCAAAGTTTGAAAAACATCAAATGGAGGTGGGAAAGAGGCTGACTCAGCAAGCCATAGAAGTCACAGAAACGGTAACAACACAAGTGTTGAAGGAAATGGAAACCAGAAATACGATAATTTCCAAAACTGCAGTAATGAAAATACAAATCACTAAAAATGAGGAAGCCATAGACAAAATTGGGAGAGAAGTGGAAGAGAATGCTGGACTGTTAACTAACATAATTCATGAAGAACATGACTTTAACAAAAAAACTGAGGATATTTGACCACCATTAAATGCACGACAGCTTAACGTGAGCACGCCACTAATGAAAATTTTGGCTCGGCAAAACACAAAGTGTGTATTGATCAAGTATACAGGTTGGTCCTGAACTACAAGTACAAATGCTGACACTCTTGTACAGTAACTCATAAGGGAGCTAACATCCCTTGAAAATAGATATTTCAAATGGTTCTACTGGAAAATAATGAAACCTACATGAGAGTGCCATTCTGTATATAATATTGTCGTTAACGAAGACCTGAAACCTGCAAACAGTTGTGGAGTACTATCATTCCCATACAGTGAGAAAATACTGGATAGTATATTAGTATCCTACCAATGTGTGTGTAACCTGTGAGTATTTCTGTATGACGTCATAATCACACACACAGTACGTTAATGCACAAATAATGTTACCGTGATGTAACAGTCTCAGACGAACAGTTTGCGAGAAAACAGACAACATTTGTAAGGGTGCACTTGGTTGCCTGCCAGATACGCAACCCGCTAGCAAGGAAGGTCGTACTACATGACGAGACAGTTGCATACACAGCTGTTTGTCAGCACTGCTAGCGTGTGTGACAGCGGCGAACACAAAAGATTGCAATTAACAAACCTGTGTTTTTTTCTCGTTTTATACATTACCATATAAAATTAGTTTTTAAAAAATATTTTCTTTTTTAATAATTTTAAAATACCCCTACTTTATATAAAAATTATTTTTAATAAAAATACATTGAAAAATAAAACAAAAAATTAAATATGAAAATTTATGTACTTTGTAGGAATGGTCAATATCACCATTCAGTACAGGCCAATAGCAGACTGTATTATCGAGAAATTAACACTACCTAAACACTGAAAATAGAATCCAGTACGAAGGTGCCGACAGCACCACCTATACTTTAAAAACATAAACAAATATGGCTGTCACCTGGTGGCTACATCACCAGCTCACCTGGTGGGTAAATCGAGAAAATAGCACTATCAAGGTGTCGAAAATGAAAACATGAGATCAGAGATGGTGGCCTCCAGTAATGTATTAACAAATGAAAAACAAAAAATCCAAGATGGCAGAATGAGTATGGATGAGGGGGGAGGGGGGGGGGGCAGGGATGGAGAGCTGGTGACTAATTAACCAATGAGAAACGTTGGTACGGGAGGGGAATGTGATTGATTGGAGGAGTGTCAGTCATCTGCTTTAGATGGAGCTGGGGAAAGAAACCCGCAGAAATGTAAGTTTTTTAAATAAATTTTTTTTATATTTTCGAAATAATTTTTTATACAATTTTGTAATATTTCTAAATAATCTTTTACAAATTAAAAAAAAAAAATGTCTAGATTCTTGGGTTTAAGGTTATTCAAGGTCACTGCATCAACATCAAGGTCACCTGGATCCAATATGGCGGACAAGATGAGTGAAGGAACAAATATGGCTGATGGTTAGGTATGACTCAGGACACTGGACCCTGTGTATCAATTTGGCATACCCTATGCCTATAAAACCAATATGGCCACCACTGCTCTGCCCTCAAAAACAATCCCCCTAAATCTTTCCAATGTATCAAAATGCCTTTTGGGAGATGGTTTTTGCAACTGGGGGAGGGGGGGGGGGGATCAGTATATTTTTTCAAAGAAAAACAGGAAATCTTAAGGGGAGAAAAGGAAAATTTTCAGGGAAAAATGGCCACCAGGGGATTGGAATAACAGAGCATGAACAGCTCTAGCAGTCTGACGACCCCATCCCTTGCACTCAACTCATCTTTTTCCTACTACCTACATTACTTTTTTTTTTTTTTTTTTACTTATGTAGCAAATACTGTCACACAGCCCATTTTACTCTTTTCAAAAACTTTCACACTAACATTTATTGCAACAACACACAAAGAAATGCTCTTAAGCCAGGAGATCTCAACTGTTTTATTACTCACTGATGTCTTAAGTTCACTTCAATTTTTCTTAATTGCACTAAATTTCCGTTGACACTCAACTTTACATTACTGTGTGGCAGCAAAAATATTTGTCAAGATCAGTTTATAAATTCAATTGACATTGTCTGTTATAAACAACCACATGTTTTATTAAAATAAAATGCTGCCAAGTTATACACATGCCAGAAATTGCTGTAACATAAACCCACCAACAACTGTCACATTAAACAAAAATGTACACGTTTTTGTATAAAATATGCACTTTGGCAATCAAGATACCCTCGGCTGCTCTCGTCAGAAAAACAAGAAGTATTGTACTCTGCACCCACAAAAATGGTGTCCTGGCCAGAAATATAGTAAGTTAGTATGCTAAACTACTATATAGTCAACTTACTTTACTGTATGATATGTATTACTTGATATTATGTCGAAAAGTACGGTATACACGCCGCCCACATTTTAATAAACGTAATTGAATGCAGAGTTGGAAATTATTGCAAAATGTCAAAACTGAAAAAAATCCATAAAATATGCTTGGCATTCAGAAAATTACAAGACCTACTTTTTCCATAAAACTTATGGAAAAATCATACAAGTTGGTAAGTTTGTAAACACCCGACTCAGCCGAGGCTACCAGCAATAGTGCCGCTTTTCTGGGCATCACTGAGCCAGGAAGCAGGGCTCGCCATCATCGGATGGAGGGATGCCCTCCATTGGAAAGTGAGCAATCCTCGGCCACCGACATCAGAGAGAGGCTCTGGCTCTTTGAAGGGCCGCCTTTCTCTGATAGACAGCTTAGGTCATCTTGTCAATCCTATAGTTTTGCCTAACAATGAGCATTTACCTTGCAACATGTTCCACCATAAAAGTAGGGAGGGCGAAGGCAGAGAGGATAGCCACTGCTCAGATTCAACTATATGTGGGACAGGGACTATAAAATAGTCTATACTAATTTTCTTGAGGAAGTTGCCCATCTACGGGCCGGAAACACCTCAACATCCACAACCTGGCAAACACAATCCAGGACCAGTTGCTCCAGTTCAGGGTGCTTCAACAATCCCAGGCCAATATCACATTTGCCACCCACTTTGCTCAAGTGCCATCCAGTCAGTCAGGCTTACACCAGCTGCCACCATGCCGCAAAGCATCAACTTACATTCCCAGAGTATCTACTAAGTCAATCATTGCTACAACTACATTCGCCTGCACCCATCCTTCTACTTGCCCCATTTCAATCTCTGTACCGCCATGAGCAGAAAGATGAGTCACAGATACTGGGAAGAGGCCTCAACCACTAAAATACCCTGTAAACGTATCAACAGCTCTCAGGTTCCAAGGGGGGTAGAAGCTTGGCATTCATACTGACCCAGGTTGCACTTCACACTTCATTAATAAATCATCTGATTTTTCAACAAGAAGCTACTGATAACTAACTTCGCACTTGTCAAGAGAGACTCAGTGCCCGGATTGTACTTTTTTTTTTGGAACAAGGGGAAGTTGTACATTCCAATCTGGGATATACTTTCATTAAGAAGACATACGTCTATTGAAATAAATTAATATTTAATTAGAAAAAACCTGCCATTTTTGTGCCAGAAACTATTACAAACTGATTTAACAGTAAAAATGCATTTCTAACACAATTTTTAGATTTTTGTGGGGTTAAAATCAGTCAACAATCATTTTACAAGGGCAGCAATTTTATGAAGCCATTCTCAAGAGCTGCAAGGCCTCATAAAATTGAGGCCGGGCTGTATTTTAACAGACATACCGACATGCATGCTCCCAGTACCAAACTTGGGAAAGTTAACTGATTAAAGTTAGAAGTTAAAATTCATACAAATTAACTCATTGCCGTTTAAGTAAATACTAAATTAATTTATTTATTAAAGTTTGAAATTAAAGAACAACAATTTTACATTTAATATAAAGTCTCAAAAAAGTTTTTGTCAATGCGTATTTAAAAAAAAACCACAATTCTACTTATCAAAATAATGAATTAACAATCTTCTACAAAACCATTTGAAACAAAACTATTAAAAAAAACTTTCATAGCTCAACTTAGCATGAAACCAGATCAGTGCAGTGACTACAAAAACAATCAAAATGTGCATGCTGCATGAGGACAATCAACTGTGAAACTGTTGATTTTTGGAAAGTGAGAAATTGTATCGATAGATTGTGACTGTGTCATCTAGCCCACCTCACAATCGCGTTACGTGTGACTAAAAATATGTTCTTAAATTCAGTACGTAACGCCAGTGTATTGATCCTTATATCGTGATGTGCAACTCGTCGACCGTCAAATATGTTGTGTACTTTAAAGAAGTTTGTCAAGATGTTAATGGTATGTATTTGCATATAATTTCGTTGTCATCTTCTACCTCCAGGTGACAGTAAAGTTAACTAACGTTAGTTTTAATTGTTAAACAGATATTTTAACAATTAAAATTTAAAAGTTAATTAGTTTTAAAATTAACTGACAAGTTAATATTACACACTTTTTTATGATTAATTATAATTGTTAATTTTTTAAAATCAATTGCAAGTATGGTCAGTACAGTTGGTAGTAAAATAGGAGAACTACTGTCACATCCTAGTAAATTACAAAAAAAAAAAAAAAACCCTTTAAATCAGTGAAGCCCAATTTTTTAAATTTAGCTTCTGTTTGTTTTATGGACACAAGAGTTATCATATTTGTAGCACATTCCAAAAATTTCCAAGTTACTTGTAATTGAAGCACAAATAAAGTTCATAAAAATGTTATTTTTACATGTGGTAGAAGAGTGATACACAAGATGGAAAGCACTGTAGATCCTGAGCAGCACTTTCAATCTGAAACTTGTCCAAGTCAGAATACTGTGAATAAAAATTGGCAACTTGAATCATAAATCAAAATTTGATCTTTCTGTAGTGTCACGGTTTTTACAGTCTACAAAAGTGAATTTTATTTTCAACATTAATTACTTTTGGTACCACTTTTCGTGAACAAAAAAGGAACACTTTATGTACCCAATTCAAAACCATACTAGATATGGAATGAACATTTAAAATAAGTAGTACCATATATATATTTAAACATGATAAAAACATTTCAACCTACACAAATATTTGAAAAATGGCTGCACAACAATTCCATCCAAATACAAACAACATGCAACTTAAATACAAATCACAACTTTTCATAAGCTTCCACCTGAGGTAATTTGGCCAGTAAAAGAAAATTACATAATTCCGTTCACTCTAAATGCTTTAGAAATGAAGAAAAATACAGAGCAACTAGCATGAAATGACACACATGCTCACACACACACACACACACACACACACATACATATATATGCACACACACACACAGATCAATTAAACTGTAATCGTGTTGCAATACCGGTGTGATAGTTCTGCCTTGCAAAAGAACAGATGGTGCAGACAGCTTGTAGCCTAAAAAGACCTACTAGGAAGGGAAGGGTAACAAAAGTAGCAGTAACAGTGAGCGCAAAAGAAGCGAAAGAGAAGGGAGAGGGTTTAGGGGGCAGTCCCGTACTCCAGTCCACCGCGTCCTCGGCCGCGTGCCCGGCCACGTCCTCTGCCCCGCCCCCTCCCACGCCCCCGTCACCTGCGGCCCTCCGACATGCCGATGTTGCTGGTGGTCTTCTCGAGGTAGGCGAGGGGACCCTGCAGCACGGCACCAGGGCCTTGTGCCGCCGGGAATCCTCGCGGCCCCCCCTGCTGCTGCTGCTGCATGAACATGGCCTGCTGAGGCGTCACCATTGGCCCGCTGCCCTGGTAACACACACATCACTTAGCTCCTGTTCATGTAGCTGCACACACGGCGGGCACATTTTAAAAATAATTACAATGTTTTCTATACTGCAACTGACAAAATTACATTCCACCCTGCTATGAAGTTGTTAGTTAAAATGTTGTTCCTCCACATCACCATTAGTAATTCAAAACCATGTCCTGATGTGACCATGATTTTCGGGTATTCAAACAATCACGTCCCAAGAATATTTTAGTACAACAAGTACCAAACGTAGCAGAAGGGTAAATACGATGCATTAGGAGAGTGTGTGCACTGTTTTCTTTACATTTACTTAACAAACAACAGCTGCATTACATATCTTCCAACTATAATGACATGTAAAATTAGGTTGTGTACTGCTTGGAAAAACATGTCATCTGTAGACAGTTTCTCTGATAACATTTTAAAATAAAGTAGTGGCATTACTAAATCAAGAACTTTCCTTTTAATGACATGTGGAAAAAATGGAGAAGGCGTTAATGAAAACTTTGTAAATGCATGCCTGCATCCATCAAGTGTATAATTTCATATATTTACACAAGTGTGGTGGCATGCCTCTTACTTTCACTCATGTTAGAATCGCAATCCAAAAAAACATGCCCAGAAAGTAATGTAGGTCAACAACTGTAGCAAAATAAATCTAAGAAATGTGCCAAAAATTGAAATCCAAGTGAAATAGTGTAATAAAGTAGTCAGTACAGTGGAACCCCGTTATAAGATTTTCCTGTTTAATAAGCTGCCTTCTCTTGATCCACATACATTAATTTCAATACCAAATTACCCTCTTATAAAGCTTTTCTTTATAAAAGGTTGGAATTTCTTGGAGTCCTTGAGACCTGTTATAACAGGGTTCTACTGCAAATAGAAATCCAAATCGTAGTCTATGAAGGAAAGCCCAAAATCTAAATTATTATAGCACTAGATGATCAAACAAGTACATAATAACATAACAACAAGCATAGTAAACTCCTCAAGAATAATAACGGGACTGAGATGGGTGGAATATGCGAGGTAAAAAGAGGAGGGTAAAAGGCAGAGAGTTTTGCCACTTGTACCGCACATTAGTGTCATTATGCTGACTACTAAATTCCAAGAACTCTGAAGGTCAAATAGCCCAATCAATAAGGCACCTGCAAGAATGTGACATTTAAATACATCACACATTTGAGCACCTTCACAATAATACAGAAGCAATTTCCAGGAGACAAAATGGATCATTCTGTCATCACTGAACACCGTAAGGAAAAAGGGAGGTGCATCATTGAAGAGAAGGAGGACAAGAATTCAAGGCTCTGTATATTGCAATGCGTCACCTACATTAGCTGATGAGGGCATTAGGAAAAATTAGTTAAATAACCCTACCTTGAACCCGCTAATACTAGAGTGGAAAGAAGCTGGATGTCAACCAAGATATCCAGTCTAGGCCCGACAGCCGAGGCATACAGAGGACACAGTGGAATTCCCTTGCACTAAATAATGCTGTACTTTACAGGAACTGGGAAAGTAGTGATGGGAAACACATGCACTTACAATTGGTTCTACCCAAGTGCAGAATCTTAGATGTATTAAAAGAACTGCACAATACAGCAGCAGGTGGACACTTTGGTTTGAATAAGACCCTTGTCAAGAGGATGTTGAGAAGTGGTGCAATCTGTGTGATGTCTGTACAGCAAGGAAGGTTCCAAGGATTAAGGGATAATGTCCGTTCAGAAATACAATGTTGAGGCACCATTGAAAGAATGGCAATGAACATTTTCTGTCTGTAACCAGTCACTGAGAGGGAGAATCTGTTGCTTCTGGTAAAGCAAGACTTTTTCACCAAGTGGTCTGAGGTCATACCAGTTCCAAATCAAGAGTTCGGCACTGTAGCTGATGCCCTAGTACAGCACATATTCTCCAGGTTTGGCGACTACAGCATTACATTCTCAGTCAGATGGGACGGTCAAGAGGCTCAACCGTACCCTGGAACAGTTATCTGGCTTTCTTTGTGGAAGACAATAAACAGGATTGGGACTCCAAGGTACTCTTATTTTTCCCAGAGTAGTGTATCACAGTCCATGAGACAACACAGGTAACACCTTCAAGAATGCTGTTTGACAGAGATAGCTCTGCCTCCATGGTGACCTGCTGTTAGGATCTCCTGTGGAAAAAGCAGCCACCTTGGAATATGCATGTTAACTACAACTGAGTTAGTCAATATCCATGAGTTTGTCTGGTGGCACCTTAAGAGTCAACAGTGACTGAACGATAACAATATGACTGGAGAATAACTGAAAAAGATTTTCACAAAGGACAGCTGGTGTAGTTTTACAACCTCCAACGACAGAAAGGATTTGTCCAAGGCTACAGAAATGTTGGGAAGGTCTGTACAGGATCCTGAAGCAGATCAATGATGTGGTGTACTGTATTTCTCGACAGAACTCTTGGGTGAAGCATAAGGTTGTCCAAATTGACCAACTGGTGCTCTATGAAGATCCAGAAGTTTTTATTTACAATTTTTCAGGGTCCCCACCAATAGGGTTTGGATCAGGTTAGTTTCCGCAAGGGGACGAAGTCCGGTAATACAGATGCTATCCTATGTGAAGGGGTAGGTTTGATTGTGATTCATATTTTTAGTATCCTTCCTGCAGCTGTGTGAACTAAGCAAGCCGGCTCTTGTACTGAAGGTGCAAGAGCGAGGTGGCGGGGTTGGTTCTGTACGAGATACTGGCGATGCTAACACATCTATATAATGGAGATTATGCCAGGGCCAACCGATGACAAGAAGGGAGTCCCAGTAGGCACTACAACCCTCGCCCGAGGGCGGCTGTTTGAAACTTGGCTTTATCTTAGGTCCTAGTTGAGGTTCGATAACTGGAGGGATCTGATTTACTTTACTAGAAGTAACTGAATTTACACTCTTAGGCAGCGCCTCTAATTCTTGTTGAAGAGCCCATCGGGCTAGCCGGCATATTTGACTAGTTTAACTCTGGTATTGTAACACATTTCTTGAATGTGTTACACACAGGTGCGTACTCCCCTGAATGCCAGGTGTATACTCAAGCCCTCCTGAGTCTGGTCTTTACTACAGAATGGGACTGAGGTAATGGGTAGCAAGGGTGAATATCACAGGAGGTGCGGATGCCCCAGAAAATACTTGGATATTCTTGGTCTTATACAGACTATAGCCGTATGCAGGCTATAGGGTAACCAAATAAGTTCGGACTGTCAACACCTATCAGTGAGTAGTTGCTAAAAATGAGTCGATAAACAAAAACTGATTGATTAGTGACGTTCTAGGGGACTTGAGCAACAAGAGATTTCAAAATTTTGCACAATTAGGTGTTTTATTCATACGTTTGTAACTACACAGATGTGGCATAAATCTTTAAAACATATATATAACAAATTACTTACGTCAGGTGAAGGCGGACCTGCTTAAACACCAAACTAAAAATAATTAAATTAATTTAGAATTTATACTTGCGTCTATTCGACGGGGGGAGGCAGTTCAAACATGGCCGGCATGACCTGCTGCTGCGGAGGCTGAAGGAGTTAGCTTGCGGGTAAACAAAACATGTGGGGATGTCGAGATACCTCTGGCTGGCGATGGTATCCTCAGATATGGACGGTGTCATAGGAGACCTTTGCGTTCTTCCTTCAGGGGTTTTCTCCAAGTGCTTCTACTGGCATGGAAGGCCTAGTGAACATGTACAAAGTCTAGTTAAATCTGCTCAGCAGGTCTTTTGCAGACTGAGAGGTCAAGGTGACAGACACTTCCCTAGCTGATGCCCTCAGTCTTATTTCAGTAGGAGGGTCAACAAACTGTCAGCTATATGCCCTCAGCCTTTGCAGACTGGAGCGCCAACGAACTGTCCTGAACTGTGTTTTGGCACTTCCTTATGTATGAAAAATTCTGGCTTGCAGGCTGTCAGAGGAGTGTGGGGTTAGCTAGCTTCGCCTCAAAGGGGTAGTTTAAATTAGGGTTGCGAGGGGTGCTATGCTTTTTTTCTTATCTCCTTGACGGAAGGTTGTTGACATATATATCACCTCTCAACGAGGCTCTGGCAGCAGTGATGACCTTGTGTGTAGGGTGCTGCCCTCCAGCAGCATCCTTTCAAACTAGCTTCTCTGGATCCGGCTCATTGGTGGCTCATTGGCGAATACAATTTCTCAGGAGGGAAAAGGTGACCACTTGTCGAATTTTGAGTGAGCAGTACAATTTCAATTTAATCACCATGTGTCTGTAATTGCTCACTAAGCAATTCTGTAGGCACAGGATTTATTATCTGCCAGCGTGTGACTTACCCATTTGATTTTAATGGCTTGATGATAGTGCGAAGTCAACAAGTAGTGTGTGCATGACCAATGTGCAGGCAAGCAACATGCGTCAGGTTTAAAATCTGTTTATAACTATTTTATGCTACAGAGCTTTAACTTTTACTTTCTTGGATAGCAAGCTTGAACTTCAGAATATAATGGTCATTTGACAGCTAAAGAATTTGGTTTTACACCACAATGTTCCTCCCACTCAGTTTTGTGATCTACAGCTGAGTTACACTGTTCTCGGGCTTAGCAGCTTTAAAAACTCAATCTACAGCTGCTGTGTGGAGACACTTTTATACCATTTACTTCTTTTCTACTCACAGTTTTGGAAGTAAACAGTTTAGTATAAATAAAAAAAATGAGAATTGATGTACATGAGCTGCAATCTGACAACCAGAAAGTCTTATTTTACTAAGTGCAAAAATCACACTATTTTTCACTGTTTTAACTACGTATATTGTTACATTTTACCCCACACAGCAATGGAAACTGGTTAAATGCACACAAATACTGTGTATGAGTACATACAAGTATGCAACACAAAGGGTGATCACACTACATTATGAAAAGATTAGATTATAGTTTCTATAAACAGATGCACCTATTGGCACTTAAAATGTAAAATCCCTTAGAAAAACATAAGAAAACACAAATAAAACATTTAAGTCTACGCGTGACGCATTCCTGCGCTTCTGGTAAGCGACCATTACCAAATGACTTAGCCCCATCTTGAGCCACAATCACCCAATGGGCAAGTCTCTCTCAAATAAAAACAGTAATGGAGGCGGGACACATGGTCTACAAGAGTTGACAGAACCTCAACAGAACCTCCAGCCAGGTGATCTCAGCTTTAACTGTGCGCCTCATCTCGCATAAGAGTTGTCCCATAAACACCCATCTATGAAGAGTTGAACATTTCAAATTTGCCACTCTCGCACAACAGATACATTATTTAATCTTTGCGCCGCTGAAGGGTAGCAGAAAATCACGGCCTCTACGAGTGCAAGACATGTCACCACCTTCCCGCCGAGCACTGTTCAGATAAGGATCCAGGAACCCATGTGTGGCATCAGAGCTTCCAACCCCCTACGAGGGGGGATGATTCCCTTTCACCCATCTGTGAGTCACCAAGCTGGAAATTTTTTAGTATCAATAGGAGTTCCAGTGCTGATCTCAGGGCAGTCTGCTACAGCTCTAACCGCTGCAAAAGCAGAGGGTGTCAGCCAAGGGCAGAGTTCCTAACACCTGTGCCGGTGACCTCGGAAGAACCAGTGGCCGTTGACGACACCAGCAGCTCCGGAGGATCAGCATCTTCCAGAGGCCTTTCACTACTTCAGCCTACGCCAGCAGCTACTGAGGGCCACAGACGTCTACCAGAGAGTCCTGCCGATGCCGTCCTCTACAACTTCCTAAACTTCTTCCTACCTCTTTATAACTCAGGTGAAGGCTATGACGTCCCCACTCGACACCCCATCAGATCTTAGCCCAGACACGTCTTCACAACTTGGGTGAACACTTCCCTCTTTGATTGAACAGTTAAATCTGTTCTGCACAATCCTCTTCAATGCAATTAGGATTTAAAAATTGGCTAATTGTTGTTAAATTAATTTACATCATTGATATCACATACCAGATTAGGTCTTTTATGTTTTATCCAGGTCGCCTTCACCTGGCTTTAACGTAACAAACTTTCATCAAATCAATTTTAAATATTAATATTTCTTTTGATCTTAATTCAGTGGACCACCATGTAATTTTATTTAAATACACAGGTCATAAAACGTATTTGTATTTGAAATCTAATTGTTTTCTCACTCTCATAGCTTTAATCATCCATTTTGAGCCTTAAGGTACTTGCCATCTTGAGCTTGCAATGTTCACACTTTGTGGTGATGCCAACTACTGCGTAAAGATTGCCACAAAGGCAAATAAACCACACCATTAAGAGGCAAACCAAGATCTGAGGCAAAATATCACAATATTGTTAAGGTGTGAATTTTAAGGTTAAATTTTTTTTTGTGATTTTTAGTTAAACTAAGCTTTTTTGTTAAGCGTTATCTCCGTAGTGGTATTTTTGCTGGCTACCTCTTTTTTTATTTGGATGCCTTAGATTTTATGCCAGCAGGAAGTTCTCTACCCCTTTGTCTTTTTTTTTTAAGATGCGATAGGCCAACTCTTCATTGATTTTTCGTTTAGTATTTTTCATATGGTGGTCCCATCCTTGGAGGTTAGGTTAGGAAATTAGGCTGTTTTGGGATGGGTTAAGCCTTCCTTATTACTTGTGCCTTTTGTTTGTTAAGAAACACATGTTTTCTTTTTCTTCTTTAATAAGTAAGGTGGTGATAGATATTTCATTGATTTTTTAAATTTCAAAATGTGTTTTTGGGGAAGTCAGTTTAAACAGTTGTGACCTTAAGCTAGATGTCGAAGAATTTTTCCTTTAATTGTTTTTGAATCATTTTACTTTTCGAAACCTACCAACGGTTATTTATTTGCCGATTTTACTAGTTTCGTCCGTGTTTCCTTTTTATTTTAAGGTTACATAATTTAAGTTATGGTGGGATTGAATTAGGAATCACTTATTTTACTGTGTTATTTTAAGATTTTGTAAGAATATAGAGTTGTTACTTTTTTTTTTTCCTACATAGTGCGGAACTGAGGTCACTAGTTATCTTCCATCTTGAAAGCATTTTGTCATCTCATAGATCAGTAGGCTTCCTTTGAAGCGGCAGCAGCTGGGCGTATTTATCCAACCAGGTGCAAGTGATAATTCCCCCTTCAGCAGTTCGGGAGAATTGTTATTTTTATGCTCGTTCCAAGAATAGGGCACATCTGCAAGCTGAAAAACTGTGTTGTCTATTTCCGTGACAAAGGTAAGACTGTTTTGATAACGAGAGAGAGTAAGGAACTGTAAGCGGAAATAGGGTGTTAGCTGCAAGGTATCAAAGTATCAATTCCGGCGGTGGCGAGCTCTGATTGGTCCGCCATGATGTCGACTTCGCTCATGACGTCAGCGAGGCAGCTGGTGTTTATCGGCAGTAGATATCGAGGTCAGGGAGTCATGAGTGAGAGACAGAGACAATAGCAGACAGCTGTTGTGAGCGGCCGGTTGTGGAGCAAGTGGGCTGCCCCAAAGGAGCCTGTGACATCAAAATAGTGAGTTTTCTTTAGAAACGTTAATTTTTTGTGTATGGTCGTGTCGTTAGTCCCTGTTTAGCTACAAGAAACGCCCTGAATCTGCCTTCAAATAGTTGGACCTTAGTAAACAAGGGGTTCAGTTAGAGACAATATAGTGCGCCGCATCGAAGCGCGTTGGTGGTGTCAAGAGACCACTGTAGCAACTTCTTTGGTAAATTTGTACTCTCCATCGGTACTGGCCGAGGGGCCGTCAGGGTTAAGTTTCCCATGCTTTAATTAATTTAATAGGGCTTTGGGAGGTAAGCTACCTTTTTTGAAATAGTATTGTTTTCTTTTTTAATGTAATGGGTCTCAGTAGTATCTGGTGTGTAGACCGCTCCGAAGATTGTTGGGTCCATAGGTGGTGGAGTTGTGTAGGCCCTACTGTACTGACAGAAACCGAAGTCCTTGTGTTGCCCGATATTTTCTTTTCATTGTTTCCTCATTAAAACTAAATTTTAAAATATTTTCTTTTATACATTTTAAAGTTATTTGCAATTTTCTTTCGTTTTCTGTTTAAATTAAATATTGTTACTCTGTTAATTTTCCTCACCACTCTGTTAATAAACTGAATGAATTTATAAACGCCCATAAATAAAGTAAATTTAGTGATCCTGAGATTCTCTCTTTTAAGCCCTAGAGGGCAAAGAGTAGAGCGCTACTACATTACGTAATTGGAAGTAAATTTAAATTTTCCGATGCGCAGATCCCTTTTAAAATACCTGTGTGAAGGGTATCCTGTGTCAGCCCTACAAAAAATTCTTTTTTCCCCTTAATAATTTAATTACTGTTAGCAAATGTGTTTTCATGAATTTTGTTTGTTTATACCTACATACCTGGTAGTCGAAGAGAACTAATTTTTTACTCATATCCTGTAAAATGTTTTTATTTATTGTTTCTGTTCTTTAATATTATTTGACAACCTGTTAATTAACTTGTTTGTTTTTAATAAAACTAGATATATTAATTTTTTTTAAACATACTTCTTCCTTCTTGTCAGTTGATGAGGATAACCCCCCCCCTCCTCAATTTTGTAGGTCTAGAACACCTCAGATAAAATTAGGAGCATAGTATTTAGGCACTGAGTGCCTATTAACAGACAAGTTGTTCTATTTTATTAGTTTTACCTTGATGCATGGTCTCTGTCTGTGACTGACCCATGAAGAGTTCGTGGTTTTCCTCTCTGTTGCCTTCCGAGTAAACACCCCCCCCCCCCCCCCCCCTTCTCATTTCCTACTCCCTGTCCCTTTTGGTTTGAATGAGCCTTTTTTAAAATATATATTAAAGTAGTTGATTAGGTTACAGGGTATTGTGCTGGCCTTGCTAAGTAAAAGTTACAGCACATGGTGGACGCTTTGTAGGATAGCTTTTGGTGTTGGCTCATTTGTCTACTATTTTTTTTGTACGTCTAAATTTTATCCTTCTTTCACCCTACCTCTCTCTTTCCCTACCCCTTCTCCCCCCTCGTAACATTTGGCTTGGTCACCGGGTAGTTTCCTTGGTTGGTTACTCCTGGAGATCACACCTCCCTACTTCCCACCCCTACTCGTAACAATATCTTGCTGGTAAAACTTCGGGAGCGCCCAATGCACTAAGTACTCCTTTCCATTCGTGGAATCAAGTATTTCTGAAAGCACCCTACTCTGCCCACTGGAGAACAGCCAAGCCAGAGAGAGATCTATCTTTACTACTTGACCCTCAGTGGAAAAACACACCTAGGTGTCACTGGATGCCAACTTACACACTCTATGCTTTGTTTCACTGCTGGTGATGGCCGATAGTTCCATCCACCACTGGGTAACGGCCAGACGCAGAATGCCAAGTGAATATAACATTGCCAAGACCAGTACTCCTGCCAGTACATGGTAGAGCCGCTGTCTTTAACCGGCTTTGTCTTAGGTGGATCAGTAATTTGGCCTTATGGCATATAACAATAAGGGTGATAAAAAATTTAAACTGAAGCAAATATTAAAAATGCTCAAAGCTGACAATGCTAACTTACCACCCCTGAGATAGTGGAAGAAAATCCATTATTTGCACCATCTACCACAGCATCCAACAGCTCACAATTAGAACATTTATTTGAGGTACATTTTGATACAGCCGTCCTTGGACTTGATCCCATCCTGCTACCCAGATCATACACCACAATCCCACCACACATATCCAAGGAGTCTACCTGCAGCATGAAACGCTCTTCTCCACAACCAATGTTGGCCGGTGTTTGGCAGCCAGCCACCTCATAGAGACAGCCAGAGAGGAGGAGGGTGCTGCCGCCTTGTGGACAACAGGTAAAACGTCAGAAAGTGGTGTTTCCAGTGTCTCTCGACTTTGTTCCCACTCGAAAACCTACCAGGCCCATTCTCTACTCTGGCATCCTGCCTAAGCAAGTCCAGAAATCCCTGGATATGATCCTCGCGACACTGGCGTCATGCTATTTGAAGGCCGCCTTTTTCACCAAATCCAAATCTGCTTACCGCAGGGCACTGAACGTGAAGTTAGTCGTAGGGGTAGTTGTGTCCCCAACTCCCTGACCAGAAAGAATACCCGAGGTTCCCAAAGCAGTAACCCTACTGTTCTCAATGTGGAGAACCCCGCCAGAGCCGGATCAATTCGAAAAGTTGTGTTCGACTTCTGTCGACATCAAGGCTTACTACTATGACACCTATTAATTACGGGCAGACTCTGGCTAATGAGGTTTCAACCCTCAAACATCGCCCAACCAAAAGTTAGAACTGTAATTAATTTACTTAATCCAGAGGTCAGCCTACTTCACAAACTATAGTTTCTCCGTCAGTGATCAGGTGCTTAAAACATGCTTCAAAGTTGATGCAATTTTCTTAAACACTACTGTGTGTCTCTTTATTGCTGTCTCCCTATCCCTTATGACCTTTGCCAAAGAGGGGGAGGCAGAAACTTATGCATGTCTTACAAGCCCTGCTACAGATGTCAGTAAAATCTGGTCAAAATGGGGTGTATACTGAACATGAATGAGTCCAGTCCCCTGCTTCAATTGATGCTCTCCCCCAACCACGCAAGTTCTTCAGTCTGCCAAAACCTGCGTGAGGGAAACAAGTGGCCCTTTCACAACTCTCGCATGATAAATATGGTTCAGAAAGGTTAGTATCCACCCTACTTACAGCAGCATCTTGTGTATACACGCTATTGGTTGGAGGTTTAGCATCCATACTCTACCCATACAATTACTTGCCAAGCAAGCCAACCTCGATAAGTGCTGAATATAACATGTTTCCAACAGAAATAAGCTATTTTTTATGTTATCCTTACTGACCACTAGACTGCATTTCCTTTTACATCATGAATGTAAGGTGATGGCTGACAAAGTTATATCTGCTTACTTGCTGCTGTTGCATTTGCTGGTGCATTTGCTGCTGCTGCTGCTGCTGCAGTTGCTGTTGGAGCTGCTGTTGCTGAAGCTGCTGTTGTTGCTGAAGTTGCTGCTGCTGCTGTTGCTGCTGCAGTTGTTGCTGCTGTTGCTGCTGCTGTTGCATGTTGACCTGGGTGGGCGTGGTGGCAGGGGGTGGAGGTCCAGAACTGCCGTTAGACATGCCCGACGGGGCCGGGGACTTGGCCCAACCCTGCAGGTCTGCCAGCAGATTCTGCCACACCGATATCTTTTCATAGTGGCGCTTGATCAGCTCCTCCTTGCGTATCAGCTCCAGTCGCAGTTCATGTGTGTCCTACAACACACACACACATACACACATGCACCTGCTCCTTCATGCTCCACAACCACAGTATGTTAACTGTAGATATAGACTGTTCATGGTAAAGCGAGCACTTAAAAATCAATCTTTGAAAAAAATTCTCACCCATTAACTGCCTACTAAGCTATACTATGGGACACTGACATGCAGTCCTGCAATTAAATTGGCAGTGAATTAATAAAATAAGAGTGAGTTCCCAGTCTCAACATATTTCGAGTGTAATGTTTCAATTTATGACAAGTCAAGATTGTGTTTTGGACTGGTTTATACACATAAAGAGTGCAGATTGGCACATTAACAACACATTTAGGTTACCAACAATGTCACGTTTTCACTTGACTGATACACAAATGAAATAATTAAAAGACCCATAGCAATGTAAATTTTTCATATGTAAATAAATGAGGAGTAAAGTAGGATGTAAGCAGGGCTTTTGAAAGTGCTCAGCAGTTAACCTTGAACACGCTAGGTATATCTGCCACCAACAATCTTCAAGTGAAACTGCACTACACAAACAGGCTTGAACCACAATTAGCACTGAAAATTTTTTGAGAGTAAAGACATTTGATATAAAGAAAATCAAATAAATTGTTAACAAATAATTAGTAAAAGTTGATACATGAAGGAGTGGATGACCCAGACAATGGCAGTAACTACACTACCACAATGGCTTGGTGACTGCAGCAATCACCATTTACAGCAATGATAGTAACTTTTACTTGTGGGAAACAGGTTCCAGGCTTTGCTTTAGAAATACCAAAATTCATTTTCCTTCATAAATTTAGATATCTGGCATATGTCGTAAGTGTCTACAACCTATGCTTAATGCCAAGCAGACTATCATAGATCATTTGGAAAAAAAAAAAAAAAAAAAAAAAAAAAAAAAAAAAAAAAAAAAAAAAAAAAAAAAAAATTACGCTTTAAAATAATGTACCTCGATGTTCTTGAGTGAAGTTCTGTGTATACAAAACTATAGAATATTGCTACCAAGGAAAGTGGTTGTTCCATCTTTTTTATTCTCATGCATTTGTTTGGAAGTTTAAATTGAGATTTGAGATTGGTCTTTTGTAGTAAGCTAGACCATATGAAAAGTTTTCAGCCAGAATGTTTATACAAACTGTTATGTTTTTGATAGGAAATGAGATGCAGGAAAATTTGTGCTCTAATGGTCTGTGTGACACATGTGTGTTCTGTGTGAATTTGTCAGGAATTTGGTAACTGCAGTGGGAGAATGATATGTTCCAGGAAGTCTGAAGCGGTGGAGAGAAGTAGAGGTAAAGTCAAAGCATACAAGTGTTTGACTATGGCTCTGAGGAGGCTGCATTTTTTCAGCAAATAGTAATCATGTAAAAGTTTGTTTGCTGTTTTAAGAAGGTTTTGGCAATATTTATGTAAGGAAGAGGGTGTGTGTGTGTGTGTGTGCGCGCATTAAAAAAAAAAAAAAGAAAGAAAAAAAAAAAAGAGAGAGAGAGAGAGAGAGAGAGAGAGAGAGAGAGAGAGAGAGAGAGAGAGAGAGAGAGAGAGAGAGAGAGAGAGAGAGAGAACACCAGGCTGCTAAGTGCAGCCATTCTGTGCACTATACACAAAACTGGCCATTTAAGTTTCCTGCTGCTTGAAAATAAAGTTGACGTAAATGTCTTAGTAGAGCTGATATCCTGGTTCCTGGTGTTTAATATTTTTCATGGCATATGAAATCATTAGCATTTAAGGATTTAATTTCTGTAATACCACTTCACAAGGTATCCAAATGTTATATATAATATTTAAATAGGATTATTATTTTGTTACACTTATAACCATGCATATGGTTGTAATTTGTTTAACAATGCGTCAGTTTTATGACTGGCATATCAGATTACACTAATACGTATGTAAATAAAATTAAGTGTTTCTTGAGTTTATATTAGTCACAACTCTGCAAATACACTGTGGATCTTTCTTTATTAAAAATAAAGCCCATATCCTCCCCCCCATGTGATATTTCAAGTTTATAAGAGAGCTACTAGCACATCTGAATATGTTATTTTTATTGCATCACACCTAATTCTATGACCTAGAAATTTTCACAAACTACAAAATAAAGCAAAAAAGTGGAGAAATTATTTTTAATCGTGAAATTCTGTAATAATTCTGTTAGTATTCATGAAAGAGCAACAAAATTGCTTTTTTAAATACACTCCAAAATCATAATGCCAAGCTAATTTTTTACCATGTAAACTATTCCAATCGGAGTACCCACAGAAAAAACAATTTTCAATTTCGCTGACCAGGTTACCACGACTTTCCTTACCACTCCAACAGCAAGCCAACATAGGTCTTACAATGCATTAAATTATATTAAATATTTGTGTTTACAAAACAAAGCACATGCATTCAAATTACACATTTTCTTATGGAAACTTCACAAACAATCTGCAAGAAAATGTTTAAGAAATTACTCATAATATTTACGATAAGACTGCATAATAACATTTACAACAAGAACGTATACTTATGCTGGAAAAACTAGTGTTCTTTTGTCTTACTTACCAGTTAAATGCAGTTTCATACAAAAATTAAATAATATTGTTATGATGGGATTTTTTTTGCGATTTTTGAGTGGTTTTAGTTTTTTGTTAGGATACCTATTTTATGTTATGATACCTTTAATTTTTCAGGACGCTCCCTATTTTTTTGTTATCATCCATGAGATAATTTAGGAAATTTTCATAGGATTTTGGGAAGTCTGAATTATAGCATTTTGGCTAGGATTATTATTCAGAGCATTCCTAGGCCTGGTTCAAATTGTTGTCATTTTGGGGTTAGGTATGCCTTTCTTTTTGTTTGTCAAGATGCGAATCCTTTCTGTTTGGTGTTTTGGGTAATGTTATAATAATTTTGATTTGGATTTTGGTTATAACTTCTGTTTTGGTGTTAGGGTCTAGAGTATTTTTGCCCTTAACTTAGTAGTCGTAGTTGGTTTGAATTTTAATTGGTACTACCCTTTTTGATAAATTATTTTTATTAATTTTTTCTAGGCAGGGTCTTTAATTGGTTTTTATTGGAAGCAGTTTATAATTTGTTTCATCCCTTTTGAGTTATGTGGAAAATTCAGTCTTGTAACTCGGTCATGTTTAGGATGGGATTTAATTATTTTAAAACTGGATTTGGAATATAAGAAGGCTAGATTGTGTCCTTTTGTAATCTCTGGAATCAAAGCCTTACAGTCGATAGTTCTCGAGCTGTTACAAGAGTTATTTGCAGTTAGTATCAAGCTGAAGTCAGCTTCAGCATTTTTGGTACCGGCTACAGCTGTGCGTTTGCCTTCACTGCTGCGACGGTACAGTAGCAGTCATCATTATCCCAAATTATTTTGTGTCGTCCTGCGGTGGTTCGGAACTGTTTTTGAGCCGCACGTGTGTCAAAAAGTTTCTGGAGTGATTTGTCAACGTCAACGTTTCAAGTCGACAGCTGTATGTTTAGGGGCCTCAGCAGGGAAGAGGGGAGACGTGGTGCTGCAGGATGCAAACAAAGTCTAGACAGCTAAGGGGACAAGGGAGTGGCCTCGTGCTGAGCTTTTGCTTTGTGGATGGCTGCGTGTGTCTGAGGAGGGCCGTGATTGGCTGAAAGACAGAGTGACGTGTGCGGTGAGGTGAGGCGCTGTTTAGTGGTTGGAGTCCAGCTGTGGAAGGATGTCAGGTTTTAAAAGAGATGTAGTAACCGTTGGAGAGACGGGCGCAGTCGGTCAGTGAAGAGGCCGTCGAAAGCAGAGAGAGGTGTTGAGATGTCGAAGAAAGTGGGAGGAGCTTTCAAGGACCGACACCATGTAGACAATAAAAGATAAGTAATCAGGACATGTGGTTATAGTTTGATTTGTAGAGGCTCCAGTTAGGTGGCATCGTGGGTAAATTTAGTTCAAATTACATTACAATTTTAAAGCCAAGTAAGTTTAAAGTTAATAGTAAAACAAATAATCGTAGGAGAGGAGGACTATTGAGTTTTCTTTTTAGTATGTGATTAATTTTTAGAGGGCAATGCCAATGAGAGAGAGAGAGAGTTCCAGTTTGGTCGGTAGGTCAGGAGTTTGTTATCTGTAAAGACCACAGTAAAACAGTATTGAGTGTCTTCCTACAGTCATAAATTTCTGTCCAGTTACCTAACATGGTTGATAAAGAAATGCCTATGACGGCATAGTGTAAGAACAGATTAAGAAATAGATGTTTACCATGATGGTAGAAAATGCAACAAGTTCTTAAAAACAATTGGGACCCAGTATGATAAATGTAAATGACAAAGTAAGACCATTCAGTTACAGTTAAGATGTTTACAAATGATTAATGGTACGGAATTACAATGAATTGAAGGCCATCCATGATTTATAGTAATCATGATTTTATTGTACGTTTTTTATGTTGGTTATTTTAATTCATTTTTGAGTTGGCCTAAAGAAATAATGGATTATTAATGAACTTTCTAGTTGTTGTTGAGGAATAGATTCCTATGTAGCTATTTGTGCAGTACAATAAAGTCAAAATTCTAGTATAGCATTTGTCTAGTTAATTAAATGTAATTTTAAACATGAATAGATATGAAATTATGGTTATGCTATAAATTTTTTTATGAGAAAGATTAGTTTGATTATAAAAGAAAATATATTTTTTGTTATCTAAATTCCTTCCAATTTTATACCAAAGTGTACTACCATAGTACTTTTGTTTATTTGCCTCATGTAAAAATTTATTTTTGTAAAAATTTTATTTATTGGTTTTTCAAATTAAATTTAGACTTTTATTTATAAGTAGTTAATTTCACCCTCCCTTTTTATGAACCTGGTTAATTTTAAAGAAACTATCAATTTTATTAATTATTTTATTTTATGAACTTATTTATTTTTTATTTTACATTGTCAGTGACTACCTGTCTAAGATTGCACATGACCTTTTGCATGCAGTGAAAATGAGTTTCAGCTCTACCTAAAATTGACGAAATGATTAAGTTTTGGGCTTGAAGGCCGCCCCTGTTTGTAGAAAGTGCCTTGTGGTGGACCGCCCCCAGCAGAATTTGATATAGATCAGTATTTGAAACAGATGATAATGCAGAAGAATTTCAGAGATGAATTTTCAGAATGGTTAGGGAGGAGCTGCAGGATGGTCTTTAATTTTATACAGTGTAGACAATAAGGTGCAGCTGAAGAGGAGCTGTGGTGTAGAGGTAATTGTGAAGTTGAGAGAGAGAGTGCCTCAACTTAAGATGTTTACCCCTTTCAAGAGAGTTAAGGGGTTCAGTAGTTTCACGTACGTTATCGGAGTTTCCCCTATATCTCCCTCCACTATGAGTCGCCGAGTTTTTGAAGCTGTTTCAGTTATTTTAGTTTTGTTTTGAACATGTTGAACTAGTTAAACGAGTGGTTAAAGAATAAACCAATACAAAGTTAAGATTGAGATCAATCAATTGATTACCAAGATTAAATAAGTAATGAAAGATTAAATTCCCCAAACACCAATATACCCTTCTCCTCCTTTTACCCTACTTCCCTTTATACCATTTTTCCTGTTTCCCCTTTTCCGTTCACTGTTCTTTCCTAGCTATCCCCCTCCCCCCCTCCCTTGTTTATATATTTTTCCCCTTCCCATTATCCACCTTTTGACAATATGAAAATATTTCAACACAACAAAATTTCAGTTATACAAATATGTAATTTTTATTGAAAAATAGTTTTATTTCAATTATATTCACCACAAATAATTAAAATCCCACTTTTTTCCCTCCTGATTCAGAAATCTTTACAGTTAGATCTGAACCCTTCAATACTCATTCCAATCTTAGTCTCTGCTTTTTTGCAGCTAACTCTTTCAACTCATTAGAAATATTGTTCTTCTCTTTTCCATTTCCTTTTGTTGATATTCATGTTATGTGTTGGTAAGAGTTGTTTTGTATTGAAATTTTGCTGTCTATATTTCGTAGGTTGGCACCATGTTTCTTCTTGTATCAAATGTTGTTGTGTCGTAATGGCGAATGGTGCGAGTGTCTCGTGTTTGTAAAATAAACAAGTAAAGTAAACTTGGTGTTATGATTTACTTCACCCATAACTGAACAAACCAAATAACACTTTAGGCTGTTGCAGTTCCTGTTCCTCAAGGAAATCTTGATACTTTTCCATGAGCATCTTACAGAGAGAAACTACTTTATATAATATTAGGACATAACTATATGGTGGCTAACAGTCTTCAGATAGCAAATTCCCTGACATTTTTCTGACTTTTCTAGGTATCCTGCCACTTTTCCTTAACCAACCAACCTACAGAGCAAAAATTATAAATTTTTTAAATTATTTCTTTAAAAATTACAAATTTCTTTTACGTGTACAATTAACAAATCCATCCTTTATGGGTAGCTCCCTAGGCAGCAAGAAATGAATTAAAAAAAAAAAAAAAAATGTATATACAGAGATAACCCATGAAAAAAAAAGTGACGCAGATCTGGAATACTAGATACCTCAGTGCCAGAAACAAAGTCACAATACATAGACAAGAGAACATAAAATGTAGCAACTGACAGAGAGCCACTACAAGTGCTGAAATTATTATTTCACACCTTTTATTTGCAAAAGTACACTACCGTTTATTCGTGCTTCGCTTAGCCGGTTTTCAGCTTATCCGTGAATGCAGCTTTTTGGCTTTTTTCACAGTCTACTGTAACTTCTGCGGCAAGGCGATGCTGTAACGTGCATTGTTTAGCAAGCAGCAGTACCACGTACGTCCATCACTATGCTGCATTGCTGATGTTTATCTCTTTAAACTGTCAACCTGTTACAGAGACCTGCGTGAGTCATCCATTTCTGCCCGTTGAAGCACATATTTGATTGCACTCATTCAGGCAGTGTCCGAAATGGCAGATTTTGCTGACAAAATCAGCGCCATGTTGTATTTACCTCTAAAACATATGTGCCAATGTGTAAATAAAACCTTTTATAAAACAAATAATTGTTCATAAAATACACTAAGCATGTTTAAAAAAAGCTAGTAAGTGCTGCGCTTTGTTTTTATATTTTGCAGCTAATTTCTTATAGTCATTATTGCATAATTTATTATTTATTAACGTATTCGCAGCATTCCAGTGATGATTGTAGAAATATTACATGCGTTTTACACATTAAATTTAGATCAAAATATTATTCACTGTTATTGTAAAAATGTGTTACGTCGAGTGCTAAACAAGTGACTGTTGACAACGTCCAGAGTGAATCTTACGAAATGACAAAGAATTTGTAATTTTGGACATGGACACTGCCTCAGTTACCACTCCAGCAGCACGTCTTGCAAGTTTATTGATTGCTCGGGCATGTTGTTGTTCACCGTAGTGTTGTTTTCGCAACATGTCAACAAAGTGTAAAAGGACAGTTTCAATTATCGCAGGAAAATTAGAAATAAGAAAATTTGGCATAGTGTGTTATAATGAAAAAGCAGCTTACATTTATTGATAGAGGTGTGTGATAACATATTTTTAAAATTCATTATGGTTGTCACGAACTTTGAAATAAATGAATTTATACTTTTTTAAAATGTATTTTAGCTAAAGTTAATGTTAAGTTATACATTTGTGAGGGATTGTTTAAATGCTGGGTTGCCTCATTAAAAGTCACATTATAGTCTTTACTGCATTGCATTCTAAACTTTAAACTCACACTGCCATCTCAGGGACAGGTGTGTGTGATGCATGATGAAGCGACACACAGACACACACTATGCACCTCTTATCGATACATGCCACCCACCTAGCGCCGCGCAGCTATGTATACTCGATGCACCGCGAATTACTCTACGCTCTGTGTAACATTAATAACAGTTATAGCATCATGTACTTTAAATCCTGCACATGCAATGCATGATTTGTGTTTGCTTTCAAATGTATAATAGGTACTGTGTTTTATCACGATTTTCAGAGCCAATATCACTGTCCCTTTAATAGTAAACATGTGTAAATTCGATTATCCAGGTTTTTCTAATACAAATTTACTTATTCATGTTTTCTCTGGTCATGACTAACACGGTTAATTGGTAATTTACTACCAAGAAAGGTAATGTAGTGGTAAACCACTCAGCTTGTATTCAGAAGGATCAGTCATCCAGACTTTGGTTTGCAAAGGTTCTCTGAAATCACTCCAGGCGATGTTGGCCCACGCTTTATATTTCTACTGATGTGTGACAGGTTCAGGAACTGTCTCTAACAACATCACGGTCAGAATAGGCTTTTGTGTGCAGGATGGTCATAAGGGTTAAGTAGGTGCTAATCTTAACGGCAGGCTGGAGCCAGGCTGGCATAAACAAAGTTGGCTGGGCTGTGGTGCTGGGTAACAGCTGCTGGAGGTACTCAAGGAGCAGGAAGTGGCACACATACTGAGCTGGCTGGAAGTGTATGCCTTCGTTGGAGTGGATGTTTGACTCCCCTTAAACCAGGGGCACGCAATGCTGAGTGGAACTTCTTCCCCATTTCTGATGGCGGTCACTACCAGGTACGGTGTCCATGGCATCTTCGTCAGGGCTGAAAAAAGAGAAGGGGAAGGAGTTGGGAGGTGAAGCCTCTCCAACTGGTGATCAGCGTGAGCTCAGTCCGGAAGTTATCTTGGAAGAATGCCTTATCGGACTGGGTGCAGCCCAAGGTAGTTTTGTCAGCGTCCGTGGCCTTTCTCTCCTGCAGATCCCTCCCACCCCGTTTGGTGTAAGGCATGGATAGGTGCTACAGCAGGCCTTGCAAGATGGGAGCAGGCGACAATTTAGTCCCTAGCTAATAGTGTTCTCCGCAACTGCAGCCATGCAACTCAAAGCCGTACCTTTACTCCAACTGGCAACACAAGCGGTGTGGTGATTGGAGATCAGGTTTTTCTCTGAGTCATCTGACAACAACTGCAGGTGTGGGACCAAAGACAGTCAGGCCCCCAGAAGTAGTCAAACACCTCCTCTGGCAACTAAATAGTGCGGTGGATGGAACGTAAACTGGCCTGGCTGTCTAGCCTCCCTATGGGTTGTATGACTTGTGGTTGTAGCTCTGCCTTTCAAGACACCTGGGTGCACCGAACGGGTAACCGTTCAGCAAGTATGTGGTGGTACTGACGTATAAGTCCCTGAAGGGGAGCTCGCAGTCCTACACTTAACGGTAAAATTCTGGTATTCAAAACTTGGTCTTCTGCTCCACTCTGGTGGGTGTGGTGTTTACTGAAGATCTCACAGTCACCTATGGAAAGGAAATCTAACTGAATGAGAAACAAGTTTTATTCCTGAAAGGAATAGACACGGTGACCCTTACTACCTCCTAAACTACCTTGAGCTAACCAGAAGTATAACCACGCAAATCCAGATGAAGGGGACTTGGTTCTAAATTGGGTATGGCAGATTCAATTAGGTAACTATTAACTTTCTCTATCTATCATGTGCTGTGTCCTAAAGAGACTTAGGGGACCCACTTCTTGAAGGGTTGTGGGGGTTACCGTTACCAAGGGTAAGTGGCAAGAAGGGTTTAAACTTCTTTGAGGTCTGAAGGGGGAGATCCTTTGGAAGGTCTGGAAGATGAAGGTGAAGGTGCTGAAGAGCTTCTGAGCTGTCTGGAAGATGTAGAGCAGTCAGAGAGTTCCAGCACACAAGATGGTGCAGCGATCTGCCAGGGCTGATGTGGCTCTAAGAACAGCAGATGAACAACTTGTGTTTCAGGGGCCATGTACAGATATATATACCCAGCTGGCTCACCCCCTGCCCGGGGCTGCTGGAGTGGGAGCAAGACGTCACTGGAGGCAGAGCCAAAGGTTGTCTGCTGCGACATCTGCTGGTGGCTGGAGCGCGACAGGTGGTGCTATTCTTTGGCACTTCCTTGAACTACTTACTCACTCTGGGTAGTTCTTAGCCGCTGGCTCACTCATACTTCTGAGGGGGGTTAAGCGTGCTCTCGTACTGCAATGAACGGTATAATACTGACATGTGTGTATTACTCCCTGCGACAAGGGATGTAACCTGTAGCCACTCTGGTAGATATCATATTGTTTTGAACCCCATCCGGTGCACCAAGGAGTTGTGCACAGATTAACCGAAGTCATAGCTGCATAGTTCCTGAGTGTGTCATGCGTCAATTTGCCCCCCCCCCCCATACCCCCCTCCTTTTGACTGAGGTTCATCTGGATGAAGAGAAAAAATTTCCCTCCTCTCTGTGATGATATAGAATGGTCATTTCAAGAAGATTGGTTGTTCCTCCGTACAACTCTCTATTTTGTGTTCTGGGCTCTGGTGAGGCAGCAGCGCTACTCCAGTGAGTCAGGTCTCACTGGAGTAGCGCTGTCTCTCTCTCTTGACAAAAGGGTGGGATGCAGTTGGCTGGGCGGAATGACCTGCTAATGGCTATCATCCTCCCCCCCGGGGTAGTATTTTGGGACGAGGGGAAGAAAAAGGGAAAAATGTGATGCGTTGTTGGGAGTGAGAACTGGTGTCGCACCCTTCCTTAACACAAGCTGCATAGAAAAATTAACGGACACTTAAGCGTAAACAAGTCTCACTTGTGAGAGACGTGCAAGTTTACTGGCTTTTACCTGCTGTGGCACTGAAGACGAGAGTGAATGGGCGTGCCTGGCCTTCCTAACATGTTGCACAGCAGGTAACAATTACTTGTGACACAATGCTATGGGATTTGTCGGCCCAAGGCCTTCCATCACCATGGCTGGCGGAATACTAGCTGAATATTTACAAACACGAGTACACTACAAGATTAATTTAACTAAAAAATTGCCATATGGGACCACCTACATGATTAAAAAAAACACACAAGACCCTCGAATCAGAGCAACAAAGAACACTCAAATTATTTAGAACAATAATCATTTTGCAGTTATTGCATCCTTGGGTGCCATTGAAACTCTGGGATCATCACTAGAGATAACAAAGTTATCTATGCAAGAATGTTAAACATGCTAATGTTTACGTCTTTCATTGGTATTTTTAGGTAACCACGCAGCTATTAACAGCTGTGAAAATAACAGTCAGGTTTCCAAAAGTTCTAGACAACAATTTACGGTTGCTATGAGTTTACATTACATAACTAGTTTATTTAACTACAGCAATTTATGGCTGTTTTCTTAGTCTGTCTTTCACATTCATCCTACATCAGTAATTTACGTTTAATAGAAGAAGAGTTCACTGGAATACTGTCACTCACGGGAGCTGGGTTCGGTACTACGGCGGGTAGCCCCTCTTCCCGAAGAGCCACATGAACCGGGTCGTGGGCCTCCACGGCCATTACATATACCAGCCAGACTGGACAGGGCTGTGGCAGGTATGGGCAGGCTACTCTTTTCTCACCTGGCTGGTGGGTGCTGGGTTACTGTCCCTGGAAGGGCTAGCTGGGGGCCACCAGGTGCCGGGGGACAATTTTCTGCCCTCTCCTCCGGGAGGGGCAGCTGCCGGGCGGCAGTTGAAGACAGAGACTCAAGAGGCCCCATATCCTTTACAGCTGGGCTGCTGGACTCATCCACTCATCCAAGGGGTTGAGTCTGGGTGACCTCAGCGCTTACCGGCACCAATGTACAGGGGACCGTGTCATCCAGACTGGCTGCGGTTTGGATGGCTGTCAGGGGCCACGACTACTTGGGTGCATTGGCGGTTGGGCTACTGGACTTATCCTCTTGTTCTGGAATTGGAACCGCTCGGCTGGCCTCAGCGTGCCAAAATCTGGTGGTCAGCTGCATCGTCCAGGTTGGACACACCAGGTGGTGCAAATTGAGGTGGGGGCTCCAGGGATGCCCCAGCCTCGTCGGCACCTCTGATGGGTTCCTCCCTTTTGGAAGAAAATAGCTGAGTGTGGGTTCCAGCATCGTCCGACGTTGAACCTGGGGTGGCAGTCCAAGGCAAGAGGCTCCAATACCTCTGCATCCTTGGCGCGGCTGGGCTCATCCTCCCGTTCCGGAAGTGGAACCGCTGAGCTGGCATCTGTGTTTCCGGGCGCCAAGACCTGGTGGTCGACTGCGTCATCCAGGTTAGATGTGGCAGGTGGTGCAAGTTGAGGCAGGGGCTCCAACAATTCCCCGACCTCATCGGCACCGCTGATGGGCTCCTCCCTTTTGGAAGAAAACAGCTGGATGTGGGTTCTGGAGTCGTCGGAATTGATCCCAGGGTGGCCATCGGAGGCAGAGGCTCTTCAGGTACTTCTGCAACCTTGGCGCAACTGGGTGTTTTCCCCTGTCTTGGAGGCGGCATCTTTGCTGGGACTGCTGCGTCGACTGATGTTAACAGTTTGGCAGGTGGGTTGGGTTCTCCGGGGCTGGCGTGTGCGGGTGGCCAATCAAGGTAGAGGCTCTTGATGCTCCTCTACCTCGTCTGCCATATGTAGCTCTGCTCGCTCCTGGATCTGGCTAGGTGACTTAGGTGGCTGCTGCTGACGGCAGGGATTTCGGTCCAAGGGATTTCTCCACAAAATTTCTGTCGCCGGAGACATATGGGCATGTCTGGCGGTGGCATGACATAAAAAGCTCATGGGCGTCGAAGGCAGAGTTCTAACAGATGCTGCTCCTTGACGCGCTAGGAACTCCACCCACACAGGCATGGTTTGGTGGCTCACTGGGCAGGGTTTGTAGCCATCTTCCGGTATCTGGGGTGGAGGCGTCTCTGCGGATGCAGGTGCAAGGTCTGGGTTGTTCACTATCTCCTCGTCGGCGTCGACCTCTTACTCCTGGGTTTGGGCGGTGAGTTCGGGTGCTTCTCCTGGAAATGTGTGTATCTGCCCCCTTGTGGCTTCCCGTATGCAACCCCTCACATCTTCGGCCCAATACACATTTTCTTGTTTACCCACAATTCTGTAGAGGCCTTCCCATTTCTCTGCCAGTCAGGCACTGAACTGACCACCTTTGCTTAGGGGTGGCTTCGGAGGAGGATGAATTCACCCATGCCGAAGCTCCTTGCTTCGGTGCATGATTGTGGGTATTTCCACTCTATGTAGCAGCTCTGGGCTTCACGAACTTGGTTCGTCCAGACCAAAGTGGCCAAACGTAACTCCTCCAGCTGTGGAATTTCACTGGATTCTTGTTCCCACTGCCAGTCTGCTGGGCAGTGCACAGTCTGTCCCAGAATGAGCTGGCTGGGGCCAACATTAATGGCCTCGTTAGTCCTTCTGAGCATGAAGAGGATCGTCGGCAGGTGCTGGTCCCAGTGATGATGGTCAAGCCCCACACACTGAGTAGGAGGCTTTTCTTAAGTTCCTGGTTCCTCCACTCAGTGGGGTTGGCTTGCAGGTGGTATGGGGGAGTTGTCCAGGTTTCTACTCCCCATTCGTTACACGCCTTCTGCCAGCGCTGACTGGTAAACAGGGTGCCATTGTCCATCTGTCAAAATTGCTTGAGGATACCCCCAGCACGGGAAAATCTCCATCTCAAATTTGCTGACAATATTGGTGGTTTCTTGACTGGAGAGTGGAAATGCCTCCACCCAACGTGAGACGTCAGTCATCAATAGAAGGTATCTGTTGCCCCAGGTGCCCCTAGGGTAGGGGCCCATCATGTCGGTTGCCAGCTGCATCCAAGCTGTAAGCGGTCAGTGGGGCTTTGATGCTGGCGGGGGCATGAGGTAGGCCTTGCTTCGACAGCATGCCTCACAGTTGTTGATGTACTGTTGGACATCGCAGCTCATCACATCCCATATATAGCAAGCCCCCATGTCTTGCAACGTCTCTCTAATCCCCAGGTGTCCAGCTTGGGGGTGGTCATGAAAATGACGCCAGAGGTCTGCCCTTAGGTACTTTGTTATCCAGATCCGACAATCTGTCCCACGTTGTCAATTCTGAGACCACACAATGTCGTCCTGGAGTTCGAAGCACTGAGGGTTTTGCTGGAGGAGCCTCTGGATGTCTGGGTCTTGCTGCTGGTGATATGATTCTATATTTTCTCAGCTGGAGATGTAGCAGTTTGATATGTTTTTCATAGCTGTGACTTGGTGCTGGAGGGGGAAGTCATTCTCTCCAGCTCCTCCTCTTCCTTCTCTTCCCCGTCTAGGGCTGACTGGCGAGACAAAGCATCAGGAGGCAAGTCATTAGTCTTCCCCCACAGTGCTGGACTTCAAAGTCAAACTCTGTGAGGAACATCTTTCACTGCGTGAGCTTGGCCTTAAAATTCTGTGACTCCCGGAGCCACTGAAGGGCTTTACTGTCAGTGCACATAATGAATCGCTTGCCCTCTATGTGGTACCAGTATTTTCTTACTGCCATATGACAGAAGGGTACTCTTGTTCATTGATGCAGTACCTCTGTTCAGTGGTGTCCAGCCGGGTGCTGGCATAAGCGATCACCTGTGGGAGGCCATCGGCATCCTCCTGGTACAGGATGACCCTACTTCCATTTTGGCATGTATCAGTTTAGAGGATCAGCGGGCTATTTCCTTAAGGATGATGCAACAGTGTGATGTTCTGAAAGATCCTCTTAAGGTTCTGGAAGGTATTGCATTGACCAGCCCCCCATTTGAAACAGATTTCTTTCTCTAGGAGCAGATGAAGGAGGGCATTTGGCTGCCAATATCCGGTACAAAATCACATAGCCAGCTACATAATCTCAAAAAGAGGCGCAGTTGCCTCTTCATGGTAGGTTCTTCTACTTCTTTAATAGCATGTATTAATGAAGCTTGTGGGTAGTTTCTTTCCGACGACACGTGACCTAGGTAGTCAATCTACGTCTTGCCAAAATTACTCTTGGATAACTTGCAAGTGAAGCCATGAAGCTCCAAGCGTTCCAGGACTCTTTGGAGGTGTCAACAGTGCTCCTCCCATGTCCTCAAGTAAATGATCACGTCATCCAGATAAGTGAAACAAAATTGCCCTATGTAGCTGGTGAGCATTAAGGCTAACATTAGCCTCTATAAAGTTTTGGGTGCATCTTTAGCCCGAAGGGCATGACTCGAAATTGAAGGGTTTCACCCCCTGGGGTAGTAAAAGCTGTGTATTTACGACTGTCGGGATGGACAGCGATCTGCCAGTACCCGGACTGTATTTCGAGGGTAATGAAGATTTTGGCATCCCCTATATCTCCCAGTGAGTTTGCAAAATTAATTACGGGTGGTGCTATTGGGTGTGTCATATCGTTCAAGTCTTTGTAATTTATGCAGAAGCACAGCTGGCCATTTTTCTTTGGTACAAGTAACACGCAGGAATTATAGGGTGAGTCTGACGGCTCGAATATTCTTTGTTTCTTCACTTTTTCTACTTGTTTTATTATTAAATGATGCCTCCTGGAAGATACTCTATATGGGCAGTTGTAAACTGGGGCCTCTGTGGTGGTCCAGATCTCGTGTTGAATACTCCGGGTTTGGAGCAATTTCCATACTTGCCCAAACGTACCGGCATGTTCATCAGAAAACCGGTTTTAACTATATGAACTCAGGCTCTCCCAGCTGGTAGTTTATGTTGTCGGGGTTGATGGGTGGAGGGACGACCGCTTCAGGACTGTAATCCCAATTTACGGTGACCCTATTCTTGTTCCCCAGGTATACTCTTCCTTGCCTGTGATTATGATGCATTGTCGTTGGCGTAACCTAGGGCGGCATAAATTTACATCTTCCGTAATTTCTAGTGAGATTACAAACTCCACTGGGTTGGAGTGTTTATACAGATTTACCACAAGAGTGGTTCCCCCCTTCCACTTGGAGGGTAGCATCATGCTGGGCCATTCACATTACATGAGTTTGTGGTCGGAGTAATGTTCTTTGTTGTTGTGTCAGGACATCGCTCCACACAAAGTTGCCAGTGGCGGCGGAATCTAATAACACAAGTATCTTTCCCCCGTTAATTACAACTTCAATGTGGGGTGCTTTGAAGGTTAATTTTCCTCCAATCTTTTGATGACTGGCCCTTCAATACCAGTGGTGGCCCGCTTCTCATGCCGGTTGCGGCATTTCCCACCTGGCTAGTTTGTTTGCTATCTGCTTGGCGCAGTGGAGGGGCTGGCTCCTCTGCTGTGTTCCTCTCCACCGCCTGCCTCTGGCCTGCCTGACATGGCAGTCCCGGTTAAAGTACTGTTCCGAGAAGGACCAGCATTTAGGTAAAAGAGAGGAGTGGGGGTGGAGGAGGTGGTAGAGGTTCCCCATGCTTCTTGGGTTCAGCTGACCTAGCAACCCTTGGCTTGTTGAGCACCGCCTGCGCTTTAAAAATCCTTTTCCGTTCCCTGGCTCATTCAACTAATTCTTCAATGGTTTGCGACTTCTGGATTTGTAGAAGATTGCGTAGCTTGGACAGGAGCATACGGGCAATATTACTTACGCAACTCTCCTCGGTTTCTGACAGGTAGATTCTCAGGTACAACTGTACTTTTCACCTGGTGAACATCTCGGCCTCTTCCTCAACATACTGGGTTCGACCGTAAAACTCAGTGGTGAGAAGAGAAATAGACATGGTGGCCCGTACTACCTCCTAAACTACCTTGAGCTGACCAGAAGTATAACCACGCAAATCCAGATGAAGGGGACCTGTTTCTATATTGGGTATGGCAGATTCAATTAGGTAGCTATTAACTTTGCCTATCTATCCTGTGCCGTGTCTTAAAGGGACTTAGGGGGCCCACTTCCTGAAGGGTTGTGGGGGTTGCCGTTACCAAGGGTAAGTGACAAGAAGGGTTTATACTTTTTCGAGGTCTGAAGAGGGAGATCCTCTGGAAGGTCTGCCAGACGAAGACGAAGGCGAAGGTGCTGAAGAGCTTCTGGGTTGTCTGGAAGACGTAGAGCAGTCAGAGAGCTCCAGCACATGAGATGGTGGAGCGATCTGCCAGGGCTGATGTGGCTCTAACAACAGCAGATGAACAACTCATGTTTCTGAGCCATGCACAGGTATATATGCCCAACCAGCTCACTCCCCGCCCGGGGCTACTGGGGTGGGAGCAAGACATCACTGGAGGTGGAGCCAAGGGTTGTCTGCTGCGCCATCTGCTGGTGGCTGGAGTGTGACAGTTGGCGCTATCCTTTGGCGCGCCCTTGAACTACTTGCTTGCTTAGGGTAGTTCTCGACCGCTCGCTCACTCATACTTCTCAGGGGAGGTTAAGCGTGCACTCAGGCTGCGATGAACTGTATAATACTGACGTGTGTGTGTATTACTCCCAGCAAACAAGGGATGTAACCTGTAGCCATTCTGGTAGATATAATACTTGGTTCAGACCCTGTCCAGTGCGCCAAGAAGTTGTAGTGGCATATTTCCTGAAAGTGTCATGCGTCACTACAAAAGTGGAATCTCAAAGTAATACACCAAGATGACACATAGCAAAAGTTAAAGAATCAGGGTGTCTAGGAAGACTGGACATTGAATTTCCTGTAAATTTCCTGCTTTTTCCACAAAATTCCTGTACACCTAAAAATATACACAAAAATCTATGAAGTACACTAATATTCATGTAATTTATCTGGGAATGTTTCTGTTGAACATAAATCTGGTTTCGCCGACAAAATCAAGGTCCGCCACATTTACCGCAGTCGTCCGGCAAAAGCTACTCTGACAACAGCTCATCACACTGCATCGCATCATGCTATTGTGAAAACAACTAGTAAGTTAATTCTTGTAAACCTGCTACTTCAAGTAGCATACACACAAAGATGGGCTTGTAATTATAAACAATTGTAACCAGGAAACATTTCTCTAAATTATGAATAACATTTCTCTAAATTATGACTGTCATTTCTGCTTGACATAACAGTATTTAAAAAAGATTTTCACTTAAAATTAAGCTGCCATAGTATATCATCAATGACCAATATTTAAAATAAGAATACAGTGGTAAACAAAATACGAGTGAAGTTGCAAACCACTGTAATAAATATAAAAAAATCATACTATTTCCTGCCATTATGAAAAAAAGCTATCTAACAAAAATTGTGGCACATAGACAACATACGTTTCTAATACATTACACCCACGCATAGTTGAACGGCTGCGAAAAAGTATTAATTTTTGACAACGTGAAAATAGTTTATCATTCTGCAGCATGGAATTACCACCACCAATGCAAGAAATTGTAGCTTTAAGGCCCTGCTACATTGGGCTGATGGCATCCAGTGCAGACCAAGTTCACCAACTTTTACCTTAGGGTCGGCGGTTCATCAGCCGCCAATCTGCAAGATGTAGATGATTCGCTATCAATAAATACATCACAATGAACAAGCCAACAAAATGTGGGTTGATGTGTACAGGTGCAAAGAAAGGCAAGACACTAAAGTTTGGTTTATATGGTAAATAAAACTGGTGTTAAGAAGAAAGCGTTTGTATTCTTTATAGTAGTAAGTGGATTAACTGTAAAAATGTACAGACAACATATAAGCAAACGCAAATAAAGTGATCCGCCCTACCACCAATAGCATATCAATTTGAACTACACTCATCAGCAGGGGTTCAGCAGTCATTGTAGGATGCAAAGAACAACAATCGGCTCTGCAGTTGGGATCAACAGGGTATCAGCAGTTAACATCAGCCCATTGTAGCAGGGCCATTATCACCAATGCAACGAGAAAAATGGCAGCCATAGAAAAAAGGTATTTTACTTGACTAATACACATTATAGAAATGTTACTGCTCTACAACAAAAAAATCAAACAAAATTAAAAGACCTTTAGACCAGGAACACACAAAACCTAATTCTATATCAAATTCTGTAATAAAATGTATGAACAACTATGATTGCAAGCACCAAGAATGTCATATCTTTCACAAATAATGCAACTTATGCTCTCATGCATGCACAATATGCCGTATAACTGTCCCAAAATGTTGCTCTAGTTGATGGCCACCCTACTTAAAACTGTAAATAGGAAGAAAGATAACTTTCCTGATTACATATTTGATGATTTTAAATTTTGAAGAGCTATGGGAGGTATTTTGGGTAAATCTTGAGTTTTAGTGACAAAAGGAAGAAATAATTGTATTTAGTGAAATACTTTTGAAAACTCTGCTGAAAATCTGTTTCACGTTACTGACCTTCTCTTCCTCTGCTGCAATTTGAATTTCATGCTTCAAACTTGATGTTTACATCCCACCATTGAAGTTTTAACTTATACATTTTGTTGGACCTATAAAGCAATAAATACTGTACCTACTGTTACAGTAATGCAAATCATTTTCACAATTATTTTACAATAAAACAACAATGCCGCAACTAAGAGCAGTTCGGAACCTACATTTATACACGTCTAACGATTATACTGAGCCTTGCACCACGTACACTTAGCTCTCCCTGTAAACTCATCTTCAATTATATTTCATAACTAAACTATCTGCAAATTATTATTTTTTATTTTGAACCAATTTTGCGAAACATGTCTGTGCTAATCACAATGTTACAGCCAGCCATCAGCAATTTGTGATTGGTTTCATTATGGCCAAGGGCCAATCATTTGTGATCATGGGCATGCCGCAACTAGGGAACTTGTGGAGGGAAGAGGTGAGATATATATAATATGAAACAAAGAGTAGGGCAGGGGAAGGAAAAAGCTGTCAAAAACATGACTGCTTAAAAATATTTAATTAACATGGCCACATTTGTTCATTTAAGTGCAGCAATGAAACTGGATGACATCCACATAAAATGAAATCTGCTTATGAGAAAGATACATGATCAGACATTTATTCACATAAAGCAATGACAATCCCCAGATGCTACAAATATACTATGTCCAAAGCTGCATTTTTCATTCCCACACAAGATACGTACGACTGTCCTTGTGAGACTCACCATTGTAAATCAACAGGCTATTAACAGACAATGAATAATGCTCCCCAGTTCACTTCTGGGGTTGGTTCACGATGAATTAATATACGCACGGAGTATAGGTTAAAAAATATGATTTTGTTTATGTTAGTTGTAGGTATACATAGTAAGTTTTATTTTATTTTGCCCCTCAACTCTTTATGGGGTGTATGTAGATATTTTATTACACTCACTGTGTTCAGTATTCTTTGTAAATAAACATTCGTATAAATATATGTCAGTGAACTCTGTGATTGGGTGCATAAATACTTGGTCCTGAAAGTAGTGCGTGCCACACCCTGAATATCAGTGGAACTAAAGATGGTGTCGGGATATTTTACCTAGTGATGATCTCTCTATCGTTGGTTTTTCCGGCAAAGTTTGTGTATGAATTGCAGAACTTTTTTGGTCCTCCGGTGCCAGATGGCTTCACGTGTGATACAGATCAGCGATCATGTGTTGTTATTTCATCACTCAATTGTGTGTGCTACGTAATTGTAATCTCCCGCGCCAGTGAATCAAGTACCGATGCTACTGCAGAAAATCACCCACCTTTCAGACATCCTGTGAAGAAACAAGATATTTGCCTTGATCTCACTATTTACTAGGAATCTGACGTATTGGTGATCGCTTATAGAAAGTTGATTGGACTATGTTAAGTTTCTTTATTGTGATGTTATCCACTCAATCACATGTTATTTTGCCATGTGGGAGAGTAATTACCCATTTTTCTTTTCTCAGTTGTGTTTGTTGCTTCGTGTGTCTTTGAATTAGCCACGGTATTTCCTACTGTTTTCCGCATAACCAGATGTACATAACCTCACTTGTGCTATGACACGATAGGTTGGGGCTTTGTCTTCTCTGTACCACTTTTTTTAACTTGCTTCGCTGTAATAATATTTAAACATGGGTTTCACAAGGCATTTTTACTGAAACTTCAGGAAACTAAATTACGGCACACCAGCGAACGTATACAGGCATTAACAACAAGTGCTCTACTTATTACTGTGGGAATTGTGCACGAGGTAAACGTGCTTGGCATACAACTTGAAGCAACTGATAGTACTGTAAATTCAGCATCTGACAACTTACTGCAGTCGGACCCACTTCCTGAAGACTTGGATGATAATATTTTGACCTCTAAACATAATAAGTTGTTTACTTTACTGTCGGACACTCGAGGTATCATGGCTACGTTTTTAGGTAGGCATGTTGTTCAGAGTGAATCAACTCCCCCTGTTGCCGGTCCATCTGAGAATGTAAGGCTTCCCAAGATCAATTTGAGTACTTTTACTGGTCGTTGCCTACTTGCTTCCCGGCCGGCAGCTGCCAACCAAGAGAGAAACAGTGCTCGCCTTCCATGCATCAGAAAGAGACAGAGAATGTCTAGCCCACGGAAATAATTTAGTAGAAGTTGGTTCAATACTAAAGTACTTTTGAAGGTTGTTTAAGAGAAAAAATAGAAGTTAAGGCAGGTGGCAGTTGCAGGTGTGGGTGGAGTTTTTCCTTCACGAAGTCGTCTCCTCAACGGCTGTTGTAATAATGCGGAAGAGTAAGGACTAGCCTCACATGGCTTGCCACGCACAGCTATCCCCACTCCTCCTAAACAAATCTAAAATACACATTTGGCCAGGGCTCGCGACCTCCTATTGGCTGAACATTACATCACTGTGCGGGCTTCAAAACAATAACTGCTGATGGCATGGCAAAATTGAAAAAAATATCTCAAAAGTTGCATCGCCTCGCTCTGTAGCCTGAGAATTCAAAAGTTTCACATTATACAGATAAAAACTGAAATACAGCCCCGCATTAAAATTGATAAAGCCCTTACTTTTACTCATAGCATGAAAGGAAAAATTTGGACAATTACACTAACTGACAATTGAACAAATGAAACTGAGGATTTTAACTAAAAGGCAAACTGCAAAACAATTATAAAAGTGATTAAAATGTATATAAACTGCAATGCTACAAGATTAACCTTATTAATTTGTTTGTGATTCCATCAGTGATAAAAAAATTACAGTATTTACAGTTTTACCCTTGCAAAACATTTCTATTTCAATATTAGGCCCTGATATACATTTTATATGAATAGTAAATATAAATATAATCCAAACATTTTGTTTGATTTTTAAATGTCTTTTTTATATACATATTGGTTGGAGTAAATAAAAAGGTTTATATTTTTTTAATGTTACTTTTACTTACTTGTCTAGAGGTAATCCTATGGTTAATGATATGGGTATTTAATTTGTTTATTTTTATTTACTGCATCTCTCGACCCTCACAACTAGTGGGATTGGTAACACGGTCTACCAGTACTTGGTGCAAAGGTAATTTGTAGTTTAAGGAATTTTAGTGCAAAGTGAAACACATTGATGTGTTGCTTCTTCATCAGAGTCAGACCCATGAAGCGGTGCTGGTAGCTCTTGCTGCCAAACATATTAAACTCCCCCACCCCCTCTTCCCTTCCCTTTCCTTTTTCCCTTTTTGGTTTTGAGTTAATGAGCCTTTTATTTATTTGATTTCAGGTAAGTATTTAGGGTACAGGGTGTCGTGCTGGCCCTCCTAATTTTATAGTTACAGCACGTAATGGAGGCTTCGCAGGTTAGATTTTGTGTGTCGGCTCATTTTTCTTTCACTTACTTTCTAAATTTTATTTCCCTCTTTCCCTAGCTTGCAATACTATCATCACTTAAAGTACCTACATGCTCCACCATAACTACTACAGTCTCCCTGGGTATTTTGTGGAAGGGGTGGCAGCTGTGAGTGACGTTTGATCTTCAGGTGTGTGACGCTGCCGGCCGGCGCTGGATCTCCAAGTTGCATTTACTGATCATACTAGTGGTGCCATCCAGTGGTGTGCAATAGTACTTACAGAATTTTGAAGCATAGTCTCAGTGGCCCGGTCGGGTGAACAGTAAAAGTCTGGCGTGGAGCATCAGTCCTTTGACTTGGGTAGACAGTACAATCTCGGCATCTCGTGGTGTGTAGAATCAAACAACTTTGTGGAAACATGCAGCTGGATGCTGTGCACTGATGAGTTGAAGTCGTTTTAATAATGATGAAAAGATGTTGTGTCAGACCGCCCCCCTTCCCCCCCCTTTCCATTACGACGGAGGCCCATCTGTGCGAAGGAACGATAAAAAAAAAAAAATTCTTTTGAGAGAAAGTTGAACTGTCACCTCAAGAAGAATAGTTTTCTCTCTCCATTGGTTTCTGTAGTTGTCATTGGTCAGTGCATTCTGTGCTCTCAGCTGTGGAACAGAGTGCTGGAAGTTATCACTGGCAGGTGGCAGCGATGTGCGGTTTCTCTGTCTCTCTCATCCTACTCCTGGTGCTTCGGGCTGGCTAGACATTCTCTGTTTCTGATGCGTGGAAGGTGAGTGCTGTTTCTCTCTTGGCCGGCAGCTGGTGGCCAGAAGTCATGTAGATAGCATCGTCTTATATTCGTGTGCAGGTATGGGTGTCGCATGGAGTATCCGGTGTCAGTGTTACACGCCCTTCGTTTTTAACTGTGCCGCCCTACATTTAACAGCTGATGGCTTGGGTGCATACAATTTGCAGTTTGCTGATTTAACCTGCGGAGAGAAAAGCAAGACATGATGGGGACGGCACAAAAAAATTTACCATTGAGGAGAAATTGCAATTAAAAGAAATAAAGAGTTAAAACAAATACCAAAAGCCCCACTTGTAAAGATCCGTGTTTATCTAGCTATATTGCTGTGGCTGCACTGGCAGAGAATAAAAATTACCTCTACCTGTGCCCGTCCTATGTGTCGCACAGCACGAAAATAAGTTATGTGTGTTAGTCAGCTTAAGGATTAGTCTAACTGAGACCTTTGGTTATCTCAGCAGTCTGGGTAAGCTTTGCAAAATGAGTGTGTGGTAAGTGAAGTTAACTAATAAACAATGTGTGTAATACACCACAGCAGAGGTGGACAAAATTCCTAGCATGGAAAAATTTCCCCAGAACATAAAAATTTAGTTAAAAATTTCCCCAAAAATATAAAAACATATTATATACAACAAATCCTTTACAATGTTGATGACCATATCACTGTAATACATTACAATTTACAGTCAATAGTTCAACATGCACACTTTGCAATTCAGGTCATTTAGAAAAGAGATATTGGCGTAAAATTTTTTTTTACCTCCGAAACATGTTTAGAAATTTGTCAACATGCAGTACATTTTAATGTTTTAACTTTGTTTCTAAAGAAGTAAAAACATAACAAATTAATAGCTTTTCACTCGTGCAATAATTTGTTCACTCATGTTGATGAACAAAAGTATTTTGGAAAGTTGATGGAAATCTGTGTTAAAGTCAATGTCACACTATGTACTATTTGATGCTTTAAGTAAACATACAAAACCATAGGTAAATTCATTTCACACAAATTCTTCAAAATCGGAGAATAAAACCAGCACTCTAAAGAATCTTACCTTACAATACATTAGTAATACACAAAAACCGAACTTCAGAAAATGCCCGGATCCTTACGCTCCCACTACTAACTTAGAAAATGCTCGGGCCGCATTTAACATGGGATTGGCAAGTTCCGCAGAAGCGCCCAGTAGATTTAGGTGCCACACGCGAGGGTTCTTATCCCCGGAGCACATCCGTTCTCTCCGGGTTCCAGCCTGGCACCGATGCCCAACACGGCGCTTATCAATTTCTGCTGATTACAACACTTCCATGCAACAACATGATGTCTCCAACAGTACACAATGATCCCCAGCCATTCCAACCATATGAATCACTATTCTTCTGCGATCTACAATACAGGCTGTAGATGATTAGCTCTTACAATGCCTGTCACAGCAGGTGGCCAGTGGGGTGGGAACAGCATATCTCTCTCTCTCTCCCCCACCCCCTTTTTTTCACTTCCTGTAGAAGATTATCTCTCAGCAGGGTAGCTTTTCCCGGCTTAAAGTATTTCCTACGAACCTGGTTCACACATTTTGTCCAACCTCTGTACCACAGAACAGAAATATACAGATAGGACACAAGAGAAACACTCAAAGACAAACAAGGTACTGAATATTATGACATACAGTAGACTCTCGATTATCCGCTTTGCAGCTTAACCGTAGCATATTAAGAGAAATAAAAATAAATTTTGTAAATTAACTCAAACACTGCCGGAACGAAGTTATTTAATAAAATGCCCATCTTAACTAATGAAATTCGTAACAGGTACTCTTTGAAAATAACTGTGGAATAAAATATGTTTGTTTATTGATGCAAATGCACAGCAAAATGTGTTCGGGATGGCGTAATGAGCTTAGTTACATCCCAAGATAGCGAGCTGACAATACTGCACAACTCGCTAGCGTAGCTGCCGCCTCCCAGGTATAGCCGGAACCCGGCGCGACCATCGCATTCCTCTCGCGTATCGCATTCCCACAGTCAGTGTCAGTTTTATCTCGCCAGTCAGTAGTTATGTTCAGGTTTGTTTTTGCTCATTTTCAGTTGAAAAATGTCTGCTAAACGTAAACGTGTGGTTTTAAATTTACAGCACAAGCTGGAAATTATTAATAAACTTGAAGGAGGAAGTGTAATAATACAGCTTTCATTTATGTATGGAGTCAGATAAACAACAATTCGGGATATACAAAACAATAAATCCAAACTTATTGAGTTTGTGAGCAGTGCGGACTCGACAAGTGGATTGGCGAATAGGAAAACTATGAAACTATCGACGTACACGGAACTAGATAAGGCTATGCGGGAGTGGTTTAACCAGAAATGTGCCGCAGGAACACCAGTGTCGGGCTTAGTGTGTGTGAAACATGCCCAATATTTTTTTGAAGAACTGGGAATGGAAGGCAAAACTTGTTTCCTACGTTAAACACTGCTTTCCACACGCTGAAACAACCGGCTGTATGCCGCATACACTGGACAGTGTGGGAGATGTGTGTGTGTGTAACACGGGCGACATGCAGTTCGCTTTGCACGTCTTTGTTTCTCCTCACCAAATATGGGGGGGGGGGGGGTGTTTGTGGGAGGTGGACTGTTGCCTAGCAACCGAGTGACATCAGATTTTGGATTTTTTCGAAAATAGGAACACATACCGCATAGCTGGTATATATACATTATAATCAAAGTATTTACATCATAATTATAATGATTACGGAGACTATACCCGTAGAAAATTAATTATAGGCCTGTAAATGGCTTCAAAGCATGGGTGTGCCTCAAATTTTGGATTTTTTTTTTTTTCGAAAATAGGACGACATACCGCGTACCTGGTATATATACATTATAATTAAAGTGTCTACATCACAATTATAATGATTACGAAGAGCTATACCCCGTAGAAAATTAATTATAGGCCTGTAAACGACTTAGAAGCATGAATTTTGAGGCGTGCCTCAAATTTAGGAATTTTGTTTACATCATAATTGTGTACAAGTGTGTACATCATAATTATGATGATTAAATAGAACTATACCCCATAAGAGATTTACACACCAGCTTCTTGTTTTCACTCGTGCCTAGATCGTCGGGGCTGGGCAGCTGTCGGTCAGTCGCTACAAGATTATTCTGGTGGGCGGCGGCCAGACAGCCGCCGCCACTGCCGTCGTTACAGGGCCGGTTCAATTCGTAACAGCGGCCCAGTATTGGAAACACATGCTGATTGATGTGATTCACGTCAATGTGTTGAATTTATACAAAATGTAGGCGGCATGTTGGCCTCCGCACTGTCATGATGAGGCCCGGCAATGTTTACGGGAATATACAAATTTAGTGCAGTCTACTTGAAATATTAATTATCCTGAATTTTTCATCAAAAACTTCTGATATAGCCTATACATGCACATGGCCTTACTCACCAATATGGTAATATAAGAACACATTTTATTTGCATATACAGAAAACCATACACTATTGGCTGTAAAGAATCAGTAAAATATACATCTGCGCTGAACAGAGGGAGAACGCGCGCCCGCTTCCTCCGCCTCATCCATCAGTGTGCCTGACTTACGGCCACCTGCCGACAGACCACACACTTTCCACTTATTTATTGAGGCCGGGAGAAGTAAATTGCCCCGCGGTATAACCGAATCCACGGTATTCCGGACTTCCACTGTATTATGTCAAGGATAGGCTAGGTTTCACACTGAAAAAACCCAGTATTCAGTTATGATAATACTAAACTTAGTGTTGGAAAAACTGTATTTTTCTCTTAGTATGAGGATTATCCGCGATTTTGAGTTATCCGTGGCAATTGCCCCCTCCATTATTACGGATATTGACTGTATTTTGAAAATTTATATCACAAACTTTAATTTTGTTTACAATGTCGTTGTTTTGTTTGTGATCTCTTACGGGATTCTACACAAAGCAACAAGTATTTAGTCAAAAAAAATTCCATTATTTACAACATTAATTAGAAAACGCTTCTTGAAGTGACTCTACACAAAGCAACAAATGTTTATTAAAAGTTTTAAAACTTGAAATAGAAATATTGTTATGATTTTCTTAAGGCAATTCTATACAATGTAACACTGTTAATGGAGTCTTTCAAAACTTTAATTATATAATGCAAAATGGTTTAATGAAGAAGAATCTCAAAACAGTTGTCAGAAAACTTGACGTTTCTGTACATTTGTATTTAGAAGAGTATGAGTGGCTTCACATTATGTGATTATCACTACAAGTCTCTTCATTACGAATTATCATGCGGCACTGGTACTGAGATGTGTCCAAAAGTGTTCACGTGGAGTTATGAATGAATGACTGGGCCGGCCATTGACCGCACTGACTAGTTACGTAATTCACTGAGTAGGTTACAAGGTTGAAACTCACAGCTGTTACGGCTATTGAGAATGAAACTGCACTGGAGTATCGCGCTTAGGTGAGTATTGTGGAAAAGTCTTAATTACGTAACTGCACTGTTCTGATTACTGATGTACACTGTGTTAATAGGTATGTGCTTGAGGGTTTTAAACTGCGGGATAGCGTATTGACTGATATCAAAATTAGTAAGTTTGTCTATGCGGAGCACTTCACTCACTGTTTCTGCTGTCTCTTCCTCTTCTGTAGTTGCCACCGCATACGCAATGCTGAAAACTGTGGATATAGCCAGGTGAAGTGGGCGGTGGGCCACCACGGGGCCTCTCACTACCGACCTGGCACCAAGCTGGCCTGGTAGACACGGGGCGACTGCACTTGTCAAGACTGGTTGGCAGTCGTGGAAGGACCGTCCCCAGAAATGGTCATGGACTGACCGACAGGCACCGAGGGATGATTGGTGGCCGCGATGTCGGGATGAGTTGCTGCCTGGGTAGCAGAGGGAGATGGTGGTTCAGTTGGTGCTACCACCCCCTCTGCTGCAGGTGCCGGAGCCGAGAACCCAGAGGTGGCCACCAGCTCGATGGCGAACTAGCTATGGATCTCCTTCCTCATCCAGGAAGCTGTGCTGGCGGATGGCTGTGGTATCGGGTGATACCAAGACCTCATTGACTGTCTGAGGCAGGCTTGGCAGTGACTGGCTGTCTTCTGCTGCCCCTCTGGTTGGCGGAGCCGGAGACAGAGGTTGACTCAGGGCCCCCGTTGCATCAGCACTGGTGGGTTGCTCCTTCCCTCATCTGGGAAGCTGCGCATGCAGATCGACCTTAGCGTCTAGCGACACTAGGATCTCAGCGTGATGCATCGTGTGCGGAGCTGCGCTGGTGAATCGGCCCTGGTGTTTGAGAACACCAAGACCTCGTTGACCATCTGGGGCAAGCTTGGCAATTTGTTGTCTTCTGCTGCCCCTCCGGTTGGTGGTGCCGGAGACAGAACTTGACTCGGGACCCCCATCACATCGGCACTGGTGGGTTGCTCGTTCCCTCGTCTGTGAAGCTGCACAGGCAGTCCGAACCTAGCGTCTAGCGACCTGGAACTCAATGTGGTGAGTCAGCACCTCCCATCATCAATGAAGCTGCGCTGGTGTGTCCGCCTCGGCATCTGGTGACACTGGAGCCACGCAAGTCGCGTGGGACAGTGGATGGACCTCTTCCCCACCCCTCTGACTGAGGGTGCCTGACTCAGAGGCCTGGTGAGGTCTTGACATCTCCTAAGTGTGGCCTCTCCCCTTATCCAAAAAGAGCGGCCTTGGTGGCGGCCTCGATGTCAGGCGACGTCGGACCGTGGATGCTTGCGGCCTCTGCGCTGGGTGGCGTCTCTGCCTGCTGAATTGCCACGCTGTCCAGGTAGATACAGCAGATGGTACCATCTCAACCAAGGCCTCCAGGATGACCTTGGTCGGGCCGGGAGTTGTAGTGGATGCCCCCCTGTCGGAAGGGGGGCATCCACTACAATGGTCCTTCCTGCTTCACTCTTCTCGACGATTGGGCTTGGAGGAGGCCATTTGAGGCATGGTTCTCTGTCAAAGGGGCTTCGCCAAGAAAACTTGCTTGTACTGGGCATCCATTTTCCATGTCGGTCGGCCATCTTGCACTTGAAGTCCGTGGGTGTCGAGGGCAATATTAGCACAGATCCTGTCACTCATTTTAGAAATTTCACCCTGGCTGGAATAGATAAACTGGCCCCTTGACTGCTCATGGCTTTCCCCTCTAGCTCTCTAGGGGAAAGTGGCAGGGCTTGTGGGGTGGCAATTGGTGCCGTGTCGCAGAGGTCGGTCAGCGGTTTGGAGGTTTCTCAGACAGTAGCATTGACTTCTGAGTCAACAGTGTCCCTTAGGAACCGCACTTGTTGCTTTACGGATGCACCCTTTGTAGTCCTCCGTCTAATACATGTTATCTTGTCGTCCAACAATACGGTAAGGGCCTTCCCATTTCTCAGCTAATCCTGCACTCAACTGGCCGCTGTCTTTGCTTAGTGGGTGACTCCGTAGAAGGACTTTTTCCCCATGTTTGAAGGTCCTGATGCCAGTGCGGGGTGGCTGGTATTTCCTCCTGATGTATGCCTCTTCAGAGTCCCTGGCGTTGTCTGTTTGAGCACGGGCTGCTAGACTTATGTCTTCCGGACGAGGTATATCGGTTGGTGCGCTGTCCCACTGCTATTTGCTGGGGTGGCAAAGTCTTTTCCCCAGGAGGAGCTGGCTGGGGCTGGTATTTATATATATCCTCATTAGTTTGGTTTTGTAGGGTGAATATCTTTGGGGCGTGCTTATCCAGTGATTGTAATCTTCTCCCATACTGAGGCAGACGCCCTTATTGAGCTCCTGATTCCTCTGCTCAGTGGGGTTGGCTTGTGGATGATAGGAAAGGATGGTCGAGTTCTCGACCCCCCACTCATAGCAGGTTGTCAGCCATTTCCTGCTGAAAAACTGGATCACACTGTCGGTTAGCACGGCTTGTGGGTAGCCCCAGCACGAAAAGGCCTCTGTTTCAAACTTGTTGATGATGTGATGGGTCTCCTGTCTAGGCATCGAAAACACCTCCACCCATCTTGAGAACAGATCTGTTATGACCAGTAGGTAACCGTTCCCTCTAATAACATCACCTATATGTGTATTTAAATGTTTCAAACGGGCAAAACTAATATGGTGGCAATTTGGTAATTTATATTTGTAATTTGTCAGTTTGAAGTGTACAAAATGCAAAATATAAAAATACGCCATAGATTTTGTATGCAAAATGGGTCATGTGACCATTTTGGAAACAAAAAGTGGCAATAAAAAGTTCTACTTTGGCCTAGAACACATGGTATTTTAGTAGTTCTTACTTTGATGCTAGCCCCCCCCCCCCCCCCCCTCACCAGCCAAAGATATACTGGCACTCCCTGAAAAGTGCGGAAAGCTACAATGCAGGTCTGAGTTGTCACCCAACAGCCACGTTATATCAGGCTTCTACTGTATAATCTTGTTTGGAAGACGTCTGCCTATTGAATTAAAATAATGTTTCATTAATATATTGTCCAATTTCCCCTCGAAAAGCTACTGGAAATGCACTTCACACTTGTGAAAGTGACCCGGCTCCCTAAGTATATATATTTTTTTGGGACAAGGGAAGTTTGTACACGTCCTCTGGGGTATACACAATTTGGATGATGCCTGTATATTAAAGTTAATTAATATTTCCTTTTAAAAACATGTTATTTTTGTGATTAGAAATGATTAAAGATGACTTAACATGAAAAATGCTATTTTAATTTAATTTTTGGGGTTTTGAGGGTCAAAATTGGTTGGAAACTATTTTGTGAGGTCATTCTCAGGCACCGTGAGGCCTCACAAAATCGGGGTTCTACTGCAGATGGTGCCAAGTTGAAACAATTGGAAACGTTATCTGAGGAATGCTATTGAAAATATGGGTGGTGGGCAGTGTGTGCATGTGGGAATAAGGAGCAAATTGTTCACAGAACATACTGAATATGTATTCTACAGGTGTGTGAAAGACTTGGTATAAAAGAATGTAATGCCAGTGAGCTGAGAAAAGGAGTTTCATGGGCAATACTTTTATCTCCATATCACATACAGAGCAGACTTGGAAAAGTTAAGTGAGATGCTGGTAAAGCAATAAGGAATGAAGTTTAGATGAGAATGTTAACACTGATGAGGCACGACAGAATAAGGAATGGAATGGAATGGTATGGTACAGTACAAGCAAGAGTGGGAGTGCAGGACCAGAATGAGATCATAGAGAAAGGAAGACCATGAGATGTGAAAGGCTGCCCAGGAAAATGACGGAGATGAAGTATGAAGGAAAGATGCCCCCCAGGGAGAACAAGAAGAATGAGTGAAGAGCAGATAATGGCTGAAGTGCAAGAGAAAGAGCAAAAGTGAAGCACAGTGGAGAAGGAGAAATGGTGGCAAGAGAGAAGAATATGGCTGCATTTTATTATGCTGACCCAATTACAGGCTGAGAGTAGAGGTGGGTCAACGAATATCAACCTGCTACTTTGTAACTGATACACATTTGTATCAAGTACTGTAAATGAGTAGCCTACACTGCCAAAGTATCAGCTACATTCAGTATCAGTTAAACATTTGCAGCCAGTATGTTGCATCTGCAGTTTCATGTAATTCTGATACAATAAAATTTTAATTGTATTTAAAATGTGTGGTTAAAATGAAACCCAATTTCTTGGTTTAGTTTTGGAGACTGCACAATTAAGTGAGTTAGTTTTTTTTTAAGGAGGATAATTTATAACTAAGTTTTCGTTTACATGGTTTAAATATAGCAAGTTCATTCATTATCTTCTCTGACACATTTTCGTGCAAACTAAGTTTTTTATTATGATTGTATTCTTATCCATAATTTATTTCATTGTAAAATATAACACACAGTACACCAACCAAAAACACGTACTCAATGACGTGCGTATCTGATACACACCTACCTCCTACCTGATACTGTGTACCTGATACATGCCCACTACTCGAGAGACTGGTGAAGCAGCGATGCACTCGGGAAGCTTGGGAAGTCCTGTATCAGATACAGGTCTGTATTTGTATAAGTTTACCGCAGGTACAGAAAATACCTGTACCAACCCATTTCTAGCTGGAAGTAGTAGTAAACCATGAGGACTGTACGTGATCAATCAATGAATTAACACTGGCTCTGTTTCTCCCCAGCAATCAATGCTTTCATTCATGTCCAGAAAATGTCTAAAATTTTTCGAAATCATCTTATTTGTAAAATGTGAATCACAATCTCAAATAACTTGTCTGATTTCCTAAAGGCTAACAACAGTGCTTATTTATCCAGGCTTTACATCAAATTTTGAAGTTTCAAATGCCTTCAATTCTTGCACGTGGACACTGAAGTGTTATTTTCCACACTACCTGATACAAAGACAATAAATAATTCATGGTACATTACATCCAACTATAGGCTATTCACTGTGAAGTGTGCACTTTTGTAAGCAGTCTCATTTGGAATAATTGTAAATACATATATTTCATTTTAGCAGTAGACGTTAACTTCCGAGTGCGGTGGACTATGAACACTGTGTTTATTACTAACATGACAATATTTATTCAAAAAGGTGGTTTAAGGATAACATGTGGCTGAAAGGAAAAAGAAACTAGGTCCTTGAAAATGCTCACTTTACCATGAACAGCCTATAGCAGACCATCTACTTACCAGAATATTACTAACATGTGGTGCTTCAGCTACCCTACACAAAATTCTATCATGGAAACACAATTTCCAATAAGAAACTAAAAATTTACCTCCTTGACTATCAGTTCTGGCTTCAATGCAGACAGTAAGAATCTCTTCTGAAGGAAAAAAGCTTCCATCTGTCGTGCTAGGTCTGTAAATCGCATTATTGTGTTGTCCACTTCTGCACGGATCTCATCTTTTTCCATAGTTGCTAACGCTTCCTCTTTTGTCAGCACATTCAGGCATGACTGCAACAGGTAAGAACACCAGAAACAATACTAGATAACACTCTTAGCTTACCCTCCCACAATATTTACAAGTAAAACCTCAGCAATAGAATAAAAGTACTTTCATACAACTGACACTTCCTTAAAAAATATTGTTTAATGTGGGACTGGCCATAATGATTTAATACAAAATGGGACAGCTGTATAGTCTTGGGCTGAAAAGGAACATATGTACTATAAAATTCTATAAGAATTTTTCTATTATTTTAGCAAAATATAAAAAAAGTATACATCTTTACAGTTTAATTTAGTGGTATTTCAAGTTTAAAAAAAAAAAAAACCACTGAAGGTTTTAAATCTGCATATTATGATTCATTTACAAAACAAGAACAATGTCTTTAGTTAGTAAATAAAATAATACCTAACATCACATTAAATTTGTATACGTTTATGTAATCACTAACACTTTTTATTACTTATACCTCCGAGAAAAAGAGACAAAAATAAAACTGACAGGACACACCAACACCTTCAATAGTTTCTAAAAATGGGATTGACTCATACAAAAAAGGAAATATGATGACCAACCTATTCAGTGTTGAACATTTCTTTGTCCTCACCCCCCCCCCCCCCCCCCATCCCTTTTTAGTCTAAGGTTCCTGAATTCAACAGTTTACTCACATTGTTGTTTTCACTCTATGTTGTTAATTTTTAGTGGCCATGCATTTTTATTTACATGGTGCCTTGGAAACAGTTCTTGACATCAATGCACCTACATTACATTTTGTATGAATTGTCTGTGTGTGTCTGTGGTACTCACATATGATCCAAACAAGAATTAAGGTACGTAAAATTCTTACAAAAATATTAATTTTTTATTTTTGGTATCACGTGCTTTTACAAATAACTGTAAGAAATAAAATATGTTTAATTACAACATATTTTTATAAAGAACTAAAAGACACTTTTCACTAAATTAGCTATTTATAGCTACACGCTGACATTTTAATCTTTTAAGAACTGAATTAGTGAAGAAAATTTTCCAATGAGTAGGTCTACAAGATCACTAACTTTATTTTCTTTTTGTAATACCTAAGCAAGCCGACACAATATATTATTGCATAACATACTCCACTACATAGCATTTTTCACTTTGTAATACCCAAGCATGCTGACACAATATATTACGAGCATAGCATACTTTACTACATACAGTAGTAATATTTTTCTTTTTGTAATACCTAAACGAGCTGACGCAATATATTATGAGCATAACCTACTTGACTACATAGTATTTTTCTCTTGTGAAAACATAATGTTACAGATTAACTAATTTTCCTTTTCAAGTTTGTTTGTAAATAATGCAGTTTTCTTTAGTTTGTTTATATTGGAAAAGTGCTATGTTTGTTGACAGTAATTTTTTCTTTCTTGAGTCATATTTAATTAATGTTGGTGTCATACCAAAAATGCAAGCACAAGTCTTTAGTTAATTGATTAATTTAATAAACGGTAACAGGAACATTTTTGAATTATAATCAAACCCTAAACATAATTTCATATCTATAATTTTGTGTGGTTATCATTAAGTTTGATTAGGTGGGTTTAGTTATGTTTGGAACTGGACTGAAAAGTACATTAAGTGTGAAATTAATTGCAGTTACATTAACCTCTTTGCTGTGATATGACTTGTATTGTAAATGGATAGGCCTAAGAGGGATGCCCTTGGTCTAGACGTTTCTGACGGTGACATCAGGGAGGAAATCACGTCATCATAATGATATCGGATTATTGCAGTAACATGATTGGCCGTACATTTCCCTTGAATGGCTCCTAGTAACCATGGTAAGGATCCGACCATTGCAAATTAAGGTCTCTAGTTCAGTATTTTATAAGAAGGTCTGCCATCCTAAGATGGAATATTATAGTAATGGGAGAGTTTGTAGTAGTGCAGAGCAACGAGAGGTTATTAAAAAGAGGCAAGATTTGTAGTGCATTACTGAAGGAGCATGCCTGACTACATAAAATGGTGAGACAGATGCCATTTCATGATTTCTACAGAGTTGAATACAAACACTCGTTGGATTATCTAGTACAGATTTCAACTAGATAGGCTGTTAAGTAAAAAAAAAAAGTTGAACTGTTTCAGAAGAATTTTAAATAATTTCAACATATCTTTTGTAATGAAAATGATCAATTGTAGCTAACGACTTTCTATAAAATGTTCATCTGTAAAATCCAGTGGCCAACTAAGGAGCGAATGCTTTTATTGTAGAACTAGCTAACTTGACATTAATTTGGAAGAGGAATTCTTGTGCAATCAAATATATGAACTGAGTTTTGCTAAACAGACATTAAATCATGAATTCTATATTTTAATGGCAATGTGGTGAGAGTTGACTAAATTAACAATTTGTTGCCACAGCTTGTTAAGAAATTATAATTCTATTTCTGATTAGTTGGGCCAGTGTCAATTCACCAGTTTTCAGTTATTTTTCATAACACTATCCTACTTAAAAATATTATTTCTGAAACTTGGTACAACATTGATACATATGTCTGTTAATTATTAAGTGCTATGTTGATTCACTATTTTAATTTCTATCTTATGTGTGTATGTTGCAATGTTCTTGTTTAATAGTAATTAGATGTGTATTTGTGGTGCTATGATATGTGTCTTTTCTTTGCTGACAATTATCTGATAATTCTCATCATAATAAATTATGGTAAGAAAAAGGTTTTCTTATGGATTGCATGTATTTGTTTCTGGTAAGCTAAAGGTAAATCTTCACCCCTCATTCATTAAACTGGGTCTGATGTTAATTCAATTATTTCAACTAGTTATCAGTTGTTTTCCCAGTAAAATGAAAGATTTATGTTAATGTCACATGGCTACAAAACACAACTTTTGACATTTTCGGTCCACTCTTCCAACAGAAAAGTCAGGTGATCAACGAGTCAAAACTGCGGTATTTTAATGTCTTTTATGTGAGGGTAGGTTGCCAAATAATTCCTTCACAGGCCGGTCCCCTGACTTCAGGCGTCTGTGCCTAAACAGACACCTGAAGTCAGAGGACCAGCCTGATAGGGGTGTAAGGAGGTAATAGGGGATATCCTGAACCTCCCGGTGGGAGCTATGATGGCCTTCGGGTTAGAGTAGTTTCCTCTCTGGCAGATGGTACTGGAAGGAAGGAAGGTAGGACCGGGACCTCCGTCTGAACTCCTGGAAGGTTTAGCCTGTACAAGTAACCGGCCTGTCATGGTTGTCAGGTTGTTCAAGGGAAGGAAGTACCTTGAACAAATGCCCGGTGGCTTAGTTGTGACTTGAAAAGGGAATGAATCTGCCTACTTGTTGGCTGGAATAGCGGAACAGAACTGGCCTATAAGGGGCGTAAGGCGATGCAATTCGCAGCGCCTGGTGGGAGTGTCCCATGCTGATGTGAAAAAGTGAACCAGCCTAGGAGGAAGTATATGGACAGTGAAGTGTCGGGGCTACTGCCAAGTCCTAGCATCAGAGCCCATATGCAACACAGCTGCGGACGGGTCAGCTATGAGCAAGACCACAGACTCTACTGATTCATGGGGACCCACACCCCCTCTTAGTACCCCTGGGCAACTCCCTTAATTAGGGGTTGATAAACATGGGTAACCCGGGAATTCCCTGTGCCCAAACTTAGTCACTCGGGTGGAGAAGGATATCAGCCAGCAGGAAAGGCTTATTGCGGCAGTTCGTAATGGCCTGGAATGTCGGTGGGCCGGTCAACTCCTATAGCGTCAGGCCGCTGGGGTCCAAAATCATGGTTCTAGGGAAGAACAACATGACATGGTAATGGACGAGAGGCGAGGCAGGTTTGAGTCTGTGTGGGCCGGTCTTATCCGGAGGACTTGGAGTGCAAGGTCACCGGCTTGCCGGACCTCAGGAAAATCCACAAGTATCATGGAAAGGAAGGAGCACAGGGTGACCTCTAAGCCCGTATTGGTGGTTTTCCTGGTACCAAGTCACGGAGGTAAAGGACTCGTGCTGGCAGTGGTCAATCGCACCCAGGAGACAGAAAGAGTGACAGCAAAAGGATAATGAATAAGTGAAAACTTATTTGCCTAGACTGGGAGAAATGCCTCCAAACAACTGCGAAGATAAAGAACTTAAGAGAATTGGAAGGGAGCTATGACTCCTATTATTGAAAAAAAGCACAGATAATGATTGCAAAAAGATACAAGCATAAGAGAATACCCGGAGGCATGGTGGGTATGAGCAACATTACTGTGTATACTTTTTTTATCACCGAACCCATCCATTAAAAAATATTGTAAGGAATGTGATACTTCCAAAATCAGATGGCAATTCTAACACTACCTATGACACTAACTTAATATGTTTGATATAAGGATTTTCTTTGTTTCAATATAACCCAAACTTCCAACATTTAAACATCCCTTCATTGCATTTAATATGTAAGTGTAATTAGTTGTAGTAGATTACTTATTTACTTTAAGAGTATTTTTTTTTTTCTCTGTGCATTAATTTATTTCATCTCATGTATTTATTGTGTTTAATTTTTATAGCTACGATCTTCATATCAGTTCTCATGCAAAAACAGCTACATTAACCTCATACTCAGACCCAACTACCCAGTGCTTTGCACATCCATACATTAGTCAAACTTAATATAATAAAAGTAATACCCAGAAAAATGTTTTTAAAATAATTTTACATTACCATTTGGCTGACATTGATAGTTGTCACTGTCTCTATGACAATGTTATCGTACAGCTACATGAGGATACACACTTATTGGACACAAAGTTAACTCATTTGTAGTTGTCAGAGTTTTACGTTATCTAAACACTGAATTGACACTTACGTTGAGTGTAATTAAGAATTCTCAGTTAAATAATTTTTGTTTGGTATAAGATATCTTATTCACATGAAATTTCATTATCAGGAGTTTTTGCTTTATCAGCACCATTAAAGAAGCCACTGTTTAGTTATGCAAGGAGAAATTACAAAGCGTTTCACAAGTCTACTTTGCATCACACGCAAACATTCATATCCCTAAGCCCAATAATTTCACACAACACTCAAACCTCACAATTACAATATCACTATCTAATTAATTACCTAATTAATTCACCATCCATCAAACATACACCTTTTTATAATACTGTTGCATGTCGCTGCCCAGTGTTTCCTTTGTGTGGGAATGTGTCGAGAGCTGGAGGTCAAGTTTGTAACATTCGACGAAGTGGGCGGCCTATCATAAAGGACACTGCCACACATGCCGATAAACTTGTCACAGCTCACGACTCACTGACCCTGAGAAGCTCATATTTCTCCATTTATGACGCAGGAATGTTGTCTTCGTCATCACCATTATTTTTCCCAGAACAACTTGGATTGCAGAGAACATTCTAGATGACACCTACCTAAGTAAAAATTCCATGTGCTGGCCCCTGAGGGCTGAGTGATTAAGAATGGAGTGTTTGGCGTCTTGTGCGACCTTAAGTGACAATTGGGCGATTCCGGAGCGGTGAGGGATGACTGCAGTGATCTACGACAGTGTGTCGCGAGCTTGTGTGCAGTGAAGAGTGGGACTGATTTGCAGGACAGTGAACTGGATGCGTGAGTGAAAAGACATTTGGGACAATGGAAACAGACAGTTTTAAAGAAATGTGTGGAAATAATTGGAGCAGTTTAAGGGACATAAGCTAGTGTAAAGATTGTGATAAAGACTTTATAATTGAAATGGAGATAGTAATTAAATATTGCACTCAATAAGAATAATAGAGTTAATAGGATGCTCAGACAGGTAAATAGCAGATGTTTGACTGTTTGTAACATTAAGAATAAATATAATAATTGAATTTAGTTCTTTTATTTTTATTAAGAACTCCATCCCACACAAACTACGATAAGCCCCTTGGCATTCTTATAACATTGGTGTCAGAAGTGGGATGAAGGCATTTAATGGTAAATTAAATTAGACAGTAGGCAAGTGATTGGTGATATATGAAAGTTATTTAATTTTAATAGCTGTAGGGTGCAAAATTTAAACTTTGTACATCCATTGAAGTGAATGTTAACTAGAAAAACGTATGCAGAACTAGAAGCAATGCGAGAATTAACTGAGAGGTTATGTAGCCAAGTGAGTGCAAGTGCAAATAGCTTGAGGGAAGATGCAAAAAGTGAAATAAGTAATATAAATAGCCAGATAACTAATGTGAGTGCATTAGTAGATATGAAAATTGATTTTGTAAATGAAAATGTAGACAAGAAAATTGACTCTGTAAAAGAAAATATAGATAGGAGAATAGAAGGCATTAGCAAATTGGTGAACACGAGAATTGACTGTGAGGACAAGAAAACTGCCTGTGTAAATGAAAGAATGGACAGTATAAATGTCAGGATGGACATTGTCTAGAATGAAGTGAAACAGGAAATAAGTGAAATGAAGAAGGAATGGCAGGAATTTCTGCAGCAGTGAAATTCTACTATCTTAACATCACCCGCTGAGATAAGTGAGGAAGCAATACAAGTCGTTGTCAACATGGCGACCTCGGAGGATAACAAGCACCTCAGCTCAGCAGCAGTGGTGTCGCGCAGCCGGTAGTGGGGAAGGGGTCTCAATTAAGCATGCCCCTTACGATGGCTAGACTTCTTGGCGGGCTTACTACCTAGCTACTGTACTGAGAGGCCCAGCACTCAGCATACTACAATCGATACCAGAGCAACATCGACTAGAGTACCCCACACTGGTGTCTGCCTTGGAGCTACGTTTCGGCAACCGGTACCTGCAGCACGCCCACCATGCCCAACTGCGAAGCTGCGACCAGGGGAGGTACTGCATGAGCTATGCAAGACATAAAGCTGCTCTCCCACCTATTTCTGGAGTGGTGCCCCGAGGACGCAGTCGATGCCATCGCCGAAGCAGAGGTATGACAGATAGTAAATCTGGCAGAACCCCACAACATGCAGGACACCCTGGTCCAAGCACTGGAGGGTGGAGTCAGAAAGACCCGACAGAAAGCCACACCCGACATACGGTATGGGCAGCGACACTGAACGAAGATGACGAAGACAGATTAAAGAAGAAACTGAAGAAGATGCAGATGGCCATAAGGGACATCGCTTTCAGGGTCCCTGCTACAGAGCTTCGCGGCCCCCTACCTGAACGGCCTGAATGTTGGTCATGTGGACAGCCGGGGCACCTGAGAACCTACTGCCCACAACAGCAACAGCAGCAGCAGCAGTGAGAAAAGAGGCAGCGCGAGGCATGTGAGATCACAGATCACTCGGAAAACTTGTAAAGACTGATATTGGGTGGCGAAGGTCGGTGACTGCTGGAGGGATGGCCCCAATGTTCGTACATGTACAGTCAGTGAAACAGGATTGGGATGCAATACTTGTGGAAGGGAGCCTGAATGATGTTCCTTGTCAGATGGTCATTGACAGTGGGTTGGCCATAACAGTAGTAAGACCAGACATCCTCGGGCCTTCCGCCCAGCGATAGCCCGATGACAGCATGGAACAATGCTATTTGGCTACAGTAACAGGTGAGACCACACCAGTTATCGGTAAGAGAAAAATGATCTTGAAGCTTGGTGACATAAGCATAGAGCACAACGTTTACATAGCAGAAATAGAGGATGAATGTCTTTTGAGGCCTAACATACTACATAGGCTGGGGTGCTGTATCTACACTTGACTTGGTGTGCTTCGGGTAGGCAATACAGAGTTGGTGACTGCATGATCTGTCCTCCCCTATTAGCTGCCCAGCAGTATGTGGTAAACCCACTATGCTGCCCACTTCTATTGATATTGTCATCCCAGGCAGATGTGAAGGGAAATTTGTCAGACATTTGGGTCTAATTGAGCCAGCAGACAGGATTAGCATCCTGCCAGTAAGGTCATTGTAGGACGGACTTTGGTCTCTTCTAATTCTGACAGTTTTTCAGTTAGAATGATAAATTTGTACAATAGTGCCATTCATCATGAGGAGGGAGCTGTGAAACGTGTTTGTAAGCAGGTCACACAGGTAATTCCAAATGATCCAGATAATTCTAGAGTGGAACAAATAGAATGTCATTTACCAGATGTATTGGGGAAACTTATACAAAGAACTAAAGAAAATCTTAACTGGCGACAAGAGAAGGCTGTCTCTGAATTACTGCAGAGAAATGGAGATGCCTTCTCGTGTGGACCAAATGACACTGGACAGACTAACGTGACCTGCCACAACATTGATACAGGAGATGCCAGGCCCATAAAGCAGCCACCAAGATGACTGTCACTAGCTTCACATGAGGCAGTTGAGGGAACTCTGAAGGAATTGAAGTATCTAGATGTGATAGAACCATCAGTTAATTCATGGTCATTCCCCATAGTTTGTTAAAAAGAAAGATGGCTAACTGAGGTTTTGTGTAGTTTATCATCAGCTTAATAATGTGACAAAGAAAAACTCTTATCCATTTCCAAGGATAGACGACACATTAAACAGCCTAGGAGGTACGCAATGGTTTTCCACTTTGGACATAAAGAGTCGGTACTGGCAGTGCAAAGTGGCCCCAGAGGACCAAGCGAAGGCTGCATTTTGTGTCCAATGGAAAAGAACCTGGCAGTTCAAAGTTATGCCTTTTGGGCTGTGTAATGCCTTAAGTATGTACAGCGAATATTGTGATGCCCTTAGTAAATTCGTGTTCAGTGTGATTAGTTATGACAAAATATACCATTTTCTAAGGTTTATTTTGGAAAAGCAGCTATTCTTAATAATTACCCACACAAGCAGAATAAATACCATAGCTCCAACATATGTAGACTAGGGCCTTGCTATAATGTCAGAGTGGACTGTCAAAGCCGGTCATATCTGTGCAATTCTTTATTCTGTAGCTTACCCACTGTGATGACAACATCAGTGTCTATGCAGTGTTTTGCCAGTAAAGTTCACAGACAAACCGACCAACAGCAGACCTACACTGTGCACACCTGAGTGGCCTTTATTTACACCTCAATGATAGCTGCTTAATAAGATTAATGTCCCTGTGCCATCACAGTCCAATTCGGAACATTACTAAAATAATGGTTACAAGATGAAAAATAAGAAACACTGTATACGTATTGGTATTTGAAAGCATAGTACTACTATCACAAAGTCTGAAGAGAATTAGATATAAAAAGTGTGCAGCCAAGTATAATTGAAGTGATTACTGCCAGAATTGATTGCACTCGTGGTTAGAGGAAAAATTTTAAACAAGCTTCCAAATATTCAGCAATGGAAAAACTAAATGAATAACTGTGTAGAATAGGTATTATGTTAGGTCAACACAAAAACAGAGACTGAAATTTAATGTAATCAATCCTGCAAATTATAAGTGGAGATATGTATAAGAAGTGATAGTGTCAAGTGCTCCCCCATATAATGTCAGCCAAAAGAACTAGGTTCACGAGCCAAGCTCCGATATTTCATTGTTATACAGGACTGACAAGTTACCAACAGGTGACTGGTGTCAGCACCACATGTAAGAACTAACAATACATTCTATCAAGACCATTACAATTCAGAAAAAACCTAATACATATATTATGATAAAGAGGATATAACTAAACCATAGACTAAGGATGAGGTAGACCAATCTCGCAGGGTGCGCACAACCAGTCTCCATGTCCCAACATTGAACTGCTTTTCTGCCCACATATCAAGCAATAATGGTGTGGATTGGATTTGAGGTCGGAATACTGTTTAATAAACAAGTACTTTGAGATGTTCGTATAGCTCATCTAACCAATTTGCAATGTACTTTGGTTAAATTGAAATTGGTAAGAGTATTTTATTAATATAATAGTGCCCGTCATTTAAAAATTAGATATAAACAAATACGTTCATCATTATTGACCATGTGACTTCGACAGTTGTGTTTCTTTGGGGTAGATCAATGTTGGGGACATGCACAAAAGACAGTTAATTGGTCTACCTCATCTTTTGTCAATAAACATCTTTAGAACTTTAGAAAACATGATCATCAAAACTACGTGAAAAATATTCCCTTTCAACCCTTTCAATATAAATAGCCTCCAAGCCAACAGATTAAATGTATATCCCAAACCCGCAAACTCTCTGATTAGTAAATGTAAGTATGTATTTCAAGGTAATATGTAGGAAACAAAAGAAAAATTATTTGCAGAACAGATGTGTGATGAGTCATACTTACAAATGCCATGGAGGATTCTCCAAACCAGGCGCCTAGCATACAGAAGCATAAAACATTGTCATAAATTTCCTTTGTCTTACCAACAGCTTCAGAAACTTTAAATTACAATTAACATTTCCATATAGTTGTTAGACTATAGAAATATTTTTAGAAACATCTCTGAAAGTGGTAAATAGGAATTCACTCATTTGAAGACTTGAATGATTATCACGTATGGTTTAGGGAATCATCATTTGTAGCTTGAATATAAGTACATCGACCTCATAATCACGCAAATGAATGATATTTAAAATAATCAATTCTAGACTACACAAACAAGAAATTGATATTGCACTAGAGAAACCCATTTAATTGAAAATAAAAAGAACAAGACAAGCAATACTAAACCCTGACATTTCATAGTAACATATTTATGATAAATATTTTAATGATAACCACCAATCTGCTGCCAGACATAATTAAAATCAGTAGAATATTGTACAGTCTATACTGATAGTTTCAAAAGTTATGTCTTAAATACATTAACAGCAGTAGAATCCATGTGAGCATGTTTTACAACTTGAATATTTCAAATGTATAGTTGAAATGTTCAGATAGTTATATGTTGATTTAACATCTGCTTATTTTATTATACCACAACCAGATCAGTGGAAATTAGAGAAACTGTTACACGGGACATATGGAAAGTTCATGAAGGTAGTCAAAATTAAATCTTGTTACAAATACAAATTCATATTGCAGATTTACATCATTTTGATAAATCAAATATCCCAAAAGAAGTTCATGATCTTTCAAAACGAAATAATAGTCTCACGTAAAATACTTAGTCGATCGTAATAAAACTAATCACGACCTTACTTGAAGAACAAGCGACGCATTGAGATGCCTGTCACACGAACTTTTAGTGGTGGAAATAATTATCTCCACGTGGGAACTCCCATCAAATTATTGCAGTCCTTGACGTGGTTGTGGAGCCTCCCCTCAATACCTCAACTCGCACGTATGGCGAAGGTTGCAACCAAAAATTCAACACTTTGCCGCAGTCGCTTCACAGTCCATCTAGCTCGAAAACACAGCCATACTAGAAGGAACTCTCCTTCCCTTCAATCATTTGCTATCATTCACACACATCACTTCCTACACCTTCTTATAACAGATAAATGCATACTTATTACTTACTCCTTGCCAGACAGTTTGCACAAGAATAAAACATCTTGCATGAAGAACATTATGATATGTACCTGAATAAAATTTATATAAGCATTTAAAAACTTAATTACGTGTTCTCATATAGACATAGTAACAGCAATATAAAATAAAGCTATTATATAGTTGATAAATAAAATGGAGAAATTATGTTTCTGTCATAGAAAAAATGAGTAAGAAAATAATCAAATAAATAACGTGTGTTTCTTCAAATTCTGTATACGTCTTTCTGAAGGGGGTTACAAACAAACACTGAATGAAAACAAAATATTGACAATTTGGTAACCATCATATAAACGTAAAGAGTAAAATTCTGTACCATTACAGACAAGAGATAAAACATGTAAACCACTTTAAAATATTTAATTAAATAAAAGAATGAAAGACAAAACAATATGGAAACATACACAAAATCAACACTTTCACTTTCAAATAAAATATAACTACTAAGAACATTTACAACCTCATGCTGTCAGTGATATGATGAGACAAAATTTAAGTTTGTCAACGAAACTAATTACTTTGTCTACAAATATCATATAATATGCACAGTAGAATGAAACATAAAATGTATTTGAGCATTACTTCTAAAGAATTTTAAAATTCTTGTTCAATTTTAATACTCAGTTAGCTTAAAGTATTAGCACTTTATTTCCTCCTCAAATAACTACTTTTCAGGCCTCTGGACTATTGAAGTGTGTCGTAAATAAATCATGAAAATATCTTTGGAAGTTCAGCATATCTGCAGGAGATTAAAATCAAAATGCAGTTGATTGTTACAAAATTTATCAAAATTATTTGTCCATCATGATTCATTAATCAGCTTTACTTTTTTTTATATTGGCATTGGAGAATGAGCCACGATGATTTAATAGCTTTAGCACTTGGTAGCAGGATGCATCTTTATACAAAAGACCTTACTTGCACGTCAGCAATGGAGAAGGCTGCAGACCCACCATAAGACATCAGTAGAAAATCAGCACGGTAATATTTCGATTGGTAGTGTTCTTGATTAAAAACAAAACATGTTTGCAATTTTTCTCTCAGTTTGTTTATTTTATTTCAGCATTCAAAGTTTTATTTTATAAATTAAAATTATACATTTGGAGCCCCTCCAGAAGGTATTGATTAACGAAGTTACAGATATATACCATTTTTATGTTATTAATTTATATAAGAATTGATAACCCATAAAAATATGCTTTTTTTAAAGCTCTGACAAATAATTAGAATTTAATAAGTGGTAAAAAAAATGAAATTAAAACTTGAAAACGTAAATTATTTGTAACCAGTTTAATTTTCAGAAGAAACTCACATGACCTTTTAGTTATATTATTCAAAAATATAGTGCCACTCCAACAAGGAAGTAAGAACTATAAACACTTTATCATTGCAAGAAATGTAACGGAGTTTGTTTTCAAAGAGGACAATGATCAATAAGTGGAGTTAAAAAGAAAAATCTTTGGCAGGAAACTTTAAAGGGAACATCTTGTAAAAAGAATGGGGCCAGCTTGTTCTTGGAAGATTGGAGGTGACTCTTCATCGACAACTTAGGGGAATGTTGACACCACTAGGTTTTGAACTGTTCGCAAATTCATCCCATGCAGCCTACGAGATTTGAAGGCTGCCCATTTCAGAAGTAAAAGCGAACAGTATGCCAATATTTTTGTCATGAAGGATAACGTTAGTCTACAATGTCAATTTCCAAGTAAGGCCAGAATGTTCATTAATTTCTTATGCTGTCAGAAGTCATTTATGCAGTACTTATTTCAATGAAGAAAATCCTCGTTGTAACTGCACTTTCTAGTTTAATATGAAATAGAGTGTGATTGATATATATCATATACGTAGAAGCTCGATACAACGTAAACAAAGGGACTTGCAATTTTATACTTAATACTGGAAAATACTGTATACTGAACAAGTCTTTAATGATATAACATTTAGAGGGGGTACATCTTTCAAAGATGTACTTTAAAGTGAAACATACTCTAAACTGAAGTACTCTATACTGAAATTTTACTAAGCAACTTGTTCGTCAGACCATATATTTTAATTACTTTAATATTCCCAAAATTCCACCCAGTAGCCCAGCTCAAAAGTAGGTAGGCCTAATTTTTTTTTTTGTTCTTTCCAAAGAATTAGCTAAGTTTGTTGCAAATATGAACTTTTAAAAAATATTACAGAATCAATTTCATAAGTTACAGCTAGTTTAACATAATAAGTTGCTGTGTCTCGATGCAGGGTTCTCAAAGGATTAATCTGCATATTGATTTAAATATATATTTTCTACAATCATAGCTAAGATGAAAAACATGACAGTAGAATTAAAATTTTCATTTATTATTATCATGTTGCAGTGTTCTTATTGTGTGAATCTTATGTCCATAGATCATAGATTAAATATTTAAAGGTATTTCAAGTGTTTGTCTCGATGTTATATTGTTTAGGTACTTCCTATTAGTATTTATCATTAATTAATTGATTAGATAATTATACCAATAAGATCAATGAAAGATTCATTTGATATTTTCTTTCAAAAAGTATTAATTATTACAAGTTCAATGTGGTAATCTAATTATATTGCTAACATGAAATACACTCATCTTGTTCATCATCGTACAAGGTCAGACATCCTTACTACTTTATAAATGGGAAAGTGTGTTCGTGTGTTTGTTTGTCCTTCTTTCACGTTAAACGGAGCAACGGATCAACGTGATTTTTTGCACAGATATAATTGGAGAGTCAGAGTGACATAGGCTACTTTATATTCCGAAGAAGTATCTCATTTACTTAAGAAAAAAAAAGTAATTGTAATTTTATATCATTCCTTCATGAAAATTCTTACTGTAATTTTACTGCATAAAAAAAGCATTGTTAAAACAAAAAGTTCCATCATTTCTCATTTCTTTTTTGTCTATGGGCTGTCTTCCATTCCTTCCCAAGAGCCGCAATAACTCAGTGGACAGAGAACCCAATAGTTGGGCCGCAGTAGCTCAGGGGGTAGAGAACCAGAGAACCCAATAGTAGGGCCGCAGAAACTCAGTGGGTAGAGAACCCCATAGTGGAACTGCAGTAGCCCAGTGGCTAGAGAACACAATAGAGGGGCCGCAGAAACTCAAGGGGTAGAGAACCCGATAGTGGGGCCACAGAAATTCGGTGGTTAAAGAATCCAAGAGTGGGGCCGCAGTGAATAGATATATATCACGTGGGGCCCAATGGAGAGAGAGAGAGAGAGAGAGAGAGAGAGAGAGAGAGAGAGAGAGAGAGAGAGAGAGAGAGAGAGAGAGAGAGAGAGAGAGAGAGAGAGAGAGAGAGAGAGAGAGAGAGAGAGAGAGAGAGAGAGAGAGAGAGAGAGAGGAGGGGGGGGGAGGAGAGGGGGGGGGGGGGGGAGGGAGAGAGAGGGGGGGAGGGAGGGAGGGAGGGAGGGGGGGATGGGGGAGGGAGGGAGAGAGGAGAGGGGGGGGGGGGGGGGGAGGGGGGGGGGGGGGGGGGGGGTGCGTGGAGTAATGTGTGTGTGTGTTGTGTGTGTGTGTGTGTATGTGTGTGTGTGTGTGTGTGTGTATATATATATATATATATATATATATATATATATATATATATATATATATATATATATATATATATATATATATATATATATATATATATATATAAAGTCGGGCCGCAGTTATAAATGTCATAACGAAGTTGCACGGGTCATCTAGTATGTTAATAAATAATGGAAATTGTCTTACTCAACTGTGAGGCCATACAATCACTCTAGAATTCTGTAAATTTCCCACAACGTCGTCCTCTCTGTAATTCTTAAGAATAGGGGCTTTTTGAAAATTGAAAAAATAATACATGGATATGTTAGAAATGATTATTAGTAATCATAATTACTAGGAATTTTGGAGGGGTTTGAAGTAGTTTTCTCTAAAAAAATTAATAAAATATGACAGGGAGGAGGGTTGTCAACAAAGCTGTGTTTATGCTATAAAACATGTTTCATTTATGGAAAATATACTTATATTGGGTCGCTTAATTGTTTTACATGGAAGAGTACTGTTTGCAATGAATACCGTATTTAATGTGTAAAACCTCATTTACAGGGCATATTTATGCCGCCTCACTGAGGTTATACAGATAACACAGGTATCAAACAGTGTCTGAAATCTGGTGGATTACTCAAGGCTTACGTTGTCTATATTCACGTACCTGATTGATATGTACATGGTCGTGAGTATACAATAACTATAATGTACAAAATACAATAGTTTAATATACGAGCTGTCCATGTTGGGTGTTTGCGCCGGCCAACATGTTTGACATACCATTTATGGTACATGTATCAGTATTTGGCATACTGTATGACAATGAAGTAATAATGGTACGAAATTTACCATTACGTAGTGTCAGTGTACCATAATATTGTATACCTCCCTCTAGGATGGAACAGTACTGATCAACAAGCCTGCACCTGTGGTGTATGTTAGTTTCTGGTTAAATGCCAAGTAGTGTGGTTCGTGGTCAGGAAGTGTTGCTGCAATGCTTAAACGCATGTTTTATTGCAATTCATGTTGTTTGAAGTGTTAAATCTAATAATTGTGTGAAATTACAAGTGTTTCTATGCTATTTCAACAAGGGAAATGTTAAATTATAATAGCCTATAAGTGCTGTGATTAGTGTGTCTGTGTAGTGTGGTCAAATGGATAGACACTGTGATGTGCATATTTATATATGCCGTATGAATGGTGAGTGTTTAGGTATGAACTAAATTAAATTAATTTTTCAAAAAAAATCTCGGAAAGTGGTATGATTCCACTCCACTAATTACACAGAACACGAAATTACTAGGTACATCAATATTTGACCAGTAGAAACACCAGAAACTATACCGGTAGTGGGGACTGTTATGAAGATTAGGGAAATTGTGGGGTAAAACCAGTGAAACATATGTACCTACATAATGTAATACTTATTCCTGAAAATATGTTAAATTGCAAAATTACTGTACAAGTGTAGTCAAATATTATGCACCAAGCCAGAGTCCCAGCACCAGCAAGGCAGTAAATTCCCAAAACAGTGACTCAAGAGGCACCTGCAATTTTTTTTGGTGGTGACGTGAAGCATCATGCATCAGCAAAGCTTGGAGTTTCCCCATAAATTATTGTCATATGTAGCCTATTTGCACTGAGAAATAATGGGTGTGTGTTAGGCAATTTGACATATTTTTGTACTATTTGTAATATTACTGTAATATTGTCTCATGAAAACATGTTTAATTACAAAAAAATTGAACTGAACATGACCTCAATTGGCAATGTTACCAATACAATTTAGAAATACTATAGAAGGGAGGGATATGAATTGAAGGGAAATTAAGGGGTAAAAGTTTATAATGAAAATGTACTTTTTTTTTTTTTTTACCCAACAATTCCCCTGATCTTCATAGCCCTCCCCACTATCGTATTTGTAGCTTGTATTGGTAATATTCTCTTTTTGATTAATGTTGAGTTTTTTTTTTACAATATAATATATTTTCATGATTTAATATCACATTATTTAAATATTTTTCATCCATTTTACCCAACAAATTTCCCAGATCTTCATTAGCATCCCCACTATCGTTTTTGGGGTTTCTATTGGTCAAATGTTAATGCCCCTAGTAAATTAGCGTTCTGTGTAGTTAGTAGAGTGGAACTATACTACTTTCCGGGAATTTTTTTCTCAGAAAAACCCCTATTCTAAAGAATTATTTATTACAATTATACTGATATTTTTCAAACCATAACCTTGCAACGAAAATAAACAATAAAAATTGCAAACAACTCTGCCTAACCACTGTACGGAGACTTCTTACACCTTAAATGACTTAACTAATTTATAAGCATACATTTAATAATATGGTAAGAACATTGTAATATAACATTTTAAAATATTAACCATGTGTACAAAATAACATAACCCATATAGTTTATGTGCAAATAGGGGACAATTTAAAAAATTTCACTCAGATTAACATGTGCAGTTATAGTAAGATATAAACATAAAAAGATAACTCCAATACCTGAAATGCTTCTTCAAATTCGTCAACAAGGTTGCCATTCCCATTTGTTGTTGTTGCCATTTTGAATTTAAAACAAAATATTTACTAATTTCAATCAATAGCTTACACAGTGTAACCAAGACAAAAGGATAAAATCCAATTTGCGGCACAAAATACCCCAAATCTTAGTTTGCGTTATTGCTCCCGTAGAATCATTTTTAAATACGTAGCTCTACAAAGATATTTGCCAAGTCAAATTACAGTATACAAAATATATACACTGATGCGTTCCGCGTACCTCTTGCCAAAATTCGTAAGATAGCCGCCGCAGGCGGACTAAAAGTTGTGTCGTTCCATATTTAAAGTTTTTTTTTGGCATTTAAATAGTACTAGCAGTAGTAGTAATAGTACTAGTGTAGTAGTTGAGGTATAATTACAGTTAAGATTGATGTTTTTAGGTGGTAATTAGTTATAAGGAGGGAATAGTGTGTTTGATTGTGTGCATGTGGCCAAGGCCTTTGTTTTTGAACGAGGGTAAGTGGTGTATGGTGTAACTTAGGATAGTTAAAATATGTTTGGTTAAGTTAGGGTATTTTTAAAATTAGTTAAGTCATCTGGTAAAAAAAAAATGGTAGGGAGATGCAAGTGCAGGGGATGTGAAAAGTTGTGGAGAAGTTTAGATAGTGGTGTGCAGTGCGACCAGTGTAGCGGCTGGTACCATGCAGAGTGTATAGGCATCAGGGAGGTAGAACTGTAATTACTACAGGAGAATGAGTGGAGGTGTGAGGAATGTGCTGCGGGAAAGGGTTTAGTGGCAGTGGTAGGGAAAAAATTAATGGTAGAGAAGGAAACACAAATAAGTGGAGAAGGTGGAAACTCGATTTGGCATATGCTGAGGGGAAGCTTTGTAGAGGGTGTGCCAGTGCCAAGGACAGAAGTGGCTAAGGAGAGGTGGAAAGGAGAGATGGTAGAATTGATAAGTAGGACTGCAGGAGGAAAGGCAGAGGAGAATGGATGCAGAGATAGAGGTGGTAAGATTAAGGAGGAGGATAGAGGAGTTCGAGGCAGTAGAAATGGATAAGGCAGTAGGACACATAAGACAGGAATAGAGGAACTGGAAACAGAAAGCAGGGAACAGGCAGTGGTAGAAGGTAGGAAGCAGTATGCTGAGGCTTACAAGTGTGGGATCAGCAAAGACCAGCAAGCAGGACAAAGTAGACAGTTCAGGACCAGAGGGGAAAGAAGAGGGCTGGTCAAAGGGAGGGAAACAAAGGTGTCACTGGAGGTTGGAGACAGGGATCAAGTAAGAGACGAAGTAGACAAGGGTAAGCAGGTGTGTGGAAGAGCTACAAAGCAGCAACAGGTTGTAGGAAAGGAGCCAGAGGTATTTTTTCTAGGCAGCACTATTGTAAAGGGGGTGGAGCTGAGGGAAATCAGGAAGAAAATTGTGTATAAAGCAGTATTTAGAGGTGCAAATACCAGGGATGTGGAGGAAAGGGTTAGTAGTATGAGAGGTAGCAGGGTAGCAAAGGTTGTTCTAATTCATGTGGGGGGAAATGACCTAGCTCGAAGGGAGATGGGGCAGGAGGCAAAGCAGGACCTTGGGGGATTGCTGAGGGAAAGTGCGGGAGAAGTTCCCTGGAGCTAGGGCAGTAGTCAGTGGCGTGCTGGTTAGGAAAGGAGTATCCTACAGGAAGGCATTGGCTGCGAGTGAGGTATATGAGAGGGTGTGTAGGGATTTGGGGGCTACATTATAGATATAGGCTGTTCATGGTAAAGTGAGCACTTTTGATGCCCTAATCACTTTTTTCTTTCGACAATTTCTCATCCTTTACCGACATTTTTTACATAAATATTACCATTTAAGTAATAAACATAGTGTATATATTTTCCTGCACTCGGAAGTTGACGTCTATGGCTAAAATATTATATGATTATTGACTGTTATTCAAAATGAGAGGACTTTCAAAAGTGCTCACTTTACTGTGAACAGCCTATAGTAGGAAATGGGTAGGCTGGAAAAGTGTAGGGAGGGATCAGGTTCCCCTGGCAGAGCAGGGAAAGAGGATTCTTGATCTACTAGATAGGGAAGTAGCTGGCTGCATGGAGAGGGTCAGGTCAGAGCAGTATTTTTTTAAAATAGCAATCAGAAGCACGGAAACAGAAGTGGGGAAGAATGGAGAGGATAACATTGATGAGGCCGCAGGGGTGGAGATAGGGGGTAAGAAACATAGAATGGTAAAGCAGAGTACTAGTATAAGGACAATGGTAGTAAACTGTAAAAGTGTGTACTACAAGCTGGAGGGCTTCTGGGGAAATGTTGGATGTGGGGCGGACATGGTAATGGAAATTAAATTGAGTGGTGGTAGTAATAGGGAAATTACTTTGCTGGCAGCGTATAGACCACCAGGACATGGATGGCAGGCAATTGAGATGATCAAGGAGAGGGTCGATAGACTAAAAGACAGGCAGTGGGTTGTTGTAGCAGGGGATTTGAATATGCCAAGTGTGAAATTGGTAGGGGGTGGAGAAGTGATGAGTAGCATGATGCAGGGAATGGCAGCACAGTTAGTCAACAGAAGATTTGTCCAGGTAGTAGAAATACCTACGAGATGGAATGAGGAGGGTGTTGGGTCAGTGCTGGATGTAGTGTTGGTCAGACCTGGGTATGCTGTAGTTGGTGCAATAGTATTAGATGGTATAAGCGACCATCATATCTTGGTTGTGGAAATTGGGATTGCCAGGATGAGGGAAGAGTAAAAGGCAGAAAAGTTGGTGTGGCAGTATGGGAGAGGAGACAAGAAGGAGGAAGAAATCGTCCTGAGAGACAGGTTTAAAAAATGGTCTATGGAGGAGGGTGTATAGGGAGTTTTGGAGGGAGTTTAGAGGATTAATGGAGGTTATGTTGGAGAAATCTGTGCCAATGAAAAGGTTACAGATTGGGGGAGATCCATCATATTATGGACAGGAGATTTTGAAAATGAAGAGAAAGTGCAGAAAATTACATGCCAAGTGGTGAAATGAAGGAATGATAAGATGTAAAGAAATTATGAAACAAATGGGTAGGAAACTTGAAAGGAAGATCGAACAGGCAAAGAATGTATTTCTGGGGAACATGGTGGAAGAAGGAAAAGGCAAGGAATGGGGGAAATGGTTTAGTTATGTTAGGTGGTTAAGGGGAGGAGAGGAAGAGATCCCTCTGCTGGCAGGAAGGGATGGTAGGCATATGACAAATGACCAATAAAAATCGGAGATGCTGCAAGGACAGTACTAGTCAGTGTTTGAGGCAAAGGAGGATTGGAATAGGGGTCAAATAGTGTTCGGGTGGTGTGTAGTAAGTTTTGGATGATTGAGTGGGAGATAGATATGGTAATTAGGGGTTTGAAGAGCAGTAAGGCAGGGGGTTCAGATAGGATAGGAAACACGGCACTAAAGTTTGGTGGTAGGGAGTTGGTGAAATATTTAGAGGTGCTGTTTAAAATTCAGTAGGAAAGAGTAAGTTACCACAAGATTGGAAGGATGCTATGGTGGTACCTATACACAAGCAGGGAGAAGATAGGGGGAGGCCTGGTAGCTACAGACTGGTGAGTCTCACATCAAGTATGGTAAAAGTAATGGAGAGGCTGGTGGTCCAGTATGTGGTTAGGGTGATGAACAATAGAAATTGGTTGGAGGAGTCTCAGCATGGTTTCAGGAGGGGATACTCATGTGAAACTCAGCTAGCTGGGCTACTAGAGGATGTGGTGCAGGTAGTTGATGAGGGGAAGCTGGTGGATGCCTGCATCATAGATTTTGGATTGGTAGTACAGTGGTAAAGTCGTGACGATTATTGTTAACGTGTGACTTTAGGCATTTGATAAGGTTCCCCATGGGACATTGATGAGGAAAGTGGAGGGGCTGATACATGAAAGGAGGGTATTGGAATGGATAGGAGACTTCCACAGGGGACGAAGGCAGATGGTGAACGTGCCGGAGGCTATATCAGAGGAAGAAGAGGTTACGTCAGGGGTGCCACAGGGAAGCATACTGGGTCCTTTGTTATTTACCATAATGGTAAATGACATAGTTTTGGGAATATGAGGAAAAATAATATTGTTTTTATATGAGTGAGAAAAATAAAATGAAGATAAATGTAATAAAAACTAAGGCAGAGATGTTTACAAGGAAGGTGATAAGCAGGGATATGTACAGATGGGAGAGACAAGAGATAGAAGAAGCAGCAGAATATAAGTATCTAGGGATTGTACTGCAGGGAGACCTCAGATTGAAAAACCGGTAGGGAGGGAGAGAGAAAGATAGATATATATATATATATATATATATATATATATATATATATATATTGGTTACAAAGGGAAGAAGGGCTCTGGGTATGCTAGGAAGGGTGTTTAAGGGAGTCATCTGTGAGGTGAAGGAGAAGCCGTTTGACACAATGGTATGGCCAATGTTAGAATATGCTGCATCAGTATGGGGCCCATATGTGGAGGTGGAGGTGCAAGAATTTGAAAAGGTGCAAAGAAGGGCAGCAAGATGGGTGAAGGGTAGATGGAGAAGGTAGGGGCAGGATGATAAGTAAGAAGGGGACTATATGCTATCAGTGATGAAAGAAATGGAGTGGAGCTCATTGAAGGACAGGTGGAAAGTTGAACAGTAAGTCAGGATGTCCAAGGTGGTGAATGAAGAGGGAAGATGGGGAGGGCTACACTGCAAACTAAGTAAGGGGGTATTTAGAGGATGAGGAAACAACAGTGAGAAGCTTCAGAGGGTGTGGAGGAGAATGGAGAAGGGTAGGCAGTCCATGCTTGTGAGGTCTGAGGGAGTGGAATGTGTTGAGAGAGGAATTGGTGTGAGAAGGGTTGGTAAGATCAGGAAGGGAGTGGAAAAAGAACTGGTTGGCTGAAGGAGAGTTGAGAGAGCTCGCCACCGAGCGGTAGCCTAATTGCGAATGTATGTAGGTATGAACATAGTAAAACCATTTGCCCTCTACAATGAGCTCAGCCACGGTGCAGCAGAGGGACGCACTTTACTGAGTGCTCTGGTGCACAAGTGCGTCCATGCGACACAACACTATCGAATAAAGGAACATACCAGGCTAGTGCAATAGAGTGCAGGGCAAGTGCAGTGCCAGTGTTGTCCAATGAGTGAGAAGCGTGGCCAAGCAGCCATGCATCAAAAGGCCCAGTGATGCATAGAAATAGTGATCAAGCACGAATATTTCTAAAGTACTTAAAAAAACAAGGGCAATGTAACTCAAAGACACACAAGTACTTCAGAATTGTTGTTTAAAGTGTATGTTTATGTATTCTGATTATGATCTTTTTCACATGTTTTCATCCTCATTCCGGTTCACCTTTTATTTGCAAGTGTATTACAGATTACAGAGTTCAAAGTATATTTATGTTGTGTTTAAAGCAAGCACAATAAGTGTGCAATGGTTTTTATGTAAGTGTTGACATAGCAAGTAGTTCCGCATGGTCTGCCTGTCCTCTAACGCCGGCACACGAACCTTGTTGATGTTCAGACATTGCAGAGGTTCTTAAGAGTGTGGACATGTGTCATCATACTATGCATATCACACGCCTAGCCTGCCAGCACTTTTTGTAACAATCATTTGACGTGCGCCACATGTTCTCTCCAGACCGTTTGTCCCACAACACCTGCAGCTTCAATCACTATCCATGTGAGATCATTGGTGTGCATTAAGTGTGTTTCTGTGTGTGCGCATGTGCGGTGTGATGTGGTCGAATGCATGAGACTGGGTAAAATTGTTCTTAGAAAGCTGTAAAGATTCTACCACACGTTCGAGCAACCATTTGACGGGGTGCTGCGGCATGAAAGTGGGTAGAGGAGCAATTTTAGTTATGATAAAATGAGGTTTCAGGAAAATTGTAGGACTTTTGGATATTATTATCCGAGTACCAGGTATCACTGTAGTGATGCCATACTCTGGTATAGCAGACTCAGCTTGTCTCGGAGTCGTTTGGCCGATGGCGAAGGTGCAATCCTCCTTACTTGTTACTCCTCAGAAGATAATATTATTTATGGTTTGGGTGCTATGCAATGGACTATTCGGGCTAGCCACATGCCCCAGTTACACATGAAAACAGTACTATAGATACAAGCACTTAAAACAAACACAATAAACACTTGACGAACAATGCTGGCTAATCTTGGTGGCAAGGTGGGGTTCCATGCCCTTTGGAGTCTAAAGACCAACCTGAATAAAAACCAGAGATTCATTTAATGTGGTATTTATTCAGATTATTTTTACATATCTCTTTAAGAGATCATTTTATGAATAACTTGCTGGGCTTAGGCCTACCTATTTGGCTACACTGAGAAGCAGGATGTGGCCATTAAAATTTAGTTGTGTGGTTTAAGCTTCCCTGGGCGATGCAAGCATTGGGGAAGTGGATGAGATGTGTCCCAAGTGGCAAAAAATGAAACGGTTCCAAAGTATTAGGTAATTAAATGTCAAACGATTAAGGCAAAATTTGAAGTGTCACTCGGGCACAAAATGCGATACACGCACGTACACAACCTATGCCTTTGCATGCAGTGAGATGGCCAACTTCTTGTACGAGACACACTGGATGGCTTGGCCAGCCGGCAAGACACATGGAACTACTTTCTAGTACACATAAAATTACACTCTGGCTTACCATCTATGATGCATGCTGAGATTATGTGAAACGAAACATCTTTACAGCACGCTGAAACTTAAAAAAAGAAAACAGTAATAAACAAGGTGAGTGAAATGTGGACGGGAACATGTGAGATGAACAAGAACAGAAATAAGAAAACACACTAAACTGTATTAAAGAAATACATGACCATTTCTATTAAGCATCTTTCAAAGTTTAATGACTGTGTGACAGTTTTTGTTGGTCTTAAAGCCCTATTATATGCCCTTTACATACAAGAGATCTTAAGGGCATGTAACCTTCTGCGCCATGCAGCTTGTGGCCAGATGCTACACGGGATGGCACTTAAAAACTTACTGCATGCTACACTTCATGTGTGACATCACACACATATGCATACTGGTCGCATGAGTAGAATTCAGGTGGATGGTGCGCAGCTGGAGTGCTGAGCAACAGGCTGATGCCAGTGGGACGTTGGTAAAGGGTAGAAAGTGTTTTTGGGGGTGGTGAAGGTGATGTCTATAATGTGATTATACCTGGTTGGCACCAGATGCCATCAATGTGAATGCTGACTCTCTTGACCTTGGGGTTGCAGGCCGTCTATCCAGACTTAATCTCCTCGCCGATGATGCTGGTGACCTCTACCCCATTGATTACTGCTCCAGATGATTGGTGGGGCTTGTTAAATGGTAGCTGGTAGGTCGACTATGTACTATTGTTGATCTTGGTGGGAAAATTCGTAACAATGCTTACTGACACTCCCAAAAGAAATGGTTTACATAAAACATGACTGAGCGGGTATTATGAGGACCCATCTCCTGACACGCTTAGAGTGATCGAAAATAAATGTCGTGCTACACAGTTTACAGACATATTTATTGTGAATAATTTATATCTCCCCCTAGGAGAACACTTACATAAACATTGGGTGGCGATAACCATCCACAGCAGTGAAACTCCAAAAGCATCTTACAACATACAATGCGTTATGGAAAAACTGAAGCTTTCCGAGTCAATGCTAATCCTGTGGGAAGAGGGGGTGGCTTACCAGATGGCTAGAGATGCAAACAAGGTTCCAGATTTACGTTAGAGTCTATTGCAGTGAATGTACAATTCAAAAGTTGAAGACCACCCAGCAAGCACGGGAAATTGCCAGAGCTCACGACACACACTCCACCTCCATCTGACGCTGCTCACTTAATAACCTTCCCGACTGACGTGTGGGCTCGCCTCAGCTTACCGACGCACTAGAGTGGCACTACTTTCTGCTACAGCTTGCATTTATTTACCTTGCAACATGCTATTAAATAAATATACATATTAAAATTACAAATGAACCCTGCAATAAAAAACACATTAGAATGGAACAGACAAAACACTAGATGCGTAATGGAATAAATGATGATACGTTAACAATGTGTTGCGACCCGAACAAGTGGAGGGGTCCGTTAGTTCGAAAAGAAAAACTCGAAAAGTGCACCCGTTTTCTCTGTAGTGCTATCTATGCGATGTTCATTTTTTTTCAGTTAGACAATCTTGTAATTGTATTAAATATGTTTTTCTCAGTGTATGAATACGATAATTAAAATAATCTCAGGTTAATGTGTGTCATCCTTTTGTGTATGCGGCTGTTATAAATTGATGACCCCGATGATACAGTGCGGAATGCTAATTTCAAGTTTTGAAGAAGGATATTATGTGATGCTGAACAGCGAACATGTGGCGCTACAGCCACACAACACAGGTGAGACCTAAATAACATCTGATATTATATTCAGCTCATCCATTTTCGATCATTCAAAGAACATGCAGTTAAAGTCACCGAGATCCTTTCATGCGATAAATAATACGTAGTACAGCAGCTCGAAAATATTAGGCCAAGAAAAAAAACGACAATTACATGGAAGTATCACTAGTAGCTATTAAGATGCCCGTGTTTTGGGGGGAAAAAAAATTTGCGGTTGCGAAAATAACCAATAAACTCACAAAATACTACTATGTGCTAGGGTCCATTTACAGTGAGATAACTGAATTAGTGTCAGTCTTAATTTCCAAGCCATCGCAAAATCCACATACTGACTTAAAACAAATATTGGCGAAAAGGCTATTTATGGAGATTGATCTGGGGGATAAAAATCATCATACCTCCTATACAATATGCGGAACCTAGCTGGAGATAACATTTAAGACGAGTTTTTAAGAACCATGTTTTTGCAAGGCATGCCAGTCAATATACGTGCTATCCTTTCCACTAATTGTCCTAAATACGATGCAATTTCTCGCCTCACTCAGCAAGTGGCAGCCCTAGCTTTGTCAGTTGAGGAAATAAGAAGTAGTGCTTTAAAATGAGGTATGATCTGTTCTACTAATAAACAGAAAATTTACTAGACTTTTTGTTATCATTACAAATTTGAGGCGAACGCACAGAAACGCATTCCACCATGCAATTTTGCAACTAAGGTGGGAAATTTGGAGGCTCGCTGCTGATGGCAGCAAATGTTGCGAGTAGTATCATACGGACCTTTGGTGAGCAACTACTGAAACTTGACCTCGGCCTGAACTGTTCATAAATATGGCCTTTTGTACTGGCAGATGTTCGGACATCCATAATAGGAGTTGATTACCCTAGACACTTTAATCTGTTTCCAGATGTGTCACACCGGCCACCGGCGACTATTAGATGCTAACACCTCGTTGGCAACCACGTGTCCCATTGCGGCGGACTCTGGCATCGAAGAACTCTACACCGTCCCTCCAGGCCATAGCTACCCCGATCTCTTAAAGGAATTCCTTGGCATACTTCAGTACAATCCAAGTTTTATAACTCTCTCCTGTAATGTAACTCACACAATAGGATCTACTGGACCCCCTGTTCATGGTTTAACCCGGCGGCTCCCAACACGAACTAGAAGCTGCAAAAATATAATGCCAACAAATGATGGAAATGGGTATTTGCTGTCCATTGAAAAGTTTTTGGGCATGCCCCTTACGTCTCACAAGTAAAAAAGATGAGTCGTGGAGACAATGTGGGAATTACCATGAGTAAATGACATTCCAAATCCGGACAGGTACCCTGTAACATAGCTGCAGGATTTCAACAGCGCACTTGATGGTATGCATGATTCTCTAAGATAAACCTTGTGCAAGCATTCCATCATATTTCGGTTGCTTCCGCAGATGTACAAAAAACCACCATTATAACACCATTCGGTCTGTTTGAATTTCTAAAACTCCCATTTCGGTTGCACAACTCAGCACAGTCGTTCCAAAGATTTGTGGATTCGATTCTGTTGGGTCTGCCATTTGCCTTTTGCTACATTGATGACAACCTCATGCGTCAGTCGACGAGCAACAACACCGGGACCACCTCCGCAGAGTGTCTCAATTCCTTGAAGAATTCCATATTCATATCAAATTAAACCAATGCATATTCAGGGCCACAGAAGTCCCATTTTCGGGCATTTTAGTCAGTGCAAAAGGCGTTCTTCCAATACCAGACCGCGTGTCCGCTATCACAGTGTATCCACTTCCAAAGACAGTAATTGAACTACATTGCTTCTTGGGCATGATCAACTTCTACTGATGCTGTCTGCCCAACTCTGTCACTATGCAAGCTGCCCTTTTGAAGTTTATTCTAGACTCACAAAACATGACAGTCACATCATTTAATAGGATACCGAAGGGATACGAGCATTTGAGAATCTCAAAGTAGCCTGTCCAATGCTACACTCCTCGCACACCCCTCAATTGATGCTGCCTTAGTACTAATGGTTGATGCATTTGACTGGCAATAGGCGCATCATTACATCAGGTACAAGAAATCATGCTTGAGCAAGTAACCTGCTTTTCCAAAAAAACTTGATAATATGCAGACGAAGTACAGCATGTATGGCAGGGGGCTCCTGGCAGCTTATACTGCCGATAAACACTTTCGGCATATGCTTGAAGTCAGAGAGATCTGCATTTATACAGACCACAAACCACTCACATTTGCCTTCGAGCAATGATCGGACAAGATGACACCACGACAACTAAGACATTTAGATTTTATTGGACATTTCACAACAGATATTAGATCTATTGTTATTAAAGACAATGTGGTGGCCGATGAATGTTCTAGTATCTGCACCATAATGCTGTCATCCGATATGCATTGGGATGATATCGCCAATGCACAATCAGAGGATGTAGAACTTCAGCACTTGCACAGGTCTCCTTCATGTTCGTTGAAATTCCAGGACATCCAACTGCCCAGATGCATCAAATTGATGTGCGACACATCTAAAGAGGATACCAGACCCTACGTTCCACTACAATTTTGAAATAAGATATTTGAGTCTTTTCATAACCTCACACACCCGGGGATCAAAGGCTCCATATGTCTCATTCAGGCATGCTTTGTGTGGCCATCCCTCAAGTTGAATGTTGGTTTGTGGGCTAGATCGTGTATACCCTGCCAGCGCTCCAAGATATGGCGACACACTCACAGTGAGGTTGGAGCATATCAACCGGTTGAATATCAATTCTCTCAGATCAATATTGACACTGTGGGCCTGTTACCAACGTCCAGGGGATATCGTTACTTGGTGATGTTCATTAACAGATTCTCACGATGGCCAGAGGCAGCACCGGTCCAGGACATCACCATGGAATCTATTGCTGAAACCCTTCAGTCGGTTTGGATTGCACGCTTCGGAGTCCCAAGTACCATTACAACAGACAGGTGTCGTCAGTTCGACTGTAAGCCTTTTTCTCACCCCTGCAAACTCCTGGGCATACATCATATTAAGACCATCGCATACCATCCTGCAGCGAATGGAAAAATCGAATGCTGGCACCATCAATTCAAATTGGATCTCAAAACACAACACAGTGACGAATGGGTACCCAAGCTCCCACTTGTGCTTGTGGGATTTCGGTCGTACCTGAGTCTGCAACATAAAAGCACGCCAGCAGAAATAAAATACGGTGAGCCAATATGCCTACCTGCCAATTTTTTTCAGGGCCTACCAGTGACTCAAGAAGCTCCATCTATTGTGTTTCGTCTCAAGGAGAAGATGCCGTTTCCAACTGAACAGCACTCGCCCAGAAACATCGTCGTCCACCTGGACCTCATGTCGACTGACTTGGTATTTGTGCTTCATGGTGCTCTCCATAAACAGTTGCAGCCGGTGTATGATGGATCGTTCCGAGTTTATTCATTTAGCAATAAACATTTTGTGGTGTAGACGATGCATGGCAAACAAACTGTCTCTATTGACAGACTAAAACCTGCATTCGTTCTTGTGAACCGAGCAGATGTAACCATCCCACCAGGCACGGTGACCTCACCGATGCACCAACATGCTGCAGTACTAGAGACAGGAGTGTCGCAGCTCATTGGACAGAACTTCTTGCAAACGACAATTCAACCACTCTGGGCCGATGGTATACCCACCCAAACTACTGTTGGATGCCGTTGCTGGGGAAGGAGTATTTGGCCACCTGAATATGTGCAGAATTCGATAGATCGAAACGAAAGACTCGATGGGTGCAACTTTTTTGTCTGTAGAACTATCAATGTGTTGTTGATGTTTTTACAGTTAGACGATCTTATAATTATATTAAGAATGTTTTTCTCAGGGTATGGATATAATAGTTAAAATCATCTCTTTTTAATGTGCGTCCTTATTGGATATTCAGCAGTTATAGATGCACAATAAAAACAAGGGAAACGAAACAATCAATAAATCCTTTAGTAAGTATAACAAAGAATGTCTAACATAAGCCGTGGACTCTAAGTTTAGTTATTATTGGGCTAAGATTTTCTCCCTCCATCTCATGGCATCATTGGTTGTCATAGCAACCACTGGCTGATCTGCACAGGCATGCCCTTGCACTTGCACTTCACTGCTCCTGATCGCTCCTGCGACTGGGCGCACACTCCACCCATCAGTAGAGTGAAAGGCCCTGCTGCCTTGTAGGTCTTAGGAGTGAGAGCCTGTGGCACACGTCAGGGCAATTGGTCTTTAGAGGGGAATGTGGCACGCAACAGGTGTAGTGCACTGGTATTCTGCCGTGTTTTGTTTTTATTGAGCAATGCTGTAGAGTGGTATTTTATATTAGAATTTATTTTTTAATGTATCACGTGTGCAGCGCCATATCCATCTGCAGGTGTTGCCATGTTCAAGTTTGTTTGTGTTTAAGAGTGCTATATGTATTTATGTACATTTTATTTAGTAACGTTTTGTGCATGCACACCATCCTCCTAACATCACGTGCCATGTAAAATATTACCAATTTTTTGTGGGTTTTTAAATACAAATTTACCAAATAATTAAATTAAATTTCCATGTGCAGAAACGAAACTAGGAATTAGTTACTGTGACTTCATTTTCATTACAGCTCAGCCTGCAATATTTATGTACATATTTTTCCCTTAAAGTGCTTACTTGCGTGTGCCCACATAAAGTTGCCTTTATTATTTTTTTATATTGTTGAGTGTTGTCTCATATTTTGTCCTGTACTTTTGTCTTGTATTTTAGTTTAGGTTCAGTGTAGTGATGTAAGCCACAGGCTGGTTACTGTAGTGTACCAACCCATGTGGCCAGGTAACTTCAATTTTTAATAACATGTATAAATTAGTGTAATTATGTGTTTATTTGTACAGGCTATTAATCAGTCCACTCAAGCATGCGTCATGAGCCATGAAAATCTCTATTACAAAATAGTGTGTTTCTGGCTTATTGCCTATGTTTACCTCTTAAGTTATAAGTCATGTTATATTTCATATTTTCAGTGTAGTTTTATCATGTAATAAAGACAGATATGTGTGAATGTTCTCTCATCCCATCAGCGTTGCACTAAGCCATTTCATTTCATTTACCATCAGATATTTTTAATTATAATTTTTTTTCATGTACACACAGGAAGGCTCGGCCACTCAGCGAGCTCTGTGCCAACCCACCATCAGTAGCATCTAGAGATCATAGTGGGATGGATGTCTGTGCACGGCCACTCTGGCCATCACTATTTTCATGAACCATGTAACTACAGTATTCTTTAAATTAAATTTTTCGGAATCTTGTTAAATTTTGTTAGTACCAGAGGGAGCAAAGTGCCAAAGTTTAGTCAGTATTGTACACAGCTAAACCATAAGTCACTCGTAAGATCATGAAGGCTTCGCATAATTTGGCAACAGTTTCAGTGCTCTCCCACTCAACGGAGAAACGTAATATTCAGTGCCTCCTCGGAGGGCTTTCAATGAATAAATTGTGTTGTGGAACCAACATTATGCACACAATTATTTCTCGGCCGTTTAACGGCCACATAACCAGCTTTCGCCAATGTTAACATATTTATTAAAGGTGTGAAGGTGGCCCGGAACAGCTTCTAATGGAAGTAAGATAAGAACATGGAAGGAGAGAGAGAGAAAATTATTTGGGTGGCTCTTAACAGCAAGGTTGTGAGATGTAATGAGGGTGATTGAGGTGAGTATGGATCAGCGCCGGAATGAAAGGGTCGGAAAATGGAAGATCATCGAGAAAACAGTATCAACAACAGTATTGTCCGCACGATTCCCACATGCGAAAATCTAGTTGCCTGGCCAGGGATTGAACCCGGTTTGCCTTGGTGGGAGGCGAGCATGCTAAGCGCTCAGCCACCACAGCCCCTGTATGAAGGAGGCTATATATCTTCCACTAGCCAAGGCATTTGGATTTTGAGCTCATCAGCATCTACATCATTTCAAGACATGGAGGAACATCTGGGGGACAGTCACTTGGGCCATCGGCCACACAACCCTATCAACAACTCATGCTCTCCAGTGAGATCTGACACCTGACCCGGAAAACTAAGTATTCGACGATCCTGTCTACACGATCTTCATCCCCCAATGGTCTAGCAAAGCCAACCACCATAAAGTGGCACCATTCCATGTGACTTTTGACACATGCCACGTAAGCCTTTTGTCAGCTTATTCCTTTTCCAGGTTGCCACACTGACTACTGTCAAGTGGCGCTCTTCCGTGTGGTTTTTCACACACAACACTCATCCCAACCTTTACCGTACCATCAGATCTTTTCCAACCAATCTCATAAATGTTTCCAACATTACCACTCCCGGTAAGCCAGTTTCCATGTACCTAATCATTGAATCACTATTTGATGTGTTCCTTGTCCTTATTTTCAATTTTCATGTGCTCATGACTATGTGTGACCACTCGTTTCACAGTGTTAGCTTCCAATTAAACCTACAGGTTCACTTCATTTTTGCTGCTGGCAAAACATTTTCCATTCATATTTAGCGTTCCAAGCATTTTTCCGAAAAACTACGAACCAGGAAAATTTCAGCATGAGAACTTGGCACCAAAATCGCCATTGTTCCGACCATGCCAGGAGAAACCGCCATCTTTTGTCTGTACATCAATGCATCCCGTGACATCATTATTACCATCTTAGGCTAGTCAACTGTTGAGGGGAGCAGACCACCTGCCTCTCCCTCCATCAGCATCGCATCGCTCTGGCATGGACCACCCCTCCCGCATTGTGTTGTGTGGAGGACAGCCACGAGGCCACTTGGCCTACCATCAATAATAACAATGCAGATTTTGCGATGGCTTCGTCTTTGTGTGAAACGCACCATGCAGATGATCCAGGTCGTCTGGAATGGCAAACTGTGAATGGTAGTACCACATCATTTTGCAGAAAATGTCTCCATCCTGCACTTTCAAGAATCCATTTTCCTTAGGTTCCCTGAGGGGAAATATCTGCATCTTCCATGGTCCTTCCACAGCTTCGCAACTACAAGCTGGGGTAGCACAACAACGTGGAAATTTCCGAGGGAGCGTGGGGACATAGCATCGCTCTCACACCTTGTCAGGTTCGTGGATTTGTCAACCCTGTTCACATTCCAGCACTCTGCACTTGCATTGGGAATCAAACAAACCACGGACACTCACGAGCTAATTTTCGGCGAAACATTAAAAAATGTGCAAACTACGGTTGGTGTCAAGGAACTTGTAACACCACACTCGCATGTGCTCTGTGTCTCTGACTGTACCATGAAAAGTATTTTTCATCGAAAGAACATGAAACGTTAAGAAAACCCCACTTCATAGATTGTTCTTGTTGCAGTGCAGAGATACATGCTGCAACGACAACCCCAGTATCAATGTTAAAATGGAACCACCTGCGGTTACTTTCATTAAGAATGCAACATGCCAACAACCTCGTGTCTAAACGGGAAGCAACATGCTTCTTAATGTGTCTTGTGGGGACAACATAAAACCCCCATGTATGTCAACAGGCAATCAGTGTGCACCGCAATTGTTATTGCCAAACCTGCCAGTGGTCACGTGCGAGGGAGTGTTGTCATTCAACATTCCACCTGCTCCTACAAACTACTTTTTCAAGCATCCAGGGAGCCAGCAAGTAATGATGCAGCAATTTCCATTGCGTCACACATCCTGGATGTACGCCGAGTTGTCAACCTCTCCATGGCAACACCAACATGTTTCCGAAAGCTTCCAACATACTCTGTATTGCAAGTGAAGCCCCATTGCATTTTTGCACAATTGTGAAAATCGCCTGTGCTGCTATGGCGTCGTCATAGACGGTTGGCGCAGCAGCATAGGTGAATGTTTCAATGGTGATACTAGTTTATGGTGGCGAGGTGTACCCCACTACAGCATTACATGGAGCTAATTCCGCAGCACATTTACGTGTCATTTCTCAGCCATGTTCACATCACTTCGTGCATGCAGTCAGGTAATCCTCGAAGAACAAGGATGCATTTAAACAAGAGCGAGAGGGGGTGAAAAAAGATAAACTTTTGGATATGCGATAGGAAACTTTAAGCAATAGTTTACTTCGGCACCTGGATACGCCACTGGAAACATATGGGATATTTTGTTGTATATTCCGTTTTTGGTTTGGATACACCATAGGAAATAATTTGGTGTATGGAAAAAATTCCCCCGACTCGGCTGGATACGCAAGTCGGAACAAATGGGGTTTGGCACAAATTTCCCCCCTTTTGGCTTGGATATGTGATTTCATTCTATTTGGTCCTGCACATTTTGTCACCTGGATATGCAAAGGGAAACTTATGGTACAAACCAGCTTTTTCAAGTTGCGCTGGATACGCAGGGAGAAACTTTGTATTTTATTTCGGCTTTTTCCGGTCGTGGTTGGATATTTAATTGGCAGTTTTTTGTCTCTATTTTTTGGATTATTGGATACACAATGCAATGGTTTTTGAGTGATTTGGATATGCAATACGGAACAATCACCATTTTTATTTTCTCGTTGAATATTTATATATTGGAATTTCTAGTGTCCTGTGTATTGTTTTGTCACTCTTGTACCATAATCATATTTATTAATGCTTCATTGCATAATTTTTACCCGAATAACGGGATTTTGGGATGTCACACAGGAAGTATGCGCCCAGGTGCCGACTCCCGTGTGACCATTTTCTCAGTAGCAGCATTGTATCCAGTGGGGTTAGTCATGCGTGAGTACCCATTCCAGGGACTTCAACTTTTTCTGACTTATTATGTAGGTGCAATATTTAATTTATTATTCCGGAATTTTTTTTAGCTTTTTGTTACTCCGGAGCATTCACCACCCCACAGTTCAGACCGTTTAAACTAAAGAAAATTATAGAGAAGTCAGTATTCCTGGCAGTAGCATTAATAAACTTTCGCAGAAGACCTACACAGCTCTAAAACAATGGTTAGTATTTTGACAAGCAGATGATAATGTTTACAAAGTGACATTATCACCATCCACAGTTTAGATTATGCACCAGGTCTGCAGTAGGGACAATAGAAACAAATAATATTTTGTTTTGGATATACAAGATTGTAGCAGAGTTTATGTTGCAGAAGCTATTATTAAACACACCAACACACAAAATCAAACAGGAATATTTTGTCAACGGGGACATAAACACACAAAAATCTACAAATGGAGTAATTTACTTGCAAGATGACAACTGTGTTTGTCTGTTTTTGCTGTCCATCATTAGTTATTTTTTCGTTAATTTCTTACTTAATGACTGAATTCCTTCCATGTAATTCTCTGTGTTCTTCACATAGGCCTACCTATTGGCAATTATTCTTGGTTGGTTTTCTGTGTCTGTATGTTCCTCGTGTTTCCTGACTCATGACAGGAACTGAAAGACTGTAGGATATATTATAGCTACGTTTGTATTCCAACCCATTTTATTTTTGTAATTGCCGAGTTAAGTTTGTTTGGGTTCAATTTGTTTTTTTTTTTTTTTTTTGGAATGTAAAAAGAAAACAAAGAGGAGGTTGCGGGGGTCTTTAGATTAACGTCTTTTGTGAGATGACATTCATATGAGTATGTGGCATTTTGAGTAATATATTTGTTGATCGAGCAGTGGCACATTTCACTCATATTGAAATAACATTCACGTAATTGTAATTAATAAAATTTTAACTTCAATGAAAAACAAAACATGATACATATGTCGCTTTCGTATTAGTTCATTCGTATGAGTATATGGCATTTTAAGTAGCATATTTTTTGATGGAGCAGTGGCAATTGTCGCTCATATTGGAATAACATTCACATTATTGTAATTTTGAAAATCTTAACTTTAATGAAAACCAAAACACGATGCTTACGTCACTGTTCGTATTCGTCCAGATGCAGCAATACACATACTTTGACCGAAGTTAACCTTAAACTCATTGAATTTACGATATAGGCAAATAAAGAAATATTATTTATACACTACAAAAGTGATGGAAGTGAGGCTTTTTCAGGCCAAATGCATTTCAATAATTATATTAACGATTACTGCATTATTTACAAAACACATAAACTTACTATTTGTAAAATTCGCAACCTTTCGAACATGTACTTTTCTGCAGAAATCCTCGCAAGTTCACTCCTCTAAATTCACGTTAGTTCGTCACTAGCATTGATAATTCCAACAATTTCTTAATAATTATCATCTCTAATAAGCTCGCCAATCTCTTTCACAACCTCCATTACTAATGTAAACAATCATTGGTGGGATCGCCATATTTATCTCAAGTGTAAAACCTTACCCAGAGCTTCAACATGCAATAAAGTAGACTACAGTTTACCCTCTGGGTAACAGTACCTATAGATGGTAAGACAAATTTTGTCATTTGCCTACCTGGAAGTTTTCCGAGAGAATGGTAAGACATAAATAGCCCCTAACATATAAAAAATCGACGATAACTAGAAATAGGAAATAGTAGATAAATATCACAGAAGAACAGAGATAAAATTCTCCATAAACACTATGTGAAAATGTACACACATCCCATACCACTTGCCTTTTACAATTTGATGTTCATACTTATACCACATCCATATTAATTAATCTTTCATATTTTTCATAAAACAATCTCTTTGAATGTGTCCCTTGTGATTGCATTTGAAACACCTACGGCTGGTTTCACTAACACATCTTAGAATTTAAGTGCCACTTAAACATTGAATAAGCTGTCCGTAGCGCCTGGTACCATTTCATTAACTGTAAGCTCTTCTTAAAATGTTTTAATCAGCCCTAAGTTTAGGCAGCCGAAATCAGATGCCTAACTCTTTAAGCTCTGTTTGAATCACTGAAAACAAACTAAAAGGAAAATGACTGTTACTGAAAAAGTTGTGTTTAGATAACTCCACATGTATTTAAAAGTATTTAGTTTTATAAATTAAATTTTTTTATAAATAAAAATAAGAAATTATTGTCTATCAAAGTTATTGTGTTTGGTTGTAAACCTTTATTTGCTGAAATAACCTATGAGATGGTCGAAAACAAAACTCGTAGCAGGAACATATTTATGTGCATTTTACACATATTTTCAAGAGGCAAGACTAATATATACATAGGAAATTGAGCGTAAAGGAAGGTACCTGATTGATAAAATATGATATTATTGAGTACGCATCAACCATGGAAGAATTTGAAATAAATGAAAAGAATGTTTGCCTTCACTACACTGCATAATTTTTACAGCGAAAATGTGTCTTACAGAATGCCTGTATGTATGATATGTAAATATATATAATTACTTTGATTGTATTTGAGACTGGGCATAACATAATGCATTTACGCCTACGTTTTATTACACATGACAAATTTGCAGTACAAGTTTTGCACACATTCGACTTTCTTTTGAATTAGAAAAGTAAACGAAGGCCCAATTAGAGATTTCATACAGGTTTGAAGTGATAACATTTCTTATTCAAATTCCGTTACTGGGTGTTTCTAATATGCACATGAATTTCGTCAATATTATTATCAACGAATTATCACATTTTCAGAAAATTCAATTCTAGTTAGTGTTGAAAGCCAACATTAATTACCAGTAACCATCCTATCCCCAATGGGGTGATGTATTTTCTTCACAGTTTAATTGCTTGAAATATTATCAGCGAGATATTTCATAGTGTGTAAAGGATACACCGTGAATGCTTAAAAAAAAAAAAAAACTGGATTTCGAAACGGCAACTAAGGTCAATACTGTCACTGAAAAAGTATATTAAAAATAAATAACTTTAAACGAAACCTATACAATCTTTAAAACATAGCAACAATGTCATACGTAAAACTTAAAACAGTTATATTAAGTAGAAAAATTCGGGATGGGCTTGTAGTAAATATAAACCCAGTGTTTTTTTTTTTGGGCAATACAATTTTTACACAGAATATGTATTACGTTTAGGGAATATTTATTTAATCAGTGCCTAAACAAGACGACAGTTACATTTTAAAATTTATCATTAGCTTAATATATAATTTTTATAAAGCATTGAATATATTAATGCTTGACTAAATCTATGTAAATGTATGTAACGAATCTAAAACATTGCCCTAGTAGATAAAATATAAAACAATTAACATTATGACTTGTAAAAAACAGCCAAGGCCTATATAGATTGTCGCAACTTTTGCTGCCTAAGATCACACTTGGCACTGATAATTAATAAAAATTAGATCATAAAACATCACATAATTTCAACATAACACTTCCACGATAATAAATTAGCCTCGAAAAAATAAAAACGTATATATTCACATGCATAATTTTAACATAAATACATTCTGGTACATACAGTTAGTTGAACAAATCGAACACAAATCGTTTTTTATATGCACTAAACAGTAACATTAATTTTAATTGATTCTTTACTATCATCAGGCAAACAATAAAACTTTAATTGTTTATTATAAAAACAAATATTTGGTTAGGATTCGTTTACTCATAACAAAAGTAAATACAACATTTCAGGAAAAAAAAAGTTTTTTTTTTTCCCCTTTTTTTTTGTAATAATTCTCATTGGTATATTTAGTCACATGACCAAAATGTACCACTACCAACAAGAGAATATTTGCAACTTATTTCTTGAAGCAACGCCCAGCTAAACTGTACTTACAAAAAGTAGTTATATAATGGTGAAACACCTGTATGGCTTTGCTTGAACATAGTTTATTCCTTGTTGGTGAAACTGGCCCCTAACCTCCCTTTTCTTATGTTTACATTGAGCAAATAAGTGTTCTTCGCTACCAATTGCGTAACCTTTACGTTTAACACTAGTAGTTACAACCTGTTTCTTGTCGCTATCTACAGAGTTAGTTTGTTGTCTCGTGGTCTGACTACAATTTTCCTGATCAAATAATTGATTAATACACAAACAATTCTCAACATTCATTGCCCACTTCCACATTTGGTCCAGGGACTTCAGGAAAATATGGCCCACGCTTTGCAGCTACACCTATGGTAAAAAATTTTCAATAACATAAGAAACTAAATTTTCTTCATCTATGCAGATGTGTAAAGCTTTGGCATATTCATTTATTGACTGGTGAAATAGCATAACTCTTTCGCCCTTTGTTTGAAAGCGATGGACTTTTTTTTTATCAAACATTCTTTAGCATTTCTGGGATATAATTACTCCCAGAACCTGCCTTTAATCGAGCACCATTCTTCCCCTAGAGTAATACCTGCTAACAGGATATCCAACGCAATGCCCGTACACTTGCTTATGACAGCTTGCATCAAAAGAGTATCACTTTGAAACATTTTCATTTTCTGCACCTATCTATTTGCAGAAAAAAATTACAAAATATTGTCTACATTGCAATCCTTCGATTCGCGAACAGTATCTAAGGAAGAATTTGCCACTAATCGCGCGATTTCAATCAAAGTGTCGCAGTTGCCTAGTTATCTGATTTGTCACACTCTCACTTGCTTGTTGGCTACCCTTATTACTATTGCGTAAAAATCCGGCCATTTTATTAATTAATTCATCCATACCGCATGTTCCTCTGCTATCGCATTAGCGGCACTAAGAGTAGCCAGCAAAGTGGGCTTATCCATGTGATATATCCAGGAAGTCATAGTGGTCAGACAAATGAGTAATATAATTAGCTGCATTGGTCCGAAAAGACAAAGAAAGGCCAGCAGAATGGTGCAGGATTGAGACATTCTGTATACCCTCTAGGGTTCGGATCATTCAATATTACCGCACTCACCGGTGGACCTAAACCACATTACCTACTACTCAGAGTATACGGAATCTCGTCTTCGGGAGCCTTTTTGCCTTTCGGCCAAATGTATCCCGCTATATATTAAGCCTAAGGTACATTCTAATATGCAGTACTAATCCAGGTTATGCCTTGAGAGTAAAATATGAGAGATGCTACTCAGTGCTAGCGACAGAAAGTCAATCATTTTTGGTACTGTTTTTTACTAACGTCTAGTTTGGTTACACACTCGCAAAACATTCATTGAAACAAACTTAGAATGTGCAGGTAGACGAGGGCCTTAATATTCAAAGTAGCAATCTTTAACATTATGTAATTATTGCTTATCAAAACTATCTCTATAAATAAACTGTTGCAAATGTGTGGCCCTAGTTAAAATGACCGATAATACACACAAGAATAAAATAATTAAAAGGACATCGTGCCTGGTTTGTTTGCGCCGGGTTGTATCACATCGGTAAAACTGCTGCAGCAAATTCTTACAGGTGTAAAGCCCACAATTCTATTGGACCCTTAAACTGACGACTCAATATCTTGCAAATATAGCACTTTGACATGGGCGAAGAAATGCCCCCATACTCACGACGTCGCCCTAGTAGTAAACTCCGCAGGGACTCGTCCAGCCAGCAGTGGTGCCGATTTACAATAGGCCGCTCATAACAGCTGATTTGCAGCGGCATAAACACGCCCCCAAGGCGCAAGCAAAACAGTCTTCGCTGGTTTGCAGCTTTCACACCAACACTCGGTAGTTAACACCGGCTTAATGCCGGTGTTAACTACCGTATCGAAATTCAATTTATACGCTGTGGCATACGTGCACAATGTTAACATTCTAGTCAGTTTATGATCCGCGGTAATCCCAAGACTGTCGGCAGGACGAGCGGTGCGCACGTAGAATTTACGGTGTTCATGCTCCTCGTGTATTAACACAATCTCACTCGGCAGGAATTTAAACATAATTAAATACCATTGCATTTTCCTGCTCATGCCACTCGTGAGCGCTCGGCCGCAAACACTCATGCACACTTCGGCCAGCACATTTGTCTGACAATGCTCAGCATACAAAAGCTGTACAACGCTCTTGCTCGGACACGACCAGTTCCTGCCAGGTCAGACCTATGACTCCCTACACCCTAGAAAACGCGAGCCTACCACACCGAAATACCAATCGCCCCGCGCCAAGAGGTGAATTCCCTAACAAAATCGCAAAGACAAAGACAATACACTCAGCATGCTACAAAGCTAACCACTATAAAGATATGCATATAAATATGCAATATCATAAAATATACCAAAAACCCTATATATTTTTACCAAGCAAAAAAAAAAAATAAAGATGACATCGTATAGATTACAAGGAATAGACTGATCTATATTAAAATGCAAAGAATATTTAAAAAAACTGGCTGGTACAATAACCATCACACAAACTGAGTGTTACCAACTCCAACATCTTGTAACCAGACCAAAACAGTGATGACACTGTCATCACAGCACTATGCGCAAAAGTGAGCACTTGTTTCTGTGCACACGTGGGGTCATTTTGTGACATCAGTGGGCGAACAGGTTTCTAATCTCCCGACTATGATGAGCAAGTGAACCACGCTCCTTGCGAGCATATGTTTATTCTCTCTTTACTGAGTGTGCATCCTTGCTTTGCTTGCTGCATGGCACAGTATAGCTCGTTGATAAGGATGCTATCGCTTCCTAGGCTAAACTGTTGCACGCTTATTTCCTGTATTGCTTTTTGCATGGATGGGGGCAGCATATCATCCCATTCAGCTTTGTCCCTGACAATGACGTCACTGTTCGGCGTGTGTGAGAGCACGTCTGCAACTCATTTTCTTTACCTGTACGTGCTGTACCTCAAAATCGTACACTTTCAGCATTAGCGTCTATCTCATCAACTTGCTATGTGCTTCGCGCATAGTATGGAGCCACACAAGACATTTATTGTCCATAGGAAGGGATGTTATAAATATGCACAGTATTTTCTAACAGCCCAAATGGCTGCTAGACATTCTCGCTAATTTACATCATATCTGCACTCAGGAGCCCCGAGCTTTGCACTAGCGAAATCGATGACCTTCCGATTCTCATTTTCATCATACTGGTACAGGACAGCTCCTACGCCCTCTTGGCTCACATCCATTTGCAAAAAAACAAACGTTTGCTCTCGTCATAGCGCGTAAGTGTGGGACAGTTATGAAATTTTTTCTGTATTTCCTTGAACGGCTGCTCTGCTTCGCTTGTCCATTTAAACCTGTGCTGCAGTGACAGTAACTCTGTTAGCGGTGCCACTGTAATTGCGAACCCTTCCACATGCTCACACAACCAGTTAGCCAATCAGAAGAATTTGAGTAACGGTTTCCGTTTGTGCGGGGCTGCATACTCTGCCATTACTCGGAGCTGTTTTGTATTTGGCTTGTTACTCGTCTCGCTCACAACGTGCTCTAGGAAATCGAGGGATGTTTTCCCATGTGACATTTGTTTGTCGCACAAGTCAACCCATTTATTGCTAGTCTTTCCAACACAACAGATAAGTGTGAAATGTGTTCTTCCCAGCTTGACGACCACACGATTACGTTATCAAGGTATGCAACGGTGTACAGTATTCCCCATCGAGGCCGTCTAGAATACGCACCATCGTTTGGAAGGTTGCAGGGGTACACTTAAGCTCAAACTGCATTGCGCAAAATTGGAACCTACGTCCATTAGGAGTGGTAAAAACGGTCTTCTCCCAGTCTTCCAACTTAACTGGCACCTGCCAGTACCAAATTTTAAGGTCCAATTATGTGAATATTTTTCCTTGGTCGAGCAAACTTAAGACATCCTTGATGCTAATGTAAGGGATAAGTGCACTGTGTATTGACTGGTTCAGCTTGTGGAAGTCTATGCAGAATCTCATATTTCTATCTTTTTTAGTCGCTAAAGTTATAGCCGAGTGTCTATAAGTTGGTTCTGTTATGCCATCTGCAAACATTTCCTGTATTTTCTGACAGCTAACTTTCGCCTGCTGTAGTAAATAACTCCACAGTGGAGTGCGGACAGAGCCCTGTTTTTCTAATGGAATCTCGTGTTCGGCCACCGGGGTTTGACGAAGGGCGTCATGCGTGGCGAATATGTCTCTACACTCTTCCAGCATGCATTGAAAAGTGGCCTGGCATTAGTGCAGAATATTGTGGTGTAATTCCTCGAGTGAAACGACAGGTGTGCTATCTTGCAGGCGTCTGTCTAAATTATAAATGGTATGCCGCTCTTTTGCACCGAAGTGTATTCTCCGAGCAGCTGGCTCGCCTATACTGTTTTGTTCCAGCAACCAAGGAATACCCAGAATTGCATCTTCGCATATTTCAGGCGCAATAATAGTGGTGGTAAAGGTCTCTATATCGTGCACATGAATGGTTATTACTGCTTGACCTATTGCCTTGCTATTGTCTTGGTTTGTGGCTAATCTAATTATGTGATCAGTAAACAAAATATCTGCTTCATTTACAAAGTGCCGCTGAATACAGTTGTGGACTGCCGCCATGTCTATCAATGCATGGCAGTGACGATTATTGACAGTAATAAAAATGCGAATGAATTTGGCCGTTGAGCTACTAACATGGCTGATGAATGATTGTTGCAGTATAGTTGCGGTGTTATCTTTCTATGCTGGGAGGGGGGTGGCAGGAGCATCAGACCCCTCACCCTCGATACCTATTTCCCTGTATCTTGCTATTATCCTGTGCTCTTGCTAAGTGCGAGGTGTTCAGGCAATCACTATGCCAGTGATACACCTCTCCCTTGCAGTAACGACAAGGCCAGCTTGGTGGTTGGCTCTTGTCCCACTTCACACATGCGCTTACATTTCCCGCACTTTTACTGTCACTCTGTTGGCGAGATGGAAATTGGTCCAGTTTCTACTGATTCTGGTTTTCGGATTGATTTCTGTGTGGATTTTCCCGGTATTATCCGAAATATGTACTGTTTTGCCGATATTTGTTCTTACTCGTCGTCTGTTCACTTTCCTGCAGTTGCTTGTGGCGATATGGTGCAGCATTCCTGTCGTGTCACAACTGACCCGAGTTTTGCTCCAGCATGGTGGCCGCCTGCATAACATCTCTCAGCGTCCCAATCCAGAAGGGAATTAATGCTGTGAAAATTTCTGGTAGTGCTGTCTCAGCCACGATTTCCAGTATTTCCTGTTCATGTAATTCTGGGTAAAGCCTGTGGATGATATGCACTTTGTGAATAATGAAAGCAGTGAGGGGTTAATTTGCTAATTGCTCCTCCATTCTTAGCCTGGTTTTGGTAAGCAGTGACGGAAGGTGCCGCCAAACAAACACTGAAATGTTTGCAGGAATCCTAACCACTATACCCTGTAGTGGTTGAAGGACTCCAACAAAGAGTGGTCACCTCCATGGAGTAGCTCTCCGATGCAACCAGCCCATTCTTCTTGCCATACACCATACCACATGAGTTCCGATGTACAGTATCCACAAAAGTGGTTGGGTCCTCTGTCGGCGTGCCAGCGAAAGTTGGCAATGTGAGGAACTTGGCCAGTGTTTTGGTTGTGAACGGCCTTTGTGGTGGTTGTGTGGTTAGGAGTGCACTGGCTTCGTCTTCCCCTCTGTCTTCACGTAACTGTTCACTGACAAGACTTATTTTCACCTGGTAATTGTTATGGTTGGTACAGATATTAAGGAGTGGTAAGGTGTAGCTACAGGTGGTATGAAGGTTTGGCAAATTGGTGTTTGAAATAGTGGAAATTGTGGGTAGAGTGGAGTGGTCGGCATAAAACGTGTGTGCTGTTGGCATGTGACAGTTGGACATTTCTTGCCACAGCGACGCATTTTTGGCCCATAGATCTGCTCCACTCGCCTTTATTTACACTCCTCGCAGACTCCTTGCTTCCACGATTCTGCTACGGGGATTGAGTTTATTCCTCCCTCTTACACTGTTCCTGTTTATCGGTGTCTACTTGTGATTCAATCCTGTTAAAAATTCCTGTACGATGGTGCACGTGTTTTGAATTTCTGTACTGAGATTGCACTGCTGATATTAGAACTTGAAGCCTGACACTGCCACAAGTTCTGTGTCATTCAAGCATTCCTGGTGGTGACTTGTGTTGCATTGTTTACATTTGAACCAAATTGTTCCTTGTTCGGTGCATAGAAGATGGTTGCACCAGTTGGGCAACTCATAATTTGGAAATGTTAAATTGCCAGAAACGTTTGCTGTTTGTTGAAGCAGTTACACTGTCGCACTTCTGTTGTTTATCGCGTGGTTGCTCACAATATGGTTGACTGGAGAGCTGGTCTTTCGGTGGCATTGGCAGTGTCAAGTTCATACTTAGAGATTGTGTCCTGTGGTAATGGGCACAAACATTTCAAACATAGAGGGGCGGGTGTGCCATTCTGTATTTGGTCAGCCATTGTTTGTCTTCAGCAGACCACATGCGCGGTTGACACGGAGGATCGTGGCTGGAGGGGAGGGAGCACCTTCACCTCTCATGGCTGTCCCTCGTGTATGCAGACAGGGGTTGTTGACTGGCCAGTGGTGTGGCCGGGGAGACTGTACCCGCTCCCGCTGATCGATATGCATCTCTGCTGTCCGGCACCAAGCAGGCGGCGGGCAGACTGACATGATGGTACTCCAAGATGGCTGCTCCTCTGCGCATACCTGCCATTGCCAGGGCAATGGTGGACACCTGGCTGATTTTGGCACACTTTCTTGCTCAACCATGTGGTACACTTTCCCGGAATTTCGACGGCACGTAGAGTGTCGATATACTGTTGTTGTCTCCGTCATGCTTTTATGTTGTCCACATTGTGAGTATTCAGGAGACATGGCGGAAGTTGTGGGTAGGAAATCTGATAACAGAAAAATTAGTGGAAAAATAATTTTGTAAGTTTTTGGAAATTTTGATGTGGGGAGGATTAGACTACATGTAGAGGCACCACTTTGATGACAGGTGGTGCGGTCTTAAGAGGGTGACCGTGCATTGGAGGGGTGGTGAGGTTATAGATTAGGAAATTATGTTTTACTCGAGTGCCAAGCACCATCCAAGGACTGAATGCACTTATAGAGTAATCCTTTCCACTACCCTGAAATACAAAATAAAAAATTTACCCTGTGCATATATAAACACCGCGCATGTTGGTCTAGCATTAGTGTGCTAGAGATAGCAAGTATAGGACTGTAAAGATAGCTGACATTAATTTTTTATATTTGCAAGGTTATTGGAGCAAATAAGGTAGAGTTAGATGGGTTATTTGAAGGAATGGAGGATAAATTTAGAAATATTTATAATAGGCTTTTGAGGAATCATAGTGCAAAAAAGGAAATTCAATTACTATTAGCAAAATATACAGAATCGAAGGAAGAATTGGAAAAGAAATGCTAGAGGTTCAAAATACAATATGGAAGGGGTTGGTTAAGGAGTATAACTTGTTTCGGGAAGAATGGCACAAATATAAAACTTCATGTAAAATAAATATTAATAAATCAAGAAAGCATTGTCAATGCAAAATTACACAAAATTATAAGATTTGCAAAAAAGTAAAAAGTCTGCTTTCCTTAGAAGCAAAAGAAAGAAAGTCTTAAAGGTAAAATTATTATTTTTTTCAGAGTATTATTTTTTATTTGATGTTAGGGTAAAACAGATTGTAACATTTTTTTACAGCATGTTCACCAACCCATGCTGGGAAGGGGGGGGGGGAAGCGAGAAAGAGAAGCCGGCGATCAAGTCTCGCCATTATACAATGGCTCCTCCTCCAGGCTGTCCCTTGCCCAGCCACAGGAGCCCCAACTTCATGGTGCACAGCGGCAGTGGCTCGAGCGGCAGCCACTGGAGTACCAGAGTCGGTGGCCCCAACTACACCGCCTGCTACAACATTTCTCCCTCCAGCAACTCCAACAGCTCCAGTGCCAATTCCAGACCCAGCACCAACTCCAGACTTCTCAAATTTCCACTCAGCAGCAGCCATTACCACCACATTCCCCACACCTCCAGTCCCTACCACAACCCCAATAAATGCTCTTGGTTAAATCAGAGCCATGTAGTGGTTGTATAGGAGGAAAATCAGCGTGGGAGGATAAATGTTTTAATTGTATTAAGTATAGTAATTTCAAGAATTTCTTTACATTAAAACCCGTTGTTAAAATTAAATATCATGGGACGGGTTGTCCGAGTCCTGATGAGAGGAAATTTGAAAAGTCTGGAGTATATTAATTTTATATATATATTTAATGTTATTTTACATATGTAATCTTTTATTTTTTTAATATTTGTAATTTTTTTATATTTATATTATTTTTAAATTAAATCTTATTAATTTATTTTTCTCTTACATTACCTTCAGGAATCATCTGTCTCTTTGAAGTAGAATAAAGGGTTTTAACTCATTCAACCAAACTGAATTTAAGAAAATGTTTGGAGAGCAAAATAAAGTGTGCATTTTATTGGAACGACACAACATGTTGTAAAAAGCTCATATCAAATGAGGTTCTAAATAACAAGAATGTTGATATATTTTGGCAGTAACCTTTTCTCCAATCTTTCCTATCTGAGCTTGTAAAACACAATTGCAAATCTCATTCATGATTAGTGAACTTGGAAAAGTGATTACTTTTCCTGTTGTATTTGAATTTATGGTAATGTGAACACATTGAAAATCACTTGCATTTGGTAAAGTGTGTGCACGATTACTCTTGATTGAACATGCCAAATTATGAACTGGTCGTTTGTCAAAATGTCTTATGCTGCACAATGTAGCGGTTTTTGTTTTTACAGAACTTGTAAACTCAGTTTTCATATTTCCCACAAAAATATTGAGCATGTGAAAGCATACAGTTCTCCAGCTAGTGGCATATTCTTCTGCAGTGAGAGTGAAAAAAGTCGGTCTGAAAAACAGAGTATCAAAGTTTTTCAATTCAGGCACAAAGTATATATCGGCTAAATTTTTTGCACTAATGTACTCTTTAAACTGGTTGTATATGTAGTCTCCCGATTAGAGTAGGCTATCAACTAAATGGACAAATCTCAATGGTGATGCCAAGTATTCGTTTAAAGATACAGGAGTATGTGGTATTGAGACATTGAGCATGCATTCTGAATACTTTGCATTGATGTATGAGGTTTTGGTCATTCAAACTGGCCTGTTTGTTTGGTAAAAAAAAAAAAAACAAGTTGATGAGTAACATCATATTGAGAAGGCGAATTCCTAAAATATCTTGCCCTGGTGTAAATTCTGGTACATCTCGAGTCAATAATATGCCGCCCAACAGAGGTGTCGCTTAACTGTGATTACCAAGTTACACCTTATTGAGCAAGCAATCGACTAGCAGGTCATTGGGATTGAACTGAATGTATTGGAAAATTTTCATTATGGGAAGCAATCGACCCATCTCGGCCATGTCCACAACCAAAAGCATTTTCTGTCTGGTGATTATGTGTTTAGCAGTTGTTGGTATTTCAACCAACTTGTATGAGTACATGGACCTCGTGGGCATACATCCTGTGTTACAAAACACTTTGAAGTGGCTGGCATTTAACGAGTCCAACTCATCAATGCATACACACATGTTGTGACTCAAGGTGACAGATAGGGGATTGTGATAGTTGTGTGGGATCTTGGCCAAATTCAACATGAGATGGCTCGGGATACCCGTGTTGTGTAGCTTCAAAAGACTATCCAAAAGTATGTTTTTTCCTGCACTAGTCTTACCATAAAGTACCAAGAAATTGTGCAACTTATTACCTCGGAAATTTAAAGATGCCATAAACTTACTTAAGGGGACTATCAAGTCCATGTTGAATTCGCCATATAAGATCATGGATGCAAATCCAATATGCACAATATCCAAGTACTTGGTGAGTAACAAGTTATCTTTGGGTGTGGTTTGTTACTCTATTGGGTAGACGTTCAAGTGTTTGTACCAATCGTAAAGTTCTTTGAGATGGTGCCACTCAATCTTTGGCTCAATGTAAACATAAAGGTGAACTCGTGAATTTTCGCAAAATGATCACAGTAAATTAGCAAGGTCCTTTATGTGATTCATATACATGGGTTAGCCAACATGTTCAATTACAAGTTGTTTCATATTATCGTAAATTTCGAAGAGATTTTTACGTAAATATCGAAAAAAAAAGGTCAATCTGCATAGGGTTTGTGAAACCCCATATGCAACAACCACAAAAATATGATGAACACATTACATACGAATACATCCTCGAACTCAATCAGCTCTATGGACGATTCAACATGTCCTTCATCTCCAAACTTTTGCACCTCAAATCTGAAATTATCCTCATTGAGCAACTCATTTCCATCACACATTGCCGACATTGAACTTGCCAATAGCGATATTCGAAAACTGGATTCGGGACAATCTAGCTGTGACAACGTAGCCTATATCGACAAGGAAGCTGTATCCCTGCAATTTTTTCAGTTTGTTTGGCATTAACTTTGGCAATGAGTTGTTTTTCCTTTATGAGCAAAAATGTCTCGATTGTTGCATAAAAATAATTCATTGACTCTGAAGTATTGAACAGTGCGGTCATTCTTTCATCATCATTGTCAATTTCCATAACACGATCATGTTCATTGTCCGAGTCTCCTTCACTACTGCCTACCCCACTTTTGGTGCTGGTAATGAGTATTGGTGGCAATTTGTAGTTTAGAGTCTAATCATTGAATGTTACCACAAAGTTTTCATCGATATAGCCAAGGGGTTTGAAATTAGGCTATATTAGCCACTATGTTTGAAAATATTGGGCAGAGTAACATCACCATTAACTTGTTTTATTGCAACCGTGATAAGAAATGTGGCAATTTAAGGTAGATGTCGAAACACAGGTCTTGAACGTGAGAGATATGGACCAGGGTGAATATCAGTTTTGGAATGTTTTAATGGTGCTTGATAACTACCACAAATGCCAGTAAAGGCGAAGCGGTTTTAAATTCATTTAGTAATGGGTCAAACACATACCCATCGCGAAAGTCTTGGTAACCTAGATGGCTGAGAACTGCCTCGTACTCTTGTATTTCTAGACTAAAGGCTAACTTGCTTTTGCAAACAATCAAAAACTTTACATTTCCAAACAACACCACCAAATTGCCACATCGCCTCATCAATAAAATGTCCGAAAATAAGAAATTAGTCGCCTTACAAGCTGTCACTGATGACGATTTCTTATTTTTATTCGATGACGAATTCCCATTGTCACCACTCTCTCGACCATTGGATTCACCAAAGATGACATATTTGTACATGTTGAACAGGTTTGTCCAGTCGAGAGGTCCTCCACATAAAGATGAAAGCAAAAAGTAAAGAATGTCTGTCTTGTAGAATCCTGTGTACAAGTGATTGTTTACATTTTCGTGGGTGCACCAACTGCTAATGATGAACTTTGCGTACCTATTTGGGTTGAAAAACTTGAACACACATCAAATCAAATTTATTAAATGTTTACTGTCGTTGTAGAGAACAAGAAATGACAACATGCTTGTCACATAACTGCGATTCAAAATCTCCGATAAAACAAAGACGAACCAGTTGTAATTTCCTTTAAATGTATCCAATGATGCAGGTCCACATAACCATTTTCGTGGAGGATAGTCTTCTTCTCCGTTGTATTCACATTCATCACCATATTCTTCGTCTCTACTTTGTTTCGAAACAGTTTTGAAAGATTAATTTTTCTGCTGGTCTTGCCATTGCTATTGTTGCTTACCCAAAATCCACTTTTTTCGCCATTCATTTACTTCAAAAATGATGTGTATGTTTTTAATTTCTATATTATTTGCTTTTAAATAACACATGTAGAAAGTGTAGGCCACATAAAAAAAGTTTGAAACTTCAGCCAATAAACCATCTATGAGTACATGCATGCAATTTTTCTTGTAATGATCAAAGTTAATGTCGGGTTGTATCGCCTCCTCAAAATGATCACTCACATAAAATTGATTTTTACTAAAGGGGTAAAATTCGCTATCGTAAAAAGGAACCTGATGTTCGCACTTCCCAACTCGTAGTCGGAAAAGATGATGTCGGATGAAATGTCCAGTTTTTCCACGTTAAATAAAGTATTCTCCAACTGGTTTGTCTCAAACTGAAAATTTGTCTTGATCGTGCTGACACTATACAATTCGTACATCTTGGTAATTACACTTTATCCGTCACTTCCATTTAGACTTTCAATTTTGTGAGTAATTTCTCTATCAACACACACGCGATGAAATACGCAGCGATATATTCAAATCCAAACCTGTACTTGGTCAATCCAATGGATGACTCTACCCAACCTTCCTCGCAATAACTGCCAACATCGTTTTCCATTTGCACCAGATGGCCATTTGCAGCAATCGATTCCTCATAATTTAACATTTTCCTGATTGTCTGTAACATCTGACATATTCATCAATCCGATCGAGTTTTAAAGAAAATACTTCCCGCGATGAATTGCAAGTTATGAAACCTATGATGGCTTCACCCTCCTTGAAGGGATCGTAAAAGGAAACAACAGACATGAGCTCATTCTTTAGAGTCCATATATTTATGGGACTTAGTTTATTGAAATGATCATATGTACTCAGCCATTCGGGAACGCGATCTCGGACAGTGGGCAAGGAACACTGTGCTGGATTGTCCAACATAAACTTGAGTGCCGACTCCTCGTTCGATTGCGAGTAGATGTGAGAAAGATGGCAAAAATAACATGCGAGCTGACAAAATCCATCACTATGGGTAGAATTAGGTGAAAGTTGACCTTCTTGGGCCGATGTGTCACCAGACAAGATCCCTTGACGTAAAATGGAAACGTGGCTGCAGTAACACTCTCGACAAACTCAATCACATGATCGTGCCAAACGAGGTTTTCTTTGTACGAGTTGAAATTGTATTTCTTGTCGACATCAAAGTCCAAGATTATGCATTGTAAGCCAAACTTTTTTTGCACAACCAGCCCATAATCGTAATCTACTCCACGTTATTTTTTTGCCGACCAATGAGCAAACACACACTTAAACAAAATATCATAACCAAAGACCGAAATTTCCTGCGGGGTGATTTTACCGAGGTCACTGGATCTGATAATGGATATAATTTTTTTTTGATCGTAGTTGGTGTCATACCGGCCGACGAGTTGCATTATTGTGCGATCCAGATTCGCATCGATGTTTACTTGGCCGATTTCCTCAATGCTTTTGATAATTCTCCCCATATCTTCCCTCTCCTCGTCCATTTTACTCTAGTCAATAATCCTTTTCGCGAAATAAGACATATATCAGAATACTTACAAACGAGAACGAGACAAAAATGTTGATCGAAGTGGTATACAGGAAAAAATTTGGGATGTGTTCTCTCGCCAGAAGTGCAGAACACAAATGGTCGAGATTATTCCGCAAGTATTCGTTGGTCTTGTCCGACAACATCGACTTGTTGCGTTTGAGTGGAAGAAAAACAATTTATTTTTCGCCTTATGTACAATATTATTCTGGTAAAAATAGTTTTGTATTTTTTTTTTTTTTTTTTTTTTTTTACAAAAGGTGAGGGAGGAAATGAAACAAGGTGCCATGAAAAAAAAAAGAGCTTTTTTTATTTATTGCTAATACATTCTTGATAACAATTTTCATCATATATGCATATTGAATTGCCGCATGTTAAGCAGCTGAGAAAAAAACCTTTTCTAGAATAATACAATCTTAGCAATGATAGATGTTCTGTATTATCCTGGGTCATTTGTCGCCAATTCTCATCATTTTGTTTGCGCATTCCAAGTATTAATCGTATCAGCGATTCATCTTGATGTTCTTTTTTCGAAAACAGTCTTTTCACATTATCCTGCCAAAAATAAAATAACCCTAGTCTTTTTTCGTACATTATTACTTGTAACCGCAACCAATCGTTTCTGATTGAAATTTGTAAATAACTTTTTAGATAATTGTACGAGGTTGATTTTGTCCATCGTTGCAAAAATCCCGGGCATTTTTCCTTAAACGAAATTTTCACGAATGCAGTGTAAATATACATTATTAACTGTTTGAAAAAAACGCTCTTGCAGATTTTGATAAATTCGCCTAGTTTCTCATGTCTCGAATGTTGCTTACATTTACCAAATTCACCACTGCTATCATCCCCCTCGCCACCCTTGTCATTGTTGCTTTCAATTACCTACCACCAGGTGGTTTATTTACCGAAATAAGTGTTTTTTGTTTTTCTCCTAGGCCCAATTTGCGTAATTTCAACTGCCTATACTCCAGCATTAGCAAAACTATCACCGTTGGGGTGTTATATATCTGTGGAATATTTTTCTCATCTTCGATGCTCAAATGAATTAATACCATTATATTATCTAGTGTAAAGTTATTTTACGAGAGTATTTTAAGAATTGATTCTTTGTTTCTGTATCCATCGAAAAACATGGAACACAGTATAAAAAATTCAATTTTTGGAGTTAACTCTGATAAAGATTGGCATAATTATCATTTCTATTGCGATTATTTTCGCCGGCCAACATTAAATTCAACCATGTCAACATCAAAGCCGATTACGAATCTCTCCATCCCCTGTGCATTTCGAGATTCATTAAAGTTTCTCCATATTCGGGTACGGTCACATCGAAGGCCGACCATTTGTTGAGAACATCCATCACCATAGAGATATTTTTTCGCACGCCGCTTGGATGGCGACAGTATTCATCTGTAATTATGTTTAAAATTTCCATCGATGTTACTTTTTTCCATTTATTATGCAACGAATGTAATAAACATTCAATTGCCAATAAGAACATTCCATCGGAATATTCAATGTGTTGCAATAAGAATGCAGTGTTACATAAAGTGTATAATGCTGAAAAAATCAAAATTGTTTTCGGCGATGTCACGAGCTCTTTGGCAAACTCGGGTTTATATATGGTGAAAGAAATAAATGAGTAATTCCATACATGATAAGGATGGTGTTTTTTTTGTCTTATAAAATATTTATTTTTTCGTAGTCTCGTATATATAGGCATTGGAATTCACAGAGCAGTCATTCATGCAGTTGCAGTGACTGAGAGAAGTTTCCAAGTGATAGATACATTTACTATTTCCAATGACATGGCAGTATTTCAACAAGATGTTAAATGAACGTGGAGCAGAGCCTAAAGAACTTCAACTACAGCCTTTGAATTGTAAACTTGAAGCTGAACCTATACAACATTAATCGAGAGATATCTCGAGATATTATCAACAACAAATATGGCATTCAACATGGATTAGTGATGGCGACACTGGTGATGAAGTTGGAGAGGTGCATTCCACGGATGAAGATGTAAAGGTAGAACAAGTCTTATATGAAAGAAGAGAGGAAGTTTGATATAAAAGAAGAACGAGACTTTAATATATAGGAAGAGAAAAGTGTAGTTCAAAAAGTAAAAGACAAAGTAGTACAAACAGCAGTGATGGGCATTCAGGGTCTTCAAGCAACTCTATTGAAGAGGACAAAAAACGTACTGTGAGTAGAAAAAGGCCAAACGAAAGACGGAAGCTGATGGAAAATATTTATCTAGCATCTGTTTTAGTTGTTGATTTTATATTTGGCTGGTATAGAAAAATATTAATTGGAGTTTGGATGCTACACAACAAGGGTCAAACAGTTTGTATATATCTAGACCTGTTCCATACATACAGTCGGTGGTACAAAGGCGTACGGGCAAAAAACTGCAAAGTGAAGCTGCGAGGGGAAACAAGGGTGATGTTTTTGAATTTAGAGGAGAATGGTATTTGACGCAATGATGTTAAAGCTTTGGTAGTAATGTTCAGGTGATTCCAGTATGATAGCAGTCGGATGGTTTACAAGCGCACATCGTGTCGCCCGTACCGCTTAACCAATCTTTGTACGACGTCACCGTAGGAAGCCTAGCTGCTCGTGTTTGCAGGTGGACAACTCCAACATCTGCTTGCTCATGCCAGCTGAATCTAAGTTACCTCTGGCTATTTTACGACACATGACGTACTCGTCTGCGGCTGGTGACGGTGCTGTGAATACAATGCTACCACGTGGGTTTTTGTGAAACACCATCATGAGGTGTTCCTGGTCCCGGTGACGCTCAATGATGATAAATTCGTTCACGGCGTGTGGTGCCAGAGTCTTCGCAGGCATTTGCTCTGCTCCGTCTTATCGAGCTCCTGCCGTTACAACCAGCACCCGAATTCATTCCTCGGTGCTGCAGACTTCTCTTCGCACTGCTTGGCCATGTGTACAATTGCAACATCCCTCTTAATGACTAATATATTTGCTTCGTTTTTTTAGCTATTGCTGTATATAATACCTAGTACAAGGGAGATAACCATGAGGGAAAATGAAGTTTATAACCTTTTTCGTGGACGTTGCGCTTGACCGAATGAATAGTCTTGTTTGAGACGTTCGTCTGCTCGTGAGTGACGTAGCGGTCAGTCTTGAATATCGACGGCGGCACCTCTTTTATCACCTAGTGACGAACGTCGTGACCTGGCGGCATCAAGCAATTGCCGAACAGTTGGATAACCGTTTCGGTTGACAGAGGGTGTCAATGCAGTCATTTATTGCGGGTCTGGAAGGTCGTATACCGTACGACGGTTCATGCCCGCGGAACGAGTTTTAAACCTTCTAATATTAATACAATCGTCGCCAATGTTATGATGCACAGCCTGCTAAGAATTAGTGCATTACAAATTTAAAGCCTCGTCGAAGCAGTTGAACTATGGCTTAACGGTGATCCCGTCATACATGGTTCGGACAAGTCGAACGAGTGGTTCGAGGACTTTCCCAATACGGCTATCATTGTTACCGATGAATATACTGCTAAACGTATGCCATTTTGCAACTTGGGCGTACTGTAAGCATTATGATCGGCTGCAGCACAGCACACGTAGCAAGCGCATTACAACGGCCACTACCGCTGGAATAAAAAGTATTTGTTCGAAGTATTTTTTTAAGTGTCAAGGTTGTCGTTGTAACTATAGATACATACTGTTACTGAGCATGCAGTTAAAGAATTATCTGCATCCTTTCAGTCGGCTGCAAGAATCAGAACAAGTTTCACCGAGGCCATCGGCAAACAGTTCGGATTTTTTCTAAAAGATATCGTTTTATTTCTTTATTGGGTTGATCGCAGAACTCTGAAATACTCGTTTTAAATAGTTCTAGGAAACAGTTCGGCTATCGTCGATGCTGTACGTAGGTGTATGGAAGTGATTATCGAGTTAGCTGATAATTCAGAGTGTGTGTAGAGAACACTGACATAAAATTAAATATAAAGATAATTGAACGCATGCCACACTTGTATGTTATAATAAATTCATATACCAAGTATGTGTACATTCGTTTCTCCCTGAAACACTGGCTGTTGTCCGACAGTAAGATGAGTGCCAGCTCTAACTCGCAGCAATCGTACCGTGTACCATCTCTAACTCGCAGCAGCTTGACTCGTCATGATAGGAGACTTGCTATGAGAACTGTTTGCGCGGTATGGTTGACACATCGCTTACAGTGCGAAGTCTATCGTATCGACTGTGCGACGTAACCAGTCCCCTAGCAAGTTTGACCTGCGCTAGACCCTGGTATATCAGAACATCCAACAGACATAGTTTGCACCTGGACAAGACCAGGAAGCATCCATGCCATGTCCATTGGATGTTTAGTTCTGTCAGAGGAATACACTATAGAATCGCAGTGTGTACCCATGTTAGGAAGAAAGTTTGCTGAACTTACTTTTCATAGTCACTATTGTCGTTCGAATAGTAGACTCACACCCTCATTGGGCACGATGACTAACCTACTCAGGCAACTCTGCCAAAAGGAAAGTCTAAGTGTAGATTGTCTAACTGATCCAACTTTACCATGAAAATTTCAACTAATATAGAAGTACTAGAGGTAAAAAAAGAATAACATAGACGGTTGTTCCCAGTATACCGGGTACCATCGAGTATACATTCAGGTGTTCCCTAATGATGTAGAAAAGTACATGTAAGCTGGGCATACATGTCAAATGAAAGAAATACGAATAGAGGCAAGTTTTTAATTTCAGTTAGCGAATACATAATAAAAAGGCGATATACAAGAATACAAATCAAAATATTAAGTGCATCTACATACATGAGTCCCTCACACAATACAATACATGTGAAGGGCTCAGGTATTTATCTGGGGTCAGATTAATGCTTTACACAAAGTGTGAAGCAGCCTACATCGGCGAACCACTTTCAAAACCACTGACCAGTCTTCCAACACACCTCTTCTCGCAAACGCTGCTCCTCCATTCCACGCCTTGCGTCTAGTAGTATTTGTGCTTTTTTTTCTGCCACTTCTCGTTGCTTACGCTCACGTTCTTCCCTCTCTTGTCGATCCTTATGCTCATGTTCTTCCCTCTCTTGTAGATCCTTATGCTCATGTTCGCGCTTCGCTTCTGGATCCTTACGCTCACGTTTGCGCCTCTCTTCTGGTTCCTTACATTCACGTTCGCGCTTCTCTTCTTGTCGCTTTTCATTGTTGCTGAATGATTTCCACATATTGAAAGGTTTTTACTTTTTACTGGTCATTTCGGAATAAGCAAAACGGGGCTGGTCGCAATGTAGCAAAACTAGAGGTTTGTCTAGAGTTGGGCACAATATGTGTTGCCTGAAAGTGCTGAAGCAAGACTGGTATCGCTCTTCACTGTTGATTCTGTTATACAAACATTTCCCCAGCGGCCGGACATGATACACGGGGCGTGTACGTGACTAAGTTCAACTGCATATTAATTATAAATCCCCATTAGGTAAATATGATATATATTGGTTATTATAGTGTATATTTGTCACAATAGCCATATTAGGTGATCATTATATATATATATATATAGGTTATTATAGTGTATATTCGTCATAATAACCATATTAGGTGATTATAATTAATTAAGGAAAAATTCTTGTAAATTTAATGTTTCCATGCTAAGGCGATATGTTCCAAGAGTAGATGCAATCCACAGCTAGAGTGCATTCGTCGGTCGAGCATTAACGATATTTAGTCTAGGTCGTTGAGGTTTGCCAGAAAAATCAGGACAGTGCTAAGTGACCATTCGAGTATAGTGTCCCTCTCACACGACCTGTTGAAAACCACCAGACACCTCACCTGTCCGGAGCTATCAACAGTCATGAACATAGTGGATACAGCAATGCTTGTTAAACCATGCAATGAAATGCATAAAGTCAAATACACGAAGCGTTCCTGACTAGCCACGAAACCTCGCTCGTGGCATGTGTATGATTTTTCAGGAGGAAAGTTTTCTATTTTTAAATTGTTTTCAAACTGGTTGGAATTTACAGGATTTTAATGAGATCATTGCAATTAACAATGCATCCGAATATAGTTCTTATAGCATGGTATTTACCCGGACAATGATTGCATACCTACGTATATAGCAAATTGTATTGTTATGAAATAAAAATAAATTAATGATCGATGACCTAATTCAAGGTATGGTTTTCACAGAACTGAAATAAGAAAAAATTCAACATTCATTCTTCCAGCCCTTCGTACTTTTCGCTAGAGTCCGATAATAGAAGAAATTGGCTTCGTCGCCCATACGTGACGTTGCCACTAAGATATATTGCAGGAATGACATATTGTTGCACAGAATTTATAATACAGATCTTCACAACAACTGCTCCATGGATATGACACTGCATCGTCACAGCGTCGACCCACGTCGTGCTCCTTTCTTTTGTATAAGAAGCGACAACTGAAGATAAACCGGAGTAAGCTGTATGTTTCCACGTACTTTCGAGAGTTGTCTTTGTCGCTATCATTGTAAAGTGACGCCGGTTGTCGAGCATGATGCAACTGGCTGCAAAGTCGAGGTTTGTTAAGTCTAACACTCTTTGATTTTGCAGTGCAGCGTCCCAAAGCTTCAACGTCATTGCATCACAAATCCGCCTCCCCTAAATACAAATATATCATCTTCCTCTTCTCTCGATGCCGCACTCTGGAGTTATGGCTCGTACGCTCCTGAGTCACTGACTGTACACTTGGTAAAGAGTATGTCTAACAACCTCGAACAAAATCGCAATGTGTACATGAAAGTACATTCCTTGGAACATTAATGAGAAAGACATCAAACACAAAACAGTTCGTTCAATTTTGAATGAAGTATGGATTAGATTTATAATTGTAGCAAATGAAGAGCAGGCTAGATATTTACGAAAAAATGAGAGTGCCAGGAAGAAAATAAAAATTTGCCCCATGAGCAGTTCAAACAAACTTGGAAAAATTTGCCAATGCCATTCTAAAAAGAATGTCTTAGAACTGTGTCTTACCCATAGTTCGGTTCATTTGGGATCTAACAGCTAATGATGTGAAAAGGCCAATGGAAGAATACAATAAATAATTTTTTTTTCTATGTGTAAACAAGTGTGTGTATATAAGGAAAACACAAAACTCATTTCATATTGAAATGGACATTGAATAAACACAATTATACCATGACTGGGCCGAGGACTATGACGAGATAAGCTTCTGGAAAGAAGCTACCATAGAAGATTTTTCATCGCCAGAATTTCTAGAAGAATTCAATCAAGCAACGACTTTGAACGAAATTCCACAATTAGATTGTACAAAAATATCATCTACTGGAAGTAGATTCGGAACTGGATTAAACGATGGTCTTCGACATTCAATTTGGCGTTTATGTTGGTGAAAACGTTCCCCTCGAATTGGTATGTGCTACGAAAAAAGGTATTTCCATGGCTCATGTTCAAATATCAGTTCCATTATCACATCTACATACAAGTATGTTGGGTGATTTTGGGCAAAATTTGTAACTCTGCCAGAAAATACATGACATACCTTGAAATCTTCCATGCAATGAGCATTATCCGATGATGAACATTGAAACAATTTGCAGAATCATACAAGAAAGTTGGATCCGACACATCGTCATGAGAGGTGCTAAAAAAATTCACTTTCTGATGCAGTTGAGAGTGCCTGCCGAGAAACTCGTAATAGCTATGTAGAAATTTCCCATCGAATGTGGCACCTGAGGTTTTTATAATCCAAATTCGTATCAACAAAGATGTTCACTGGCAAATGTAGATTTTATTTGGAACTATCTTAACAGAAAATTTGATTCTCGATATAGCAACTCTTGCGTAAAAAAGGAATAATTGTATTGTGTAAATAAATCTGTTTTTGAATGTATATATGTAAATAAACATTTTTTGTGTCATAACTTAATCAATGTATTTGAAAAATATATATTATAAAATAAATAACTAAATGAAATGACTTAATTTTTTTTCATTATAAGTTATAACCCCTACAATAAGTGAATGATTATTCATCTCAGTTATGCATTACACATTTTGGCCATGAAAAAAAATTAGATTACAATTATTTTTAAATTGGACATTTTTCGTCAGAATATAATGATTGTAATTTAAAAATTCGTCACAATGACCCACATAAAATACCTCCACAAATATTTATGGATTTATCCATTTTTGGTACCATTATATTCAATATGGGTATTCGCAAAGTGACCAATCTGAGTTAATGAACTCTTTAAAAACTTGAAAACGATGATGAGGGGGTTATATTGATGTTTATTCCTATGGAAAAAAAAACCGAGTTTATCAAAATGATGTTAAAATACTTATTGTATATGTCGAATTACTCAAATATTTATGAAAAATTTTCTATTTGCCTCACAATCTCATCCCATACGCCCAAATCCACCCCGATCATCACCCAGATGCCCACAATCACAAGATTCCAACCAGACACATATGCTGGGACCTAAGATCACCTTTTCTGATACTCTCGCACCTCGTCCACAATCCCCTAGCCATCAATGTGTCTCGACAACAAATGTATTCGAGTCTGTTCCACAAACTTGCATTGACGAAGAGTCAAATCACGGTGATGATAATGATGGCTGCCTGGCTGATGATGAAACCAGAAGGGTCGAGGGGTATTGTTTACCATCTGCAGGTTTCGATAAAGGAGAGAGTGTGGGATTACCTTCAATAGATCATCAAATACCACCCCTTTCCAAAACCATAGACTATAACTCTGAAAAACATTTAGGCCAACCATTCAAACACAATCGTATGGTTAAATCATTCAAACAAAAACTGAGAGAGGAATACAAAGAACGTAGACAATTACGTCGTCGAATTTCGCTCAGCGATGTTGTTGGCTACCACAGCGATGAGATTTCTACATCTCCCGAAATGACAATGCCTAGAATGAATGGTGATGACGATCAGGTGATGGCGGCACCCGACAATCAAAATGTTCCCAAAATGGGCAACGATAATTTTGTGGATAAGATGACGACTTCGTCTTCTTCCGTCGCCGAACCTATATTTACTATAGGCTCGAGTATTTACAGGGGTTTGCAGGATTTGTCAATTATGCCAAATGGTAAGATGGACACAATGGCATTTAATCACGACTTATTTTTCGATACTATAATTACTCAACTCGGTTATCCAGAGAAAAATGAGTTTAGGATTTTCGCTGATAGTTTATTTCTCGAGGATTAAAATAGGAGACCGGAAATATATGGTAAATATTTAAACTTTTTAAAACTCAACATACATCCCGACCAAAATAACAAGAGTTTTTGAAGAGATTCAAGAAAACATTTTGAATTTGATGAGCTCAGATTGTTATTTACAAGAACTAAATTTGTTATTAATGTTTACACAAAACAAGGCAAATTTTGATCAAATATTAGTAGTATAGAAATGCCGGTTCGAGCGCAGCCCCCAACCATCAGAAAACCAACGGCAAATTGAATGCCCAAGCCATCAGAAAACCATCAGAAAAAATTACCGTTGTTTTCCTGATCCAAAACATTAGCTGCCGATTCGAGTGCAGCCGCCAAAAAGTGACTGCAAAAGTTGCGTTAGAGCGCAGCCGCAAAAAGTGACTGCAAAAAGGTGCATTTGGGAGCAGCCCCCAGTTATCAGAAAACCAACGGCAAATTAAATGCACAGTCCATCAGAAAACATCAACTGCCGATTCGAGCGCAACCACAAAAAGTGACTACAAAAAGTTGCATTTGGAATCAGTTACAAAAAGTGACTACAAAAGTTGTGTTAGGGTGCATCTGCAAAAAGTGACTACAGAAAGTTGCATTAGAGTGCAGTTGCAAAAAGTGACTACAAAAAGGTTGCATTAGAGTGCAGTTGCAAAAAGTGGCTATAAAAAGTTGCTTTTGGAAGCAGTTGCAAAGAGCGGCTCAAGAAATTTGAATGTGTAAAAAATTAAATATTGTACATAATAAAGATGGATGAGTTGCTAAATATATTAAACGGAACCCAACAATTTAAGAAACTTTCCGAACTTACAATTGGACAGACCTATCCCATAGACCATGCTGAAATAAATGATACACGGTATGGACACAAAGTGGAAATTACTTCTGGCAATTTTAAAGTAACCTTACCAGACAGATATCTTCAGATTTTCAGCGAAAAAGTTTTAGATGATGTTAATAGTGGTGGTATAAATTTTGCATATGATGGAATGGTGGATTGTGGTGTTAAAAAAAGGCATTCTATTAGGTTTTTAAAGAGTAAATGATCGTCATATTAGATATCAGTTGATTTTCATTTGTCATCATATCTCTATAAGGTTTTAATGATTATCCAATCATTAAAACACAATTATCGCTCTGACTTCGGCAATGTGCTACAACATAGTCTAATTAAAAATTTAGACACACATCTCCAAATTCGGCACATTAAAGTAGCCGAAACATTGAGTTCTTTCATTACACTTTCTATAGAAATATTATTCATCTTTATCACACGAAACTTTAATATATAGAATATGACTACTTCCAATGCAAAACATATCTACGGCTTCATCTCTAATACCACTGTTCTTTCAGACAAATCAAAGTTAATTAACTTACCTTTTTCATCCTTAATTTAAACTATTATTTCATTAACTTGATATGCTTGCACTGGGAAATAAAATGGATAAGCTGGTTCGTAATAGATCGTGTCGCCAAATCCAAATGTTGTTATTGGTATAAAAGTGGCAATTATGGTAGTTTCTCTGTGGTTATTTTCATCATGTTTTAATATCATACCATTTACAATGTTACAGTGTATATTTATTGTTTCAAATGGAGCTAATTTTGGAATTGTATCGTCATAATGATCCACATTTGCTTTCAGAGTTTTATTTTCTACGAAACCCAAAAGTTTTCCTATTGAACCCCGTTTTCCAAACTGTAATTTAAGCGTACATTTTACTTTCACTCTGTTTGTTATTTTATCCAGCTCGAAAGATATATCATTTTTTTCCCCACCCATTGAATCTACACTAGGTGAAAAAATTGCTTTTATAGTTTTTTCAAGATCTTTTAAGCTATAGTGACCAACTGGAATATCAACTGCTGATTCCGTATCATTATGACCCACAAAATATAGCATATTTCTCCCAGAGATAATGTTATGCGTTAGATAAGTAGTATAGAACTGAACTAAAGTCAATGAATTCCCCTCTATCTATAAAGGGTAGTGTAGTCACTTCTTCGAAACTGATTTGTTATCTGTTAGTTTGAATACTTTACTCATTTATTACATTATTTAAAAAATCTATTAATAAATGAGCAAAAAACATGTAGACTGGGATATTAAAATAAGAATACCAGACAATACTGTATCGACAAAACGTCATGGAGAATTATTACCTAATAATATTAGGTGTTTGATTGTGGGTCCTAGTAACTGTGGGAAAACTACACTTATGATATATAATTTTATATATGTTCAGGGATGGTTGGACTTTGGTACTCCCTATGTATGTTCAAAAAGTCTGGTTCAACCAAAATCCAAAATATATCAATTTAAAGAAAGATATAGATGTAGCATCAAAATTATTCAATGAACCAATAGCATACTTCTTTCCATCAAATGAAGAAATGGTTGACGCAAATGAATGTCATAAAGAGTCTGTAGTTGTTTTCGATGATACCATACTTGAAATCCAAAATATGGTAAGAGATTACTTTACTTGCGGTAGACATAAATATATCTATTGTTTATATTTAGCTCAGATATACTCAAAAGTACCTAAGCAGCTGATAAGAGACAAGACGATACAAATCTTAAACCAATTCGTAGTGATTTTGTTGTGGTGATATGTCATTTGAGAAATTTAGGGAGACGTGTTCAAAATGTTGGAATAATTAATATGGATTTGTTACAATAGATATGACTCGTAAGTTAAATAATGGCAAGTACCATAATAAAATTAAAGACTTTTTAAATTCCTAGATTGCAAGTTTTGTTTTTAATGGAAACACTTCCATTAAAAACTAACAATCTCATCTTTTTAAACGTATTCATATACCATAACTATTTCAATAAACACAATTGTACCTTCGGGTACATAGTGGGTTTTTGGTATTTTAAAATATACCATATCATCAGGGTGTACTTCAAAAGTTTTATGCATGTTAATTTTTTCCGTTCATGATAACAGTTGATAACACTTTTATATTTTTCTGGTTTTATTATTATTTCAACTATACTTTCATCTCTCATAAAAAAATATTCTATTCGGTTATCAAAGTAAAATATTTTTTCTTTTGAATTGTATTTCCCAACTAAACGAATAATGTTAATTCTGTTTTTTCTGATAGTACTCTAAATTGATTGCGTCCATCAGTGCAAAGGGATTTCCCAAATGTCTTATTCTTTTTGTTCAAAATCTATATTATTATCTACGTCCAAGTAAGTAAGATAGGCTTTATCCAATGATCTTTTGTTTCTTGTTAGTGTGGTTATAAAGTCGTTGAACTGTGTGTTGGAAACAAACTCATTAGGGTTGATCTTCTCACCATTGTTCATGCATTCTTAAATTTGATCCTCAATCCAAGAGCTTATTAATGCATTTCCGCATGTATCCATTGTTTATTAATAGTGAAATAATTTTGGTAAATTAAAAATTATGTGAAAGGAGATTTAGCACAATTACATACAAATGACCACAAGTTACTTGATGGAAATTTTGAATTCCATCATCGTTATAAAAAATATTACTTCCGAGATATGCTATTAATTGTCACAGTGGATTTCCGCCAATTGAATCAAAATAATATTTCTTGTTTGTTGTATGTTGAAACATCTAGATTAACAATCCCACATTCATTATCGAGTGGCATGTTAGTAGCTTATCGATCATAAATACACCCCAAAAATTTTTAATGTTTAATTTTTTAACCATTTGATCAATATCAAAGTTACTGAGTGGAGTTACTTTTTTTGTTAATATTCTTACCCCACTTAACTTTCTTCAATCCCTTACCATATTCCTCCATTGCTAAGTTATGTCTGCGTTGTTCTTCCAATTCTTGGTTTTTCTTCTACGAATTAATTACTAATGTAGCGATAGATGATGCACCGCCAGCTAATGCTCCTAGAGCTCCCAATGCTGCGATAATTAAGGGTATAATTCCACCCATGTGAACTGTCAAACCGTTTCCAGTTTTCATTTCTTTGGACATTTTCTTAAGCTGTGGAACTGAAATTGTGATAGCCATCCCTTCGTCCTCCTTTAATTTCTTGTTTTTATGATCCAGTTGGTCTTTCGTTAGGAAAGAATAATTTTCAAACCCTTCAACTCCTCGCTAGGAACTACAGTGTTTTTTACTTTAATTTATTATAACAAATATTTTATCATTTTATTTTAATTCCCCAGCCAAACTAACGTTTAATATGCATCTCAGATCCAGTAACATCAGCCCACAATCTCTCATTGCGATCAGCATCTGAACTTAACAATCTTTTGAACGCTTTCTTTTCTAGTCCTTTGTCAGCTACATGTCTTTCAACTAGATCTTTATGATGATGATAAGCTATATCGTGTTCCATTGCAGCCGCATCTAGTGGATTAATGGGTTTATTGCCATGCTCAATTCTCTCTTTTAGTCTGGTACCCGGACCTAAGTACTGATCACCGGGTGCATGCAGCTCAAAAGGTAGCAAATTTATTATGTCATTGAGTAACCCTTTTCCGTGATGCTCCGCCTCCCTAAAAGTATGTGGTAATGTGTTTAACATTTGTATCAGATATGGTATACCTTTTGGATTATTCACAACAAAGTCACTAAACTTGCTGTTGAGCATATTCATTATTCCAACTTTTTCATTGTAATAGTTATCATTTCCAGCATTCTCTTCGCCATAAATAATGAGAAGTCGATCAATAAGCATCCTAACATCATCCATCCATATGCATTCTTTGGGGTAGCCTGTATATTTCATTATACCTTTCCCCTTTTTAGGTGAGGGATGTTTCGTTTTAATCGAATCGTAAATAGGTTTAACAATAATTTTCCATTTATTCCCTTTACTCGATTTTGGCATTCCCAAGTTTGGATCATTGTTTTGAAATAATGTGTTTGTATCTGCTAGTCGGTTGCAGTGTAGATGCATTCTGTTACTTTCTTTCTAGTTAGTAATTTCATCAAACCATCGGTTGCAGTGTATGTTCGGCCTTTTACAGTAAATTTGCTATTGATGAATGTTACTTCACCAATATACAATCTACCTTTATCAGCCGTTAGCCGAAAAACATTATCTTTGCAGTCAATTAAGAAAGCGGCCTCTTTCTTATCAATAAATGTTGTTTTGTAGTTAGTTAACTGTGGGATATCTGTTTTCAAAAGCCCCAACGTTTCGTCATAGCATTCATCATCATCGTCAATGCGTTTAACGCCATTGTTATAGTGTTCATTGCCATAGCGTTCATCGTAATCGTCAATGCGTTTAATGCCATCGTTATAGCGTTCATCGGCATAGCGTTCATCGCCATAACATTCATTGCCATAGCGTTCATCGGTGCCTGTTTTACCAAACAGTTTTTTTTTAAAAGATGTTTCTGTTGGTGTCTGTGGGCAGTCTAAATTATTAACAGCAATTGGAACATGTTCTTTTATTAAGTTCTTATTCTCATTTGTTACATGTCCAATATTTTGTCCCAAATCTTATATCACATCTATCAATGGTTGATTGTGTTTTTTTATTTTTATTATATTCATCTTGGCGAAATTTTCTAAAAGTTTTATACTTTTCAATTAACTGTCTTCTTCCCTCTATACTCTTCTCTATAATGTTTACAATTTTTGTTGTCTCATTTATTATATAAAATGAACAATGATAACTTAAATGTTTACTGTCTCAAATGTACGAAAAATACACTAAGTTCATATGAAGTTACAAACAATAACAAAGTAAGAATTAAATGTGTTTGTAGACGTATGTTTTCCAATAGCACTAAAATTCCGCTGTTCACTGGTGGGAGTATAAAAAACGATATTGTAAATCAAATTCATAAACCAATGCGAAAAAACTTCCCGGAAGAACTGTTCTATCTTTTGTTATCGATGATATTTGGCAAGCTGATTTAGTTGAGATTAATTCTGGATCTTTAAAAGGTATACATAGAATTAACAAAGGGTTTAAATATATGTTAACTGTGATAGATGATTTTTCCAAATATGCATGGGCAATACCAATCAAAGATAAAACTGGTGAAAATGTTACATTAGCATTTAAAACTATTTTGATGGATCGCAAACCCATGCATTTACAAATAGATGAAGGTAAAGAATTTTACAATAAATCATTTAAGACATTAATGGCCAACAACAACCTTACACACTCTTCAACATACAGTGAAAAGAAAGCTAGTGTTGTAGAAAGATGTAATAGAACATTGAAGGAAAAATGTGGAAGATATTTACTATGCAGGGAAACTATAAATGTGTGACTATATTACCTAAATTAATAAGTGAATACAATAACACTGTTCACAGTACAATCGGAATGAAACCCACCAATGTAAATGCAAAGAATAAAAGTTATATTCTAATTGTATAAGTAAAAGTAAACATTTGTCTGATAAAGGATATACACCAAATTGGTCCACTGAAGTATTTGAGGTGTGTGAAGTATTGCACACAAACCTCACGACATACAGAATAAAAGATTTAAAAAATGAACTTATTAAAGGTATGTGATAAAGACTACTTGGTGAAAAAAGTTTTGTGAAGAAAAGGAAATGAGCTTCTAATTAAATGGCTAGGTTTTGATAGTAGTCATAATTCTTGGGTTGATAATAAAAGTGTAGTTGTTTAAGAATTTTTTTTCTCTTCATATTAAATGGATGAACAAAAAATTGAAAGTTATGAGCATCAGTCGTTTCCACCAAACGATAAAAAAAAAATAATTTGAATAAATACAACAAGCGTATTGAGTTTGATATTCCTATTTGCGATGCATTTTCACATCCGAATGAAGCTTATGTTTGCCAACAGTATAAACAAATTAAAGGAGCTACAATTACAGATTATGAAAAAAATTCATCTATTGATCTTTGTGAGAATTTCTTCCCATTCCAGTTCTCAAGAGTAGAAATCTTTAAACATGGTTGTATAATCGAAAGTATTGACAACCCTGGCATCACTTCAACAATGATTCATACATTGCTAGGTTCGGAATCAGAATCAGCATATTTCCAAATGTCGCAGATAGAACTAGGTAAAAATATTAGGAAAGATAAGCTTAACGAAATTACCTATCCATTAAGATATTTGTTTGGGTTTATGAGAGATTGTAATGAAATATTCTTTAAAGGTGGGTATAAGATCACATTCATTCGAAATTCTAGTGACGATGTATCACTTTACAGAAGACCTGCAAAGAAAGCAGATGGATCTGACGATGCAGATAATATACCAGATGCTGGTAAAATTGTTATTGAGAAATTGGAAATTCTGTGGCGAATTGTTGAATACGATCCTATTTATGAAGACGAAATTAAAGCAAAATTATACAAACACCCCAATTTCCAATTGGTTTTAATTATTGGCAATGTCTTGAAAAACCAGTACCTACTAATGCAAGCTCATTTCAGTTTGATATAAAATATCAGTTCAATTCAATCCAATTCGATATACCAGACTTTGTCATTGTTGGTTTTCAGCATAGCAGAAAAGAAGATCCTGGGCAATTCACACGCGGTTCAAAGTTTGACTCTTGTTTCGTCAAAACTATTTATATTAAGAATGTATGGAATGATGTGTTTCCCAAATAGAATTGGAATTTAAACATTGATGACAAAATTTTCGTTAAGATGTATATTGCTTACAAAGACTTTAGAAATTCAAAGATTAAACTAGATACTCCTTATCGTAATAATGAACTGCGCTTCAACTCTGCATCATTTATTGGGAGAAGACCATTGTTTGTTATTGATTTTTCTTAAAGAAAAACAGCTATTGTAAAAGATCGAACTAATCTGAAACTTACAGTTGATTTTAATAAACCAATATCGGCTCCAACTATTTGTAATGTGGTACTAGTAAGCCAAATAAACCTAATTTATGATGTTAAAAGTGAAAGAATCACCGAAGGCTAATAGTATGCAAAGATGTATGGTTATTAATTTTTAATGGATGGTTATCCATTAAAAAACATTTACTGTTATATAATAGCGTTATAAGAGTGTTTTAAATGGGCTCTGAAATAAAAACCGTCTGATGATGTGCATTCTTAAGTTGGGTGACTCAAGTCACCCCTTGTAACAACGGGTTCTTATACTTTTCCGTTGCATGCACTCACAATGCTTTTTCAGATCAGTATTCTCGCTACGTCTTTCGCTTTAACCACGGGTTGCCTTCTGTGTCGATAACATCTTTCGTCGGCGGTATCGCGTGCTTGTCGATGATTGCGTTCGTCGTGTCCAGCAGCAGTTTATACTTCTGGTCGACGCCGTGTTTGCGTATGGACGACAACCCTTCTTCAAACATCCAGTCCTGGAATTGTTCTGCAGCTTTCATTTTTGACTTCAAGTCCTGGTTCATTGATAAATACAGTATGCCGAGTGCACTCGGCAAGGGTCGCGATTCGCTACTCTATATATCTGTTTATGATTGAATATGCTTTTCTCTGACATGTTCTGTGATTGCTTCACGTTGATGAAAACAGCGTGTGGTTGGGAATTAAAGGAAGTCTGTCGCACAGACGCTTTTGTATACACAAGTTTTGAAAGATGTCTCTATCATCGTTGTCGACTATGAATGCCTGTTTTGTCTGTGCGAGGTTGTGCATCCTTAATTGTGGCAACGGCTTCTTATTTCACTTGTGACATTCACACTACTCGATCGGTCTTTGCACTATGTCTGTCGCGAACGATTTTATGCATACGATATCGACGATGAGGTCATCGCAACTCACTGTCGTACTGAAGCAGTTACCAATCGACGTGATGGATAGTTGTGCTTTCATTAGGTTGTATAGCGTTATGGGATTGACGTTGTCGAGAGACATTAGCACTTGCATCTCGGGGTACTCTTGCCTAATCGCATCGAGTCGTACACTCACCAGTCGCGTTTGACATCTGATGGCATAGTAATTGTTTCCGCCGAGTGAGATTAACACAAACTGATGATGCTTACCGATATTGTCAGTAGGCGGCAGCGCGTGCTTGTCAATGATACTACTTTGTGCAGCGATGGTTGCGTTTGCAGCATCCAGTAGCGTTTTGTACTTTTGCTCGATCTTGTACTCGCTGTGCTTGCGAATGGACGGCAGAACTTCTTCGTACACCCAGTTCTGGAATTTTTCAGCTGCTGCCATCTTTGATTTCATGATCAATGCGTACAAGCCTGGTTCATTGATAAATACAGTATGTAGATGTGCATTCGGCAAGGGTCGCGATTCGTGACCCTTTAAATTTTCATATGTATTACGATGTTTGTCTCTAACATGGTCTATGATTGCTTGTTTTGTTTTCACATACTCGAGTATGTTCGCAAAATCTTTAGCCTTGAACCACGGATTGCCTTCTTCGTCGATGATCGCATACACTGTTTTACTGTCGTAGACTAGTTTACATTTCACGATATCGATTGCATTTTGTTAGACTCTTACAGGCTTAAACATGATGCACGAACAATTTTGATATGTGGCTTGCTTCGCTTGCGATCTTTCGAGACGAGATGTCGTCTCGAATCACTACTCCAAGTCGATCGGCCATTGCAAAATGTCTGTTGCAAACGATTTTATGCGAACGATATCAGCTATAAGGCGACTTGTGGTTCGTGATGGGCAACTGCTCATTCCTCATTCATAGTGTCACTCTTTTGCAATTTTGTAGTGTCCCCATGGTAGTGTATTAATGCGATCTTTTAAGCATAAATCTTTTATCATCTTCGGGACTTAATGCTTTTTTTCTCATCTCAATCGTATAGAGTTCATGTTTCTTACTTCTAATAAGATTCATACTTTTGTACAACACTTTTTTTACCAAACAAACACTTTTTGTAGTCACCAAAACTCATCTCATTTCTGACTACAATGTTTTTCTAACCCTTTAATCTTTTCTTTGCACCACCCTCCACATTTATTGCATACATTTTCGATTTTAAACCAATAAATTCTTCCATTATTTTTCCATTACATTCATCTTTCATTTTGCCAATAATCTTTTTGTTAACTAACGGCATACCATATGGGTTATCTTTTGTATAGTCAGAAGTATCAAAATGGTCGACCATTTCTTTCATGTCACTGTAGAAGTCTGGTGCTTTTATATAATAGACGTACGAATCAGTATCTTGGTAGCACAGTTCAATATTTTCCCCATACTTTGACTTCATTATATTATAGAGAAAATCATACATTAAGACTTTCGATAGATCACGTATACTCATTCCAACATAAATGGGTTTGTTAAAGCACAGTTTTGTTTTATTCATATGAACAGCAACGAAAGAGCTAGTAAATATAATCCTATCTTTAAAGTTTGGTTTAGCCTCTAGTTTATCCATTTGCTTAGAACATGTGCACAACCGTATATCCACTCTGTTTCTAATATTTTCCATTATATTTCCAAAAACCGAATTGTTCATTAGCTTGTAGAAATATTTTCAAAGTCATTTGTAGACTTTGTTCGCATATTTGTGTTTAGATCAATATAGGACTTGAGCCAATATGATTGATCAAACTCCAGAACTCAATGGATCTTTTTCAACTTCATTCCGAGAGATAGATATTGCTTAAGATTTACATAGTATAATACATATTTTACTTTACCATCCAGACTAGTCAAGAGTTTGGTCTTTTTTGAACCTTCCGGAATTTTATTTTCTGGGGCAAATGGCAGATCTTTGTGGAGATTGTGTAGTTCATGTGGGTATTCCAAATCAACTTCCAATATATACCCTTTGCTAGCATCATCTTCTATTTTTATTACATTTATATTTGTATTTCCCCACTTTAACCCACCATAGGGCAAATACTGATTCATAACCCATCCATATAAGTTATTGGCATCCAGATATGTAAGATAAATGGTTTCCTTTGTGCTGTCATAAGCATTCATGTATTTATCATCTGCTTTAGCATATCGCTTACAACATTGCGAAATTCCACCACGGACACCTTTTTCTATCATCAAAATCATGTCGTAATCTGTTAATAATTCTAGTTCTATTTTAGTGTGTTTGAGCATAGCATCCCATGCTAACCCTTGGGCTGTGAAATACCATGCTGGATCTAGCTTATATATTTTGAGACACACATCTCTAAAATTTTCCATTATATCAGACAATATCAACACATCAGATTTGTTATACAGTTATGTGTACTCTCTTGGAGCTTTTATTTTGAATTTTTCCACACTTCTCTCGAAAATACGTAATCTTCGTATGTAATGCAGCATTTATTGAGTTTTTTGTAAAATGCATCTTTGGATGGAAGCAATGTCTCACAAAATTTTTCAGCACTATCCATGAAGTCATATAGGCAGACACCTTGTCTTGTAACAAAGTCAAGAAGTTCATTGGAAAAATACTTAAACGTTTGTCGGAATTGGCTTCTGGAAATGTTGCTAGAGCTTTCATCGATACTACTAGCCATAAACTTAGATGAGTCAATAAATCTAAGATTTACACTTCCACATACGTGCTTCATAAAATAAATATATTTTTCTTCGTTGTTGGTAATTAGATCAATCTAATTTCCATCGATGCTAAAATCTCTTATGAATAAATGTGTGTCATAGCCAGATAGATTGTGTATAAACACTTTGACAAAACGTGGATTTCTATACGATAAGTTACAATCTCTGTATGCAGCTCCCCTAAATTGCCCCATGAGATGATCATGATCTCTCACAGAATCTCAATTCAAAGACTTTTCACATATATGACAATGGGTAGCTGTATCATAAACAATTTGTTCTTTCTGAGTTAGTGGAAGCATTGGTTTTTCATTTGTGTATATATAACCAATAGAATTTGCTTCTTCCATTAGCATTTTAACGAACACAGTAGATGCATCAGGCCCTTCATAAGTTACTGGCGGTTTATAGTACCCATGTTCGTATTTTACATAGTAACAGAAGCTAATAGGCTCGTGTTTTTGGTATGGTTTCGTGTAACATTCGTCGGGGTTTGGTTGGCAATTTTCGATTTTGGTTGGTTTCGTGTAACATTCAAAATCAGCATATATCACAAACGGAACTCTCAAAGAATGATTTTGGTTTTGAAATCTTAGTATGCCATTTTTTCCATTAGATGGTAGTTCAACTCTAACACCATCATGATCTCGACAGTCTTGTTCGTGATCTTTTAGCTTATTTACAGAGTAGATACGTTGCAAACATCTATCACATATAAATATTTTTTGGCCATTTTTCATTACTTGTGATGCGATAAGTCCCGAAAGACTTTTTATCCAGCAGTAGTGGTCGTTATTTTCGTCTTTGATATAGAGTAGGTCAATGTGCTTATCCGTCTTAGTTTTTGTTATTTTTAATGGACAGATTATATATTTATTACCACCATATTCTTCTTTGTATGCATATACATTAATAGAAATTCTACTTCTCTTCTCAAAGGTTGGTATGCTATCCAATTTCATTGGAAATTCCAAACCCTTAATTGAATCATTAAACTCATGTTCGTAAGCTTCGTATTTATTCACTCTTTGAGGGTCTTTTTTTCTTGATGCACTGCAGATAGAACAGACCACAACAAAAATTTTGATCATCATTCTTAACATTAGTTACCGCCTTCTTAGTTTTAATTTTTTCTGGTAGATCAACATAAGAACTGCCCTTGAATGGTACATATTTATTTATTCGCACTTCTAGTTTAGATATTCTGTTGAGTGCTCACTGAGATCCCTTTGCTTCGAATGCCCCCATCTCAGCTATGATTTTCGATATGCTGTTGGTATAATATTCTTCCAGATTAGTCGATTTCAGTATAATTTCGTTCTTTGTTTTAAAGGAGCTTTCTACATATTCAATATTCTCACCAATTCCCCTTTTGTACTCAGTGAAGAGTTTCATGTTCACTTTGAATGATTTTGAATGCTTACTAATTAGCCACGTGACAGTTTCCTTTTCATCGTTTAGGAAATGCTTTGTGTCATTGTATGCATTCACATTCTTTACAGCATAAGTCTTGATCCTACTTTGAAATGCTGTTTCGATTTCTTCTACACTGGATCTGAGTGTGTACTTATGAATTTTACTTCTCAAGTGACTTCTTATGAGAGATGGTTTGTAATAGTGGGTACACGTTTCACATTTCACTTGTTTCTCTCGTGGGAACTTCTGTTTTTATATTAAGTGTTGTGGCACTTTAAAAATGTCCCATGCATTTGTTGGTTCATGTGATTTATTATGTATTGGTGTAAGACCTTTGTGCAATCTACTTTTAAGATGGCTTCTTATGAGAGACTGTTTGTATAAGTGTTTACAAGTTTCACACTTGACATACTTCTCTTGAGATTTCTTCTTCTTTCTTTTCGCAAAGATGTCTTTCTTAAACTCATATTATTTCCAAACATGACCAGTTCCGTTAGCCTTTGTCATCGCTATGGTCGTCATCATATTATACATTTGTTGATTTTTATTTGCGCTCATTTATTATATACAATATTTTATTTTTTTGTATTCAAATTTCTTGAGCCACTCTTTTTTTGTAACTGCTTCCAAATTCAACTTTTTGTAGTCACCTTTTTCAACTGCTCCCAAATGCAACTTTTGTAGTCACTTTTTACAAAGAGTGCACCGACAATGAAGTCTTCATGGGTATATCCAACGTGAAACTATGCCAGTACATACACTATATAGCCAATAAGAGATTGGTCGACATGGGATACAAGGAGCTGTTCCCGGTCTGCGAAAACCCACTACCCGACTTTGAAGTCATGATCAACACAAACTTTTTCGAGAATCAAAGTACCGATTATGCGAATGTTGATAACAGCGATTGGACGTCTGTGTGGAACTAATTTCCAAATGGTTAACGCATGTTTGGTGTTGATGTTACTGGCGGCGGTGCAGTCTATATCCCTTAAAAATGGCAATCTCGCAAATTATCTCCACAACGTAGCTGTTGTGCACAATCTAATGTGCGGCCCGCCATATATGCAAACACTTGGTTTGTACGAACTAAATATTTGGCCAAAAATGGACGAGTCTTTTCGCCAACATATGGCGCTCTTAAACGATGTTCGTAGAGCCAATTTTGCTGCCACGAACAAGCAGTCTGGGGAGGTCATAAAAAGGCGCCTATAAACATTATGTTCCATGTGACTGACTTTGCCAGTTCGCGATGGCACAATCACACCACTTTGGAGGACTTGACGTGTGAGTGTTGGGAATGGAGTGTTTAATGGCTCGTGAGCCGTTAAACACTCCATAATGGCAGTACTTGTAAATCGTTTACTCTTTAATAAAACCAATTAGAATGCCCTTGTTTAACACCACAATCCACCATTCCATCAAATGCAAAATTTATACCACCACTATTAACATCATCTAAAACTTTTTCTCTGAAAATCTGAAGATATCTGTCTGGTAAGGCAACTTTAAAATTTCCAGAAGTAATTACCACTTTGTATCCATACCGTGTATCATTTATTTCAGCATGGTCTATGGGGTAGGTCTGTCCAATTGTAAGTTCGGAAAGTTTCTTAAATTGTTGGGTTCCGTTTAATACATTTAGCAACTCGTCCATCTTTATTATGTACAATATTTAATTTTTTACACATTCAAATTTCTTGAGCCGCTTTTTGCAACTGCAACTTTTTGTAGTCACTTTTTGCAACTGCACCCAAACGCAACTTTTTGTAGTCACTATTTGCAACTGCTTCCAAATGCAACTTTTTGTAGTCACTTTTTGTGGTTGTGCTCGAATCGGCAGTTGATGTTTTCTGATGGACTGTGCATTTAATTTGCCATTGGTTTTCTGATAACTGGGAGCTGCTCCCAAACACAACTTTTTTGCAGTCACTTTTTTTGCGGCTGCGCTCGAATCGGCAGCTAATGTTTTGGATCAGGAAAACAACGGTAACAACGGTAACGTTCGAACCGGCGTATCTATAATACTAATGTTCATAATAAATACAAGTACGCGCTCGCAGTTTGCACTTTGGGTAATATCACTGAACGTTTTCTAAATGAATAAATTCAAACACACATATATATTGATTATGCCAAAACAAAGGAGACGAAGATGTAGCCGTAGCAGGAGTAGATGTCCGAGTCCTTTGCATAGATCATCGTCACCCATTCGATGCTGACGGAGAAGACGAAGTACTAGTTTGAGTAAATAGTTAAACAAGTTTAAAAAAAAAATTGGTCAAGTAGTTGCAAATGGTTACTACATATGCGTAAAATAATTATAGAAAATCGAGCTAAATTAATAATGAAAAATAATACTTCGATTCAATATTTAAATTTTTCCTTCATAACCAACAAAAACATATGTATACATACATATACCCTTCACTTTTCCATATTACCGATTTGAATCAACATTACATTTTCTGTAAAATCGATATCTTTAATCACAAAGTCATTCTTGAAAAATTTCAAGTGTGTGTTCAATGTGTTCTTGACACTGCCATGCACGTTTCGAGATGGCGAATTATACTCTAATGCAGCAATTCCTCGCAGTTGGGATATATCTTTCGAAGCAATTTGAGTTGTCTCTTCAAGTTTCTTTTTTGTACGCAAATTATATAACATGGAAAATCGAAATTGTCTTCATTTAATTTCAGCACTAGGAAATTTGGTTTCAAAATGTTTTTTTTTTTTTTTCCCATACTTTCTTTGATGGTACTGGTGATGACAGCCTCTTTTGCAGCTGGAGTCAATAATTGCCTCTTCATAACTTCCACGTCGTTGGTTCTTTCTCGGAGTTGTTTTGTCAAATACTCTATGTGGTTCTGAAACATGTGATTTTACCCTCGCGAATGCACGGGGAATGGGTTCGTAAATAAAATCTTGAAAATTTTCTGTGAAAGTCATTTTGGAATACATGATCAGTCTGAAAATACACGGTTCGTTGATGAATATTGTGTGGGGCTGCTCGTTGACAAATGCAACTGAAGCTGCATTTGTTGTCAGAGCGTTGAAAGTTCTATATTTTTCTTTCACATTATTTGTAATAGCTTTCCTGTTGTTTTCGTATCCCAGTAACCCAGCAACAGTTTTTGCTTTAAACCATATATTATTTTTTCTATCCAAAAGATAAACAATTTTGTAGTTGTACAAGAAATGATGATTTTCGAAATCTATAATAGTTTATCGATTTTTTAGTTCTCGTTGTCATGAGCACACAGTGATCTTGCAGATGCGCTGTTTATCGCGAGTTCTCACATTCTGATCTCTGTTTGAAATGTAGTCGCATATATAGTGCCCTACCCCTAGTCCTTTTGTTTTCACTCGAAAAAAAAAGAATCTATATTATTTATCTTACTTTAAAAAAAAAAACGGATACATTGAAATAATGTTGTGCACATCAAAGCTCGTAAATTTATCGAGTTTTGCTGGATCATACATCATGCTGTATTTTATTTTATTGTCATGTAAAACCAGCACATGGCCTAATTCGAGAATGAGTACCTGTTGGTAAAAAAAATAGTATCATTTATTATCTTTGTCAAAACATATGCTTTTGTAGGGAGATAGGGATGCATGTGTGTATATTGGACCTTCGCCATTGAACGGGTCTCCATCTCCATGATTGTGGCTAGCAAATTGAATAATGCCGGCATTGGAATTGTTTCTATTCGTGCACATAAATATTTCCGTTTCAAATTTCCGATTTAACTCTTGGGAAATTAGTTGTGTGCTTTTCAAAATTGATTGTTTATTGAGATACGAAGGTATTGTGGAATATAATATTCAAAATTTAATAGGAAATTCATTTTCGCTTCTCTTGTAAATTTCCGGTATAAAATATCGCATCTCTGTGGGAAACTAAATTAAAACTACGACGATACCGGTTAAACATAAAAAAAAAAAATACATGCATCTTATGAATTATTATTGATGCTTTGAATTTCATGAAAATTTGTCAGGAAATTAACGTGGTTTGATGGGAAACATCTCGGTGTGTGTGGTTGAAATTCGAAAACATCCAATATCATATTGGCCCTACATTTACAATCGTTTAATTTAAAACTGGACATTGTCAAATCGCTCGTGATGATTCCATCCTTGCAGGCGTACAGAGTCTGAGTCCCGTCATCATTCCACACGAGTGGGTAAGTCGAGATACACGCCCATTCTATTTCCAAAAGATCTCTGCTTTTCAACACTCTGACTATTCCGTGTTTGGAATCACAAGGAACAATGCTTGCGCGATGGGAAGAGTTTGTGGGTAATTGTTCGGTTATTGTTGTTGTTGGTACTGGGGTGGGTGTTGCTTTTATTCGTGAAGTGCGTTTGTTTTCATCGCAATCGAAATTCAACTTTGATAGTTCACACAAAACTTCGCAATCTGACGAATCGATATAGCGAAACGGTAGTGATAGATAATCGACCATCTTGTGAAACATGCCATAATTTAAACATTTTTTATGCTCGATTTGATTGCCATAATTTTCGGGAATCATCCAACATGTTACATGAATGCAAAGTGCAGCCATGGCAATGGAAATGCTAACACAACATTTGAAAATAATTTTTTTATTAAAGCTTATTTTTTTGTCACTCAATCAAACAAGTTGTTGTCCGTCAAACAGACTAAATACAGCAGAAATTTATCCCTATGTATTTTCCGACTATTATTATTTTAGACTTTTTCGAAAAGCTCGATTTCTGTTTTAATTTCACCCGAATTCGTTTTCACCACCATCGATTCGATAGGTTCTTTGAGATTGGTTTCCATTTCGCTCAATTCCTCCAACACAGGCTCGTCTAAAGTAATTTCTTCGAATGATTGCCGTGCTACTATTTCCTCGCGTTCGATTTCGGTTTCCGATTTGGTTTCACTGAAATATGTTTCTATGGGCGCAGTTGTTGGCTTCTCAATTTCCAAGAATGTGATTTCGGGCTTGGTTATGTAGGAATTCGGTTCCACCGGTACCGTTGTGGATTCATCAGCAGTATTTACAAGTTCGATTTCTGTTTCGTTTTCACAGAAATTAAAATCAGTCAATGTTATAACCAGTTCGTCAGAAAGAATAACTTCTGTTTCAGGGTCATTTAATTCACTAATTTCGAGCGGCTTGTTCTCATCGACTTGATCTCCGTGGTGAACAACAGCCGATACTGTGAATTTGTTAAAATTCTGCCAATCATTATCTGTGTTGTGTAACTTGCATTCATCTTTGCTATCATAATCACCATAATTTGTACCATTATTGCCATAATTGGCTTCTATTGCGGCCGTGTTCGGATCGAGCAGATCCAACACCTGGACGTTTTCTCGGTGAAAATCATCTCTAGTCATGCCATCCTTAACCTCCTCGATCGTAGCAGTATTTTTCGAAACTTCGAAATAATCAGTGGGATTGACCTTCGCGTCAAATAATCTCAATTTTTCCACATCGTCGAAAGTTTCGTCAATAGTCTTTAAACCTTGTATAAACACTTCGAGAATATATTTTGTAAAGTGATAAACGATAAAAACATAAATAGGTGAATTATTCGAAATGTCGTCAATTAAGTCGAAATCTCCTCCACGACGAAGGTTTATCAGTGTTTGTCGCAACAAGGTTTCTGTCCTTGGGAAAATGTCTAGAAATTGAGTCACTGCCAAATTTAATTGGTTTATTATGAATGGGCATATATCCCGATAGTCGAGAACCACTTGGTCTATAATTTTATGCAAGAGAAAAAGGATAAAATCTATAAATGAGTGTTGATTGTTTGCTTCTTTTAAAACCATGTACATTTCATGTGATTTTCTACATTGAATATACTATTTTTTGTCGATTTTGGTATGTAACAACTAATGTATATTTCTCAATCTTGCATATGGCGCAAAAGTTTGTTATATATTTCAGTGGAGTAGGAATCGTCATTTAAGGTAGGATTTTTTTTTTTGAGAATCCAAAATAGTATCACTGTATTTGTTTATTTTTTCTTTATTTTTGGGTCATGGGTTATATACTAAAAGCATACAAAATTACATACAAAAAGTTACTGTACAAACATATATTATTTTTAAATAAATCATATTAAAAAATACACACATTTTCCATCACACAAAGTCCATGATGGGTGATACATAGCGAGAAAAGTACCGAGTCAACTGCATCCTTCACCTCCTCTAGAAAATTTGGTATACGGTTTTTGAGGTCGAGGGTCGAGTTGGTGAATAGGTATGGGGGCAGAAATTGACTGCGCAAAATATTGTATTTTTCCACACTTGAAACGTAGATATGTTTGTAATTTCTCAGCATTTCTTGCACTATACTCAATGCACACATGTAAGGTAGCCACCCTTCATACCAGTGTTAGCTTACATGGAGGTCCAAAAATGTAGTGCTGTATGAGATTAATTTCAATGTCTAAAATAGCCAACTTCTTTATGTAAAATATTTAAAGATTTTCAATACCTTGAAAGTTGACGAGGCAAATCGAATGAACTTCCTCATCTACAACAGGAACAGGAACATTGACGTCAGTGGCTGCAACATCACCATCTTCACCCTCTCAACATCCGCTGATTTCCATCGACGAATTTGGCAAGGATGATCTCTCTGTCTCTGATGTATGTGAAGGCAAATCATATACGTCGAGACACTGAGCATTGTATCCCCAAATAAAACATGACAGAAGGCAGGTTGGTGGGCACATGTTCCATGTGTATCACACCTCATCAACATGATGCTCTTCTCGATAACAAAGACTGATTGATGAGGTTCGATGCATTCCTGCAATTACATACCATCAATTTGTCAATAAGAAAAAAAATTATTTTTTATTTTTTAAGTTTTTTTTTATTATTGTATGTGAGTTGGTTAAGTAAAATTTGTTGAATGTAGATATCGTTCACCATTTGTTTATTTACATAATTCAATGTGGACATATATTTACTGTTCCCAAGAGCATTTTGAGCTAATCTCGGATCGATCGCACTCGCACGAACCGAAAAATTATTTCGCCAAGCATGAAATAACACTCCCCAATCAGACCTCACTCCTATTATTTTTTTGTACAAGGCAATGTAAATCAAACGGAGTTTTTCGTATCGGGTGACAAAGAGTCTATTCAAATTTTTGTAAATAGAACGTGATGGATGATTCACAGACACGTTCAGCATATACGTAAACTGAGAAGGAATACACATTATTGTTGTTTTTGTTTTAATTTCGTTTTTTTTTTTTTTCACTTTCAATCTGTTTGTTAACTGGACTCATCGTTAGGGGAAAAAATTCCGTTTTTTTGTTTACCTGTCTTGTACAGGAAATCAATTAAATGCATCAATTCCACTTCCGATGAGTAGGGTGTGTTCGAGTCATTTAGAAACCCTGTAAGAGCATTTGCCGCATAGTTGTATATTTTTTTGCGTTATTCCAAGGCAAAACTTTTGGACTTTGGTCGATTTGCAGATTGTCATTATTTTTTTCCTTCGATGGTGATGAGACTTACGTCGCTTAAACACAAGATCTGCGCATCATAGCTATTCAGTTTAGCCGCTCGCCGATAAGCCAAAGTGATCGTGGACATTTTACAGGGTTTTATGGTAGGGGGGATCGAGACATTTCAGTTCGCTCACCAACATGTTGAAAACAGTGGTGTAGTATGCTCGAGTTTTTGGTAAGTAAGCAAAAATGAACATGGAATTAAATCTTGGAAATCTACCAAAGAACCGCCATTTTCATGAAATTCATGTACTTTAAATGACACCTGATGCATCGTTTGCATCCTCTTTCGTGAGTCTTAAAAAAAATCAATGGATTCGAATTGATAAACATTCTTATCATACAATGATTGCAAAAGAATACATTTTTAATCAGTTGATGAACACTGTTTTCGGGCAGACTATCATAGTATCGTATAAAGAATGAATGAATTATTTTCACCGACACGAAGTGATTCCCTGACCACATGTGGCTGAGTATCGTTAGAGATGAAATAAAATTTGCATGTTTTCGATCAATATCTCTAATTTTATCGTAATCTAAGAAATAGACACATTTCTTCAGTTCTTTGTTCATCGAAAAGGTCGTGCCTGTTGTTAAAATTTATTTTTATTTATTTTTATTTTTGTTGATTGTGATACATTTGTTTACCTGATTCGGACACGAACTCTACAATTTTCCTAAAGAGTTGGTGTACGGTGTCTGTGTACAAATTACACATGAACCTGTGAAACGTGTTGAAATTATTAATCAGTTGTTGTATAGTTTCTTCATACATGGGTTCCCACCAATAGAGATGAAATGTCGTTACCCTCATCGCGTTCTTCCTAATCGGCCCTATCGCCATCGCAGATATCAGGTTCGTTTGATACATCACAGTGGATTTCCATTTGGAGCAGCATTTTCTTGATTGCCCTATTTTGCTTTGTATTTCCACTCGTTTCAAAACTATAAGCCTTTTTATAGCGGGAAGATGAGAAGAGAGACTTTGGGTGTGATGTTCATATTTCCATAGATATTCTGATATCGGGCCGGTTATTTATCCTTGTGTCGGCCACGTTGTATTTCACAAAGAGTTTCGGAACACGCAAATCTTGCGAGTCGGTTAAAAACTCCACGTAGAGAAAATTGAATCCTGTATTTGAAATCGAATAAGTTAAAGTTAACAGGAACAAGTTTATGTGGTTGGCTTTATTCATCCAAATGTCGCCAAAGTTGTTTTGAATGTTGTTGAGCGATTTATCTACGATGGCGTTTCGTTGAAAATACTGCTGCTTTAACATGGACAATCCAAATTCTTACGGACTAAATAGATTTTACAAATTATATTTTACAGTATCTTATTGCGGATGCCGTTGGATCGTTTGGATTTTACAATTCAGCTCGAAAGATAGTCCCTGGACGAAGATGTGTTCAGCGAATGGTGAATGGAGATTTTCGGTTCGATAAGAGCGAAGCAGGGCTGTTTAGAATGTTTTGCAGATTGTTTTCTCTTTTCATATTCAAACACTCTTCGGGAGCATCTTGCAAAAACCAAACAGAGTGTTCAAAGTCAGCGAATTGTTGAATGCAAATGAAGCTGCATTAGAAAGGTTGCCATTTTAAAATTACCAATAGATAGAATTTGCATGCAATTCGGGATAATCTATACATTTTTTTTTCGTATGTTAGTTGTTTACTTATTTATATTGGTCAATATTTTCAAAATGGTAAGGTATACCAATACTAATAAGAATTGAAAAAAAGAACTTTCCATTTCCAATCTTATGAGTCAAGGGATAAGAAAATAAAGAATTAATGGAAAAAATAGTCACATTTTTTCAAAATGAATACGAAGAAAATTGCGATGCTTTTGACAAGTCAATTAATTTTGTAATTTTATGCAACAAGATTAATAATATCATACAAAATATAGATGCTGTAATAACAAGTGTCGATTTGTTACAGACTTCACAACAAATGCTTGAAACTTTTAATAATTTGGTAAACAATTTGAATAATTTCGAAATTAGACAAACTCGTTTCAAATAAAATATGTAGCTGAAAATTATCGCATTAATTTCATAGATTCGCCTGTAAATGGTAACCGTGACAACTGGAGAAAAAAGAATACATAAACCAATTATAATTGTAAATACATTACTGGGCTTTGGGGAAGCCATTAATATTTTATTATCAGCACCCTTTTCCCAACAATTGTACGTGGGATCTTAAATCAAGCTTAAAATACTGTGCAGTATAGCGAGCGCTCCGACCATTAACGACTTGTTGTGCTCCGCCTTTGTGCTGTCTTGGCAACCTAACTGCTTCCTATTCCTTCCCATCCATATCTATGAATCCCCTACTACCACACATGTGCGTCGAATCTCTCTCTTGTTGGTCACTGGCTACAGTATGAAGTTTGGGCCTTCTGCTCATGTTGATGGCTCGTCTACTTCTACACCAGCAAGCATTTGAGTAACTTCGCTTTCAATTTCTGTTCCTGGCCCTGATGGGTTTCCATGCAATGTTAGGGAGCTACACATTACGACTTTGTAGTTGAAGACAATTAGAACATCATCATAGCTGGTGGCGAGAAGTATAGGTGGGTTTGCCATATAAATCATTGAACTTGAATTAAGATGTTGTGTGGGCTAGTCAAGGAATTCTAGGGTTGCGCATTTAACTTTTATTCTAAATTCATTTTGTGCCTGCAGTGTTTAAATTCTGGTTTTGGATTAACTTATTAGTTGCATGTGGCCCGTAGGGTTTTCTGTTGTGTGTAGCTTTGCACTTAGATTATGGTTGAAAGTAGTTTTGAATATTCATATTTTGCTAGCCGCCTGAAACGCGATGGCTTGTTGAGTGGGACCGCACTGGCTTGATCAAAGTGGTGATACAAAAGAGGTAACCCACCTGTGTAAATTTTTTTTAATGGTATGAATAGAGGATGATTCGTTGGTTTTTTTTATATAAGTCTTTAAATTATACTTATCAGAACACTTTTTTAATATTCACAGGACTTTGGAATGCTGTCACGGCACTCTAGTGAATTTAAGTAATGAATTTCAGTATTAATACAAGAAGGACAGTATAATTTGTGCCTTTTAATCTTAATTATTAAAAATCCAGTACTGCAATTGTATTTTCCCTGTTGAGTATATATTTGGTTTGATAGTGTTTAGTACTTGTTGGTTAAAATGAACAAGCCCTTATTTTACTGAGTTTTTTTTTTTTTTTTTAGAGTTATTCCAGTGCGGAACATTTGTGTTCTCTCAAGGTTTTATAGATTTTAAAGGAAATTTTACATACCTCACGACTTTGATTGGCCAGCACACTTGGGTGCCGGTGATATAATTGTTCGTTTTTAAAACCAGTATCTATGGTCAATTGTTTTTGATTCAAGAGTTGTGTGAAATCCAAATAAAGTTGTTGAACTTGGATTTTTGTGAAAATTCTTATGGCAGACGTCACAATACGATGCGTAACAGACAAATTAACATCGAGTCTCCTTGTTATGGCACGAGTAAATTGTTGTTGATGAGCAAATACGAAGAGCTCAAATATGAGAACCAAGAAGGTAAATAATTGAAAAAAGATGGAAAAGACACAAGACAGTTGACTTTTAGCGAAACATTTTTTTTTCTTCCAAATGCTGTAGTAGATTCCTCGTCTGCATTCGCATTTATGGAAAAAGATTTTCTTTTTCATTTTCGACAGTCTTTGTGGCAATTTTGGCAGCTACATGAGGAACGAGCCTATGGAATTGGTTCGCGAAAATCCCGTTTATTCTTTCGGCCAGTTTTTGTTTTCGATCACTATCCAGGTAATTTTCTTAATCTCATCATGTTTGTCCAATTTTCTTTGGCAATGCACCCTTTGAGTGTAGGTAGTGATAATATTTCAATTCCAATTGCAAATAAAAGTTTAGCATTTTCTCACTTGGTTTGGTTCATGGGCAAACAAATAGATGCAGGCCGGCAAAGTTGACAAACCACTTTTCTTCGGTAATTATAAGGTCTTTCTTGACTTTCTTGAAAATGTCGAACTCTCTTGCAGGCCATGACAGCCAATTCCCCTGCTGCTATTGCTCCCGTCGCTCCATATTTTCGATTTTTAAAGCGGAAAATTGATTAGGAGGGTGTGTGTGTTTGGAGTAATACCAATCTTTGAAACCGAATTTCATATAAAAAATTTTCATACAGTATTTGAAATCTTCAACTGCTATGTAGAACCGAGGTCCAAAGATACCACTAAACCATAATATGTATTTTTTTGCGAGTTTATCAGTTATATAATTAAAAAAAAAAAATTATATTCCACATTATATGTAGTACTTTCAAGGTTGGAAACATATTACTTGGTTTACTATACATATGCAGACCCATAATTCTCCATGGTAATTGGAATCCAAGGTCATTCTGGTAGTTTTGATTGTACCTCTGGCGCAATCTAATGAGTTGTTGAAAGTGAGAGTGTGTGTGAACCCTATATATAAGCAATTCCACCCAACTCGAAAAAAAAATACAGCATGTTTTATTCCCTTTTATGTGCAAGAATAATTTTGAATACTAATTACCTCTATATGAACCTATCGATAAGTTTTTCTAGTTCCTTGTTCATTGACTTTGGTCATGACATCACCCTCGTTCATGGACTTTGGTTATGACATTACATCGTTCGTCGACTTTGGTTATGACATCACCCTCGTTCATTGACTTTCGTTATGACATTACACTCGTTCGTCGACTAAGGTTATGACGTTACACTCGTTCGTCGACTTAGGTTATGACGTTACACTCATTCGTCGACTTAGGTTATGATCTTAAACGAAGTGGCTTTTGTGCTACCTCAGATATCACCCTCGTTCGTCGACTTGGGTTATGACATCACCCTCGTTCGTCGACTTTGGTTATTATGTCACCCTCATTCATCGACTTAGGTTATGATATCACACTCATTCGTCGACTTGGGTTATGACATCATCGATTTTATATCGTTTTAGGCCACTTTCACATCGTTTTAGGCTGCCATAGCATTGATATTGACATCATCAACTTCACATTGTTTTAGGCAGCTATCAAGTTAGACTAATGCTGGCGTCAGGTTTGCACATAATAATAAAATAAACAATAATTTTCTTTTGTTCTCAATGGTCATCGCAGTAACTTTGGAATCTACATGTGGAACGAATCTTTGGAATTTGGTCATGAAAATATCGTTTATGGCTTCGGCAAGTTTTTGTTTTCGATCACTATTCAAGTAATTTTCCATGTCTGGTATGATTTTTTTTGACAGTGCAGTCTTTGATTGTAGATTACGATAATAATTCAACTAAAGTCTCAAATAAAAAGTTATTTTGACATTTGCGTTTTTCCACATGCAAACGAAAAAATTCAGGCTGGCAAAGTTGATAAACTTCTTTTCTTCATCAATCACAATACCTTTCTTCAAAATATTGCAACTCTTTACTGTTTTGTATTTTAGATGCTGCTGCTCCATTAATTTTAGCTGCCGCTGCTCCATTTTTTTAGCCGCCACTGCTCTATTCTTTTTATTTCAAACACATATAGTTGAGTAAATGGGTATAGCCTATTATAATAGTACCAGTATTTCAAAACGTTTTTCATATCCAAAATTTTCATACAGTTTTCTAAATCATCCACTTCTATGTAGAACCTTGGTCTGAAACATACCATTGCATCATAATAGGTATCCTCTGCATGTCCAAAACATACAATTGCATCATAATAGGAATCCACTGCAAGTTTAACAGTTATATAATCAAACAAAAATACATCTCTACCCGACATTTTCCTATTGGCTTGCGAGTCGAGAGCTTGACAGTGAGATTGACAGTCCAGTAGATCCAAAATGTCCTTTACCTCGTTCGCTCGGGGCCAGAACTAAATCCCGACTTATGACACTGCTTGTATTGGTTGTTTAGTTATTGTCCATTTCATATAAGTTGGCTCAAATTTGACAGACAATGTGCCCAACCTACACAGTATGTAAACAGTAAATGATCTTGCTCCTACAGTATTATTTTGGCTACCTACAAAATTTAAAATCCTGAGAATTATAACCACCATAAAAGTATCAAGCTGTACAAAGTTTGTTGTCATATCATACCACAAAGCTGATTTATATACTTTTAATGCAATAGTAGTCATAGCCTGTATGTAAGAATGTATAATGCATATGAAAAGAAAAGGGAGGGCGGTATTTCGATATTTGTACATTCTTGATATTTGGTGTTCATGGAAACCATGTTAAATTTTTTATGTTTACAAGAACTTTCCTCAGGTAAGTAAATAGCAATTTTAAAAAAGAATTATTTTATTACAAACATTTCAAATGCAGTAAATATGTATCAAAACAATTCCCAATTACAGCAATTTATTTGTTCTCATTTGCATGTTGGTGGAGTGTATTTTCCTTCGCTCTCGACTGAAAATGCTGCAGTCTTGGAAACTACATGTGGAACAAATTTTTGGAATTTGGACACAAGAATATCATTTATGTCCTCGGCCAGATTTTGTTTTCTATCTTTTTCCAGGTAATTTTCTATCTCTTTCATGTGTTGTTTTAGTTTTTTCGGCAATGTCTTCTTTGATTGTAGGAAATGAAAATAATACTATTGTAATTGCAAATAAAAATTTTCCATTTTGGTTATTGTTTTTTTAGATGGGTATTCCATTTTCACTCTTGTGTCTCCCCATGAACAAACCAAAAAATTCAGGTGGGCAAAGTTGATAAACATTTTTTCTTTATCAACCACAATGCCTTTCTCAGGAATATTGCAATATCTTACCAATGTGTTTTGGTGCAGCCACTGCTGCTGCTCTTCTCTGATCTCAAACACGGATAGTTGAGAAAATGGGTATAGCCGATTACAACAGTACCAGCATCTCAAAACATTTTTCAAATCTAAAATTTTTATACATTTTCCGAAATCATCCACTCCTATGTAGAACCTTGGTCCAAAAATAGCAATAAAATCAAACATAAATTCATCTATATGTGGAAGTTTCCTGTGGCTTAGTCTGAAACATACCATTACATCATAATATATATCCTCTGTAAATTTAACAGTTACCAAAAATTCATCTATACTCGACATTTTCCTATGGTTTTGTGAGTCGAGAGCTTGACAGTGAGATTTGTAGTCCAGTAGATCCAAAACATCATTCACTGTGGTCGCTCGGAGCCAAGGCTAACTAGTGAATTTCGAAAATAATAAGTCGTGTATATGGGAGAATTAATAATTGCATAATGTGATCTCCTTTATTGATGGCCAATTAATTTGGCACAATTATCCAGACACAGGTGTGTAGTTCTCTGCAATAATCGGGATTGCACACTGCGGCATAAAGTTGAAATCCTTGTTTTCCAGTCGATATACGAGGAATCATGTACACAAAATAACTAGCGGGATACAGCAATGCAAGACCCAGAGGAAGTGCACGTCATTCTCCCGGAGCTATTGAGATAATTAAGATGGTGTATAAATCACAAGCTGCAATTCCCAGAGTTTAATATTTTGGAATTCTTGCTTCTGGATTAATCATCTCGTAAAAGAGAAGACCATTTTAAGGTAAAGCTTGGATTGGTAGTTTATCCATAAATAACATCAGTTTCTTAACTTATTATTATATATACAAAATCTTAGTCTTGTTTCTTGTTTTTATTTGTAAAATTTTTTATTTGATTCTATTTATGTATTATTTTATTTGTTTTAGTCGACAGACAACTACTCGTTTTTGCTAGCCAAATTATGAGCCAGATTCGTGGAAATATTGTGAATACAAACATCAATGAAATTTATAAACTCTGTGTATGTGATGCCAACACCATCTTCACTATCGATCAACAACATACACGTGTCGCACCTAACATCAAATTTACAGCATCGACTGTTGAAATGATTATGCTTGATGATGCTGGTGATGTTGATGCTGCTGCCCACGTCGTTGTACACCTTCGAATCCCACAAAATGGCCATCTTTTTAAAATTAATTTTCTCTGGTTTTGTAAATGTCGATTTGGTGCTGTATGAAATACCAACCAGTAATGACTCGATTTATCATACAGTCGACTTGCATTTTTTTATTTTCGTTTTTGAACATGGTCATTCATAAGGTCGATCTGAATGCACCTTTTGTCTCTTGTCTGCTATCGAAATGGTATATGCCGATACGATTAAGCTTACATAGAGCTTTCGGATGTGCTAAAATCAAAGGAGTCAATGTTTCTACCAATATTTTGTTGTTGTTGTGTAAAATGTTGGCAATCTTGCATTCTTGTTTATAAGTAGGTTGATGCTCCTGTTCCCCCTTGTTTCTGTGTTCCAGTGGAAGTAATCATTCCTGTTCTGCTTTCCAATGTTTCTGTTTGGCCTTTCTTTCGCGTTCGAGTGCCAAGTGTCTTTCTTATCCGGCCTTTCTTTCGCATTCGAGTGCCAATTGTCTTTCGTGTTCAGATTTATGATATTCTTGTTCAAATGTACACATCAACCTATCCATTAGGTTAGATAATGTTTTATTTTGTTCAAATAAAGTTGAATTTGTTCTTTGACACAATTCATTTTGATGTCTTTCGAAATGTGCTTCGTAGTCTCTACATTTCAACAACACATTTTTATGAAAGAAAATTATCTTCATATTTCTGTCGCCTTTTCAGTCAACATCAGCATCAACACTATCTCAAAGTCTGTAGCACTCATAATGTAATTTTTTTTTTTTAACGTTTCGTCACAAATTTTCTTCATAATGGCTGCTTGGGTTCTTTTTCAATAATCTCGATACATTTCATCTTTAATTGGATATTCTCCAGAATAACCCATCCATTCCAACAAGTCGTTATTAATTAAAACCTTTTGATTTTGTTCAATGTTCCAGAAATTTTTTTTTCTCTTGTCGTTTTCAATATCCTAACCTAAAAGTTTGCATACTTTGTTCGTGGTCAATTTGATGAATTGATATCAACCAGTGACAAAGCCATCTCACACAATACGAATTTTTGTGCATTTCTTACTTATTATATAGGTACTGGCATGTGTTGAAAAAATAATTTAAAAAGTATTAAAAATTGTTTTTTATCTGTAATTTGTAAATATATATTTTTATTGTCATCTTAGGGTTGTGTGACATCATAACCTAAGTCGATGAACTTACAATTAATCCTATGAACGAGTGTGATGTCATGACCTAAGTTGACTTACGAGGATGACTTCACAACACACTAAGATGTCGAACAAATGTGATTTCATAACCTAAGTCGACGAACGAGGGTGACTTCACGATGCACTAAGATGTCGAATGAATGTGACGTCATAACCTAAGTCGATGAAAGAGTGTGATGCCCCTTTTGGGGGATGTCATAATCAAAGTTGGCCCAATCCCCCTTTTGGATTATGTCATGACCTAAGTCGATGAACAAGTGCGGCATCATAACCAAAGGCGACTAACCAACATAGGATTAATCGTAGATTAATATAATAAATGAATGTAACCTATATGTGGTGGTTAAAGTTTGCACAAAAGGATTATCTTTGTGTGACTACATAACCCACGATGACAAATGGATGCACAACCTTCAAGTGATGTTTAAATAATAAAAAAAAATATGTATATTTTTCCTTTACCGAAACATAAAACACACACAATAATGTTCAATTATACAACATTTGTTCGTTTTTACTACCTAACTTATAGGCAGGGTTGCCGACATGTCATGAATACATGCATATACAAAATGTATAAATTTACCATCATCGATACCAGCACAATCATTTTTTTTCTAGATTTGATAACAATAACATGCAAGTATTGCCTCGAATATCAAATTCGTTATTAAAATTGTGATTTTTATTCAATGTCAATTTCTCTTTTGTAACATTCGCGATATTTATACTGCTACCCACATTGCTGTATATTTTTAGTTTCTCAAAGACTACCAATAGTTTTTTGCTTCATCTTTGCCAGTTTGGAAACTCTCCACTTGTCTACAAATGAAATACCAACTGGTATTCACGTGATTCGCCAACTTTTTGTATTATTGTCACCTTTATTCTTGAATGCCGTCATTTTCAACGTTGATCTTAAAACATCCCACGCATCATCACGATTGTCGAAATGATACATGCAGATGCGGTTCAGCTTATGCTGTGTTTTTGAGCATTGCAATACTAACAGAGCCTCACTCTCGTTCAATATTTTGCTATTCATGTTTAAGATTTTTATTATTATTTCTTTATGTTTTTCACCAATTTAAATTCATGTTCAGCCTTTTCTCCATGTTCTTGAGCCAAATTGCGTTCACATTCAGCCTTTTCTTCTTGTTGCTTTCACCAATTTACATTCACATTCAGCCTTTTCTTCTCATTCTTGTGCCAATTTACATTCATTTCAGTCTGATGCTGATTAGTTCGTCGAAAATCGCTATATTAAAAAAAATATATTCGAGCAATATTTCTAGTTTGTTATTTGTTACTAATATATATTTAATAACTTTATTTGGTTTTATACAAGGGACAAACTAAAAATATTAATGCAGTGTAGATCGCCACCGAATATATATATAACAATAATCTATTAGAATGGCAAACTAACATATTCACACAAAGCTGTCAATGAAGCATACAAAGCCATCGATGCATTCACACCCAGCCATCGACCCATCCACATAAACCAGATAGCACCATTTCAGTTTCTCTTACCTTCGACACCTTTCAGTTCGCCTATATGAAAAAAAAGACAAATTACAACCAGTCACACACACAGGTAAGTTAATTTTTCTCGCAACCAAACAGATTGTCCTATAATTTATTGGGGATATGAAATGGTGTAATCTGATTGGTTGTTAAATAAAGTGGTCGGAGGAATCCATAATATTCACATTGCGGTATTTCACTCCCCCCCCCCCCTCCACTCTTCTCAGTTTGCCTATGTGGCTGAGAGATCTGAAAAAGAATGCCTTAGTTGAAGGTGAGAGCTGGACAGAGAAACATCGACCTTCTTCTACTCCAGAGCAAAAGGAATAAGGAGAGTATAATAATACCAAATATACCTTATAAGATATATATGTATAACCTTATAAAATATTCATATTTTATAAGGTATATTTATTAAATAACTTACCTTTTTGTTCTTAACTTATTTCTCTTCTGTTCTGGAGTGAAGGAAAGTTGATGTTTCTCTGTACAGCTGTCGCCGTCGACTGACATCTTTTTTAAAGACCTCTCTTCCAATTAGGCCAAACTGAAAGGAGGGAAGGGAGGGGAAATAAAATGCTGCAATGTGATTGGTTGTTGGAATTAGGAGGGGGATGTCAATGACGACACACACTGACAAAATTTTGTGGAACTAAACAATAAAATATCCCTTTTCTTCAATTTTTTTTATTTCATGTACATATACTCTTGTTTATTTTTAACACAACATAATTTTGTAACAAATGTCAAATTCCAATCATCATAGTCATCTCTGTCAAGGCAGTCATTATCATTGTTGATTGTACCAACATTCCCATCATAACCATTGCTGATGTTGCCACCATCATCATCATTGTTGGTAGCATTGCCATAACAACCAATAACATTGCTGTTACTATAGCTTCTATAGGTATTATTGATGCCAGCATCATTACTATTGCCATTATTGCTACAGTCATGATGAATAACACTGTAGGCGATAGTCACTTTGTGAAGAATGATGATTGTAAAGCACTTGAGTGTTTTCTCTACTTATAAAAAAAACAAAGCATTGTAAAAAAATATTTTTTGTAACTACAAAACCAAAAAAAAAAGAACTATAAATACCCAGTCAGATACTTATTATGACCAGTTCGAGTAGTCTGTTGATGATTTGTACTGCCGAATAATGTGTGGGTGTTATATAATCAAATAAGTAATCAATTTCATATCTGCTGGTATTTAGTATTTTTAACAAAGTCGAGGGTTTAAGGTTTATAGTTTTTTCTCAAACCTTTGCCCCTCACATATATTATCAATTTCCACTTCTCAAGTCATGTTGGTATTATTAGATTTTTCTTTTGGGAGTAGAATTGCTAGATTCCCATTATGATTTACCATCATTGTGTTGTAGGGTAAAATGAGCAAATATAGAACATCTCCCATCTCAGTCCATTGACACAACAACAGTCAAAAGAAAAATTGTGTATAAATTCCATCAAGTATCAAAACATTATAATATTTTTATTCCTCTTATCAGTATTCAATCAGTATCATTGAAAATGATCGCCATGGTTTTTCATGTTCGCGGATGGATGTTATAGTATTGCAGATTTTTAAAAATCGATAAACGTCATTGGGAATTTGCTGACTTCAATTTCAGACGGCTTTCTTTACCTACAGCAACACAATAAACATCAAATATGTTTTACATGATTATTGGGCCTTTAAAAACAAATTTCGTGGGAGAATTACCTACTTGGTCGACTTTCTGGAACCATTTCTTAAACTAGAGATGTGCCATTATGGAAATATAACTCAATTGATAAACCTCCAGCTGATTTTTGATGCAGATTCGTGAAGGTCACCTATTACAGGACTGGTTATCGCCTCAGATGTTACATTCATGGTCGATGCAGTGGGATACAAAGATTGTCACAATGTCACAAGATTGTACAAACCCAATAGGGCCGCCACTCCTCTGTAGGTATGGTGGAAGGGGGGTCCCCCTCAATTAATTAAATTGGCGAAAATTGGATTCCAGTTCTTGTTTTTGCACTAGGGGTCTTCTACCATTTTTGGGGGCTTCTGCCATTTTTGGAGGCTCCTAACATTTTTTAGGGAAAAAGGGGAAAATTTGGGGGAAAAGGGACATTTTAGGGGAAAAAGGGAAATTTCTAGGGGAAAAGGGAAAAAGATTGCAGCTCTACCAGCTCCCGCCCCGACTGTCTAATCCGTTGTGCCCAACTCATCTTAATCCTACTACTGATTGCATCTTTAAATTCGAGTGTACTGTCGAGCGAAACCAATTTATTCACGAGTCCCAGGTAGTGATGAATGTTTCCTTTGGAGCTGCTGAGATTGATGCGAATTAAATTTCTGTCCAATAAACTCGGTGATTCTAACAAGTAGAGAAACGGGAGTGATTCATCGTGAAAATCATTAATGATGCCATTTGCCAACTCGTAAGTTTTCTGGTTCATCTCACAAAAGAAATTGTAGGTTTTCCTCGAGCCATACTTGAAATAAGCAAAGAATCGAAAATTATCCCAAATATCCACAGTTTGTTCGACCAAGTTGTAAACTTGGGTCACATCGACTATCAGCTTGTCCAATGCTTCGCGATTCGTCTAATCATAAAATAATTTCAGGGTGTAAATACTGAGAAACAATTCGTATAATTGGTGAAACCCATGCATTTTGGGTAAGTTTCGCTTATGCATTTATAGAATATGAGCTTCGGTAAATTTCAACCTCAGTTTATTAAAAGGAATGTAAATGCTGTAAATGGGAGACATGTTGATTATAGCTTCCTTGACGGCGACCACATCCAAAACCACATACAATAGTTTAGTATCTCCATCGATGTCGGCATTCTTGTTCCTCAGGATCAACAGCGAGACAAACAGTAAATCTGTCATTGCAAAAGCCACTCGTGCGATGACGACGATCAAGGCGGGATGTATCACTGGATCTCGTTTGAGTAAAATGATGGTATCACACCCTTGATTGATGAATATCTTCTTTTGTCCATCCAAAATGTTGGTCAGGTCAAAGAGGACTATTCAGGAGACGTTCAGATCGATGCCTAGCGACGTCATCCACATGTGAGGAAGAATGATATCGTTTGGTCGTAGATTGGCTCATAAAACAATGTGACTGCGCAAAGATTTTATTTGCAAAGACAGTAAATCCTGGCGAATCTGGCTCCTGCTGTCTTGCTACATAGTCTTTATCGACCCATTACAAAATGGAATGTCGAAAAACTTTTGAATCTCTACAAATGTTTGTTTGATGCAGCGAGAAAGTTGCTCGTCCAAGGCGTAAATAGCTTGTTCATCAACTGTGCATGACCCACCGGCCTTGCACGATTCTAACAAAAGTAAAGATGTATATATTTTCTTCCAGTTGGCATAAATTTGACTGTACTGCCACGTCTTAATTCGGTCTATTAAATCACTGTACCATTTTCCAAGTGATTCTGGAAACGATGCAATTAGGAAATCAAATGAATCCAGAATGGAATGTAATGTTTTTTTCGAAATGTACTGGTGATTCCCAATAATATTAAACAGTATAACCAATTCGGCTATTTCGTCAGTTTTCAGAATGTTTTAAAAATGGAAATTGATTCCTTCGAGTGCATTTTCAAGTTAGGAATAACAAAACAGCATAGCTCCTCGGAATTGTTTTTTAACTGTTCCATGGCCCTGTGATTCGACCGATGGTAAATGTATGGAAATTTTGTTTGTACGATGTAGATACCAATATCGTTTTTCACATCGATTAAAGCACGATTTTTTTAATTTTTCCTAAACCACCAACTGTTGAGGATACACCTCATTTGTTGTGTGCTGATGATTGGCCAGTTTTGTTTTTTTGCTCATTCCAGGGTAATGTCCGACACTTGGTACTTCATTTTAGTATGTGTGGGTTTCACCTGATAAACAAAGGCTTATATACTCCATTTCGTTTATTTTTTATTCTTTTTTCTATTGTATGAGTGTTTCACCCGATAAAGAAAATGTATATATACCTTATTTTATAGGTTTTCCCCCTTTTTTTCGTCCATCAAGTGAGACTCTCTCGAGACTCGAAAAAAACTTCAAACAAAAAAGTGCAGCAAGTAAAAAAATTACATGATGCAAAGTTGAGGGTAACAAAGCAATAGTGTTGGCATAATCTTGAGGCAAACTTGAAAAGTTCCTCAAGAACCGAATGAGGCAAAGTTGAGGTTGCCTCATATTTCCCTTTCATTCTCTGTGATTAGACTCATTCACTCACATAGTTTTGTGAATCGGCTTGTCATGCGAATGTATGGTGTTGAAGAAAAACATCCGGTACCGGCATATGCCGAATCGATATAAGGTATAGAGGATAGGACTCAGGCCTAAGCATCAACCATCTTGTATCCATATTGTATGTAGGTGACCTTTGTCCCTGGATATGACCTTTGATCTTTGACCTTGAAAAAGACAAAAAATCCAAACATTCTAAAAAATACCAAACAATATACCATCAAAAATGATTTTAAAAATATTTAAAATTATTTAAAAAGTATAAATAATTATCGATTTTTTTAACTTACATTTCCGAAGGTCCCCCAGCACAATGTTCAGCAGACGACTGACTCCTTGCACCCACTTCCCTCACCTATACTCATTTCGCCATATTGATTTTTTTTCGTTTGTAATTTGTTTACGTCCTACTGAAGGCAGCCTTCTTTGTTTAAATATTACTGGAGGCTACCATATGAGTTATTCGTTTGCCATTTGTTTATACATTACTGGAGGCAACCATATTGGTAGGTGACCATAATCTTGGTAGTCATTAACCATTTGCCATATTGAAAGCCAATGACCATGACCATGACCCCATGACCTTAAATGGCTTTGAAAACCAAAACTTGCGAAAAATGCACAGAAGTAAGCAAGCATAATGCATTACAGACTAGTACCAATATATTAGATGCAGACTACCTCGACCTTGACCCTATGACCTTGATTGAAAAATCCAAATTCGAAAATAATGCATAAAAGTAAGCAAGCATAATACATTACGGACTACTACTGCTATGTTAGATGCAGACAACCTTGACCTTAACCCCATGACCTTGAATGACCTAAAAACCAAAACTCGAGAAAAATCTATGTGAAGAGGCAGAAGTTATTCGAGACGAGCCACCTTCCACTCAGCTGCTGTCAAACTAAACCTCTCAGCTTACCTCGCTAAAGCTTATAATATTCAAGTGTGTATGCCCTATGGTGTCATATTAACTTTGAACTAATTGTACTGCACAATTAATACATTTCGCAGACACCAACCAGCTAATCACTAACTTACCACATGATTGCAGCTAACCAATCACATGCGAGCATTGAGAAATCACACACAGGCAGGTAGGCAGGCTTTAGATGCTAGTTCCCTGATCACATTGGCATGCAGTTACATCTTCAACAGTTTCTTCCAGACAAATTCTTCTCTCACCTATATATCATGGTCACACTTGGAGTAAAAAACTGACTACTGTGGTCATACCGACCCCTTACAAGACTGACCCCATCGACCCATATGACCCTTGTTTGCAGTGCTGATTGCGGTGCTGACTGTGGTGCAGTTGTACTGATTGTGGTGCTGCAGTACTCATTGCAGTGCTTATTGCAGTGCTGGTTGTGGTGCTGTGGTGCTAATTGTGGTTCTGCAGTGCTGATTGTGGGGCTGCGATGCTAATTGCAGTGCTGTGGTGCTAATTGTGGTCCTGCAGTGCTGATTGTGGGGCTGCGATGCTAATTGCAGTGCTGTGGTGCTAACTGCAGTGCTGATTGTGATTGTAGTGCTATGTGCAGTGGTAAGTGTGGTATGTGTGTGTAGATCACAAGTGAAAAAAATATTCATGCATTTTAAACAAAACTTATATAGTCCTATCTGTAACATCTAAAATGTAAACATTTTATTTAATAACTTCGCTTAAAAACAATATATATATAGGGTCCCACAGTATAAGCCATCGCTTTATGGGCAAACTTTGCTATAGGCTGTTCACGATAAAGTGAGCACTTTTTAAGGCCCTACCAACAGGCATTAACCACTAATAAATATATCATATTGCAGCCTCAGGCATTAAATTTTGATGGTGGTGATATATATATATATATATATATATATATATATATATATATATATATATATATATATATATATATATATATATATATATATATACTGTGTTTATTGGTCACATTGCAATTTTTATATTAGAAAGCAGTAGGAAGATGACAATTGGATGGAAGGAAAATTTATAAGTGCCTTAAAAAGTGCTCACTGTACCATGAACAGCCTATAACACTCTGCAATAAAAGTGCCCAGAACTACAGCAGGCTTCTGCCATGCTTCCCAATTTATCATCGTCGCATGTAAAGGACTTTTCGTTCGGACCACCCTCTCAAGCTGATAGGCATTTTAAACATAGGCAGAAACACAGGCGCAGAATCGGTACGGGTGACAAACAGTTAGCGATGATGCAGGTCGCATGCTAATGTGATCAAGTAACTAGCATCTAAAGCCTGCCTACCAGCTTGCGTGTGATTTCTCAATGCTCGCATGTGGTTGGTTAGTTGCAATCATGTGGTAACTTTGTGATTGGCTGGTCGGTGTCTGCACAATGTATTAATGGTGCTGTAAGATTAGTTCAAAGTCAAAATGATGCCATAGGGCTTACACACTTGTATATTACAAGCTTTAGGGAGGTAAGCTGAGAGGTTTAGTTTGACAGCAGCTGAGTGGAAAGTGGATCGTCTGGACTAACTTTTGCCTCTTCACATATATTTTTTCTCAAGTGTTTGTTTTAAGGTCATTCAAGGTCATGGGGTTAAGGTCAAGGTAGGCTGCATCTAATATGGTGGTGGTAGACTGTAATGTATTATGCTTGTTAACTTTTAAATATTATTTCTCGAATTTTTATTTTGAAGGCCATTGAAGGTCATGGGGTCAACATCTAGGTGGTCTGTATATATGCTGGTGGTAGCCTCTAATATAATATACTTGTTGACTTATATGTATTTTTCCTCAAGTTTTTATTTTCAAGGTTATTCAAGGTCATAGGGTCAAGGTCGAGGTAGTATGCATCTAACATGGCTGCAGTTGTCTGTAATGTATTGTGATTGCTGACTTTAATGCATTTTTCTTGTGTTTTGGTTTTCAAGGTCATTCAATGTCATGGGGGTCAAGGTCGAGGTATCTGCATATAATGTGGCAGTAGTATTATGTAATGTATTGTGCTTGCTGACTTTTGTGCATTTTTCTCGAGTTCAGGTTTTCAATTTCATGTAAGGTCATGGGGTCAAGGTCATAGTCATTGGCTTTCAAAATGGCAGATGTTTAATGACTACCAAGATTGTGGTCGCCTACAAAGATGGTTGCCTACAGTAATGTATAGACGAATGACAAACGAAACATTCATATGGCAGCCTCCAGTAATATATCAACAAAGATGGCTGCCTCCAGTAGCATGTAAACAAATTACAAACGAAAAAATCAATATGGTGGAATGAGTATAGATGAGTGAAGTGGGTGCGAGGAGTCAGTCGTCTGCTGAGCATTGCGCTGGGGGGGGGGGGGGACCTTCGAAAATGTAAGTTTAAAAACTAATAATTTTTGAATAATTTTTAATAATTAATTTTTAAAAATTTTTAATGATGTTTTAAAATAAGTTATTTGTTTTTTTTCTTCTTTGGAATTTTTTGTAATGTTTAGGCATATTTTGTAGTTTTTTATTTTTTGGATTTTTTCATTTTCAAGGTCAAAGGTTACAGATCAAAGACATGGTCGGAGACAAAGGTCACCTGCATACAATATGGATGCAAGATGGCTGATGCTTGGGTCTGAGTCCTATTCCTTGTATATATCTGGCATAGGGTAGGCCTATAAAACCAATATGACAGCAATTGCTTTGTAGGTCCGAAGGAAGCCCCCAAATTAATTAAATAGGCGAAAATTGAATTCCAGGGACTTATTTTTGCATGAGGGGGGCTTCTGCCGTTTTTTGGAGGCTTCTAACTTTTTCGAGGGAAAAAGGGAAATTTTTAGGAAAAAAACAGAAATTTTTATTATACTTTGGTCGATTTTAATGGGAAAAAGGTAAATTTTGAGGGGAAAAGGGAAAATTAGAGGGAAAAGGGGAAAAAATTTGGCAACCCCCCTGGCTCCGAAACCCTAATACCTTCTGCCCAACTCATCAAAATCATCCTAATGCAATCAATTCCTCGAAACACTTTCCTTGAACGAAACCACTGCCGAAATTGATAAGAAAATGTACCAAATGGGTATAAATGGGCACATGGTTCCCCGACTCTGTCATAATTAGTTTATCTCGGCCATCGAATGGAATGGTTTAACTTTGAGATGATGATGGTTTGAAGTTAAATGAAAGACAAATTATTTAATAAATCCAGGACTATTTCCCAGGTAACGATTCACTGAATCATTCATGCAGTACTCTGTGCATACTTCGTGTATTGTTCTCATATATATATATATATATATATATATATATATATATATATATATATATATATATATATATATATATATAATACATATATATATATGTGTGTGTGTGTATGTGTGTGTGTATATATATAAGAATACTCACCGAAAAAAGTGCGAAGAAGAGAGTGGGCGAGGAGGAAAATAATCATGGTTAATTTCGAGTATGCTTTTCAAACGTGGGCAACGGCCATCCAATGCAATGCAATCTGCGTTTATGGGATTGCTAATGGCGTGTTTCGAAGAGGCGGGTATCGTGAACTATATAGGTTCGAGGTATCTCGAATATAGTTTGTTTGAATCGCGATTGGCAACATACGAGTTTTGGCCCAAGGCGATGAAACAACGACCGGAACTTAGCCAAGCTGGTTTCTTTTACACGGGGAACAACGATACGGCTATTTGCTTTTATTGCGGCTGCAAATATTATCATAGGAAGGAAGAAGATGATCCTTGGATAGAACACGTTTACAATTACTCGATGATTTAATATATGTATATTAACTTGATAAAGTTTAACATGTATCCTATTATGACTGAAAATTCCGAGGATGGAAAAAATGTTTGTAAAATCATCACAGATGGTGATGTCGGTGTTGATGCCATATCTCAACTCTTGCAAAAACAACAAAGTACAACATGCCTATCCTGAATACAATATGTGTGAAGCATGAATAGAAATGTTTGAAATAAAACAATGGCCTTCATCTCTAGTTCAAGACCCGAAACGACTAAGTAATGCGGGTTATTTTACACAGGTTTTGGTGATCGAGTGACTTGTTTTTATTGCATTAAAAACATTATACATTGGGAAGGTGAAGACGATCTTTAGATAAAACATGGTTTTTGGTAGCACGAATGCAAATTTTTCCTTTTGGGAAAAGTAGAAGGTTTCTGGGGGGGGGGGGGGGAGAATACAATGGGTTAAGCAAAAAGAGAACAAGGACACTGCGAACAACGATTTGGAGAAATGTGTGATGGCAGCAGCGGCGATAATGAACATGAACAACAACATCCACTTTTATGCAAAATTTGTTACCAAAGAGAATTTAAGGTTGTTTTTCTGCCTTGTCATTCGATTGCATGCATCGAACGTCTATTTACGCATTCCAAATGTGCAATATGTCGTAAAAAAAAGTCAATTATGTAAGTACAATATTCACATCGTAAATAAAGAAATTTAAAAAAAGACAATTTTTTATTTATGTTTTTATTTTTGTCAATTCATTTGACACATTTTTTTTCACAAACAAAACTTCTTCCTCAAACAGGGAAGTAAACCAAGCAAACAAGAAATTTTGATTAGTAATGTAGTTTTCGAAGTTAAACCCATTGGTGGCTTCAAACGTGTTTTTCTCTTGATCAATTCCTTCATAAATGGAATGTCCGTGGCGAGACACCATTTCATTTCGACTTTGCAACCCAAAATGGAATGTTTATGCAGGAACCTCTTGTCTGTGTGAAGTAAACGTTCGGCACAAAGTTCTAAGACGGGCAGCACATTTTGTTTAAACATATGCGGGTCGGCGTGTTAACTGTTGTAATCTAATAACAATCCGTACACAAACTGCGAGTATGAAGAGTGATCTAGAAACACTTTAATTTATTTAGTGTTTGAATGTAGCACATTAGTTCGTTTTCCAAGTCAATGGTATACATCGATTGGAGTAAGCTATTCTCGTTCATGTCTTGTATGGGAGATATTCCTCCAGAAACCGGAGAAAGTTAAACGATCAAGTAGACGCTGTAGCCTTCCCTACACCCGAAGTGCCTTCGAGAATACAACTTGTTTTTGTCGGGAAAAATCTCGCAAAGTAATAAACATCAAGCTACTACAAGTCAAACTAAAGACCGTCATGATAATTGTAGACATCATATGAAATGTTCATAGCGTTGTAAAATTAGTAATTCCAAGCAGCCGACACATGATCCAATCAAATTCATTGAAGACAGTAACTGTCTTCACCAAACTATCAATGTTAGGGTTTGAATTATCGAACCCAAATTGATTGTCAGTCCTGCTATGATGACGAAAATGTTGTTGCGGTATTCTTCGCGTAAAAATCCATTGCTGATTACCATCAATATCGAAGCAATCAGCCAGATGATATATGATGCTGTGAAACAGTTTTCGAGAACATCTTCTCTTTCCGACACATGGTTGACGATGATCTTCTGATGGGTTGGGGGATACATCCAGATATGTATATTGTGTATATGTATGTATGTATATATATATATATATATATATATATATATATATATATATATATATATATATATATATATATATACACACATGCATGTTTAAAGAAACGCAAAAAAGAAACCTCTACAAAAAAACAAAGTTATATAGTTAGGGATTTAAATGAGGGTGAGTTGGAACCATACATTTTATTAATATTAATCTGTGATCAAGTTCCGATCAGCGGTATTCTGATTTATTCCACCATGCTTTTATTTGTTCACAATTTTCGAAAAGGATAAGAATGTAATGTTAATTTCGAAATTGAATATTTACTGGCAAAGGAAAGGTTCGTACATTACCCGACAAGCCAATTTGAGATTGAATTTTACGACCTGATGAATCACCATCTCACTAAAGTGTTAATGTCCAATTTATTGGATCCGATCATGAAGGAACAATTTTTCACGCTGTTAACGACCGTGTACGAAAATCAATGCGATGGCGAAAACTTGAAAGAGAAAATACGGCAGAGTTTACAGGCGAAAGAGGTCGACGAGGGGACGATCCGATCGTGCGAAGCTACGATTGATGGATGTGTTCGATTCTTGACGCATCCACCGCAAACCCCGTGAGATTTGGACGAAATCGCGGACTAGTTTGTAAACATGGATGAAAACTGGGTTCGGATGATTAACCAGTGCTACTTACTGTTTGACATTGACCCGTGTTCGTCTCTAAACATCATCGTCGCCAATTACTTGGAGCCGAGGCAACAGGGAGAGCTTAACATTAAACATTCAAACATGATAATTTCTGAAAATACTTACGGAGTTGAAATGTTTGACTGAACGACTGACGGTTTGGTTTTCACAAACAATGCAATGTGAGTAAACGCAACTGCTTCGTACACGAGTTTCAAGTACCTAGTGTGTATACGCAATGACATGTTTGACAAATTTCTCCATCAGCAATATATCATGGCCTACGAGTTGGACTCGAAATGTCCTTCGAGTTTGGTGTCGGTGGTGATTTATGTACATCACGACTGCAATTATGCGTTACTCGAAAAGATGTCCGAGATGCGAAAAAAAAAAGAGGTCAACGAGATATCCCTCGATGAATCGGAAAAGATGACGACTGTAAAGAGGTTGAAATTGCTCCACGTAATGTATAAATATAAACACTACCGTGTTAAGGATGTATATGCTGTCATTTCGGAAAATGCGTTATTGGACATTTTTCGAAATATTCAACTTTGTTCTCTGTTGTCGCAACCACTTTCTTCACCGACCAATCTTTTTTCTACATTCATTTTTACGTACGGAATTTCCTCGGGTCGAGATTGTAGAAGATCCTGCACAAATGGTTGGAAATCCCATCCATGTGGCCCGATCCAAAATCGGTCCAGGCAAAAGGACCACAAGCTCAGTTAATATACATTAGCAACCCAAACTCTTGTACTCACACGAAGATTCGTACTTGTACAATCACCTAGCTTTGCTCTTTGTGCAAAATTGCAACAACATTATTCCCCTTCCAGAAGATTTACACGAAGAGACCTTTTGCATCGTCACCTTTATCAGATTGTTGAAAACATACATGCCTTATGAATATATATATATATATATATATATTTATTTATTTCACATATCTTCGAAAATTTCGGGGCCTCCTGTGAACGTCATCAGCGAAAGTGGAATTAAATCCATGGCAGATGCGAGTATAACCAATCGAGAGTTTCAGATGACAAATGCATCGATTCTGGCCATGATATTAAATATGCCCATTTTCAGCGGAATCCAAGCCGAACATTGTACGATGGAAATTGAGTAATGAATATGTGTATGCAAGAACGTTTAAAAAAATGATTCCAAAAAAATACCTTATATTTTATTTGTATGCACGATAACCAACAGCACTTTTTCATCGCCTTTACTACCCAAATCCAATAATACAGAACTTCATTATTTTTCTAGTTTAAATCAGAAAAATTCGACACTTTTTAATACATCGACAGAGGGAAATGAGAAAAGTGACGATAATGATGATTTATTGGGGTGAGACACAGAGACATACAATTCTATTGAACATGACAATGTTTAAAATTCTAGCGTGAAACCAACTGTCGGTGCTACAACTGAAGATGTTGTAACTGAAGGAGCTGCCAGTATTGTTACTCGAAACGAAAACCCCTACACCAACAATAAAATAAATAGATTCAGATGCAGATTATGTTTCCTAGTGGTTTATCGACAGTTTTGGTCCTGATATGTTGTCGAAAATGGAAGAACATAAAAAGACGTTCGAAAAAATTGTAGAAAAATTTCAAGAGGCAAATAGTGGAGCTACGAATAAAACACCTCTCTCTTTTGATTTCATAAAAAATGAATCTATTGTTCAAAGTGTGTGTTTGGTTATTTGGGGCACAATTCTAGGTTTGCGTATGGCACTCTTAAAATGTGTATTTAAAAAATGTGCTCGAAGGAGAGACATATTTTCATTTTGTTAACAATCACTTTTGTAGATAGCGTATTAAAAAAACACAGATATATATTATTATGTAAAATTTTATTTACATATAAATTACAAAACAGACACACGCATTACAAAAAATTACAAAAAAAATTTACATTTATTGTTCCATATCTTTTCGATTTATACACAATGCAGCGAGCTCAGACTTTAAAGATTACATGTTACTGCTGTATAGATAACGAAAAATGGCAAATACTCCTGGGATTTCATCCTGGCATTTACATAGAGTTTCTAAACCGGCAGGATCCATGACTTTATGATTCAAAATCTTGCCATTTTTTTCTGGAGTAGCAGGAAGGGAGATCTTTGTTTTAGTTTAATCATCTGGTTGACATGTTCCATGTTTTCTTCTTCCGTGGTCGAAAGAGTGTATTGGATTACCTTCTCTGTGATCAAGTACCACGGATTGAAACTTACCCCACTATGATTTTTGCGTACAATCTGTTTCAGTAAATTGCGATCTATCGTGAAAAAGACATACTATCTCAATGGTTCGTTTCCAAAAAATGGAATTTGAGAGTTTATCTTGATGTCGTCGACATCGTTCAAATTGATGAGGTTAAGGTTTGAACCAAGCAGGTTAAACAACTTAAGGTATTTCGCCAATAATCGGATAAAGTTGGCAATTCCATTATCTTCGAAGCTATAATTACTCGCATTCACCTTCATTTAATCGTTGCAATAAAACTTGAAGTAGTTGCCATCAATTTCACCCAACATTGAAACAAACTTTACTTCTAAATTATCCACGGCAATGCAGGGTAGCCATCTTCTGTTCTCGACCCGTTTCTATTTCGCAGCTGGTTTCCCCTCTGGTTGTTGGTTGGTTGGTGCTGGAATAAATGATTCAACGTCTTGAGCTTCTTCATCATCGTCTCAACAGTCGTAATTTTTTTCGCTTGACTGATTTGCGATCTTCCGCTATGAGATTAGTAAAAGTAATAGTGCTGTTGTCGAGTTGACACTCCTGTGGTCCAGACTGCTGTTGCTGTTCAGTAGTTTTACTAGGGGTATCCATCGTGCCGAGTTTCTTCTAAGTGACTGGTAAAGCAACAACGATTAACCTCCTCTTTTATAGCCACTCTCTCGATCAAAAAAAAGAAAGATTTTTCTAAAACTTTTTTTATGTATTTATTTCAATATTTTTTGTTCTTTTTAATTTTTGTTTCAGCATATTTTCTAAAGCCAATGTGCTAAAGGTATTTTTCGCAAGTAAAATTGCCCGTTCGCATGAGTTTTTTGCAGGGTCCTTAATCGTGTCGAAAGAGCAAGGAATTTTGAATTCCTTGTACAAAGAATTATCAGTATTTAGGTTTATGCATGGGCGTACTATACTGAATGCATATCTAGCTCCCGGTATGGCTCCCAGGTCACTTCCAGCCCATTTCTAAATGCATTCCGTACATGGAAATTTGGGGTCGGAATTCAAGTTTAAAATTTGCAGGCCACAGTCATAATTACCGGTGGAGTAATTAAGCATCACGTTTTCTGGTGCATTGAATATCATCGAAGCACATTTATTTGGCATGTACTCGAACCACAATCCATTATTCAACATAACCAATTGATTTTGCAAAGTGTCTGATTGTTCGGCGCACACGATCCGGTAATCGCCACCACCCAACTTTTCATCCACATCCTCTATCATAAACGTGCTGGGTACCATATCGATGTACGTTGTATTCATAGTTCTATCCATTATCAATCCACTACAACCGACAATCAGGATGGAACCGATTTGCGAAAGGGAAATGCATTTGTCATCTGCGTAAATTATTTTACCCCGATGGGGATTACAAGCGACTGCTTCCGAAGGCATACAGTAGGAACCTTGATACGACATGTGATTGATGATTATTTCGGTCGGAAAAACTTGTATTCGAATTCGCCACTGTTGTCGTTACAAATCGAGGTGGAAGATACCGGCTCATTTTTCTCGCCTAGGTAATGACCGAATCGACATTTATTTTGTAGAAACAACTCGTCGCTATATTCGCCTTCATCTGCACTCACATTCTCCTTCAACACGACGGTCGGTAGTTTTTCGAAACCCGTCAACCCGTGTATGTAATTCATACCAGATTCTCGGTATTTTTGCGAGAAATTGGTATATTATAATTTTTCTCCAATTGCAAGTATTTTTCCTTTTCAAACCGAAGTTTTTTTGTCAATTATCTGAGTTCGCCCTCCAATCGTTCGCGATCGTTTTCCGATTCTTCTGCCAATATGTTGTTGCCAGTTTTGTCAACTGTCGGTAGAATCTGGCGCACTACCCAATTTTTTAAATCTTTTCCGGTCGACAATCGCGATTTCATAATCAAATTATATAGGCCTATTTCAATGATGAAAATGGTTCTCGAATTTCCATGGCATTTCGATGATGGTAAACTATTTGATTGTACGAGTTGCATGCACTTTGCCCGTTCAGCTACGGAAAAATGTCTCCGAATGGCATCGCAAGTATCCTTGTATTCCAAAATTTTTGCCACATCCTTTCCTCGAAACCAATGTTTATTATCCTTGTTTAAAAGAAATGAAATTTTCTTATCATTATATACTAAATATTCCATAATTTCATATATATGTGCGGGGTAAATTGATTATATATATATATATATATATATATATATATATATATATATATATATATATAGAGAGAGAGAGAGAGAGAGAGAGAGAGAGGGAGAGAGAGAGAGAGAGAGAGAGAGAGAGAGAGAGTGGGTTGAATGAAAATGAAAGTACTTATAGATTTTTTAAAATCTTTATTTTATTTTGTAAAATACATACACTTTTATTCATTTCGATTTTGATCTTGACTTTGATTTCAACACATACTGTTGAATATCTGCAGGTGACAAGCGATGCCGCTCTGGAAAGGAAAATGACATCCAGATGGGTTCTTCTTGATGGGCCACAGGATTCACTTTGATGGTTTGTGTCGGTGTCCAAATCTCGAGGTGCCTCAAAGTGTATTGTAAAATTCATCATCATTTTCATCTGTCAGAAAAAATTATACTATCATGTGTGGTATTGTGAGTAGTTGAGCTATACGAAATCCTTTCTCGGCTTTGAATGTCAAATTTTCTCGATTTTTCAGCAGCACAAAGATATCACCCCTGTAGTCTGAATATATAACTCCATTATAAATGTATATTCGAAGGTTGAATGCCAGTCCCGAACGATTTGTAACAAAACCGAAATAGCTTTTGGGTATTTCACATGCCAGGCCAACATCAACATTGACCACTTGGCCTGGTTGTATTTAAATGTCGTGAGTCGCCTTCAAGTCGTACCCAGTCGCTTCTTCACTACCGTGGACCAATTGATGTTTCAACCATGCAGGAACGATAAGCGCTATGGTGTGAGACAAATTGTTTGGATAATAGGATTGCTGAAAATTTCCGTAAATTTTGTTTTGGCCTCATTCCAAGTAACAAAAGATTTCAAACCAGATTTGTCGTAAAACTCACACAGGGTTACGTCGTCAATATTGCCGCGAGACTGATGTACGGAAATTAATTTCCATACATTTACCGAGTCATTGTCCATATCAGGAGATTTTTTTTTAAAAAAAAAAAGCTTATTTATATACTCTATTCGAGTTGAGACTCACCAGCATCATCATCACCATTCGTCTTCATCTTTCTATTTTGCAATTGATGCAAGCATACCTTTAACATCTTTGTGAAGTGTTTTGATTGCTTTCTGAACATCGGGATCATTGAAAATCTCAAGGAATTTCGTTAAACTGTCGTATGGTAAAGCAGACATTTGTGAAATAAATTAATTACACGATTCATGTAGAGAAGCGAGTTTGGGCTCATTGTTAATTCTTTAGATAAGTTCTTCTATTCTGCCCTCTTCAATGTTGGAAAGCATATTTTTCATCAACTGAAAAATTTCGGGCTCCAGATGGAAACATAACTTTTGTACAGGTATGTAATTATAAAATTAAATGCTCGAAATACAAAATTTATAACCCCAGGCATCTTTGATATTTGTTATACTTCTTATATGTATATCAAGATGTTTACAAACACAATTAACCCTTTGTTATGAGTTATAAATGGTTACTAAAATATATGAGATAAAAGAATAAATAAAAAATACTTTTTTCATGTATCATTTTTTTATTCAGTATTTATAAACTTTACCAATTTACATCTCCTTTTTTTTCTTGACAATCTTAGTTGTATTTTCATCTACAAATTATTGTTCTTGCAAGTTTATAAAAATCTTTGTCAAATTATAACAATCTGTTTTCAATAAGTTTCTTACATAATCAAAGAAATCAAAGTAATTTTTATCTTCATTGCATCAATGCAATTGAACGTCCAACATCCACTATATGTACTCTTTCACAGATAGTCTCAACACTCTGTTACGCTCAAATTAATTTCGTAAAAACATTTGCAGAATGGCGTAGACGTTCAATTCGTTGGCTCGTCACACTGGTAATTCCATGTTGGTTTTTTTTCACCTTTGTTAATGACGGCCATGAGATTGCCGCTGTTGTTATTTCCTTTGTTATCACCATTGTTTTGAGGATTTTTATTATGATTCTTTAGTATGGTTACTAAAGGACTTTGGAACTGTTTTTTACACCCGACCACATACATTTACCACCAAACAAAAGCTGTTCTTTACGGTTCTCACCTTGTCTGCAAACATGACGAAAATGTGATATTTCCAACAATTACCATTATCGTAACAGTACAGATCGAATCCGTTCAAGTCGACTGAGCATTCACCACATGGAACACTGTGTGTTTTCTCGACGAATTCACGACAGGCGGCAAAAAAAATAACTTTCCTTTTTTTCAACACATCCTCGTGGCATCTGAAGGAATTCAATCAGTCAAGATTGGGTATTTTTATACGGATATTTGCAGGAAATTAAATATGTGTGTTTTAGTGATTCGATGACGAATAGATCGCTTCGTTCGAGTGTTTTCACCTTTGATAATTTCATGGCTTTGATTTCATTTTTGGGGATTGCATAATTTACATACGTGTGTGTTGGTTTCAATTTCGTCTCCCCTCTTGGTTTGAGCTGCGAAATTTACATACTGATAATTACACTTGATGTGCAAATCTATAGGAATTTTCGGAGTCAGCAATTTTTTGACCAATTCTGAATCGTCGACTTTACTTTTAGTCGAGCACTCCGATGCGTTCAACACGATCGATCAATCTGTGAGAACGGTCGAATGATGATCCTGGTTTACCAGTTTTCCCTGTTTTATTCGATTTTTTTTTCTCGATGGAACCTCATCATTCAAAGTCTTTTTCTTTTTTGTATGCAGGAAACGTTTTCCTCACCGCTATGATGGTGCTAGATGGAATCTCCTGGTGATGATGGTTGGGCTGTTGATGGCGACGACCCCTCATCCTTCTTTGCAGGATGTTTTTGTTTGTAGTTAGTTTTTGATTTTTTTACGGGTTCGCCAATGGCGGTGGTTGGGACTTGAACCTCGTTAGCCGTTTTTTCCGCAGGAGCCTCCATAGTCAATGTTGGCTCGATCATTTCTGATGCAGTTGCCGTCGTCTCTCTCAACACAGCAATCTTTAGAATTTCCACAAACAGGTTTCATAGCTTACTCAAACATCGGTCCACTTTGACGGCTTTTTGGTCTAGGTTGTCAATATCCATTTCCAACAGATAACTAATCTCTGGAGTTTGTCGTTGCATGCATTCTTATAATGTTTTTGCCAAAGATTCAGAGGGTATAACCGTATTGGGGTATGCCAATTATTATTTTGAAAATTGGCCTGTAATCGTGTATTTGGTGCAAACAATAGACGAAGTAATGAAAGGGATCCACAAAGACTGAAAATTGTTGATGAAAGCGGCTAATGAAGATCGTGAAAACATTGGGCATTACCTAATTGAAAACAAGTATTCTTAAAGGATTTGTTACAGCATTTCACGGCCCGAGATGGCATCGTGGAAGTGGTAGATTATCTGCTAGAAAACGGAGCAAATGTTTTATTAATGGGACGTAATGACATTACAGTATTACACGAAGCTGTATCTAGTAAAAATACATCGACAGTTTTGTGTATTTTGGACTATATAAAAAAATGCACTGAATAACGACAAGGAAAAAATTGAAGATTTCCTAAATTCTGAGGATTTGAATGGAGAAACTGCAATTATGTGGGATACTACGAATGAAATTCGTGAAATTTTAATTGAACATGGGGCAAAACCTTAAGCAAAATGGAGCCAATATCTTGTTTATTGGTGTGCCAACAGGTATCTAACAGGTATTTTTTGGTAATGAAAATTGTCAAATGTTAACAAAAATGTAAAAAATATGTAAATAATTATGCTTATATAATAAAATAGAACTATAAAAATATAACATTCTGTTTTATTTTTTTGTAAATAAACATGTACAGGTTAATTACAATACAAAATCAGAACCATATTTCTGATACTTTCTTTGATCTGTTTTTCTAAGATTATAACGAATCTTAGTTTTTTCTCGTAATTCACGTCGAGAAATATCAGTCATCTTGGTTGGTTTAGGATTCTTTCTTCGATGTTGGGAGACGTCTGTTGTTGGTATTTGTCTGGAACACTTACTCGGTGCTTGTTTTTGCTTCGCATGAGTGATGCCGGGTGCTGATTTGTGCTTTGTGCCTCTTTGTTGATGGACATCAGAAGGTGTTTGAGGTCTCGACTGGTGGGAAACGACTGTAGATCTGTGCCTTTGCGATCTTCGAACAGTACTGTTAGCCAAAAAAAAAAAAAATTATTCTCAAATATAATAATTACAATCACATTGTAAAAAACGATTACAATAAATGTCAATGATAATTACATAGATTCGTGCAAAAAAGTTGTTAGTCCAGGGACTGAAGAGGTTGATGGTCCCAGAGCTGAAGAAGTTGATGGGTCTGGGACTGAAGTGGTTGGTGACTCATTATCTGTAGCCGAAAGCATATCGTCAATTTCCTCCACTTCCTCCGTGTCTGTTTCCTCCTCCATTTGACTGTAACACGAAAGGTTCACCAGGGATCTGTGCATAAAAAATCCAAAACATCGGTGATTGTTCCGTATTACGTATCTAAATCGCTCAGAAACCATTGTGATACGTATCCAATGGTAAAAAAAAGTCGAGACAAAAAAACAGCCAATTACATATCCAACAACGACCCGAAAAAAGCCCAAATTAAATACAAAGTTTTCCCTTGCGTATCCAGCGCACCTTGAAAATCTGGTTTTTACCAAAAGTTTCCCTTTGTGTATCCAGGTGACAAAATGTACAGGAGCAAAAAGCACGACATCGCATATACAAGTGGGGAAGGGGAGAAATTGGTGCCATAACCCACTTATTTCGAATTGCATACCCAGCCATGTTCGGAGAAGGGGGGGGGGGGGGTGGAAAATTTCGACCGCAACCAAATTATTTCCTATAGCGTATCTAAAACAAAAATGGAATATAGGGTTAAAAAACCCCATTTGTTTACAGTGGCGTATCCAGGTACCAAAGTAAACTTTAGCTAAAAGTTTCCTATCACATATCCAAAAGACATATTTTTTTCGCCTTTTTCTCGTCCCTGTTTAATAACATGCGATTCACGATGCAATATATTTTATTTATTTTAAATAGAATATTTATTAATTATTAACATTTTTATAAGTATATCAATATAATACACAATTTTTCACATATGCGCTATCACCAAAGGGTATGGTAAAAGAGTGTATAGTTAAACAATTTAATACACAATATTTTGCGTGCACACCATCACTAAAAGAATATGGCAAATCAGTGTAAAGTTAAAAATTCAACTTTTTATCAATTAACAATATAGTTTTTAAAGTTTTATAGACACCATTACTTTTTTATATCAATTACCTCGACACTCGATACTGGTAGGTTCAAAGTCCGCGAAAGCAACAGCACATGCAATTGCATCCGCCGGCGGCCGAACCGGTCATGACAGACACGACCACGCTATGTCTTTTTCGGGATCGGGAATGAATGTAATATTTGAAAATCAAATTAAATCAATAATTGAAATTGGCAGATCCGAGTTTTGCGGATGCAACAGATGTAAGTACATCCTTCGTCGTCAGGTGGACCCATCATGATCTACTCATCTATTTCAGGGTTTTTTCCAGATCGCGAGTGAATATTTACACAAACAGCATGTCATTAAAAAATTAATTTTAACCAAAACAAACAGCATGTCAATTGAATATTTTTTTAAACCAAAACAAACAGTATGTCAATCAAACATTGTTTTTTAACTGAAACAAATAGCAAATTATTCAAACTTTTTTTAACTGAAACAAACAGCTACACTGTCTGACTCGTACCTGTAATTGAAAACACACAGCAAGTCATTCATTCTTTTCTTTTAAATTAAATCAAACAGCTACTGAATTAAACATTATTTTAAATTGAATTAAACAGTAAATCTATAAAACATTTATTTTTAAATTAAAGCAAACAGCAACTCAATTAAAAATTAATTTAAATTTGAATCAAAGAGCAACTTAATTAAATATTAATTTAAATTTGAATCAAACAGCATGTCATTCACACTCACATCTGTAATTTAAATCAAACAGCAACTCAATCACACTTTAAACTGAAACAAACAGCAAGTCAATAACACATAAATTTTATACTGCAATGGCAACAGCTACTCAATTAACTTTTTTAAAACTGCAACAGCAACTCAATCTCGCCCGTGCCTGTAAATTAAAACAACCATTACAAACAGATACTTGTCGAAATTAGGATAGCCTTCGCTGCCATCTCCTCTGTGTCATTTACGATGGTGCATGTCGGCGACATGACTCAGTAAAACGTGCAGTTGTCCTCTGCACCGATGATTCTTTTTCCAGACATATTACACCAGGTAGCAGACCCAAGATTTTTTCCATCGCCCAAATCAGGGAATGCTGTATCACACAGAACACTAACTTCACTCAATGTTTTGAGTGAGCGCCCTCAACGCCTAGCCCCTCTTCGCCTTTAGCATGTTTCGAGTGTTTACCATTCCGCTCTTTTTGCTGTACACAAATTCCCTCCTGTGATTCACCTGTGTGTGACGGTAGCCATGAATGTCCAAGTTGCTGTAACCATGTCAGCAGTCTGAAATTATCGTTGTGCCCGCAGCGATCCACTCGCGAATGATTTTGGTCAGGGTCACAGTGTTCCTCTTTTCCACCAGCATCAGGAAGAATTTCACTGGATCGTCCCACTGCACTCCCCCGAAAACCCACTGGCCGTGAACTTTGCGTCCTTTGCCGTTCTTGCAGTTGCTCAATTTCGACTCATCGATCTCGACTATTTTGCCTGGCCTGCCGATGCTTTTCCTGTACATCAACACCCAGTCTATGCACACTTGGTCGCAGAAACTCGACTAGGCGACGACCGTTTTTCCGAGCACAAAGGTTGGTTCACTATAGTCCGTTGCAGAGGGTATTTGATCAGGCACCAGAGTAAACACAACTCGATTATCTTGCCAGAGACAAGTTTGAATCGCCCACGAAACTGCCCTGTCTCGCCAACACTTTAAAGTTGAATTTAATACCGTCCTCCATTCGCAGTCGGCTCCAGTAATACAAGCCCCTGTATTCCACCAATTTCACTTCGCCTTCCCCAAAGTTTTCGCACCATATTGTCGATTTGAGAATGTCGTGCTCGATGAGAAACGTGTTTATGTCTGGCGAGGAATGATTCACTTGCCTGGCATTCAACATTGTGATTTTACATCCCGCGCATACCATCTTGCAATTCGCGAGAGAAAATTTGCGAAAAAATTGCTTGCATATGCGATATGGAACAATTGGTGCCGAATTTGAATACGCTAAATGGTACTTTGCCGGATACGCGATACGGCACTAGACTGCAAAGTAAACAATTAGAATGGATACTTTATAGTACACACTGAATGTTTGTATGGTTATCCCATTACGATACACAATACTGAACAATTACCATATACACATTGATAACAAAAGGAAGAGAAATACAATTCAATGGGATCTGTAATAACTTGGAAAAGTGGATTGCAAATATAATATTATTTGTAAGCATACACCTCCTGGGAAATATGCTGCAGACATCTATACAATGCTCAGAATTTTATTCATAATGGAAGTACAACAGAACAACATTTCGTAAATACTTATTAACTTTTAAAACTTGTGATCTTCATAACCACAAAACATACACGTTAATTTTCACACCTGAAATACAATATGGCGACTGTCATAAGTATGTAAGTTTGCCTAGTAACAATGTTTCTGAATTCTCAGTGTGTACTTTTTAAGTATATACATTTGTGTACTAGCAGTGATGTGTACTAGTCGTGTACTTGTTGAAATTATTCGGACATGTCATCAGCTATTCATGTTAGACTGGTTGCACATTCTGGCGCAAAATATTGGAATCTATGTGACAACAGAAAAATTCGGTGCAGTATGGTGTTATATATATATATATATATATATATATATATATATATATATATATATATATATATATATATATATATATATATATATATATATATAACAACTTCTATAGTTACACATTAAGTAGACACACAAAACTTTATAAACATTAATTTATTTTTGTCATGGTTTTGTATATTGATATCTTGCTAGATTAAGTGCTGAAACATGGCTTTTGCGGGGAATGAGGAATTAATAGGCGCATTAATGGGCGTGTATTGTTTGCAGGATTGAAATTAAATACGATGCAGTAATATTGTCGTACATTGATTGCTTGGCAGAGCAGCAAGACCACAGGTGTCCGTTGTTTTGAACGAAAACTAATACAAACAAATATGCCAACATAAAGTATGTAATTGGTCATTGTATGCTTTGAGTACGAATTGTACAAAATAAAAATAAATTGCTGAAATATATAAAGTCTTGTACCTCGGTATCCTGAGGTTATGCTTATCTGTCCAGCTTGTCTCGATTTCACAAGTATTCATACCACACCAATAGCCTTGAGATATTGCTTTATCACATCATTGGAAGATTGCAAATAAATTAGGACAGTTGTCATGGGATATGTTACATTTGTTTATCGTATCTAAAGGGGCATTACACAGAAACTGGCATTCTTTTCTCATCCCTCAACGTACCTTATCATGTGTTTGAAATGTACACATTGATAGCAAAAGAAAAAAGAAATACAATTTAATGAGGTTTATAATAACTTGAAAATGTGGATTGCAAATGTAATATTATTTGTAAGCATACACCTGGGAAATATGCTACAGACGTCTACAAAATGCTCAGAATTTTATTCATAATTGGAAGCACGTTTACCAAACTGACAATAATTTATGCATACAACAGAACAACATTTGTAAATACTTATTAACTTTTAAAACTTGCGAGCTTTATAACCACCAAACATACAAGTTAATTTTCACACCTGAAATGCAATATGGCGACTGTCGAAGTATGCAAGGATGCCCAGTAAGTATACAATTTCAAATACTTACCAAGTATACTTCATATGTGTACTACACTGGGAATTTTAACAGTGCTAGTATGCAATTTTTGAGTATTCAAAAACTTCCTTAGTATGAAATGTCAAATACTTGCCAAGTACAGACACTCTGTGTGTACTATACTGGATATATTCGGACAGTGGTAGTATATACATGTTGATGCCACTTCTGGGGACAGGTAAGTACAAGTATGCATTTCTTGAAAGTCAGGAAACAGCCTAAAGTCGGAAGTATTAAAAAAATTATGACTCCAGTTTTCACATCAGAGAATAAGAAAGGCGAGTGGAATTCCATGCAGAGCATTATGATTGTCCTACCAAGGAAACATGACACTCAAGGAGGTTAGGTATGAGAAGTTATACCTCCTCACATCTCATGTTCTCCTGGTAGGACAGTGACAATAGGTAGCAGTTTCCCAATGGGTCTTTAGGAGGGCAGTTCTACAAAAAGTTAAAGTATTAAATTCTAATATCAGACTTTAGGAACATGTACGAAATTATATCACATGAGTGTCGAGTAACCAGTGAGTTCTACTCATAGACTAAAGATGAAGTAGACCGATTATTTGTCTTCTGTGCAAGTACCCAACATTGATCTACCCCTAAGGAACACAACTGTCAAAGTCATGTGGTCAACAGTGATGAAAGTGTTTGTTTATATCTTAATATTAATAACAAGCTCTATTATATGAATAAAATACATTTACTAGTTTTAATTTAATCAAACTGCTTTACAGATTGGTTAGAGGCAGTAGACATATATCTTAAAACATTTGTTTACAAATCAGTTATTAACCTAAATTCCAAACAAAGTCGTTTTCGCTAGATGTGTTGGCAAAAAATAATTTCAATGTTGGGACGAGGAGATTGGCTGTGTGCAGCCAGTGATATCAGTCTACCTCATCTTTAATCTAAGGTTCTACTTATAATTGTTCCTGCTTCATGATCATGGCTTAAGGTGGTTTTACGATTAAAGACTGAAAAATTAAGAATTGTACTTAATGACTAGATGAGCTCATGGTAAATGAACAATAAAAAGATTAACAGTTTATTATTGAATTAGCAACTTTTAAGTCTAGCTAATCAGAGTCGTAGGAGACGAAAACAACCTAAATAACCTGAAGATATGGACTAGAGTGGAGATCATTTACGTATAATTAATTATTTATGGTTACTGCTAGTGTAATCGTATTGAAAAACTCATTATATGTTATCGAATTATTCTGTTAAGTTAATTGTAAACCCAGTTTAAGGCAGGAGGAATGGTAATAGGTATTTCCAGAAGCTAGGAACAGGCTATACTTAGACTTATGATGAGGTAGATCAATCTTACTGGCTGCACACAACCAATATGTGCCCTAACACTGAACTGCTTTTCTGCTAACGCATCTTGCGAAAATGGCGTTGTTTGGACTTTAGGTTAGAAAATTGGTTTGAAAGCGAGTGCTTAGAGGTGTTCTTATAATACATATAACCAACTTGTATTGCAATTTAACTAAATACGATTTGGTAAAAGGGTTTTATAAATATAATAATGCCTGTCATTTAAAAATTAAGATAAAAAACAAACACTTTCATCACTGTTGACATTGTAACTTTGACAGTTGTGTTCCTTTGGGGTAGATCAAAGTTGTGTCCAAGTGCAGAAGATGAATACGCGAACAACTTCACATTTACTCTATGCACTATAACTGTTCTTTTTCGTTACCGGTTAATGAAATACTCACCATCACTCAACGAGCTATTTAGTAAACATAGAGTGGTGGAGGTGTTTCCAGACTGAAGCCACTTAAACGTATGTCCGCCATCTTTTTGTTGTTCAAAACAACGGTCAGTGGTAGAGTGTTGCAGTAAGGAATATCTCACATGCGTACCCAAAATAATCGACAAATAAAATACAATTGGAAATTTTCATGCCCTTGCTGGCTAGAAATAAAGGGTAATTTGCGGATTTAGATTTGCAAGGTAAAGGATGGCACAAAACAAACTGCTGGGAAGTTCTATTGTGTAGAGTTATAAATGTTATTTTTGTGAAGAACCAGCCTGCATGTTTGAGATTGCAGTGTATAAGCCTATGCATGGGATCATGTAAGCGATTTATGTATCCATTTAATTGAGTGCTCGAAAATATTAAAGGTGCAATGGGCTGTGGTGTTACATCTCGAAACTGCAATTCAAATAATTTATACACTACAGCAGTCTGACATCAAACCACAAAGTTGGTGGATTGACCTTGTAACCAAAATCATTATTTCGGTGTATTGAGACCGACATGGAAATTATATTTTGTGGGTGCTCACTGAAAGCAGGTTCCGGTAAATGTAAACATATTGTCGAGGTGATGTAAAGCAGAGGGACTTAATGGAAAGAAAAAATTCCGGACAATGGTATAAATCCACTCTATTATTAATACAAACACAGGTTTTATGAGGCACATAAATATTTCACCTGATAGTGAGGGCTATGAACTGTAGAGAAATTGAGGGGTAAAAGTTTATAATGAAAATGCACATCTTTGTATTTTTTTAAACCCACGATTTCCTTGATCTTCATTGCCCTCCCTACTATCAATTTAGGTGTTTGTATTGGTTTGGTTTGTGTTGTTTGGTTACTTTTTTTTTTTTTTTTTTTTGGCAATTCATGTATTTCCATGTGTAAATATTATCATGAAGTACATTATTTTCCACTCGTTTTATCCCATAGTTTCCCTGATCTTCATAGCCCTTCCCACTATCGGCTTGGTACTTAGTATTGATGAAATATTGATGCCCTTAGTAAATTCGCCTTCTTTATTATTTATTAATTTTTTTTTACTAATTTTTTTGAAGTCCTATTGCTTAACAATTGTTTTGAAGGATCACTTTAGCAAAGTCATCAGAAAAAAAACACTTTTAAAAGCTTCATTGATTAGGTGAACAAAAGGGCTTTTATAATTATTTTAGAACAGTCTTTAATTACATCAATTTCAATGGACTTTTATTATTTAAGGGTTTTAATACTACCCACGTACCTACGAGACCAAGCGGCCATATGAAGACCTTTGTATTGTAAAAACATGACAAGGAGCATCACCTGACAATGTTTAAATACTATTAAGAGGCGGGACAGTTTGCCGATGACTTCCGTTAAGAGCGCTGTAATCATTCAGTTACCCTCTCTATGTTTACTATAGCTCGTTGCCATTACTATTCGGTAAGTCAGTGGATACACCTTTTTATATGTGGTTATTGGTGTTTTGTTATGGAGTCGTCTGCTCTGAATGTGGTAGGTTAATATATATTTTTGTATAATCACTGAGCCTAGTAAATACTCTGTGTAAGATTATTGCTAGATGAGTGATATGCGTCTGAAATAGAAAGGTTCCGTGCAATTTTTTAATGTTGATGTAGTATTTCACTGAATAGAACATAACCATGCATTTAATTTAAGTGCAAGATATATTTATGGATAATGCTCCTGTAGCTTGTGTCTTTTGTTTAATCATCTATGCACAAGTGTGAAATTTAATTGCATGGATATTACTGGAGTAGGTTTTTTCTATAGTGTTTGACAGGCTTCGTGTTAAAGTCGTGTGTAGACTTCATGGGCAAGGCTACATAGTCGTCCAACGTAAATGATGGAATAAATTATGTCCTTTTTAAAATGCCTACAAGGCTGTGAACAAATCTCTTTCTGATACAGGCTTGCCATAGGTATTTGCTGTTTATCTAATGTGTTTATGGATATCAGTCCCAAATGGTCATTTTCATATTTAGTTTTACTGTCGGCTGAACGTGTTTGAGAATTGTATAGACCTGAATTTGTAAACCTTCTGTGTGTGACAGGCCCACCAACAGCACCGGCGGGCGGAGGCCCACGTGCAGTTTAGGAGGTATGACGAGGCAGTGGTGTGCCACAGGAAGGCTGCAGAGAATCTGGGTGAGGCGATGAAGGCCACCACATTCCCTCGCTCACTGGAGTCAATGCAGCTTCAGCGCGACTACCACCTACGCCAGGAGGAGATTGTTCGGTGAGGCTTATTCATTTCAGCTGCCTACCTACAATGGGTAGTCGTGTAGAAATATAGGTAATTATGAAATCTAGGACTACTGATAGTACTAGTAATAGTAAAGCATAATCCTTGGGTCGCTTTAGTGTATTTCCAATACAAGATAACAATCACGATAGATAGTAGGGCTATGAAGACCAGGGAAATTGTTGGATGTGTAATTGTCTACAATAGTGGCTGTTTTGAAGGGTACTTAGTAGACCTACGAAAACATTAAATGGGGTTTGCATGGCTTACCTGTTCAATATTTACAGGGTCTTCATGATAAATTAACTAGAACATGGAAAATAAAATAGTTAAATATCTGAGCGGTTTGTTCGCTTTCTTTACGTCAGGCAATGTGTTAAAATATACATTTCCATGGCACTTGTACTGGTAATTCTTAAGAATAGGGCCTTTTCTGAAGGAAAAAATGTCTGAAAGTGGTATAATTCCACGCTACTAATTAAACAGAACGCGAATCTACTAGGGGCATCAACATTTGACCAATAGAAATGCCAAAAAAGATAGTGGGGAGGGCAATGAAGGTCAGGGAAATTGTGGGGTAAAAAAATGCAAAATAAGTACATTTTCATTATAAACTTTTACCCCTCAGTTTCCCTCCAGTGCATAGGCCTCCGCACTATAGTATTTCTAAATTGTATTGGTAACATTGTCAATTTAGGTAATATTCAGTTAAATTTTTGTAATTAAAACATGCTTTCATGAGACAATATTACAGTAATATTACAAATAGTAAAAAAATATGTTAAATTGCAAAACACGCACATTATTTCTCAGTGCAAATAGGCTACACATGACAATTTATGGGGAAACTCCAAGCTTCGCCGATGCAAGACACTTTGCGTCACCACCTAAAAAACATTTCTGGCACACCTTGAATCACCGTTTTGGGGATTTACTCCCCTGCTGGTGCTGGAACTCTGGCTTGGTGCATAATGCATGGCTACACTTGTACAGTATTTTTGCAATTTAACACATTTTCGTCTATAAATATTAAATTATGTACATATGTTTCACTCATTTTACCCTACAATTCCTCTGATTTTCATAACCCTCACCACTATCGTTTTTGGGGTTTCTATTGGTCAAATGTTGATGCCCCTAGTAAATTCGTGTTCTGTGTAGTTAGTAGAGTGGAATTATACCACTTTCAAGATTTATCCCCCAAAAAATTAATTTAATTTAGTCAGTACTCACCAAATCACTCGCCATTCATACAGTGTATATGAATACGCATTCCACAACTTCGGTCCATGTTACCGCACTATTATAATTTAACTTTTCCTTGCTGTAGACCTAATAGCATAGAAACACTTGTAATTTCATGCAGTTATTAGATTTAACACTTCAAACAACATGAATTGCAATTAAATACGCATTTAATCACTCGTAAATCCGAAGCAACCAACGTCCGGCAATTTCACACAATCCATCTGACTTCAACCAACTTGGACGCAGTTATGTGCAGTGTATTGAAAATAAGTGTATACCGCCATGTTATTTTAAATAACATGGCGGTATACATTGCCTCCAAAGATAAACACTGTCTATGATCGAAGCTCTGTATCATCTAGTACGTTTTATCCTCTCTTCAATATAGAGGAGGTAAGCTTTGAGTAATTCACCAGAATTGTGTAATGTCCCAACACTGCTCCATACCTGTGTTGTTTCCCTGTATAAACCTCAGCGCCGTGCTATAAATATACCACGTAAATTATGTTTTACACATTGAATATTTGTTGCAAACAGTATTTTTACATGTAAAACAATTCGGCGACCCTATATATTCTATGTAAATTATACATATTTTATAGCATAAATGCAGTAATCTTGATCACCCTCCTCCCTTTCACATTTTATTAATTTTTTTACAGAAAACTACTTGAAATCCCTTCAAAATTCCTAGTAATTATAATTACTAATAATCATATCTAACATATCCAGGTATTATTTTACCGATTTTCGAAAAAGCCCCTATTCTTAAGAATTACAGTGCAGAGTTCCTGAAAGACGTCTGATGTTTTACCGGTCGTAGGTTTGCGAAAGAGTGCCTGAAAGTGTGTTTTATTGCAATTATCTCATATGTGTTGAATCAAATAATTGTGTGGAAATACGAGTGGTTTTATGCTAATATATGCATGGGGAAAATGGAATTATAATATTTGTGCTGTAATTTAAGTGTGTGTGAAGTATCATCAAATAGAATATTCATTGTGTCTTGCATAATGATTATGGTGTACGAGCGACGATTGTTTGGACGAGTAACTTAATTAATTATTCCAATGACTTTTCCTGTTTGGTATTTCGTGTGAGAGTGTTAATTGCCACAAGTAATGTCAAATGTGGAAGACCTAACCAAATTAATTTTAACATCACGATAGTTGATATGAATAAATTATGTTGAAGGTAGCCCCGTCGCACTGAAACATATTGTTCAAGCATAGTCAAACATTATGCACTGAGCCAGAATCCTCAGCGCCAGCAAGGGAGTAAATCCTCAAAACAATGATTCACCATCGCCTGCTTTCTTCTTTAGGTAGTGACCACAAAGCAGTTGGGCATCAGGGAAGCTTGGAGTTCCCCAGAAATGAATTTCAAGCGTAGCCCATTCACACTGAAAAATAATGCTTGTGTCTGTGTGGATTTGTAATATTTTGAATTTACGTATATTTTGGTTAGGTAGTTTTGTAATTTAATGTATTTTTGTGCTATTGGGATATAATCGTAATATTGTATCACAAAAATATGTTTAGTTGCAAAAAGATCTAATCAAACAATACCTAAATTGACAATATTACCAATCCCTCCCAACTATCATATTTGTAACTTGTATTGGTAATATTGTCAATTTAATTATTGTTCAGTTAGGTCTTTTTGCAATTTAACAAATTTTCGTGATTGAATATTATGGTTACGGTATATTACATATTTTACCCCACATTTTCCCTGATCTTTATAGCCCTCCCCACTATCGTTTTTGTGGTTTGCCCCTAGTAAATTTGTGTTCTGTGTGATTAGTAGAGTAGAATTATACCACTTTACACATTTTTTTTTCTCCTTCAGAAAAGCTCCTATTCTGAACATTTACCAAAATAAATCCTTATAACTGTGAATTTACACAAAAATCAACATCACTCAGTTTCCTGTAGCATGAACGTTAGCAATCGCAGGGGATGCTCCAATTTACCTGCTTCATTGATTTTACTCAAATTGTACGTGAAAACATGCAACATTACGTGGGAAATTGTGAAGCAGGTATATCGTTATGGCCCTACCGCTTGCACTTCAGGAAGAATTTGTAAGAAATCGCAATTCTGTGGCTACATGCTGATGGAAGAGCAGGGCGCAGAAATTTTGTAAAACCACATACTATAAAAGACACCACTTGCAAGCAACAGTTACGTTATTGCACTCATCTGTGTTGGTGGTGCATACTACTATTTGACAGCAGGAGGAAGTGGTGTGTACACATTCTTTCATCAGGAAACCAAGGACAAAACATGAATTCTGCCATGTACTCTGCAATGTACAAATTGGTAAGCATTCACATAGCTGAATCAAATCCTCTGATATACCCACATGTTCACTCTCCAGTTGTAAGTACCAATTATTCACATGGTAAAATTAGGAAATTACTGTATTTTACACTATCTAAGAACCAAAAACTATCAGAGTTGAAGTTCTGCACATTAACAGTATATGCTAATGCACCATACTGTTTCACTGTGGTTAACTGCATTTAGCTCTTACCGCAGGACGAAGGGCAACATGGTGGCCAGTGTAATCAATGACAGGTAACTACCATCACATCTGCAATGTTTTTCTCTGCATACTATTGTATCTTGGAAACACATAATTCCATCACAGTAGGCTACGGACTACCCATATTCATCATGCTTTGTAGCAGTGTATGTGACCAATAAGGTACGTCACTTACGAGTATTTAAATTTCATATAACTTAGTAAATTTTGTCAGTTCTCGAAAAGAAGTGTGGTCACAATGTATCCCTCCACCACAGCTGTTCTGTCAGTGAAGAAAATCATCTTTGTTAGCAAACTAGTAATCCAGTGGCAGGAGTTGAGGGCCTTATTCATAGTTTTTTTTAGTCCAGACTAAAGAAAGATCTTCCGACCAAAATTTTTGTATTCAGAAGGCGTTATTATTATTACTAGTCCAAGGTTCATCTTGTTTTAGTATGGCCTAACTTGTAGTCTGGACTTAGGGTAGGGCGAACGACGTATTAAAGCCAAAAAGAAACATGGCAAACATAAAATAAGACAGTTTCGCTAATGTTACATGCAAGTGAAAGCTAGATAAAGTTTACAAAACACAAAAAATACATTTAACTGCGATTCTGCCAATCTGTATGCATAACTATGCCAATCTAATGGATGAAATGTTCCCTGAAATAATATTTCAAAGGAAATATAATCATAATACATAAATTTTAAGCCACAGAAATGCCTTTCTATTTCTGTGTTAATCGAATGCCTTCTCTGAAAACAGATTCTTACCCGACATGGTGTTAATACTTCCAAAAAGAATTGTAATACAAATTCTACTTTGACAATACATATAGTAAAGTGTTGTCTTGAAGTAAATGTATTAGCAGCTCATTGGTAATATTGTGTGTTGATGTGCACAAGTGTGCGATTTTGAATCTTGTACGGGTAAAAAAAATTTAACCATTTTATAATGTATTTGGGGTAATTTTTCAGAATAGGGGCTTTTTCCAAAAATTGGGAAAACAATACCTGGAAATGTTAGATATGAATATTACTAATCACACTTAATAGGAATTTTAGCAGGACTTTATGTAGTTTCCAGTAAAAAAAATGAAATGTGATAGTGTGGAATGCTGTCAAGATTGTGGTGTTTATGCAGCAAAAGACGTAAAAATGTACATTCAATATATTTGTATTGGGTCGCTAAACTGTATTAAATGTGATAATACCGTTTGAAACCAATCTTTCATGTATGAAACATAATTCACAGGGTATATTTATGCCGTGGTGACAGGGTTATTCAGGTGAACAACACAGCAACCAAACATTGTCAGAACCTGTAATACTGTTGAATTTCTCAAGGCTTACTTTGTCTATATTCACGAGAGGATAGTACTAAATAGTGTATTACTATAATAGTAGAATATACATATGGTAGATCATACAAAACAATGTTCACAGAGGTGTTTATAAACAGGTGCCGTATAACGCCATGTTACATTACAATACACTGTGACCAATAATGCACAAGAGACAGGAAACAAATTTGCATCAAAATTAGTTGTCATGCGTTTTATTGCAATTAATTTTGTTTGATGTGTTAAAGCTAATCATTGTATGAAATTACAGGTGTTTCTGTTGTATTATATGGATGTAAAATGTTAAATTATAATATTTGTACTGCGATGTGAGTGTATGTAGTGTCAAATGCAATCTGTGTCGTGTGGATGGTGATGTATCCTGTGATTACATGACCAGATTAAATGTAACTTTATGATAGTGGGGAGAGTTATGAAGAACAGGGAAATTACAAGGTAAAATGAGTGAAAATTTGTACATAATCGTAATATTTAATCATGAAAATATGTTAGATTTCAAAAAGACCTAATCAAACAATACCTATGTTGTCAATATTACCAATACACACACCCAAATGTTATTGTGATAATTTATGATATTCAAGCGTAGCCCCCCTTGCACTGACAAATACTTTTCAAGCGTAGCCAAACAATATGCACCCAGTGCCAGCAGGGGAGTAAATCCCCAAAACAGTGATTCAACCTCACTGGCTTTCTTCGTTAGGTAGTGACCGCGCAGTAGTCTTACATCAGCGAAGCTTGGAGTTTCCCTTGAAATAATTTTCAAGCTTAGCCCATTCGCACTGAAAAATTATGTGTATGTGTGTATTGGTAATGTTGTGAATTTAGGTATTGTTTGGTTAGGTCGTTTTGCAATGTAATGTATTTTCGTGCTATTTTTGATATAATCATAATATTGTATGAAGAAAATGCATTGAATTGCAAAAAGATGTAACCAAAAATTCCTAAATTGTCAATATTACCAATACAAGTTACAAATATGGTAGTGGGGAGGGGTGTGAACTGGAGGCAAATTGCGGGGTAAAATTTTATCATGAAAACATACATATTTTTTTATTTGTTTTACCCCGCAATTTCCCTGATCTTCATAGCCTTTCCCACTATCGTATTTGTAGCTTATATTGACAATGTCAATTTAGGTATGATTCTATTAGATCTTTTTGCAATTTAACGTATTTACGTGATTAAGTATTAAGATTATATGTACTGACGTGCGACACATTTAGACGCTTGTGGGAAGCACCCTCTACGTGACCGATTCTTCCCATCTTGAGTGGCAATCACAAATGGACAGGCCAACTCCAAGCAAACAAAAAACAGTAATGGATGTGGGACACGTGAACCCACTAACTTTAACAGAGACTCAACACACCTATTAACCACGTGATCCACACTTTTACTGTACTCCAAGAAGCAGTCATGTCAATGCCCCTCCCCGAAGAAACGACCATCTCCACTCTGTTGCTCTCACTAGGAAAGCCAGCAAGGTTTGAACTTTGCGCTGATGTAGGGATGCTGCCTGCTCAGTAGTGTGTCACTGCCTCCATGAGCGCACAAGGACAAGATGTGTCAATGCCTCGTGCCGAGGCGGGGTTAATTCCCCCGCACCCCTCTGAGTGCCAAACTGGGAAATTCACTATAAAAGGGATCCCAGAGCAGACCTCAGGAATGACTTCAACTGCACCTTCCTGGCTGTGAAAGCCATTGTTGTTAGCACAGAGCTGAGTCCTTCACCCTCGCCGGTGACCACGGAAGTACCAGTGGCTGACCACAATGCCATCCAGCTCCAGAGTACCACCACCAACCAGAGGGCCTTCAACCTCTTTGGCTGCTTCCAGCAACCCTCGGAGGGTCACCGTCATCCAGAAGCCTTCGGCCTCCACCAGCAGCTACCGGAGTCGTCAACAGCTACCAGAGGCCCAGCAAGACGTCCCTACCAATTCCTCCACTTTCTCTTCCCTCTCTACCACCCAGGTATTGAAGGTCACGATGACGACAACGACGTATCCTCTGGACGACCCATAAGGCCCGGCCCGGCCACATCTTGACCACTTGGGTGAAGCACTCCCAATTGATATAACACGTCTATAGGTCCCTTCCGGACAAACCCAATTAATTAAATAGGTGATTAATTATTGGGCTAATTTTGATTCACGCATTTTCTTAAGTCAATCAATTATACGTCATAGCACATTGCTTTATCCAGGTTGTCTCCACCTGGCTTTTAACGTAATCAACTTTTGCTTTATAAATATGAACTATTTACAGTATTTTTTTTAGTGGTGAGAGTGTGACTCCACATGTTTTGTACACATTATCAGTCTTTAAATACGTCTCTAGTAAAGCGTATAATTCCAGTCTATATTAGTGTATTTTCAATTTGGTATTTTATGAGTTACCCTTGTAGACCTATAAGCCTTTGGAATTTTTATATAATTATTTGGTTGGTTGAATTTAATTACTTATTAATTATATTTTATTCCAATTCATTCTAGTACACGTAAAGTAAAGCCGCCTACATGAACTACGCCAAACTGCAAATACACAAACAACTTAGCAGCAACCCGAGTTCTGCCAAGGTAATGCAAACTGTATTGCAGTGTCCTATCTTCGAGGGTGCCCTTCACTAGGTACACAAGTCACCTGGGAATCACGACTGTCTACGTGGGGATCCTGGTCCTATAGTTCAGCTGGCGAGCGGCTGGACTGGAGCTATACAGTGGATCATACTAGACCTAGAAGTACACTCTAGGACTGCTAGTATATCCGGCTTCATCTTACGTTGTGCTAATACATTTTTTATCAGTTTATTAATGCCACAATACCTTATGCCACAACCACACAGAAGTGGTCAGAAAATTAGAATAAAATGTGCCTAGAAGGAACTTGAAATTCAAATTACACAACCACTAATCTCAGAAAATATTGAAGAGAACACATTATATATGTCTCCTACTAGATTAGCAGATAGGGCACCTTTGGAACACTTGTTAATATTACGCTTCAAGCTAGATTTCCTGGGTCTTGATCTTGAACTCTCTTAACCGAATCCTACACTGCTATTCCTCCATGGCTACCCCAGGTACCTACAAGCAGCACCACCACAACTCCTCTACAACCAGTGCCAGCCGCTGTTGAGCGACTGCCATCTCGCATAGCCAGCTGGAGAAGAGGAGGGTGCTGCTGCCATGCGAACAGTAGCTAAAGAGGCAACAAGAAAGTGTCTGTATCCCTTGACTTTGTGCCAACACGTAAGCCAACCAGACCTACTATACTGCCATCCTGCCGATGTGTGAGTAGGCACGCCTAGGGTATATTCCCCGTGATACTGGGTTTGTATATTCCCCGCGATACTGGGTTTGTATATTCCCCGCGATACTGGGTTTGCTCCATTTGAAGGCTACCACATTGCAAAAGCATGTTCCACGTACAACAGAACTTTAAATATCAAATGTACTGTAGGGGTTACACTCCCCAAGCTTCCTTCCCATCTGAACTCTCGCAAGGATTATATTCTAAAATCCCATTCCTGCAACGGGGGGAGCCCACTCCTTCCGAGAGCTAGCTAAGGGCTTGTGAGTGTTCTTTGGCATCGGAGCTGTTAATGTGTCTTGTGGTTTAAAGTTTTGTGTAGCTGCTATTACTTTTGATACCTAGGTTTGAACCTCTACGTTCACCCATGCCGCAGTTGACTTTGTGCTTAATCCTTTTCGTACGTGTGATATGTTATCACTGTACGAGATGGCTTAAAATGCTTCAAATGATTTTGGTGCCCAACGTGGGGCCTTAACGGCAATAGTTTCGACTAGGCCATTAGGACAGGCCAATGACGCCGTTACCTATCCATCCACGTGGTTACCATTTGAACGCAAGGCTTCAAATAACTCTGTATCAACGTGGGGCCTTCAGTGGCAAATAGTTCAGCCTTGGTCGCTACGAACTACGCCAGCTCCACCTTTTTGAACTCACTAAAGTGTTTACACTCACGTTGGATGCTTCAGATGATTTGGGGTACCAATGTGTGATGTAATGATATAAAATTCAGGCTTGGCTATTAGGATAGTCCATCCATGCCCTACATACATGTCCACATCGGTATCCATATTTGAGAACCTAGAAAAGTGCTATTGTATTTGTTAGACTCATTCCCCTAAAGTTGGTTCATTCCAACGTTAGTCCACTAAGTTCAATTCACTTGGTCACCTGTGAGGCATGCGCCTCATTGCACGTGAAGTTACGCATCACTCCAGACAGTACGGTCTACTCCTCATAACCCACGAGGTTATAGCAGAGTTCGCTGTAGTGAGCCTCCGCAACCATATAACATGCCTCGTTTTAGTCACACGATTAAACTCCAGGCTGACGTCACGTACACAACGTGACCCACTAATTGCTTCCCAGAAAGCAATTCTTTACTTCGTCTGCATCCTTAAGAGACCTGTGCACCTTACTTTCATACCTACCCTGCAAATTTAGCATACGTTAAATGGGTCAGGTATAACTGACCCGGACTTTAGGGAGTCCGAGATGCAAAACACCCTGTGGCGCCTAACATCAGTCATAAACCACCACGTCTGCCTCAGGTGAGGACAAACATGAACTCTCTGTGGCTTTCATGCCCGGACACCAAACCCAGGACACCCCGGCAAGATATGATGTGGATACATGTCCCAGCATGGGAGTACATCTTATCCACTGTGCACACTGCCACAAGTATTACCACTACACCTGTATTGGGTGGGAGTAAGCACCCATATTTACAGATGGCTTTGAGTACCATTGTGCAGCGTGCCAAAACTTACAGAGAGCCAGTTGTATAATGTATACCAAGAAATATTACTTAGTGTGTATAGGCTGGCTAGACGAGCAAGTCACTCGGCTCGGCCAGGTCTACCACTGTGAGGTCTGTCAGTGCAGTCTGACATACAGACCCCATAACCCCGAACGAATACATAGCTTAGAGCTATTGCACGCTCCTACGAAATTTCAGTTTCCTGAATTCAGTGGGCGACCACATAAGGACCAGGTTGTATTTTTGCACGAATGTGAATGGGATTTCTGTGAACATAATGTACCCTGCAGACAGTGGGTAGTAAAAGCCCAACACCAGTTGCAGGGAAAAGCGAAGGAATGGTGGTACGGTACAAGGAGCTTGTGAGTGATTGGGATTAGCGGAGTTGAGTTGCCAGCTGAATGCTCAGTTCACCGAGGAGGAAGTCATAGCCTAACTCATCACAGACTTTCACACCAAAGTACAAGGTGTCGATGAAGAAGCTGAAATTTACATTCATAGGAAAGTGCAAATGTACAAACACATTTATCTGCCAGCAGCTACCGGAGTTGTCAACGGCTACCAGAGGCCCAGTAAGACGTCATCCCTACCACTCAAAATAATGTTGGGCATTGTTGTACTGCTTAGATCTGGAGGATGTTGATCCCTCTTCTAACAGTGTAGACAGTGAAGTGTTTGGGACTATGGGCATTAATTTTTCCCACCCCACCTGAATTGCATACTGAGGATGATGAGGGCGTATAGCAATGGCTTCCAAGAGCACTTGGCTCAAGGATGGCTACCTTAACAGCCATGGAAAGCTAAGGTGACTGTGATTTGGAAGGGAGTACATCCATTTTGGTAAACTTGCCTACACCATATTTTAGGTAATGAAAGACTTATAAAGACGCACATTCCAGAAAGTGTTGCCCTTCAAGCTAAATAACTAATTGATGGGTAAGCTGTTGTACCTGTTGCAGATTGCAGAAAGGTTGAGGAGAGAATTTGGCTGTTAACTGAGACATAGAGTTCCCTCCTGTCATGTGGACTGCTGGTCATGAAAGTTTTTAATGGGGCTACTATCTTACAAAATGGTGGATATGAGAGGCTTTGTGTAACTCATTTAATGGTTTTAATAGATGCTGCCAGCATACATTGAGTTTATAAGGCCAACCATAGTACAGTCCATCAAATTTGTAGGATTAGGTTGCTTGTTTCCCAATACAGGATGTTTGGGAATTGGTGGTCATATGTTGAATTGGTGGTAGATAACGCAAAAACAAGCATACATGTTTTGTCAAGGGGCATGTATCCAAAACTGCTACCCTGCAAAGGTGCAGGTGCAAACATAAGCCCTGAAGGGGAGAAGAGCAGAATGCAGATGTTTGTAGTTAGACAGATGCACCAGCAACTGGCAGTAGTGTGTGTAGTATAGTATAGTGGATGGGTGGGTGTGGTTTATGTATGTGTTTGGCTTCGGACAATCAGTGCAGTGGGGACAGTTAACAGCTTAGTGAGTACAGGTTTGTGATTGCAGATTTGGCAAACGACGACGGCATGGCGGAAAAACAACACACACCAATGAGCTGAAAGTTACCCAATGAATCCGTACTTAATTCATCGCTTTGGATTGGGACAAAAGGACACAGGACGACGGAAGTGTTGTTTTTTGTTTGTGGGCATTAGGGACAGAACAAACGCGCAGCGCCACGTGACGGCCACAGCTAGCTAGCGAAGGACAATAGGCATTATCTGGTTGGACTGCTGATACCAAGGTTGATCCAAAAGCATGTTGTGCACAGTCAGTGAAGTGGTACTGGCATCACATTCAGGCTGAGGTTCTCCAAACAGCAAATGCCTGTGAGGTAAATAAACTTGTCCAATGCTCCAATCCAAAGATAAGTCAGGAAGTCTCCCCTACAGGTAAGACGACTGGAACGACACTTGAAGGGAAGCTTGTTGGTCAGCGAGAGAATGTGCCATTCCCTTACTCAAGCAGTCCAGATGTACTGACATGCAGCTGGGGGAGTTAAGGAGCCAGAGTGGATGGCTGACAGAGTACTCATAGAACTCATAACACACCAGACATGCAGGAAACTTTGACTGATGAAACAAAGTTCTTTAAAATTAACATAAATCTATGCTGTTAAAATACTACAAGATGGATGTAGCCCAAATACCTGTCTGCCTAAGTCACAAGGGCACACCCAGAAGAGGCATCTCACTTTGATCTGTGTAGATACATGTAGCTAAAATTACTGAAAATGTATCAGAAAAGATTGTTTTTAAAGATTCCACTGAAGATTAAAATGAAGGAGGGGTAAGTCTTCAAAATCAACATATCGATCTTACCAGGGTCTAATGCGCGAACCATGGTTGTTCATGAAGTGATGGTAGTAACATGTCTGGGAAGTAGATGAGAGTTATTCTCAGAGTTAGGTAATAGAAGGGTGCAAACTGCAAGATCCACTTTTACGAGATTAAAAATACAGAGCAAGAATATATTTTAATATATTCATTACAAATAGTTTACAATGTATTAAATCATGTTTAATTCAATGGTACTTTCAAACACGCATACTGTCAAGCTAAAATATGGAATTGGCAACATTGTTTTTTACCCTATTTTCCTTGAAAAAGATAGGGTTAAGACATCACTTGAACATCTGTCTATATGTATGCCCCCTTTTAATCTTTCAAAACTGTAAACCAAATTTCCCAAATCAGTAAACATTTAGTAAGGACACCCAACTTTTACAGCAAGCTTATTTTCAAATTGGCTGCCATTTTAATATTTAGGGCACTATTTCATAACTTGGGAACCTCTTAAACAATGTAAACTCTAGGTCGTGTTTTGACAGATCTTCACGCAGATTAATTAAAAAATTTTATAATAAAGTTTATTTTTTATGTATGGTAATAATAAAATAATAGGTGTACGATAATCATATTGGTAGCACATCACACTAACTGGTAAGAGTATGTCAAAGCTTCATAATCGTACCCCACCACATCTCTGCTTATGCAACCTGATGTGACAGTAGCCCGGGCCAGTGAGTAGCATAATGATAAATGTCAATATTTTGTAACCATGTTCACTTTGTTTATAATTCTATTGACGCAGCCAGTCCACCTGCCATTAGTTTATGCTTGCGCCTAGCAAATGTAATACCAAACATCTGGTAAATTCAGCTTTAATTTGTGTTGTTATCAACATAGAAAAGTACGGCATCAGTATAACTAAATTTCTCAAGATGAATAATTAAGTGGGCTAAAAGTTTCTTTCAGATAATTTTTTATTTTTCCTCATGCTGGATGTGAAAAAATTAAAATATAATCTTGTTGCAATGATTTGAATGAAGTTTATCAAACTTTGGTGTGCCTAAACCTAAAGAAGCAAATTTTAAGTGCCTGTGCATAGTGTTCACTTTCCAAACTCAAAATAATAAATATGTGACGAGCACCATGGGTCAAAAAACAGTGACATGATTGACAAGGAAGCTGGACTTCTGAGGAGTAAGAGATAACTTTGCAGAAGTCAAAAATGGAGAGGATTTTAAGATACAATCTATTTTTATAAAAATATTAACATAAAAATAAATTGTAAATATTTGCATACCAATTATACATATTTAGAGTTGCATGCATATTTATTATATGTTGGGCTAATTCGTCAAATATAAGTTAGTAATACGTTAATACAAGTTAATCAGTATGGGGAAAGAGGGCCACAACAAACATTTTCTTGGGTTCTGCAAGTTTGTAGTTACACCACTATGTGCAGTGTTTGCTTTTCCTTAAACATTAAAAGTAACAGTTTTATTTTAAATTGTAAGTAAATATTCTGTGACGGTGACCAATCAGAGCATGGCAGTTTGTTGTGGTGTTGGCAGAATGCGGTATTACAGTTATAGGCATGCATTAAGATATTAAAGTACAAATTTTTTATAACTTTTATGATTGCATATGTGAATTTAATTCGCAATATAAAAAATTTGTACCAGAAAATATCATCTTTGAATAACGATGTGACTTAATGCTATGTGATGTTATGTGGCTAATTATCAAGAAAATGTAAAGAGGAGACACCTGTCATGAGTATTCATTGGCTTTGGTCCATAATTATTGTATGAATTGTGAATCGTATGTACAGAAGACGTGGTTCTGTTTAAATGATCAGCTGTTACTGCATAATTCTTAAGTCACAATTTTTTAATTGCAAACGGTAAACCTTTGGGTGGCTATTACATGGATGAAATAAACATAAAATTTTTATTCTTGTTAAAGCAAAAATAAGGCATTCAGCTAATGTTATTTTCAGTCTCTAAGCAGACTCGATGCGTGGAATAGACAGTACTAAACACAAGGTACTGGATGACTGGATAAACAAAATCAATGCTGAAATATATAATTTATAGCTGTGTATTCTATGTTGGTGATTTGAATAAATTAGGCTAAAACAAAATATACATTTACAATGTCAAAAAAAGAAAGAAGATTTACAGTACTGTTTGTGTGAGGAAAATTAGGCTTCTCTTAAATATATTAAGGCATATACTATAGTTACTAAACTTCCTTTGTAGATTTTCAAAGAAAATTTTAACACAAGGCAAAAATTTACAAAAAAAATTTTTAAAAGTATTTGTAACATTACTGAAGAAATTCACCACAAACAGCTGTGCCTAGTTATAAGCTACTATTCTTCAGGCTACCCACTTGCATTCATTAGAAACAGAATCTGCCAAACCTAATAATGTATATGTATATGAAACAAGCCATGTGTTGAACTTGACGCGTGCCCGGCTATTGACTGTATGGCATGATCGTCGAGGTTTATTGCGCTAGACCAAGTGTGCGGTTATAGTTAGCATGACGGGAGGTGTTAGAAACCTGACTTACTCTGAAGGTCTTCAGTTGGTTGGTAATGTGGGTTAACTGGCTGAGTGAAACTGTTGCAATGGTCCTTGAGTTGGATTACGCAAGTTCCAGGCTGCTGACTCTTAGCTCCAGAAGTTAGGATTGGTTAGTCCTTACCTAGCTTCAGTCCAGTAGACTAGACGCCTCAACACCGAGTGATAGTTGGTACTGGTTCAGACGAGCGGTGGAAAATGAATATATTTTACCATGTGGACAGTCGAGACTGCCTGTAATCTCAGTGAGGCGGCACAGTCCCGTTCCGCCTGTCTTTCCTGCATAGCAGGGGTTAAGGTACTCCGCTGCTGGGCAGCTAGATGAGCAATCTTTTGTTCCCTACGCCTTCAGCCGTGTCCTATCTTGTAAGTCATAGAGTTTAGTTCACCACTGAACAAGATACGGTGTGCACTTCGGACGAGAAACTATACCCTATGAGAGTGTAGGTCCAGTAGCTGAGTCATGACACAAGCTCTGTAAGAGTATCCACTGATCCCCCACATCTGTGGGTTGATCAGAGATGTTGAGCTGTGTGGGCCACCAATACTACTACTGGATGTGATATCCAGCCAAGGCCAGGCTGCAACGCCCAGGTCAATGCCGCCCACAGCACCTAGGTGCTCTGGTAGGTGATATAACCTAGGCTTGCTGTCTCCATAGTGGAAGGTATTCCTAGTGGTTGTGGCTCCTCTGTTCCTTCCCTCCAGCACCTGGGTGCTAGGGGGTAATAGGAAGCAACAGGCGGCCGTCTAATGGGTGTGTTACCAGACTGGAGGTTCCCAGAAGGGGGCCCTCAGTCAAGCTAGTTCGACTTTACAAAAGTACCTGGTTTCTGTCGGTAGTGGACAGTGCGACCTACTTCTAGCAGGCGAAGTAGACATTATTCTAGAAATGAAAGCATTAGGATAGAGAACAAAGCTGTTATTTATTGAGGACTCAATAAATGTAGTGACTCGTGCTGTCTTGTACCAAGCAGAAGGAAAACTACATTAGCCAAGTGTAGGCGACCTGGTCCTAGGCTAGAGGGAAAGTGAACTAGAAAACTGAATATTTAACTACTCAACTAAAGCTGTCTAATGCGGGTATCTGGAAGAGACAAAAGAAGTTACGGTTAAAGTAACAAGGTATATTCGTGTTCAATTAGTTTTGAAGACTGTTGTCGTTCAGGGATGGCTACTGAAGACTCAAGGTTTCGCTGGAGGCTCCAGCACTAAGGAGTGCTCGGGGTTTACTCAAGAGAAGAAATACGAATGACTGCCGGAGCCCTGCCATGCCCGGACATTTATAGTCAGAAGTCTAGGCTGGCGCGACGGGGTGCAGGGAAGGCTTGTGACGTCCTTCTGCTGTGAGGCTGGCGTGGGAGGGGGGAACACTCATTAGCGTTCTTGGTTCATGGATCTTTGGTGGTGCTCGGCCGTGCCCGAAGTGGCTAACAGCTTGTGGGCACTCAGCGTGGGGGAAAGGGGGAAACTGTGTGCTCGCTGGTGGTGTAACCTTGTAGCCACGTGTTCGGCCGCCTGGCAGATTTAAGTAACGTGCAACGCTGTGTATTGGTTTGCAGTAACAACTCTTACATAGGTTGAAGTAAGGGTATACTTCACGTAAAGACCGATAGTCATAATCGTAGTTTATTAGTGGTATAAGCGGTACACGTCAAACAATCATGGAATGCATGTGTTAGTTTACTGATTTTTATTTCAAAATAGAAAAGAAGGCTTAACGCAATACCATTAGACAAAAATATGAATTGCAGAGAAAGTAAAAAATATTTACCTCAATTATGTTTCGCTGATGTCTTTTCAGGCTTTACGAATGAATAGGAGACACAATCCACACTACGATATAATACCTTGTTGTTCCTATCTTAAGTTGTGTTACACTGTCTGAATGGAAATTTCACACTACGGCCTTCCTGACTAACGGTTCTACTTGTTGATGTGTGTGTATAGTTTTTGACCTCTAAGGGGCTGCACACAGCATAACAGAGAAGGACTCCAGGCGCTTGCTTGCCATTGTGGTTGTCCAGAATGGCTCTACATGGTGAATGAAGTCAGTTAGTGAACACTGATGCACATGATGTTTGATCATAATGGTATATGATCATCATGTATATGTATATGTGTGTGATATATATAGACACACATATATACATATATATTCTACTTCGCAGGGCCCTTCACGAAATGGGGCCCATGGCAGAGTGAACCCACCTGCCCCCTCCCCTTCAGGGAGGGCCTGGTAAACAAAATATTGTTCTTTTGTGGAGGTACATCTTATCGGTATGCAACAACATACTTGTAAAGGTTCATGTTTGTCACAAAGTAGTCTTTCACCATCACAGCGCAATAAGTGTACTGCAGTGTTAAATAATTTTTTTCTAATTTTAATACTTGTAGTTTTTTCCACGCAGTTCACTGCATGGAAAAAACTACAAGTACATACATTCTGTATTTTCTTAATATAAGTCTATGTCATACTTTTAAATTCTGCCTTCAATCTTATAAACATGCAACATTATTAAAGTATTGTACATTCACACTTAAGATTTACAGGTGTAGTTGATCATTCTTTACACTTTTTGCCCTTGGACTGAAGAAATGATGATATTTTTCTATTACTGTAATTCAGCATTTATAAGTACCTTAATCAAAAATCTGTTGCTGCATGCAATACTGAAAGTAAAATATTGCACTGTAACATAAATGCAACTAGCATCACTACAAACTCTTACCACTACAGTCCACGTGCCTTTACCAAGTTAAATAAGTTTGACCATATTATGCAATTCAGAACCAGGTGTATTTTTCATTGGTAAAAGAAGAACTGTTTATTTGAGACTGTGAAAGCTGTTATCATGTATGTGAAAACAGTTTTCACTTCTTGTGAAATGGTATCTGCCATACCTCTGTTTCCCATATTTGTAGCTAATACCAGCATTATGTATATAGGCTATTCACGGTAAAGTGAGCACTTTTTGAAAGCCCTCTCATTTGAAATAATTGTCAATAAATACATTTTATTTTAGCATTAGACATTAACTTCTGAGTGCAGTGGAATATACACACTGTGATTATTACTTACATGACAATACTTATTTAAAATGTTGGTTAAAAGATTTAAAAATTTTGTTAAAGTAAAAAGTAGCTAGGAACTCAAAAGTGCTCACTTTACAGTGAACCGCCTATATTCTATTTGCGGTTTCTTCACTCTTTTTTAATCTAATCTTCGAAAAATCACCTCATGTATGACGTGTGTGGTTACTTCTTAAATATGCTATGTATCACAAGTTTTTTCAATTCCGTTAATGGAAAAGTACCTTATTTTTGGTTCAATTAAAATTCTTACTTCTATTTTATGTGTTAATTATAATATTTGATTTATAAGTAATATGAATAAAAACAGTAAGAAAACAGGAGTGTTGGTAATGCCTGGTAAGAAATAGTTCTTATGCAAAATATTATTGCACTGAGTGCGCATGAATGCGGTGTGCAGTCCCTTAGGTGTGATTTTCTACATTTGTTGGAGCTTTGTTTGTACGGCTCGGAGGAATATCCTGGAAGTTGGCAGGGCTTCAGAAGAGTTTGAAGTAACTGTGAATGGACTATAGACCTATATTTAGTCAACTTGTAAGTCTATACTTCTGCATAACTTAGCTCATAACAATTATGGTTCAAAAATGTTTGTTTTCTGTTCTCTTGTTAATGAGTGCGACATTTCTAAGCAATATTTGTTGCAGTAGTTCAGGAGGTGGGAGGGCTAACAAACTGTCTCATCTTACTGGGCTGTAGCACAAGTGTGGATATGTCATTTTTCAGAAAAGTATCAACCAAATGTGTTGGAAAAACATTTTTTTTTTAATCCAAAGTTATAGTTTAAAAATAACTTAAAGTGAGACAAAAAGAAACAATATATTTTGTATGCTCCCAGAACAAACAAACATAATTGCACCTCACATATATAAATGTAATAAATTATATGAATAACGTAGATATATTACTAGACTTTTCTTTATTTTATAAAGAATGTTATACCAACATTCTTTATAAAATAAAGAAAAGTCTTTCTTAATGGAGGCATTTTAAGTCAGACAAAAGTATTGGTTCAATTGGTTTTTTTCCTACAGAAACAGTAGAAAGGTTAACTCCCTGACATATTTCATCGCCTACAGCTGCATACTGCATTTCAAACGTGTTGTATGGTGTGCTTTGTTGGCTACACTACGTTGAAATTAATCAAAATACAAAAGAAACTACTGTGAAAATGAGACAAATCATTGTTTAGTTATGTTGTAAAAGTAAATCACATTCTGAAATTGCAAACATTGTTGTGTGAAGTCGTTTGACTATGCAAAGTGTTAACAAGTGGTTTAAAGAATCAAAAACTTAAATAAAAAGACCAAGATTGGATTGTCTAGAGAAAGTGGTGAGAATGATCAAGAAAGATGTAAAAGTTACGTCTTCTGCAATATTTGCTTATGTGCAAGAACAACTAGGAAAATAAGTAACACCAAGAATAATAAGATGATTTCTCAGTCAGGCTTGGCACAGATCCAGGGTACCAAGAAAGAGATTATCACGAACAAAGTGAATCGAAACAAGTGGTAAGCATTGGCCAAAGATTATGTATGGAAGGATAAAAATTTCTGGCACAGTGTTTTGCTCTCAGATGAGAGCAAGTTTAACATTTTACAAAATGATGGCCACATTTTGATATGAAGGAAAGCCCAAGACAGGACTTGATATCAATATCCAGGATCTGCAAAGTACTGTGTAAGCTGCCTCTGATGTAGGAAAACTAGTTTTCATGGAGGAAGATATGGAGAAATACTGCTGTATGGACATACTTAAATGTAACTTAAAGATGATAATTGATAATTGAGAAACTGAGTTTAGGAACCAATTACTACTTCCAGCAAGATAACGATCCCAAACATACGACAGAAATTATCCAGCTCCAGTTACTTTATAACACGCTACACACTGTGAAAACTCCAGCAGTCTCCAGATCTTAATCCAATTGAGATTCTACAAAGGGAGCTAAAGAAAATAGTAACGAAGGAAGCATTATGTATCTTATAAACCACAATTGAAGGTTGCAAGACTGGCATAACATCAGTGGGGGGACAACCAGTAAGTGTGTGTTTTATAATCCCAAACAAATTAAAGCGGTCATTTGCAGGCATACAAAGTATGAAAAAATGAAAGTAGCTTTAGTTTTGTTTTAGACGTGTGATTTTATGTTAATGTACGTATAGTTTTGTCTTGCTTAAAATACCTCCAGTTCCAAAGACTGTTTCTTTATTTCATAAAGAATGTTATATCTATGATGGTAATATATCTACATGTTAATATGATTTTTTTAATTTGTGTCTGTGACGAGCAACTATGTTTTTGCCTGGAGCACACAAAATATTATATTTATCTTTGTACTTGTGACTGTACAAATACTTCTGCTCAGGTGTGTGTGTCTCTGTGTGTGTGTCTGTGCGTATGTCTGTGTGTGTCTCCTCTCTCTCTCTCTCTCTCTCTCTCTCTCTCCTCTCTCTCTCTCTCTCTCTCTCTCTCTCTCTCTCTCTCTCTCTCCCCCCCCCCCCCCCCCCCTTGTTCATATTTTGGAAATTATTGTCTCTAGGGTGCTAAGAGTTAATGTGTGTGCAATAGTCTTCTTCGCTCTACACCTCGACTCGCATAATATAACTCAAATGTATAGTCTATATGTGGTGTATTTAGCTGTCGCCAGTAAGCTACTCTTGTCAGCGGGTTCTATCAAACTTCCTGTCAACTGTTTTGTGGAGGAGTGTGTGTATATAAACATTGCTTTTATTATGATTACTTGCATTGATGATGCTAGGTCACCAATTCAGCCCCTGGACCATGTTGAAAATTGACGTCTCAGCTCACATTCTCCAAATGGTGGTTGGCAGTCTGCATCCTTTTCATGGCCCCACATTGGGTTCCAAAAATAATAAATGGGTTAAAATCTGACATCCGCCAAACAATGCCTTTGACTCGTTCGCAGGGTTCCATTTTAAATTGGTGGTGACTAACATCTATGTCAAATTCACTGTTTTTAATTGCATGTGTAATTTATTTACGTGATAACTATTTCCAAGAATTTGCGGTTTTACATTTTTTTTTGTTTACCTTAGACCTGCACGAGTCAAGGGATTTCATAAAAGGCATGAAAGTTACGAAATGGTGGTGATTCCATGCTGATAATGCAACCAACTGGCACGAACAAAGACTTACATTGGACTTAACATTAACTACGCTATTGCATTAACTACAAACAAAAAGAGAAATAGCTTGTGTCACATGTTAATCCCGGGGCCTACAACCCTTTCCCCCGTGCTGCTGCTAACAAAAACAAGCCTTGAAACACACCTTGAATCTCTCAACAATTGTTTATATAGAATTGAGATATGTTTCCACCTCAACTCCAACCACCTATACACCTCATCATAGGGTCCCCTAGGTATACACATAAATTTTGTGCTTATATACTTTAATTTATATAAATATTCTCATCAAGAATTATTATTACACCTTGGCAGTAAACTCTACTCAAAAATTGTTATTGCAATTATATTATGTTTTTTAAATAACATCTTTTTTGACAATTAGAGAGCTCCATTTAAAATTGAAAAGCCCACTGTATGGTGTTTAGTCCTGATTGGCCAAGCTGATGTCAAAAATAGAACTGCCCAAAAAATTACCTAATGAGGCCGAGCTTTCACACTTTGCCAGGCACGTGGGTGGGCTTCTGCATCCAGAAAATGGGTGACAGAATTGCACAGGAAAATGAATACAAAAATTATCACAAACTAAGAAAACCTGTTTCATAACAGTTGCTACCAAACATGAATTAGTCAAAACCAAACCACCACTTCAACACCCATTGGTTACTGCTGCTACCACGTCAGTATTGAAACAATTAATATTTATCATTACATTCAAACATTTAAATTGCACTCTTGCATAATTGACATCATTTCATTAGTCGAAAACTAGGCAATGAAAGAGAAAAATGGTATATTAATTAATTAAAGAATTAATTTATTATTTTTAATGGAAAAAGAAAAAAATTAAATAGTGTGAGATTTGAGCACAGGGTACTCCACATTTCAGATGTAAACTGCACAAATGAGCAATACTGGATTAAAATATGGTGTGGTTCAGAATGTGCTTAATTTATTGTTATGCGTGGACCCCCACCAGGCGTAATCTTCCTGTCCGCAACCCGACATGAGAATAAAATTTTGGGCCATCGTGCTTGCTGCTATAAATTCCCCCGCAGCCAGGGGGTTGTCAGTTTTGTGATAACCACCTGGCGAAATGCAACGAGTGGTGAACAAAGATGGGGACCGGTGGCTGCGGTGAATGAGTGAGTTTACAGCAGCAATGGATGAGAACGGGAAACTATTGTGGAGGGCGAGTTACCTGATGAGTAGTGGCTGTGTATGGGAGTGCTTGGGGCACTCGGAACATTCAAGGCAGTAAAGATTGGCAGTAACTGAACTTAAACAAGGTGGGAATGAATGGATGAGTGATACAGACTTGATTGTAAATACTAGAACTGTCAATTATCAAATACATTATTTTAATATCAATTCAGAATGTGTAAGAAAACTGTTTAGAAAGACTGGTTTTTAGTCATTGATTATGTTAATTTCTGTGAGGTCATGTAATGCTATGTAAATGTTAGTTGTAAATAACAAGTGATATCCCTTTTAATATCATGATACTAAATCTAGAGTTTTTTATTCTAAATTAATTACATACTTTTAATTAACTCTTTTATTTACCTAAGATCTCCATCCGTTAAAAAACCCTTGCTAAGTTCACTGACATTGAAAAATTGTAACATCATAATGACATTCTGAAAAATATTTAATGTTCGGTGGTTTTGAATAATTTTAGGTATTGATTTAGTTAGCATTTGAACTTGATAAAGTTTGCAGGCTTTTGCAGCTGTTGTCTTCGTGTTCTCGGCTTTTGGGTTGTATCCAAAACACTGTCATTGTTTGCCTCTGACCTTGGCAGAAATGCATTTCCAACTAAAAAACTAAAACTATGCCTTTAAAAACTTTATTAATTTTAAATTGCTTATAAAACATGAGAACTGTAAATTCTAAATGTGTGAATTCCTGCAGTGTGCACTCTAGGAAACTGTAGGTTCACATGAATGCTCCCTTTTGATCTTTGCACATAACTGCAAATTTGAATGACATATTTAGTTGGAATCCCATGTGTGGTAGGTGGTGTAGGTGTGAAAAGTCACTGTGTTGTGTTGTAGACTGAAGAAAGCACAATTTGAAATTTATAAGAAGGTGATGGAAAGCCATCGAGTAAAGATGGTTCATGCATTGAGCAAACCAGAACAGGTGTTGGTTGAGCAGCGGGACGACACAAGCAACCTCCAGATAGCCATCTACAGGTCAGCAATAGCTTTGACCTCCCTGCATGCTGTGCATGGGTAGAGCTCTGTTCGTGACACTTGCATGCACTTTCACCTGCCACTGAGGTCCCTCGAGATATATTACGTGTTTGTTGAACATTTCTGTCATCTTAACCAATGATAAGTTGTTAATGACTATTGAAGGCAGTGGGATGCTAAAATATGCTCTCTGTTATGTGTGAGTTCTACTCGTAGAAAGTTATTAAGTCTGATTTTTTCTTTGGTTGTAATAAGGATATAATGGAACTGTTTCATGGACTTCATAGTACTTTTTTGGCTGAACACAATATGGTTTATGCACACAGTTCTTTTTGAAGGTAAGGTAGTTGACATAGTAAGAGGGAAATGTAATATCTTTTATTAGCAATGAAAACCATTACAACAAAATCAAATTATTTACATCTGAGAATTATATTGGAACATTAAGCTACCTGAGGGGCTGCAGTGGTGTATAAGTCAGATTACTCACTTCTCACCACGGGGTGAACTGGGTTCGATTCCCAGCAGATGTTGCCATTGGTCAACTGGTTTTCTTGGGGGGGCACTCCAATTTCTCCTGCCCTTGCATTCACTACCGCTCCATATTGCACCCTCGCTGGTACTGAAGACCTCACGATTAAACACCAACCAAAACCTCTAAACTCAACTTAAACAACCTGTTGTTGTTCTGACCGTGTTCGCTGCATTATCTGCAACAAGTACATGAACTTTGGTTCAAGTGATTCTTATAGGACCACCACGATACTGCCAGCAGTATGGTCAGCTAATCCAGGAGGTATAATATCAAGGCATGTTAATTTGTTTTTATTGAATAAATGAGCAATGAAAGATATAAAATTGTCATAACTGAATATTGAGCACAAATCTGTAGTCAATATCACATATTCTACAGTTAAAAAACTGCCCCTAACTTTTACAAAACATTTTACCTATTGGTGATTTGAATATGCTGGTAGTTGACAGTGGCCTTTGTTTCTCAAATATGTTGTGAATATTATGAAATTTTGGTCTCTAAACAGGAATAGTTGTGGAAAAAGATGAAGAGAATGAAAGTGAATTGACAGTTCCAATTTTAGTGTCAGGGAGGAATTATGGCAATTTATTTCCATTTCAACCTCACAAGTGCATCACTTTATACATCACTATTAGGCCAGAATTTTTTGATTTTTTTTTTTGACAAGTTTTCCTAGATCTGACTTTATTGTGATGATGTGAATCCAAATGTTTCCAGTAAAGCCCCTTGAAGTACCAACACAAGAGATGTTTGTTTTACAGAAAATGCACACAGCCTTAGTATCATCACCAGGTTCACTAATGAAGTGCATCCGTACTTCACTCTTTACCACTCATTATGCAACATAATTGCTAAAGAAAAACTGTATAAAATTTGAAACTAAATTGTATGTATTGAACAAAATATTTATCTTCTGCGCTTACATATTTTGTGTCAGTATCATTTAGACTATGTGAAGCTGTAGAAACTAACTGGAATTTACGTTTTGACGGGTATAGTTGCTATTATCAGAAAGTAGTGGCGGTTGTGGAACCAGGAGGAACGACAACGGAGAGTGTGGTAGTGGTGTCTGCAGACTTACTGTTGAAGAGCTGGTGGTAGCCATTGACGGCAGCCTCTGGGGCTGCTGCTGGCTGGTGGTAGGAGTCACTGGAACTCCTGGTGGCTGTTGAGAGAAGTCTCTGGAGCTTCTGGTAGGCTTGGCTAAAGCCTCTGGATTTCTTTGAGAGGGCCATGAGGGCCTAATGTTCAGTAGAAAGCCCCAGCACACAAAGTGTTGAGGTGAGCTACTGGAGAAGATAACTCGAATCTTCGGCCACGAACTGCCTTTTACAGTGCGGTCGGTGAGCCCATGCCTGGGGTGAAGTGGGGGCTGTGACATCTGCCTGGAGCGAGCGAGGTGGGAGACTCTACCCTCTGCGCTCGGCAATACTGCCTCGGGTGCTCGATCTTCTTTGGAAAGCTTCACTGGTGTAGCGACACTCTGTCTGCCAGGTACATTGGGGAGGCTGACGTGTTGTGTTACTGCTGCCGCCTGGAAACATTGTTTATTTCACATGCTGGAACCACCCACTAGGCTGGGAACGATCCTGTATATACTCTTCAATAACATGTTGGTTTGACCCTTCCTTGGGTTCGTAGAACTATGTGAATAGTGAGGTAAAGTCGGTTCTGGAACCAATAGGAATACCATGTCTATAAATGTCCCTCCACTGGAAACAATCCTGTAGCCATCTATGGTTTTCTTCCTGGGTTGGCAGCTGGCAAGGTGCAAGTTGATAACACTATCAGGTTTTGAGACGTCATCCAAATATATGTACTTGCCCTTAGTACCTACAGGCTAGACCCATCACATGTCTTTCGCTTGGGAGTTCTGGAATTTAGGTGGCTTATACATAATGATAAAAGCTATGTTTCATACTACTCTTTTGTAGATTAAAAAAATCCTCTTTAGTGTTGTCAAACATGTATATTTTGCTTTCATATCATTAAACTTGGGTTATTTATAGGTTGTGTGACCTGCATACTAAACTGATCATGTAATGTTAATGTCGTATTAAGAAATGTTCAAAAAAATGAAACGGCTGGTTAATTTGTTTGGGCTTGCCAGCTCTGCATAGTGGTGAAACCAGGACTGGTCCAGGTGAATTTATCTCCTCCAGCTACTCTTAACAAGCACCTTTATTTTTGCTATGATCATACACAAAATTTAATATAAAAAGGAGCCACACACATTTATGTAGGTTCTGCATTTTTTTTAAATTTATGCTTAAAAAATGTAATTTGAGACAGTTGAATATGCATGATTTTGGCTAAAAATGCATGCTACAATGAAACTACATATTTTTCAACCTTCAAATTCCAAATCTAGAGTAAGGAAAAACCATTGAGTATATTTTGTGTATGGGTTTCTGTCATGTCTTTCAGTAGTGTCTCCACCCCCAATTTACCTATAATGGAATGTTCTTATGCATCAAGACATGCATTTTGCATCTCCCTGTGCATGCATGCTCATGCATTATAACTCATTAAAAAAATGAAAGAAAAGAAATGTTATAAATGAAATAAACCAATTCACTGCCCTCACACCAGTGACTCTTTAAACTTGTTCTCTCCTTCTTTTATCAAGTGTCTTGCACATCCCCTTTTTCTTTTTGTGTGATATCAGGTTTGTTTTTTGTATCCCCTTTTCTTGGCACCCCGGGCAAGTGGCTTGCCGGGTCTGCCCTTTAGACCAGTTGTGGGTGGAACTGTTTTTCAGTCAGGGCTTAAAGCCAGTTCTGTATGTGCTTTATCTGTGACAATAGGTAAATCTGTTTGCAGTTTGATACAATTCATTTAAGTTTTCATTTCTTCATTATTTTTTCCTTGTTTGCAGTAGGCCTATGATTCGTGTGTATTTTTGTTTACTGCTAATGTTGCTCCACCTCATTGCATGTGCCCATGAGGGGATTTAAGCTTGTATGTGTGTGTGTACAGTACCATTTATGTTGTATTATACATATGTTTAAAAAAAACCAGCTCGTAAAATTAAACTGTAGCTTTTGTGTGTCGGAGCAAAGGGAATAGCGTGTTGTAACACACACTTTTTGAGTGATAATAATGAGTAATTATTAACTCGTCATTTTTATGTTTAACGAGCTCAATATTATTTTTTTCACTTGATTTAATTTGTTTCATGGCAAGATTTATTTATTTGTTTTGAAACAGGGTCCATGATATTTATTATATTGTTTTAATAAAATTTTTAATTTGGTTGCACATTTATACGTCTTTCTTTTTTCACATTGTGTACATGTACTTACAAGGCCATATGACTATGCATTTTGAGACGTTCAGTAAGGTGCCATTGAACTGTATGTTAGCACCGTACGCCATGTGCTTACATATAGGGAAGATGTCAATTAGGGCTGCTGCGCATCCGGAGAGATGCTCCGTCGGCATACCTGATAATTGGGAACTTCGAGATCTCGAAATTCTGTATTTGAACTCCAATTAAAGCTAAGAAATTATAAATAAAGTTTTTGACTTAACACCATTCATAAGACCTTCTAGAACATTTTCATGCCGCCATATTGTTTTTCATACCTACACGACTTTTCCGATATCTACTACAGCAAACCTAAACTGAATCCTTGCTCTGCTGCTAACTAATTGCAAATATTTTAATTAAATGAAGTATTTTGAAGGAACATTTAAACTTTTGGCATAATTTCTGAACATTTTTTTTAGTATTTTATTTCGTAACCAAACTACCCCAAACAGAAATAAAATATTTTAATTATATGGTTAATATTTTCAGAGTTAATAATAATATGCTAATTTGTATTGCCACCTGGTTGAATTATTTGGTTTTTCTGAGAAAAGTCATATTATTCAGAACTCATTTAAACTTCCAGACATTTTTGGAACACAGTCACCCGTTGGCATTTTGTAGTAGCAGAAAGTTTTTCTCCTAGTGTTCCTGTTTGTGTACATGTTTATTTGGTCTATTTGCTAGGTGTACATGTGGTACATGTTACTTCAGATTGGTACGGTCAAGTGTGTTTGTGTATTCCTCCTTACAGTGTGGATGGGGCCGGGTAAAAGTAACTCGTCATACTGCCTTCCAGTTCTCACACTGTTTTGTGTTATTAAAGAATCAAAGGGGCAATAATTCTGATTTTTAATAAGTACACCAATTTAGTACTCAATTTGGATGATTGTGACTGCGCAGCTAGGGTTTGCACTCTACCCAGAAACTTTGTTACCTGTACTACAGCTGTCACAACGTCATCCTCATGTACACAGATGTGTAGAGAACCCTTTTTGTTATTATTTTGCATTACGTTTTAGTGTCTCACATTGTTGAGTACTGTTGTGTGCAGTTAGTATGATTGAGTTGACGTTAGGTTACATCGACTGGCGTTACATTACAATTACATTTAACGATTTAACATTTTACACATTAAAGTTTAGTATTTGTTATGTTTTTAGTACCAGGCTGAGAATCAAATTTATTCTTTATGTCATTGTATTAAGTACTCTGTTTTACTTTATTTCTGTACTTTTGTCATAATTTAGCTGTTGGCAATAGTTGTATTATGTTCTGCACAAGTGTAGTCTAATCAGTTTTTTTGTGTCAAGGATTGGCAGGTACTGTTAGATTAAAAATTGCATATTTTCAGGCATATAATGAACATTCGAAAATTGTAATACAGTATACACTAGCATACTTGCACTTTAAGTTATTTGATTTTTGTTTTATTCTGTTATTTGATTTTTGTCTGGTTCTGTTTTTGCCCAGTTGGTTCTTAAATGTGTGAGTGAATAGATATATGTAGCGCTTTAACATCAAGGTCTTGAGAGTCGACGAGTGTGAAGCAAGGCGAATATGGAGCAATGTCAGAATGAAAGGACTGAGAAAATGGGAGATCTCCGAGAAAACCCGCCGACCGGCGGCATTGAGGAGCGACCGTGCTGGGAATCAAACCCGGTTCACCTACACTACACCATCGTGCCCCCTTGGCTCTTGAAGATGGTACAGGGGTTAATGGAGTGGTGCTGTGTATAGTATAGTATTTCATGCAACTCTATTCATAGGTTGGTGGCTCCACTTTTGGCCAGTGTGACTGAAAAGTGAATGAGGGAGCAGAATGCTCTGGTTTATTTTGATTAATTGTTATGGCCATTTGTAGGTTTCTGCTCACCCTAGCCCTAAGTTGCATAGTGGTTCATTATCTATATAGAGGGAATTCAGACTCTGCTTTTCTAGTACCTATCTGCATCCAATGGCATGCAAGGAGACGTTTAATCGCGGCAGAGAGGAATTGGGCACCCATGGCAGCCTCCCTAAATTGTACATATAGCTGAAACTATAGTTAAGAAGAGGAAGGGGAAAAGCCTGCATAGGCACCGTAAAAACCCCTCCCGACAGGAAAGAAGTTCAAAACTTTTGCGTGTATTACTGAAAATGCTACGGGAAACAGTTGGTGTGGAGTCCATGCTCTTTAATATGAAGTAGAAAATCTAGAAGAAAGGGGTGCAGGCACCCCTTAGGTTGAACTGCTGTCAATATTTCTGTGTGTGCTCAGGGTATATCACAGGGAGGGTCAACATTGCACCTACTGCAAAGAATCCTAGCTTATTTATAATTTTAAGTGTCTTGGATGGTCACTGCACTGAGGACTGCTGCCCACCTTGCCAGCCTAGGTATCACTTAATCCAGAACCAGTTACACTTCCTGAAGAACTATCTTAGCTTTTTCCTGTTTTGCAGCAGTTCTGCATACGTACCAGGTACTTAAATCCTTTGCCTGCCAAAGTTGTATTTCCAAAGCCTAAATATGATGCCATGGATTATCATTCTATAATGAAGCTTAGATGCCATAGATGTTCTTTCCATGTTCTGGAATAGATTTTTATGTCATTTAAGTAGGCAAAACAGAATTTGTACAAATAGTCTACCAGTACCATGTAAGACAAGAGTTTCTGAAACGTTCTTGGAGTATTCTTCATCCCAAAGGACATTACCTTAAATTTTAGGGATTTCCTGTGATAATGGTAAACTGGAATGATGGGGGCCATTGGGATCAGTTGGCTTCATTTTGTTTTACTTTGGTGCTTTTCCCATTAGATTTCGACAGCAGGGGACAATAGAGGGCTGGGGATGTTGGCGCTGTTGCATCTGTAGAGTTGTACTTTCGTGTCATCTCATGAGAGGTCTGGCAGCACCCATTGTGTAAATCTGACATGAAAAATTGGTTGCTTGCTCATGGTACTTTAATGTATTGACCAATGAGGAGTGGCAGGGGCAATTGATATTCTGGAATTGTATATGGAATTTGCTAGCTTGGTGTGTGGTGGGTATTCATATCACTAACCAGCTCCTCTATCCACAAAAAAAATTCACCATTTTCTGTCTAAACCTACGCTCCTCCACAGTTTGGACCTTTTCTGTTTGTCCTTTCCTGGTCAAATGGGTTCCTGGTCTGATAATGACCAGGTAGGTTGGCTTTAGGTACTATATAGTAGGCTTTTCTAGTTGCCAATTCAGCCACATTCCCAACATATTTATCCCTTTTATTGCTGCCAGATAGTTATTCCCTCCTCAAGGTCACACATGCTTCTTCCTTCCTCAGTACTTCCCATGGTCCTTTTGTCCTTCTTATCCCTTTCCATCATCTTGTTCCCCTTACCAGATCCTTTAAATTGTGAATTCCAGTTTCCTCAGTAACATATGCATCTTCCATTTCATGAGTTCTTGGATGAGGGATACAATAAATGTAATGTTCCCCAGTGGGGGGGACTTACTTAAATGACTGTCTCTTCTTGTGGTTAGTAAATTATTCACTCTACTTCACCCTGTTTTATTGCCGACCATACAGTTATTTCATCATCCAGATGGTGTTAAGAATGTCTTTTAGTCTTCCCAATTTCTGACAGATACATAATGTCTTTGCCATCATCATGTGCCTGTTATAAACAATATGCATAAATTTTAAATTTAAAGCATTCATTAAAAAATATTATGTTTGATATATTGTGTACTGTTGTTACTTATGTGAGCAGTGGTACAAAAATTATTATAGTTCTTCAAACTACATTACCCAGAATTTTGGTTAGAGATTGGCTGCCCCTGTGTTCGCTTCATTGTGGTAAGTGTGGCTGACATGCTGAGTGAAGTACTGGTTGCTGAGGTAAACAAAAAATGTAACTTAGCTAAGTTTCATATTTTGTTGTACCATTCGAGACACTTCAGATGAAAACTGAGGTGGCGTTCCTTACAGCAAATGCAGTGTTGGCCCTCCCTGTGATGTGTCATGAGTGCACACTACAGTGCCCTTCATTAACATTTCTGGCAAGTGTAGCACATCCCTTAAACCATAATAAATTCCTTCTGTCATCATACAGCTCACGTGTGCTACATTTTACTGTCACTGCAGTGTTTCTGTTTTTAGGTAAAGAGTAGTGTCGTGGGCACCATTCTAGTCTGCCAAAAATCTGAAAACTGAATTTCTTTTGAGCACTGCAGGTGATAAACTAATTCTTGAATGCCATAAATTATCTTAGAGGGCCCTGAATGCCTTAAGGCAACTCATATGTGCGTGCTGTGACATGTCAGTTCCACAAGTAGTGCTAATGTTCTTGGAAGTCTATGTTTATCACAGTATTCATAGCAACTCTTGTCACAGAATGCTCTAGGAGCAGTGAATGAGGGAGGGGAATACTGCAGCCATATTTTGATTTCAATGCATTATGCTGGCTACTCACAGGTTTTTGCTGAGCCTAGCCATCGTAACTCAAAGTTGGCCAGATAGCCAAAGACCCTGCTCTTATAGTAGCCATTCTCACACCTGCCTGGGGGGGGGGGACCTGGCTTATGCCCATTAAAGTATAATTGATCCATTCCACTAGACGTGGATCTGCTATGCCTCTTGTGAAATCATAGGAGCAGTGGCCAGCTGGGAAAAATGTGTGCTTACTGCTAAACAGGTATGGGTGGCAAGATCAGTGGAATTATGTCACTCAGGTCCCTGTAGGTCCTTGTCTGAAAGCTGAGTTTGGTTTCGTGGGCAGCTATTGGTGAAATGTCAGATACAAGGTTGCTCCCTGTGATCTCGCTGGACCAGTGTCTCAGATCTATGTTCTTGTGTGCAATTGTTTTATGGTAGGCATGTGGGAAGGATAAGGCTTGATGTTGCAATGACCTCAAGGCCCAGGCCAGTGTATGTACCTAACCTTGTTTTTTCCCCATTCCAACTCTACATTGTGCTTTGGAAGTCTACAATGAAATGTTCTGAAGCTCTGATCTGGTCCGTGTACTCCCCAATCCAGAGTCTGGAATAGGACTTGCTGAAGGCACAGTCTAGTCCTTGTATTTTTTTGGGCGTTGTATCACAATTTCTTCTTTCTTGTTGAACACCATAAACTGTAGTCGTGGGCCAAGTTTTATTACTGCTGCATATTACATTTGGAAGTCAAAATAATGTCAAACACCAGTGAAATAATCCTTGCTCATGCCATTGTGGTCTGTTCAGCAGGGTGGAAATGGGAGGGCACAGTGCTATAAAGATAGCTAAAATATTGGGTGTATGCATCACACATTCTCTCTCTCCCCCCACTATATCTCTTCTCTCTCTCTTCCTCTCTCTCTCTCTCTCTCTATACACATGTTGACTCAGGTAGCTGTAACGTCATGCTGGTGGTGTCTTGCAGTATGGGCCATGGGATGGGGGGAAGTCACCATCTACAGTGTGCAATAACACTTGATGATTGGTTGTCACACGTGATGTGTGACAGTCCCGACTGGTTAACTGTCCCTGTCCTGGGTGACTTACTCGATGCTAGGCAAGTAGCGTCTCAAGGCGGTTATTCAGTTCTGGGCACTGGGGCCCGCCCGGTGTACAATACAGGCCTGGTTGGTCAATGAATTGGTACAAAGTCGGGTTCAACACGTTTTACCTGGCATGGTGCGGGTTTTGGTTGTGGTTCAGTAGGGCGCATGGTGTTTCGGTACATGATGGTACTGCCCCTGTTTCCACTACCTAGGTGGAACTTGACTGAGGTGTGGTGTGCGCGCATGTGGTGTTTGGCTGCGGTTTTAGTGTGCTGGTGGACCTTTCGCCAAACAGTGCCTCCTGCACTATGGGGTGGTATCCTTCCGTGACCTTGGTGGGTGGTTGGAACAAATTCACAGGCTTGACAGTGGGCGCATGTATGGTGAGACGCTTCAGCAATGCAGCCTGTTCGTGTGGGTTGAGCAGTCCAAACCCACTAGGAAGGCTACGTAGCCCCTGTGGATTTTTGGAGATAGCTCTCGCCTTCTTTGGCCTGTCTCTCAACTCCACCCTTGTGGGTGTAAGGTATTAGGAACAAAAATTGGGGCTGCAGGAGGTAGGCAGTTGTGTACGTGTCTGAAATGTAGGAACCAATTACTGCCACCAACACCGCCTCACTCTCAACTCCTCCACCAAATAGAGAAGTTGCGAGCTGCGGGTAGATGGTTGGAACCGCACAGTGTTGTGCCGCGGGGTAGGTTTCCATGCACCAGAGCGCAACCCTCTCAGTACCACCAGTGAGCGATGAGAGTTGAGCACCCTGGCCAGCAAGCTGATCCCACCGGGAGCGTACCTAGTGTCGTGGCTCTATTGTTCCTCCCACTTAGTGCAAGGAATGGTGTCCTTCCAATGGTGTGGTGAGTGTCCAGTGGTCACTGATCTCCCTGGACTCTAAGAAGATCTCCTCCTTGGCACTACGAAGTGAGCAATGGGGGGAGGGGGGCGACTTTGAACTGGCAAGCCAACTTCCATGGAACGGTATTCTAGTGTCGTAGCTCTACCGTTCACTGCCAGGGCACAGAATGTGTGGCCTTCCAAGCATGTGCTGTGGTGTTGTGCATGTAGGTTTGGTACAACAAAACCCGGTCTCCTGTTGAGTCCTCCAGCTCCGATGTGACACAAGGAAGAAGCTCGGAGTGAAAGTCAAGAGATCTGGTAAGATCGGTGTTTATTGACCCTAAGGAAATAAACACAGATGGCAGAGGTGCTGTCTCCTAATTTCACACGGGTTAGGCGGAAGGTAAACACCCTATCTTAAAACAGGGGAAGGCACCTTGTGCAAAACTACTAGGAGAGGCAGTAGCTGGTGCGTGTTGCGTATTATTAAACCTCAGGGCGAGCTCTATTCTCAGGTTGTCTGTAAGGGACAGAGAATGTCTTAGTGTGAAGCTGTCGATGTCTTTGGTTCTTCCTTAGGTTGCGTTGGAGAGGATCTTTGGCACCAATAGCTAGAGCAATGAGAGCTCAGGAGAGATGATCGAGAACTGATGCTCCAGAGGCTGGGATGCATCTCCTTATATACTCCTCTGCAATCCCTTCCTTCACTGGCATAGGGCATCTGGAGAGGAGGTTAGCAAGTGCAAGCCCAGCACCTAGATTATTTTTGCATTCGGCGTAGTGGAGAGTGGTGGGATCTAGGCATCTTGCATGTGGCGGCATCCCGTGGCACACTGCTGTACTCATCCCAGACCTCTTGCATGATCTCGGTGTTTCATCGGGCAAAATAATAAATTATTATTGGGACGTCTGTCCCAGCCCAGTAGAGACAACAATCTTGTAGGCGGTGGCTGTATCGTTTCTCGGTAGACAAACTGCCATGGATGCAGTTGCACTGATGAGTAGTAGTTGTTTATTAATATTGTGGAAGACGTTTTGTGTCACACTAATAACCAAATAACCATTCGTATATTCCTTTGGCGCTCTGCCCATCACTCGAAAATTTGTACATCCACTTTGTAAAGAAATTATATTTCTGGAAATGTGCACAGACTTAGCAGGATGTCCTGCCAACATGACGTCTAAAGACCTTGTTCTGCTATCTGTGTATATTTAGCATTAAGTTTTTCAAAAGTAATTGAGTTATGTCTTTTTCTGATAGTTAATATATTAATTAATTAATGTTATTATTATCTTTGATTTTTTAATTTATTGAATAATAATTTACATTTTTGTTTGTGATTGTAAACAAAACTTATGTAAAATTGTTATTAATTAACATGAGCTGTGACAGTTAAGGTAGTGTTCACATTTTCTGTACATTGTATCCGTACAGTGTTGCAAGTTTGGCCAACTGTGTTTTTTTTATGTTAAGTTACTTTTTTGTGTACTATTTAGTGATCCTGATTGTCATGAATTAGAGTGCATATACTGTATTTACCAACATAATTTGTAATACTATACATATTAAAAACATAAATATTCATTACATAAAATGTCTATATTTGTTATATGTACTTGTCACGATTTATGAATTTTATTAAAATAGTGCTAATTATTCGCTTAATAATTACAATTCTGGAGTCGGAAATAGTTACTTATTGTAAATGCAGATGTACTAGCTACAAGAGGGTGTACAAGTGAAAATGTGTGTGTGTGGTTGTGCAGGACGATGGAGGAGGCAGACTCGCTGCTCGACCTGCTGGTGATGCGGCGTGGTACAGACAGCGACACGGACAGTGATCATGCTAGCGAGTGTGAGCAGCTGGAGGTGAGGGTGGAGGACGTCGTGGCTGGGGCCACCAAACGCCCCAAGGATGATCGTACCGTCATCGAGGAACTGCGTACCCTTAACCAGCAGCTACGGGCACTTGTATATCAGCTGGTCACACAACTGGACATTTGTGCTGGAGAGGCAGATGCGCTGCGGGATCGTGTACGTGTGCTGGAGGCTGAGCACACCAGGGAAGAAAGTGTGCGCAAGACAAGCCTGCATGTCATCACAGACTCTGTAGGAGGAAACTCCTCCCCGTTTGTGTTCTCCCCATGCAGTGAGCTGAGTCCAGAGGTGACAGACCCACGCCCTGTTCGGGAACTTCCTTCCCTCGCCCCTCTCGAAATGCCTAGCTTTGACTTCTCTGTGTTTACCAAGTCATCTGTCAAGGAGGGTGAATAGCCCTCTTGCAGAATGGCTGCTGGCAACGATGTACTTAATACTTCAATTTACTACGACTTTGGCTCTGCCTTTGGAGTCACCAGTGTTTACATAATCACTCAGCTGGTATTTTGTGTTTGTGACACGAAACTATGACATCCTAAATTGTTTTGACAGGCAAGGGATGACAGTGTTGTGGCTGGTCAATATTGAGAATGAGAAGCAGTTTGATTCAGACTCAACCTTTGTGGGTGCTGCAGGATAACTAGCTATTTTGTGCCAAGGGAAACTTTATGTTTGTGGTCAAAATCTTTGACCATTTAGTATAGCCATACAACTAATTTGTTAGATCACCGCTGTCATCCCCGGAGCACACTGTGTGTATTATAGTGCTGATGTCTGGAACATGTGTTGATACAGAGACATTACAGCTCTGTTTAACCATTTGTGAATTCTTATGTTACGAGCAGGTGTTGTATCGGGCACTGGGTTAGTGGTATAATCAATGGCTATTGGTGATGTAACATGGGGTACCACCAAATATTTATTTAACTCAGGTGCCACTCATATGCATACATAAAGAGCCTTTAAATACCTCTTAGATTGTTGGAGATTAATTTTTTACTGCCGAGACAAATATTACCTACAAATTGAGGTTTCTTTTACATACTGGTTTTATGGGTATTGTTTATTAAAAATAATGAAGTTTTAAGTGTGCTGTAAACCATGTTAGATGTTGAATGTACTTTGCAGGCTGTAGAAGAAATTTATTTTCTTAGTTGGTGTATTTTTACAAATTTTTCTGTGTTCACATGCAAGTATGATGTTATGATATGTGACTGTACAGTTTTTGTTAATGTTTATTTTTTAAATTTGCATAGAGTTTATCCACACCTGATATTACTGTTTTGGATGTTAATTTAGAAGTACCTTTAAACCACTGCGTACATGATTTGTAAATAAAATATTATATTCTTTATGCATATTATTAAGACAGGATCTTAGTATGGGGTAATGCATGTGGATTTTTGTTGATTAATTTTAATGTACTGTGGGGGTACATAGTCCGGGAACCCCCATAAATCCATCTAAAACAATTAGTCCATATGTATGAATGAATCAGAAAAGGTTGATCATAATTCTTAGGAACCCAAAACATCTGTTTGTGTCCTGCCATGGTTTATGCATAACTGAATGCGCTGCCAAGTTCTGTTATTCATGTTAATCAATGTTCTTGAGGTCACTTGCTCAAAAGTTGTGCATACTGCATTTTGGAGTTGATAATTGGTTTGAAACCCCGGAATGTGTAGTCTGGGGTGTTGTCAGATCAGAGCTTCTTGGAGGCCAGAGAAGAGGAGCTGAACAATTGTCTGGTACTCGTCCAATTCAACAATTGATACAGACTGCTTTCAGATGTTGTCAAACAGTCAATGGTTTTGTTATTAATCAATTCAGTTATATCTTAATGACTGATGACTTACCCATCTCACAACTACTGAACATCTGAATCATGGGGTGTGTTTGGTTTTGACACAACAGGGTGCCGGCACACTTCACCTTGGCTGTACAGTGTCTGAACGCAGTCTTTAAGAATCCTTGTATCAGACAAGGATCAGACAGTTGCTCAACTACTCTTCCATGGCCTTTAAGAAACTCTACTATGACAATACCAGATAATGCACTGTAGGGTTTCATGAAGGAAAATGTGTGGAAGCCCCATTATTTAATCAATGATCATCTCAACAATGCAGTGCACACAGCCTTTAAGGAAGAGACCCAAGAATTTTGATTAACGTGAACGTCATAACTTGGCGCACATTCAACTATGCAGAGACCATGGAAGGATCCCAAATGACTCTTTTAAATACCTAAAAGGTATGGTCCACCTTCTGTGATACTACATTAATACATACAGACTGTTTGTACTTGATGGACTTGCGTGGGTGTATGGACTTTGTTCGCACATCCTATGGAAGAACAAAATTATTTATTCCACAAAATTTTAGAAAAAAAATTGACGTATGACGTCCTTTGACTGCTCTGGGCAACTTCATGGTCGGGCACTGTTTTGGGTTATGTCACTCGGGAACACGAGGGTTAAAGTCAGTCTCTACTACTTGTGAGCCGGAGCACAACCGGTGTAGAGTGCAGGGTGCATGGTCTGTCGGCAAAGTCAAATGTCCGCTCTCACGGGCCGGTGGATTGGTGGGCACACTGCCACGGGTTTACTTGACTGGATGGTGTCCCAGGGTGGCTGCTGACACCCTGGGACTTTGGCATCGCCAACCCCAAATCAGAGGTTGGCGATGCCAAAGGGGACGTCCTTGTCCCTGCGGATGGCTGCGATGATCGCGTGTGGGTGCTGTGCTATCTTGACGAGGGATGGAAGGTGAGGCCTCTCCAACTGGCATGCGTTCTGACCTAGCTCCTGCGGGGTTATGCTGCAGAGTGCAGTTGGAGCTGGGTTGCAACTCTGGTTGAGTTTGGAGGCAGTAACTGCATTTCTGACTTGTCGTTGATCACTACTTCTCTGGGTGTATGGCATATGGGAAGGAACAAATACCGACTTGAAAGAGGGAAGCAGACGACAATGGTCCCTAGCTATGTGTAAGGCCAAGGTCCAGGCCGAACAGGTAAGAGGCGTACCCAGTTCTCCTTAATCTGGCACAGTTCAGCATGGTGGATACAGAGTGGTGGATTTCCTCAGACTACCTGTCAACAACATTTGGGTGCGAGTCCGAAGGTAGTCAGACCTCCAGGGCCAGACTAGTACTCCATCCGGCACAGTTCAGCATGTTGGACGGAGTACATGCTGGGCTGGTTGACTAGCCACCTTTTGGAATGTCTTAAGAGTGGTGGAGGCTCTACCTTACTGTACACCAGGTGTACAGTATGGGTAGCGATCTAATGGGTGTGTCTCCATGGATGTCCGATCTCCTGCTTCACTTCGATGGGCATGGTGTCTACATAGGACTAGCGCAGTTACCCTATGAAATGAATACTGATAACAGTAAGTGATGATACATATATAGTCTGTGAAGAATAAATACGGTGGCCCATACTACCTCCTAACTATCCAGAGTTGAACGGAAGTAAAACTATGTAAGTCAGGTGAAGGGACCTGGGTCTATCCTGGACAAGGCAGAATTCGCTAGGTGGCTACGAAAACAACTCTCCTTAACTACGGTATTCTATCACCGTTGTCCAGATGGGACTTGCAGGGGCCACTACAAGAAGGGCAGGGGAGGTTGTCATTACCAGAAGGGTAGGCAAGGCAAAGGGTTTTGATGATTTCTTCAGTGGTTGCAGGTACAAAGCTTCTAGAAGGCTTTGTTGCAGCTGTTGAGCTTGTGGTATATTGAGGGCCTGGTTGTCAGCAGAGAGTCCCAGCAAGCAAGATGGTGGAGCAAGCTGCTGGAGTTAGACTAACGTTTCGGGGTAGTGCAAGTACATATTGTATATATCCTGCCAGCCTGTCTTTGAGTTTTGGAGGTGCAGGTTAAGTAGTCTGCTAGTGGGTGGAGCCAGGTAGGGGCGCCATCCCTTGGCGCGTTCTGGAATTGCTTGACCTTGGAATGCAGTCTCAGTCGGTGTCTCATTCGCACTTTGAGAAGGAGAGCGTGATTTCTGACAGTGGGTAAACAGTACAAGCTGATGTGTCTGTAATAGCCCCAGTGACAAGGGGCGTATTGTGTAGGGAATCTGGTAGATGTGTTTGTGGTTAAGACCTTGCCTGGGGTGACATGAAGGCACGTGCTGATGAGACTAAGTAGTTTGTATGTCGCGTGCATCAATTTCCCCCCCCCCCCCCTTTTTTTTTTTTCCTGAACGTTGCGAAATAGACTCCCCTGAAGAAAAATTTCTTGGGAGTGATATAGAACTGTCACCTCCCAAGAAAGCTGGTTTGACTTCTGTAATATGCTGCCCTCTGGGATGTGGCATGCTGTGCCGCATGAGTCACCATCTTTTTCTGTGGGTGGCATAGCGCTTTCTCTCTCTAGTGCTGCCGGCTGGCTGGTGCGAGTGACTTAATAGGTTTCTTCACCCCTGGAGAGCAGACAAGGTCAAGAGGTAATGGTCCCGGCAGTAGCGGCTGTATTAAAAAGTACATGCATTCCCAGATTTCTGCCAAATATTTTTTTCGTGGAATTTGATATAATTTCTGAATATTTTGTGGCCCTAGCACAGTTATCAGAGTTTGTTGCATCAATCACAAACGTCTGGTATTTTTATTCTGTTATCTTCGATGTTGCAATGCTGTGAAGTGCACAGCGAATTTGTGCTCTGATCTTACATTATCTACGCACACGCATGTTGATGTGACATCATCCCTTATGGGAGTTTTAACCTTGGACAAGTGCACAATGCTGGATGTGCTCTTTCCTTCGTATCTGTTTGCAGCTTGGTAGCAGCACTGACTGAAGAAACGAGATTTCACCACTGCAACTCACCGCTAGATGCCTGCAGAGTTGAAAGTGTAGCATGAAAACCAAACAAAATTATTATAGCAAAAGTAAACAAGTCTTGGTTTATTGTGCTGAGCTGACGAGGAGCTTTTAATATTAATTGGTGTAATTTATCATGTGGAAGTACAACAATTTTCAATAAATTAGTATGGGTACGTGTCCGTTTTCCTGTTTCATTGGACACTACTCTGAACAAGACATGCTTTTACTTAGGTATGTTGTCAGTTTATTTTCAAACTAACGCTAACGTATTTGTGTCAGGATACTACTTGCAGTCGGCACGACTGAGAGGCGTTTGTTTTTCCAAGCGTCAAAATGAATTCCATTCAATCAATTAGCGAACAGAAAACTGACTTTAGGAAAAATGATCTATTAAATGTTTAGGCCCTGATTGACCACATTAAACCGAACACTTCTTCACAACTGCAGTATGAGTTGCAGCTGTTTCAGCACCCTACCAACCCAGACGGCCAACCATAATGCTTGGGCTTCAGAAGCAGTAACAGGTAGGATGTATTTTTTAAATTTCTGTTCTCATATTCTCAGATTTGTTTTTACAATAAATACTCTTTTATGTGTCATATGCTGTTCACACATATAGTTTTACATATTTGACGAGCTAAAACAATTATGGAGTGACTGTCTAATGCAATTACTAGCATTTGTTTGTAGTCATTACCTCAGCAGAAATTACACGTATATTTTTCATGTAATTAACATGCACTTTATTTGTATGTAAAAATAAACAAATAATGCATAACTTCAAAATAATAATAATAATTTTTTTATGCAAGTGGTTTAATCTTACTCAGATGGGTAGAGATTCTGAAATGGGTTTCTTTAAGAATTACATCAACATATGCCTGGAGTTCGGACAGAGAATTATCAGAAAAAATATGATTTTCGGTGCAGTCGGTTGAGCTTGAACCTATGACCACGTGAAGGAGACGCTTGGTTCCCATTTGTGAAAATCTGGAGTGATCCCCTCCAAAATTGAACCCTGTTCGTCGTAGTGAGAGGTGAGCACTCTAGCCGCTACACTATCATGGTGCCGGTAAGTGGAAGGAGTGTCGGTGTGTGTGTGGGCGTGCATGCGTGCATATGCACACACACACCCATTATTTAACATCACCGGCCGCTACTGGGTCCCGGTATCAGGTGTGTGGTTGCGCACGCCCTTCTTTTTTAAAATGTGCCACCATACAAAAGTCAACTGCAGGCTGTGGTTACATGATACAGGAATCTTTTAACGGATTGCAACCTGTTGGAAAGAATAAAAAAAAGCTAGCTTCTTCCTGCTGTGGTGCTGAGAGCGAGGAAAAATGGCTCTGCCTTGTAGCCTTCCTATAGTGTCGCACTGCTGGTAGTAGTAACGTGTAGCACAGTTGCTCTGTGATTGCTGGCTCTAGGCTTTGTGCTACATAGGGTCGGTGGAACTATCCTATACATATATCCAAGGAGTACACTGAAATGACTTAAAGCTAAACAAACGCAGTACAGTGCCACCTACAAATAATAAAAAACGTGAAACTCTCAAAAAGCATGTCAATTAAACCTTCAAATATTTACAAAAATATCCTTGGAAAATAATTATTGACAAATTCATTAGCTCATTTGACAAGAGTCCTGGTTTCAATTCAGGTACTGGCCTGGTAATTTTTCTTTGTAAGGTGGTCTTTTGCTTTGATTGAAAGAAGTCAGTTTTACACTGGAACATGTACAGGTTGTCTCGGCATCAATTCATTTACAATAGCACTGAGAAACGTCCTGTGTGCCAGGAAACTCTAAAGTGGCTTTTAGTCACTGGCTGAGCATAGCCTAAAGTCACTTGTTGGCTATGAGAAAATTTACAAAAAAAAAATTTTCTCCACTGAGGTAACTTTAATCACTTACTATCGGCTATTTACTGCTGCATAAACTGTTTTACACTAGTTGCGGGCACATTTTTTTTTCAGACCGTTCCAAAATTGATCAAAAATATGCAATTCTCACATATGCACTTTGTCAGTCTTTCACTGATTTTAACAGACATCTATTAATGGCTGTTTAGAAAAACTGGTCTATCATACTGCGGAGAACTTTATTGTTCACTGTTGTGGCAGTCTGGTCTTTGTTGGCCGGCCCCACTTATGGCCGTCTGCTGAGGGTACGGCCACGTAGAGTAGGACATCTGCCTCCAGGGCGTTTCTTGATACCTGCCTGGTTGAGGATTGCCACAGCAAGCGCGTACTGGCATCTCCCTCCTTGGCTGGCTGGTGGGTGCCAGGTCCTCGTGCCCGGCAGTGGCCAGCTGAGGGCCACCAGGCACCGGGGGACAATCAGCTGCCCTACTCTCGTGGAGGGACTGTTGTAGGGTAGCTGTCTGAGGTTGAGGCCCTTAACGCTACAAAAACTCTCTGGCTCACTGGTGGGCTCATCCTGTGTGGAAGGCTGGGTCCAAGTGTCTGCCTCGATGCCTCCTGACACCTTGACCAGGGTAGCCATCAGAGGTAGAGGCCCTTGATGCTCCTCTACCTCCATGGCTGGTGGTTAGACGACGCCCTCCAAGGCTGGTGTGGTCTAGGTAGTGTCTGGAGGCAGAGGCTCTTGGAGGTCCTCTTCCTCGGTGTAGTAGATGGGCTCTTCCTCTTGGGCAGAAGGCTGGGCCCAGGTGTTGGCCTTGACGCATCCTGACTCCTCGGCTGGTGGTTCGACCATGCCCTCCAGGTCTGGCATGATCTGGGTAGTCGCCGGAGGCAGAGACTGGGGGGGGGGGGGGTGGTCCTCTGCCTCAACGGCATAGTGGCTTTCTTCTCATTCAGAGATCAGGCTGGGCGGTGGAGGTGTCTATGGCAGGATTCTCTATCCAGTGGACTTCACCATGAGATCTCTGTTATGGTAGCGACCTTTCAGATGTAGTTATAGTTGGTGTCGAGGGCAGGGTTCAGGCGGAGGCTGGTCCTTGACACGCTGGAAATTCTACCCTGGTTGGGATCAATTGCCAACCCCCCTTGTTGGCGACAACCCTGACCTCGGCTCAAGGTGGAGGTGGCTTGACGTAGGGTGGAGCTATTGGCTCCACCCTACGTCAAGCCACCTCCACCTTGTAGATAGCACCCAGACAAAGATGTAAGTCATCTTTGTCTGGGTGCTATCAAAACTCTGATTCGGGAGTGCCAACCTCTGAAGCTGGAGCTTCTCTGTTAAAGGGGTATATCTGTCACTTAGTTGCTTTCTAAATCTGCCCTTATTTGTCTTCGAGCTGAAGCCGCTTACGTGTCTGGCTCCTCCAGTCTTGCTTCTGGTCTTCTTCGGTTGACTTGGGGGCGGTCTGTGCACTTCCATCTGCAGCTGTTGGAGGCGTACTGTGGTACGGGGAGGGGTTGCATTGACCTAGCTACCCTCCCAGTTGATTATAAAGCCTCGTATTTTCACAGGTGTGTGCAGTCAACAGTGCAGTGCTGCTACCGCAGCCAGGGTTACCCCAAAATCATTTGTTCCCCAATGTGGGGGGTAACCGGGAAGTTGGCCCTTGGTAATTTTGGTGGACCTCGATCGTCAGTCTTATTTCCCCTTCTATCTTGAGACTGAGGTCGGGTTGCCCCATCTGGACTTTCTTTCTGGTGGGATTTGGCTGGCTCATTGGCGGTGTGTGAGCAGGTCGCTCCTGACCAAAATTGCCTGTGCCAGCAGTGTCTAGTGTGGCTACGGTAATTTGTCAGTTTTTGTGCACCTGTAGGCGGGACACGTCAGGGAAATAGCGCTCTTTGGTTAAAGGTCTGGAGTGTTACTGTAGTTGCGCCCCCCTTTCCCAGCGCTGGGTTCTTGCTCTCCTTTTGCTGGGCAATCTCTGAAGGTGTTGGCCTAGGCAGTACCGGCATTTTGTAAGCAGCGCGATGAGGGGAAGGGATGTTACAGTAAAGAGTGCAGGAGGTGTAAGGGAGGGTGCGTGGCCTATCAGTTTCACTTCCTCCTTCCCCTAGCCACCCTGCCTATGGTTTAGCACTGCCTGCTTGTAATTCTTCATGGTTGCACAGGCTCATTCCATGAGTTCTTGGACCGCGTGTGGTTTCAGGATTTGGAGGAAGTTTCACAGTTATTGCGATAAGCGTAGGGGTAACATTACGCATGCAACTCGCCTTTTCTCTGTCAGTGAAGATATAATTAACATCTTGACTTTTCTGTGTATAAAGAGCTCGGCCTCTTCGTTAATGGCCAGAGTTTGGCTGTGGATCTCTATTAAGTGCACTATGGTCTCCTCACATGTGAATTAAGTAGCGATGTGGGAAAACAGCTGCCCCCACTCCATAATTTACTCTCCCTACCTTATCCACCAGTCGAGAGCCTTGCCTTTATGCTGCTTCTGGGTGCGACTGACCCATTGCTCGACTGGTACGCCACTCACATTGAGTTCCATCTCACATTCTAGTGTGAATGCAAATAGGTTTTCAAGAGGTCGCCCAGCAAATTCGAGCAGTTGTGGTTCTCCGGCACTCCTAGTGCTTATGGTGCTATGGCGAGGTCCCGGATTGCTAGGGTGATAGTCGGCTGCATGCCGGAATACCTCACAGCGGTATATGAGGCCTGGTCTCGTGACACATTATTCGGGCCATCCTATGCATGCATGATGAAAAGGGTTGGGCACAAACATACAGTGGACTGCATGTATTCCTTTTCCGGGACATGTGATCCAGCTGCAGTATGCAGTCTGGCGAGTGGTGCATTTGTTACACCCAAATTCAAGCTCACTGGTGTAACGTTGGTCCATCCATCCCAGGTATTGGTAGTGGAAACGTTGCTGGCAATGTGCACATTTTATTGAATATACCTCTGTGCCGGGGTCTTGCGGCTATATGGCACATATATAGGATGGCCTCAGCCGTGTTAGCATCTTGGTTGTTGATTGTGCTAAGCTTGTTTTCCAACATGGCAGTTAGGTTAGTTGGGCACCATGGGGTTATTATTGACTCCTTGAAGTCCTGATGAATGAGGCTCGACATCTGGCTAGTCACAATAAATCTCAGGGTCACGCTGGCCTGGTTCTGGTCTACTATCGGAATAGTAAACTTGCTGTGGCTGTACATTGGGCGCCACAAAAATGGTTGAAGCGTGAAGTCCTTTTACTGCTTAGGGCAACATCATGATCGGGTCTTGTGTTGGGTCGTTTCGGTCAGTAACACAAGGCTAAAAGTCTCTCTCTACTACTTACAAGCTGGAGCACAGCCAGTGTAGAGTGCAGGGTGGGTTGCCTTTCGGCTTGGTACCAAGTCAAGTGCTGCTGTCACTGGCCAGTGGATTGGTGAGCACACTGTCACAGGTTTATCTGACTGGGTGGTGGTCCACGGGGTTGCTAACTCAGCTGCGGCGACTGTAGACTGGCTTGTGAGCTGGTAATGCTGCGGCTGCTGATGCAGGTCGTAAGCTAGGATGGGCTGTTGTAGTTGTTCCGGTTACCCCCAAACCAGGATTTGGTGATGCCAAAGGGGATGCCCTCGCCCCTGCGGATGGCTGCAATGATTGGGTGTTGATATTCAGCTGTCTTAATGAGGGCTGAAACAAGGAGTGTGAGGGAGCTGAGAGGCGAGGCACTCCAACTGGCGGGCGTTCTGATCTAGCTCCTGCGGGGTTATGCTGCAGAGTGCAGTTGGAGCTGGATTGTAACTCTGTTTGGCTTTGGAGGCGGTAGCTGCCTTTCTGACTTACTGCTGATCACCACTCCTCTGGGTGTATGACACACACACAGGAAGGAAGCAGGTGATAATGGTCCCTAGCTATGTGTAAAGCCAAGGCTAAAGCTTAACCGGCAAGAGTCTTTCTTCGTTCTCCTTGATCAGTCACGGTTCAGCGTGGTGAATACAGAGGAGTGTGCTTCCTTAGGCTGCCAATCAATGATGCTTGGGTGTGGGTCCAAAGGTGGTCAGACCTCCAGGACCAGACTAGTACTCCCTCTGTCACACAGCAGGAGGAGTGTAGACTGACTAGCCGCTTTATGGATTATCTTATGACAAACAGAAGATAAGTGTTGAAAATGAAAATAACAAAAATTATTGATGGCCAAATATACGACGACTGTTTACAAATCCAATTAAAACAAACACAACTACGTGACTATCACAAAAGGAAATTACTTATTGAAAGACTTTAAAAATCGATAATTATGTCTATGATGCACATGAAACAGCAAACTTTTAAATAATTTGAACAACTCTTTCCCTACTAATGAATCAAATACTAAGGAATCGCAAATACAAATTGCAAACGAATTTCAGAGCCCAGCTATCCTGGTGTTATAAAGAATGCAACTAGTTAATCAAAATTCTGTACCAATATATAAATTACATGACTTGAATTAAACCACAAGTCCTACAACACAATAACAACGAATTCAAAACACAACTGTTTGGAATAGATATGTACCTTACAATGTTAAATGTTTTTAATACAGGACCATTCGGTTGGGAGGTTGCTGTAGGAATGAGTCCAGTGTAGCATTTGAGGTGAATTATAAGCTGAACGAGGTGTTGGTAGCAAACAGAGTCTGCTTCGGCCGACGTCGACTAAGATTATGACGGACATTATGTTGTGTAGAACATGTCACAAATAAATGTTTTAGAACGCAATATAGTTTTAACAACTATTTTCCTTTCAATCTACTTTTAATGAGTTATTATCCAAGAGCAATTTAATCATGTCTTCTTCGACGTTAAATGTTCAAATTAAATTTGAACACAGAAACAAACATAGAAAACGAAAAACTTACCCCAATGCCACGTTTTAAATTATTAATAGCCAGTTCCCTTCACTGCACACTTGCATTAAAAACAATATCACCTATAATTTAATACGGAACGATTTAGCACTTCCAGTTAATACGGACAAATAAAGATTTCCAAACTGAAGAGAAACTCGCAAGTCACACTATTCATACACATTCTGAATTATTCCTTGCACAAAGACAAAAACTTACCCCAATTCCAAGATTTAAAAATCAATTATTTTTTTAACACACATTTTGGCAAAGCTTAACGGGTCTCGCATCGGAATGAAGACACTTCCTCGAAGAAAAACGATAAAACGAGCCGTGCCTACATATCTCCCCTCTTCCCGTGAACTTGGTCGCTGCCGGAGCGTTGACCTTTCAAGTCTTTGTTGTGAAAGCATCCAACACCAAACACTGACCTGTTTTGAACGTTTCCTGGCATTAAATAAAAATTTAACAAGTCCCACTGAAAAATTATTCCCTTAACACAAACATTTAAATCTAAAGTTTCATTTGTCCCAAACATTCTAAGAAATGAATTTTAATCCACAAAATTATATCCAGTTTTCCATTTAAGTTATTAATTTCAAAATCGCACAGAAATCTAATTCTAGGAAAGAAATCCAGGAAACTACAAATAATGTCACACAAGATATTTTCACTAAATCAAATTTACTCAATTCAAAGATTTTCTATATATAATTAATGTTTTAAGTACCGATTATCCAATTCCAGATACTAGGTAACATATTCCGTCTAATATATGTAGATTTAACCACATGGCGAATTAGTATGAATAATTCTGCTTTTAACATACAAATAATAGAGCAGAAGTGATTTTACCATTATTAATTAAACCCGCTACTATTTAAATCATTACATTAATAAAAAAACAAGTTAGTTGACATTGTGTCACCAAAGAGTAATCACACAATTAACCTTAATGTCTATGGAAGCGGATCTATCACCGAATCAACTACACTGCAAATACTGCAGCAAAATATACACGTTCGCCTACAATGCTCATAGGCATGAGAAGAGTGAATGTTTTAAGAACGTATCTAGGGACATTATTAACTGCAAAAACTGGTTTCGACAGTTCGCACAAACAGATAGCTTGAATCGACATGTCAAGATCTGTAAAAGTAATCTTCCTACCGAGAAACAAAATGTACCGTCTACACTACATAATATCACAGAAGCAAAGGATACTAACATAATTACAAGAAATGATCTGTAGGACATGGAATCAGATCACATGAAATTTACGCCTCCTTCAAAGCAAAGTAAAGTTGATATTTATGATAAAACAGAAAACGGAAAAAACCATTGACGATGACAGTGAAAGTGTTTAAGACTTCCATTCAACAAGTGCTGTGAATAATGACTACATATTTTCCGAAAATTTCAAGGAACCTATAAACAGAATTGGGTATTTGCTTAAACACAGGAAATACTCGAGCATGAAAGAAATATTTTTCATTGTTGGTATACTTCAAGAACGTGGATACATTGAATGAAAAATTATCTGCAAACACCTGAGAACTATGAAGACAGACAGAGAGAGAGAGAGTGAGTGAGTGAGTGAGTGTGTGTGAGAGTGAGAGTGAGAGTGTGTGTGTGAGAGTGTGAGTGAGATGAAATACCATTTGAAAATTCCAATCTACGTGAGCTCGTATTGAAATGTCAAATACATCGACATACACACATGTGTAAGATGAATAATGAATATTCAGTATGCTAGTTCAACTTCCCACGAAAATAGTGGGCTGAAACTCGCCTGATCGCAAGTGATACTGATGACGGATGAGTCTTCGAATGTGTAAATAGTCTACCTATACAATAAAAAAGATAGGCGAGACTAAAAAATGAATAAATTAACTATAAAAAGTCTTTTAAATTCAAGCTTTTATTTATAAATAAATTAAAAGGGTATAAATAATTATAGGAGTATATAGTTACAGAATTTGGAACACTTGTAAGACCTGGTCAAACAGCCATAATACTTTTTACTAAAAATTAATATTTTTGTACGTATTTATATATAGCATATAAAGGCTTGGCACGAATAGTTAAAAGACTTAACGCAAGATATGTGCTTACTATGCTTATGCAAATACGGTATACGTTCTATAATGCACCAAGTTGTTACATACAAAATATAAATTGATACAAAAATATTAATTTGTCGTAAAGTTTATTACTGCTCTTCGACCATGTCTTACAAGTTCTACAAATTCTGTAACTATTCCTTTGTTTATTTTTATCTTTTTAGTACATTTATATATAAAAGCTTGGTTTCTACAGTTGATTTTTATACCAATATTGGATTGCCAACATTATCGGCAGTAAATGCCAAATTTCTGCTATGATTGAAGGGAAAAAAATATTTTTCTCATCTGATTTTGGCAACCCCTTCATCTTGGTGCCCGGGGTGATGGCGCCACTCGCCCTGCCCTAGGGCCAGGCCTGTTTATTTTGTACCTACAAGCCAATGTTTACATATGTTGAAACATCCGTCAGTCATCCATAATGGCTCTTTCCAAGAAATACTTACAGTTTATTTTTTCTGTGATTCATTTGCCCCTGTACCAAGTTTCGCCTTTCCAGGCAATGTTTTATCTCGCAGCAAGTTAAAGAATAGTCGTAACTCTGGGGTTGTGCGAATGCAACTTTTTTCCTCACAAAACAAAAATTATAAATAATTTCATAACAGTTCAGTCGTAATTTACATTTAATGTATTTTGTAACATTTTAGCAACTTATTCATCGTAACTAATTCTTTGCAAAACCAAACCAAAATAATGGAGGATTACAATGGCACCTCATTAGTAGAAGTATGGTTATTGCAAAATGATTTTGTCGTCTCTTGAACCTGTGGTGTGCAATTCCAAGGTGTAAAAACTGTTTAAAACAAAATTGGGATAATACATATAACAAAATATTTTTATGCCCCACAAAATTAATGGCCTCCAATTTCCTGTGTTTAATATACATATATTAAACCAACACATTAACCAACTTCGGTTATCTTTAACAGTTCAATACAATTAACCCCACATTTAATAATACATTTCTGTTAGTGCCAATTCTTCAGTCGTCCGGGAAGTAATTAAATAAACACGTTAATGCCCTTTTTTTTTTTCCCAGAAAAAAAAATTCATTCAGGTACATGAGCTTCGCACAGGTTACTTTCTTTCAGGAAATAAACTTTTGCTACAGTAACAACAGTTTTTATTTACCCCTCAGAAAGTTCAATACAATAGCTTGACAGTGTCAAAATGAATTTAACACACATCATAGGCATGATGCAAGCACTGCACAGTGTTGCACGTTAGAAACTACTGCTGTGTGCGAGACTGTGATCACACCTGCATGTGCTCGGTTACAATGTTACAAACTTTTGAGCGCTGAAATTGATAGTGTTTAACTCTCTTTTGACAGTACTCTTTGTGCATACATGCATGAAAACACCTGACATAATTAACCTGTGGAAACATCCTATTTGTTTGTGTTCATGTGTTATGCAGATTTGAATTTTAAGTTTATATAAAGTAATTATTCTTGCATTTCTGCATTGTTTTTCAGGATTTTATCAATTGTATTCAGTTGCAAAGTGATTCTATTGTGCAAAAAACAGTTTAAACCAAAACAAAAAATTTCTTTAAACAAATCTTGGTATGTAATGACCATAAAAATGTGTAAAAGTAAAAATCTTTTTATGAATATTTTTTGGTTCTTTATGTAATGGAAGGGTCGATTTTATTGTAGACTTCATCAATATGATATTTTATAATTCTCTAAGTAAATTTCTTCCTTAGTAAAGTTAAAATGAGACTTTTTTGTTATAAAGCTACATCTTGTATTAAAAAAATTCCAAATTTTTAGGCTCTTATAGATACATTAAAAGTCTGCAGTTTTCGATTGAACAAACCTCATTATTAAAAACCTTGTTATAACAAAGTAGCCAGATTTTGGTCCTTCCAGGTTTGTATTAATTAGGTTCCACTTTAGTAGTATTTACCACAGGGCTTACTGCTTACATTAATTTTATTTTAATTTTATGTGGTTATTTTATTTTAATTCTAAAAATATGAAAACAAATCTTCTTTGTTGCTGCACTAAAAGAATATTAATTAAACAGTAAAATATTCATCAAATTCGAGGACTATCTGATAGGTTTGGAACAAATTGTTCCTTGCATCAACAGACACTTATTGCACATTTTCTGATTCCACTTACAGCTTTGCACACAAATACTGTAGAAATATATTTTTCAAACTGCTAATCTAGCCCTTTAACGCATGAAAATCAATACTTAATTCACGAGCAATTTGTTGAACTTTCTCTTTCACAATAGCCCAATTAACTGAAATGTTCTGTACCTTTGCCAGCTTGAACTACTCCAAATAACAGTTTTTCAGTATTTACAATTCCATATTATCTCATTTTCTTCTTGTGATTTGAGACGTATTTGCACCATCAGCCAGAATTGCATTGTGTTTTAACATAATGGTGTCCAAAGTTGACTAAATGAAGTGTTGAAAAATTATACTGGACTTTCTGAATAATTATACAGACATAATCAAATTTAATGAGTCACAAATAAAATGCTGTTTTATAAAAATTCTCAATAAAACCTTTTAAGAAATGCATTCTCACACAAAAAGACTGTTAAAAAGGAGCAAAAGCAGTGAAGTTATGATGCGGCAGATGACAAATTGGGAATTTTTTATCATATTATTTTAGATCAGTTTTAAAACAACATTCACAAAATATGTAGTTTCATGTCAATGTTAGATTTTTTATTGTAAAAGAGGGAGGGGGTCCATGCCTGTGATCCTCCCTCCCCCTTTTGTATCCAGCCTTGTTTATATAACTGGCTCTATTAATCAATGAAAAAATTTCCATTCCGAACATTTACCATCTTACTACATCAAATGACACCGTCGGGTGAGACACGAGACGAATGATGACACAAATACTTACTGGTAATTTGGGCACCAGCGGTGCTTCCCAATCACCGCACTATTGAGACTCGGGGTTCTCAGGGATGTTGTGGGTTCTGTGTGTCCGTCTCACCCTTGCGTACTTACAAACACGTTGGCAATACTAAACTTTTAATAAAATCACTGAAATAAACAATTGATAAACAAATGTGGCTAGGACACTGTCACCACTGAAAAAAAAAACTGAGTTCACTGTAGACTTGTTTTTATTGATATTGTTTATACACATCAATGTGCCAATGAAATGATTATCTCGGTCATGACTAGCCAATTCCACTTTGGTGCTCCCCAACTTGTAATTAATCTAGCACACACCTAAATGGATGATCTCACCGAGGTGCGTGAAAGCACAGCTTTCACAAGGGAAGAGGGCCAACAACCGCTAGGGTGGACTGACGGTTTTTCCCTGAAGACAGGACACTGTAAATTACAAATGAATACCCTTAATACACATTAACATGAGTGATTACTCGACATCACTATTGCAAACTCGTCGGGGCTCGCCCTCCAGCATGAGGTTAGTGTGGTGATTGCCTATACACAGAGTCGGCTAGGACGGGAATAATTGCACTGTACACTAATTACACTATTACATAGACCCTTGAATGAGACATGAAATAAGATGGGACATGATATGAATATTCACAATAAACACACACATTTTGGAAACAAGTTAGGTGACGCGGATGCTGCTGGATGAAGTTCGTAGCAGACCACAGGGTGCAGGTGAAATTGCAATATTTCTGCATGGAAACAGCGAACTAAATTCAGATAAAATATTATTCGTGTTTTGCAAATGGTTCTCTTTACGATTAGCGTTGTTATAGGCTTGTAACGTGCCTGATGGTGGTAATAATCAAACATTACTGTGACCGCGTGGTCAAGTACGAAAAGCATAAATTTACATGAAAAATACATAGAATCCAGAAATCAATGATTGCACATACAATGTTATATAAATAAACTCTTAAAAGCAATGATGGCGTATACAAAGACTTGGCTTCAGTCAGCTACGTGGTTATACGTGATGTTGCCGTAAAATATTCAAACACGAAAATTACCCTTAAATACGTACATACAGAAAAATAAAGCTCTTAAAATTGCGTGTAGCAATTATGCGGAAGTTATAATGAAACGCCATAAACATAGGCAGATGGCGTCTGATTAAAATATGCAGTTCCCGTGACCTCTCCGACATCTTTTTCCTCCTTCTCCTCGATTAAGTTAAAAATGCTACAAGGGGGTAAAAAATTAGTAAAGTGGGAATATAATGCTGGAAAATGTCTGGCAAAAACGTATGCAAGCAAAGATTAACCGGTAAACTAAATTGACTATGGAAACCTACATCAGTGAACAAAAGTTGTAGTGCGCACGTTACAGTGTCTTATCTCTTCAGCTCTCCTCGACATACTGTCCCTATACAAGCGTCGCACGGACCTATCATGGCCGCCTACGTGGTTCACATAAGCGGAAGTGCTATGCACACAGAGTGAAATATTTTATAGTGAAAATAAAATGGCACTAATTAAATTAGACATTGTTTTACATTTCTATAATTTTGTTACGAATTTCAATATTATTTTAATATCTCTTTGTGATGGTGTTTTTTTTCCCAGAATAATAAGTGTTCTTAATCTCTGTGCCACAGGCACTTTGAATATTCATAACCAAACAATTAAAATTAGCACAAGCACTTTAAAACATTTTAAGACATTAAACACTGTAAAGACAATATAACACATTTTACCCAAACATTACCATTTATAGGAAAGTTCGAAATTGTCAGCCTCTTTGCGCACGTGTGGTACATGTGACACGTGAGCGCCGTCATGGGCTCTAGTGCCGCTGGCTGTTAGCCGGCATCACAGTGAGGTACATTCATGTACAATGGCACATTATTTTTTCATCCTGACTACCTATAGTGTTGTGCTGTGCCAACGTGTTGTGTGGGCAATTTATTTATTATTATTTGTGTAAGTGTTAGTAAAATGGATTTTGGATATAATTTTGTGGTGTATTAATATAAGTTTAAAATACCTGTTCACTTATATCGAAGGCAAAAAGAAGTTACCAGATAACAAATTAGCTTATTTCCCTCTACATATGTATGTAAGAATCTGATGAAGTAAGCCCTAATCTAAGACCAAGATAAATTGAACATATGTGTGTAGAGGGAAACAGGCTAATCGGTAGACACAAGATGCTGAATAGAGATATAAGTAGTACAGAAATAGTGGTTCTGGCACACCTGGCGTCAGGCGGCGGAGCCGTGGACCCTAATTAGCACAATTTCTTGCATCAGACTGTGGAGCCAGGACCGCCAAATTTCCCTTCCTCCCCCCCCCCCCCCGTCCAAACGGTAGATTAAGTCTACAAAAAAGTCACTTTCCCCCTTTTTACCCATTAAATTTTCCTCCTGCCTCTGGCGGCCATCTTGGAAGCCAGTGCTGATTAGTATAATCCAGGCAGTTTGCTCAGTCTGGCGGTGGTTTACACATTGGGGTGGCCATCTTGGTATCGACAATCTACGTCTACCCAGGAAATTGTCGACCAGCAGAGGATGTCGACCGTTTGGTGGGCAGCACCTCGCTGGTGACATCACGATCGGATCTCATGTAACATAGCAGCCTCCTTAAGTGCGCGTGTGCGCACATGACTTTTATAAACATAGTTGGTTAAATTTTCGAACCATTTAGGTTACAGTTGTCAAATTAATAACATAGGCATCCACCCCGACTAGGAAACGGGTCGCAGGGTCAAATATGCTCCATGTTAACTTATAATAAGCATAGTTGTCTATAATTTCCGAACTGTTTTAGTTATAGTCACCAAATTCATAACATAGATATCAACCACGACTATGATAGATGGATATAAGTTGCAAAGCACTTGAGTACAGGCATAACTCCCCGACGACGAAAATGACGTGCCGATATATGTCGGCCTGCATATCTCCCTGTTCTTACTCACCTCTTCCTCTCTCCTGTCCCCTCGGCACCGCGACCAGTGACCTTCCATTCGCCCTCGCACTCTCTCTCTCTCTATCACTTGTCCTCCCCCATCCACCAGCCTACATCACCCCTGCCCATACATCCTCGAGCACTCGCCACCGCCCGGCCAGCGACTCGTTGCGCACCAACCCCCGAGCACTCGTGTAGCAGCGTACTTACTTCCAGACAGTCGGTCAGTACCACCATCCTTGCACCCATGAGCTGTGTACCAAGTCGACAATGTATGTATGTACGTATGCAATGAGATGTCACTCGCAATGAATACACAGTCATCGCTAGACAGCCGTGCCCTCGCCACATACAACACCACATGCTAGAACAATAAACTTCCTATTACGAAAACAAAGTATCCCCCACCTTAAAAGGTGCAGCAGTGAATACACGTAGACCACGAGCGCATCTCGCCATCGTCTTTGCCGATGATGACTTCGCTGGAAGCGGAGACCACAATTAGCAGTCCTGCTTTTTAGAGTGCACAGAAGGAAAAAAATACCTACCAACATGCACGTGTGTATTGCACAAGCGATGGCTAAACAAGACCATATGTTGTATGGCATTCGACAAAAGCCATGTAATTCCATCACTAATACAAGTTGTCAGGTTGGCTGAGCAGCCTAAGGCGCATGATATAAGCTCTGGTTCCAGTAAAAGGGAGTGTGATGTTACCAGTTGAAATGCCATGCTGCCAGCCATGAATTACACTCAAATTGCCTCGTCTAGTCAGGGATATCGGCTCCTGATAAGCCAGCTCACTCCCGGGGGGTTGATTTTGGCTACCCAACACCATTATTAAAAACACATAGTCAATACAAAATTACGAAAAAGGTTAAGTAAACGATAGTTTGTTAATCACAATAAAAACGTCGGCGTCTCACCAGTACGTATTTATTATAAGTTGTTCCCCATCGCGAGGCACTGAAATTTACAAACCGCTGTTCTAGCCAGGTGGGCTCTCACACAGATAAAATGGTCTATGAACTTACGCGGTACATGTAAAAGACTAACCGAGTGTGAGAGACCGAGTACTCCGGACGAGCAATAAACAAGGGTTCCGTTATACTAAAGTGAATTAAAGAGAATTACATGATGGTTTATGAAGAAATATGAAGTGCCCGGAGCAATGCTACTCTCACGAGTTCGAAGATGCTACTACTTCCTCCATTTGGCCGCTCACTGGCCGACACTGCTGCTCAAACATTGCGTGACATAATTTTACATAAGGTGAAATACAATGGATGAAACGAAATGGGTTCTACAATGCCAGCGAGATGTACATAATAAACTCTTTAACAACAAAATGTAAAAGTACACATTAAAAATATAAAAATTAATTCACACTTTCGACCAGACCGCATTTCCGTGGCAACCTAATCTCAACATTGACACGTACAAATAAGCAATAATATCATTAGAGGGTCTGTCCCCAGTTACGCTAATTATGTCCATACGATGTTTGTTCGTGAGTTCATCTTACTTGGCATAAAGAGTTCAAAAATACTTTTACAATTTTATAGTGACTATTAACACTGGTCCGCTGTGATGTGTTGTTTTGGAACGTGGTAGGAAAGTCCAGTATGTCAATAATGCCAGTACTGGTCGAACACACTTTAAGAATATAAAATAATGGTTTCCAATGCATAAAGGTTATGTTAATACTTATTAGCAATATTATAGAGATGTCTACGTATCACAACGACTCGTCTTTGGCCATTCAAGTAAAGGCACCAAATGGTGCCTCTAGCACACAAGCTATCAACAGCTTAATAATTACGGACATACAAGATTACACTCAAACACATTAGAACGACAATAATAAAATACAAAGCAACAATTTGTCTCGAACTTACGTGATCTGGGTAACATAGGAAATTAAACACTGACATAACATATGGCTCTACATAAACATTGTCCTTCAAAAAAGTAAACACTAAATGTAAAAAAAAACATTTGGCATTCGGCCTGACATGTCTCGTTATGTGTCCACTGATGCACGATGCGGAGCATTAACACTTGTAGCATAAGAACATTTGACATTTACACTAACACTTGTGGCATTGTAGGATATTGATATACACAATAAACATACACTGCACACTACCTAATAACTGACATAACCCTAATTACCACCTTCTATACGCCCTTGCACTTGACACACAACACTCGCATGGCACTGGTTCGTCGATTCAGGTGCTCTGCTGCACTGTTATGTTGCATTCTTGATGTGTCTGCTAGCACGATGTGGTGAATGGCCTGGGGCCTAGGTGCTGTCGACGTCACCATGAAGAGAGAGACTAGCACTACAGTCATGCTCTGTCTCCGACCTGCACTCATGTACCGACCTGTTTGCAATTACAGAGAGTCGCACTTTGTCGATGACCTGAACCTAGCTACTACTTATTTTTTTCTTTTAGCAGACAGTGATACACCACATAGTTTGCTGCAATTTCCAAACTGTTTGAGATACAACTAGCAAATATAACAAGAACCTTCACACTCACCAGTATCTCCGACCTGACCTCGTGTACCGAGGAGGTAATAATAATAATAAACAGAGAGTGGTCACCCTGCTCTGTAATACGAACACACACACACCGATAAGATTATTATTATTACGAAATGAATTATCCCCTACCTTAAATGGGGTAGTAGTGTATGCTCGTAGCCTGCGAGCACATCCCTTCATCAATGTGACCTCGCTGGAAGCCGAGACCACAATGAATAGTCCTGCCTTTCTGTGCACGGTAGATACCGACCAAGTAATGCATCTCCACCACCACCACCACCAGTCAATGTACTTACCGGTGTACTACTGAAAGGAAACAATACATGTGCCCTGAACCAACCTCGAGGTATCGCAGGTTCGATTCTTGTGGAGAGTGGTAATACAAGCCAACATAAAAGCTGGCATGTTGTCTATAACAGTATTGGTAATTACAGACAGCCATTCCCCGACCTACATGCACATACCAAGCTCATCACACACACACACACACACACACAGAGAGAGAGAGACACACAGACTCGCATGTACTGTACAAGAGATGGCTAGACAAGAATGCCGAAGGTGTATATTCCTTGAAAAATATAAGGTATCCAATGTTTGGTTCCCATTGAAAGTGTATGCTGACATGTCTGCAAACAATCGTTCATCGTCGGTACCACTGCCCATGACGACGATGGACATATAGCGCCCATGACAGTCTTGTGTCTTCCCAGACATACAGATAGTCATTCTAACGACCTTATCTGCACTTGTGTACCGACCGAGCCTTTCTACGGTCACAGGAAGCCATACTCTGCCAGCCCTGCCCAAACCTTCAATGCATGTACCAAGCCTTTGCAATTATAAGGAGTCATACTCTGTTGAACCTGCCCGAACCTTCAATGTATGTACTTACATCATGCACCAAGCCTTTGAAATTACAAGCAGTCGACCCATTCCCGAACTGTTAATGTATGCACTTACACGGATTCCATTCAGCATTACATGTTCAGCCGTACCACAATGATAATTAAGGCGTTGTGTGTACCCATAGTGACAAGTCTCGAACCTAAGTCCTACAGAGAGCTGCTTACTCTCCCCAGCCGAGTTTTGCCCGCTAGAGTGCACCAACAGGGAAAAAGTAGTTAAAAACAAAATGATTTGTAACGAGCATATCGTGCAATGTATACATTCATCACAAATACTAAGAGTCATGGGTCACACACACTGTGAAAACCTGAGACACGAACCGAGTAAGGAGGTATTGCAACACACACACATCAACTATGTATGTACTCTGCTCTTAGATGAAACATAGCAGATGTGTTACCTTAACGAGTGTAGCTGTTTCAGAAGACCTGCAGATCGCGAGCACATATCATCGTCGTGAACTCGCTGGAAGTAATGACCGCCCTGCCTTTCCGTACAAAATACTTTACCGATTACATGTTCGCCAGTAGACAATCGTTCGTCGGAGGGTTGCAAGGCCCCACTGCCAAAAAACGTTATGAAAAGCCATCATCTACAAGCCCTAACTATATGGTGCAGGCGAAGTGTGTACCATCTATCCATACAGCAGGAAGTGTTCGAATGAAGACTAAGTTGATCCTGTACGAGTGTAAAGATGCCAACCTCACGGCCAGCAGTCGAGACATCGCAAACTAGCATTACATGTTCGTGATTATAGGCATACTCTGTCTATGACCTACATTCGTGTACTCAGCCTTTACAATTACAGACAGTCATGACTCTACCAACACACATATATCGACCGAGCCCTTGCAATTACAGGCAGTCATACTCTTTCGGCCCTGCCTATGCTCAAACCTTCGTTGCATGTACCACACCTTTCCAAGTAAAAGCAGTCAGACTCCACCCGAATTTTCAATGAGCCAGCACCCGAATTTTCAATGAGCTTACATACAGGCAGTGTCCATTCAGTAGCCCAACAGTTCCACTATGATAACTGCAATGCTATGTGTGTGTGCCCATAGTAATAAGCTGTGGCAAGTCGTGAACTCAGGTCCATACAGACAGCCGCTTGCTCACTCACTCTCCAGTATCCTCTACCTTGTTGGTGTGTGTGTGTTACCCATAGGAATTTCGCATGTGCATAAAACGAGGGTAGGTATATATATGCAGTCACACGAGCTATCTGACTCATTCGCCGTTAATCTGTCGTTCCGGCTCGGACAGACCTGAGAGAGTATCACTTCAGTTCAGCAGTTTGTACCATAGCTACACCAAAGAAACTTGTCGTGGAACACAGTGAAAATGATGGCATGCTGTTCTAGTGGTAAGAAGATTCTATCAGCCATTGTGGCATATGGAAAGCATAACTCACTTGCAGAACTCGACAAAGAAACTGAGCTCGCATATTTGCCTAAAGAATTCCTTCTGATATTTGCATGTCACGAAATATGGTATGTCTACAAACACCTACCCACATATTTGCAACAGGGCAAAGACATACACGACTGTCTCCACTGTATGGAGTGTTTGCAAGGTTGTACTATTGTTATAGACACACCACATTCTAGGTGTTGATGTAATGCATGTCGGAAGAGTGGTGAAGGAGCATCCAACACTGATTCCATCCCTTAGGAACTTATGAAGGACATAAATGATGGTTTTAGTATACGGTAGGTCAGCTCAGTTGTCATCGAGACTTCGAAGAGTGAACATCGGCTGTGGATAATGTGTTCGTATTCATCGATGGAACACGAAAGTTATTTGTGTCGCTACTGTAAAAATGTATTTTCTAACAAAAACATCTACAGACAGCATGAAGCTGGTTGTTATCAGAATCCAGGTCGTATTAGGTTCGCATATAAAAAGTGTAAATCTCAGTTTGGTCGACATAGCAGCTTGAAAAGATGTCGTGCAACATGTAAGGTTTGCGCTGCACCACCTGTCAAGCAGATTCTTAAGATATTACCAGCTCTGTGTAAGGGTTTAGTTGAGAGCAGTTCTTTGGTACCACCACACCATCCATGCAAATATTGTAACAAAACATTTACATATGCATACGATGCAAGGAGAAATGCACAAAGTTCATATTAGAAGAGTATCATTCGTAAGACATCTCGATGTGATAAGTGTCGAAGAATGTTGGCATGCGTGTTGACACTTTAAAAATACATTTGAAACTGTGTAAGCTGCAATCAACGATTTAAATAGTCATTTAAAACTTTGTAACATAAATAATACGGGGACTGCTGATGATGAGCAACGTCAAAGTTATTCTACACCTTTGAAGCCTAATGTTAATGTCTTCTTCCTGATGGACCCTACTATTAGTAAATCATCTTGAGTTGGGAACGAGTGGGTACTATCCACTTAACGAATAAGCACACACATATTTGTCTCACACCACTACAGCATAGTTTCATCTCTGACCAGCAGAATGTAGGTATGAAGTACTGCAACAACACTGCAGTGGAAAAAAAAAAAAAAAAAAAAAACAACAACACTTGCTCTCAAGCTAACATTAATAGTACCCTCGCCAGGATGTAATAGCAATGTGGTGTAAAACATGCCGGAATTGGCCGGTCAGCTCAGTCGCTGTTGAGACCCCGCAGAGAGAATACCGGCTTTGGGTAATGTGTTCTTATTCGATGATGGAACAGGTTATTTGTGCTGCTGCTGCTGTAAGAAGACCTTTTCTACAATAACCAGCTGCAGACAACATGAAACCGGTTGTCATCAGAATCCAGACCGTACTATGTTCGCATTTGAACAGTGTAAATCACAGTTTGCCCGACATGGTAATTTGAGACGATATATTGCAACCTGTAAGGGCCGCCCTGCACTTCCTGCCAAGCGAAGATTAGCAAAGAAACATTCAAGTTCATCTACAAATGTCGAAGATAGTTCGTTGTTCCAGCCAACACATTCATGTAACTAATGTGACAAGGTATTTATAAGTGCATGCGATGCTAGGAAACACGAAGACAGTACTTGTGTGAGGAACTCCATTCGTAGGGCATATAAGTGTCGAAGAAGGTATGTACATGATGCAGATTTAAGTAGTCATTTGAAATTTTGTAAAGGAGAGACCACTGATAAACGACCTCAAGAATATTTACCATCTATGCAGCTTAATGATAAGAGCCTTTTCCTGAAGCGATCTGCATTCAGGGGACTTTTGAAAGTTTTGGTTGCACCGAATGTCAACTACACCACACAATATATGCTCTTTCCTGACAAGTATGAGCCCTAATATAACAAACCAACTTATCGATGAGATAGAACAAAATGGTCCTGTCAAATATAATATGTGGCTGGACTGTAGCTATACAAAACTAGAGCCTTGCGACGATGAATAATGTACCAGAACCTTCAAGACTTCGGCTGTAGCTGTGTCGTATTCATCTGCAGCAGAAGATGCGATTGTTGATAGTATACGCAATATATGTCAAGAGAAGAAGAAATGATGGCCAAGGGCTCGGGTTGGACTCTGGCTTCGGTAAATGCTATAAAGTTGAGAACTAGTGGGTACAGTCCACTTCACAAATAGACACATGCCGATGTTCCATCACTACAGAGAAGAATATGACAACATAGCATCTTATTAAGCCTTTATAAGGGGAGAGGTATAAATTACTTCATCAACAGTCATTCACATGCAGTTGCTAAACTGACTTGTACAACATTGGTACTCCAAGGAGTCATTCGTGAGGCGGTAGCAGCAGGATGAAGGAGTCATCCATGAGGAGTCAGCACTATTGTGTAGTACACTTGTGTGTGTTTGTGTTCTCACATATGCTTGAGAGAGTCATCCGTGAGGAGACAGCATTATGTAGTACTATGTGTGTGTGTGTGTTCACACATATGCTTGAAGAGGATGCAATCGAGTGCACCTACAGTTAAAGAGGACCTCTTGGTCGTGTATTTTGTATTTTTACACATTGCTCTTAGCCTTACGGCCTTATTGCGCTTCGGCCTCCCAATAGGCGAGGAAGAGGAATCATGTCCTCTCACCGCAAAGAGACCAGGATAAATGCGACTGTTGGCCAGACCCAAGCCCAAACCTGGCATGTCAGCACATCCCTGCCCCTTCTACCACAGAGATTCTGAGACTCTCGCACTCAGAAACCAAGCATCTGGTCTGGCCGGGGTTCTAACCATACCTCTAGTGCCTTTCCAGGGCACAGCAAGAGCCAGTTGCTGCTCACCGCCTGGCCTGCCAAAGAGAGTGGGAATCTCTCCAGACCTCCTCCAGCATATGGAGGCAACCACTGCCAGCACAAGTCTAACCCAATGATCGGTCACCAGAGAGAACCTCATGGTGGGGCCAACCGATCGTCCTGTACTACCACTTAATTTCCATGGCACTTGTGAGTCATTCATGGCTGACATTTTACCCCGAATGGAGTGGCCAGAGGAAGTCCCTTCCCAACAAGGTGGTCGAGAAGACCTCACCGGGCATAGCCTTATACCTAATGAAGGGCCGGTCACACTCCATTCCCTGGGAGCCACATCCTTGGTGGCGGGAAATTATTATGACAGCGAATGGCCACCACCCTGGTGGCCGGGCACAAGAGAGCAGTCTGGACCCCTCCCTGGTGTCGCAGTTCACCGGGGATAGTTGCACTTGCTCTAAAATTGGAGAGTTAAATCACATATCATCATATACTCTCCATGGTTTCATCACTGCAACCAAGCCATTGCTCCCTCGACCACTGAGGTGTTACATGACCTATTTCCAGTTCGGGAGGGCATCGGCCACACTCCTTTCCATGTCTTTGTATGTCTTTGTTGAAGTACAGACCTTGGGCCCCAGCAGCCTGAGTGCTAAGTGGTTAAACACCCCGCCAAGTGGTTGAACCTAGGTACCATTTATCGGTTCAACCATCACAGCAGATACCCCTAGCCAGTCGCAAGAAAACTGGCAACCCACAGGGAACGAGTGGCATAGCCCAATTTGCGGAATCAAGGGTGGCATGAGAAGCCTTGGGTGGCCTTGAGTGGAGAGAGGCTGTAATAAATGCTTCATCCACCCTGAACGGGTCTTGTGCAGTGCAACTTGACTTGGCTACTATAGCATGATACTGCCACACAATCTCTCACGCCAAGGACCTTCCTCTCAAGCTACTACATCCCTGAGAGTGCCTCGCTCGGGTGTAACACAATCCTACCCCCCGAGTACACCAACATGTGAAACTTTCCAGAGCAATCAACAATTATGTGGTAGACAATGTAGTTACTGCGACAAGTTCTTCAGTAAAAGTTACAATGCTCACCATCATGAACAGAGCGACTGTACAAAGGCACCGACCTCTAGAATACAAACATGTGATATATGTGGTGTGATATTTAGTAGAGGTGATACTCTAAAGAGACATACTAGTGCGTGTAAAGGTAGCTTACCGTTGCTTGACATGAGAAGGCACAACAAGTCCAGTCTTCCTGCTGATTAGTCATGTGCACTAATGTTACTTCGAGCGCCCACATCATTACATGGACCTGCATGGTGCCCCAAACCAATGTGTGAAGAAGGGACCACGAGTGATGCCGAGCATGGGATATACAGATTGTCAGATACTGTGACAACACTCCTGCGCAGCTATAATGTACAGTGAAAAAAGATGATGCTACCTGGGATGTTGTTGAGAACGACAATGCGACCTCCAAATCCACTGAGAAAGATAATGGGGCCTCCAAATCTGCTGAGAATGATAATGTGGCTTCCAAGTCTGCTAAGAACGACGATGTGACCTCCAAGTCTGCTGATTATGGTGTGACGACATCTGCAAAACGAAAACGTGGTGCTGCAATCTACTCAACATGGAAGAAGAAGAACATAGATGCGGTCATGTATAATTTGACCACCAAGTCTGCTGCTGTGAACGGTAATGTGACTTCCACGTCTGCTGAGATCGACCATGTGTCCTCCAAGTCTACTGGTGATGATGTGGTGACATCTGTTACTGAGATCTATTCAACTCGGAAGAAGAACATATATGCAGCCATGTATCGTAAAACTTCTCCGAAGAGTGAGGTGAAGTCTGGCTACTCGGAAGACCCCAATGACCTAGTTGATAGACTACGATGGTTGGTTTCATTGCAGAGAGGTGGATATCTGTCTGTCATCGGAGAAATAAATTTGATTATTAATGGACTCAGAGCTGGCGGCTTTATTTAATGATACATATGTGTGTATGCATGTGCGATTTAGTTATGTATATAAAAAATATAAACATCAACAATAAATATGTTTTTGTCATTTTAATTCCTACTGTTTAAGTAATGTACCAACCGCAATGTGTTAGCTGGTGTCTTGCTCTGCACGCTTTCTGATGATCAACACTTGATGTGTGTGTATGCAGGTTATCACCTCAGGTAAACACAGCCCGCTGTCTTGTACACTGGGGGCTGAACATGTAATGTCAACTTTCATGCTGGCATAGTGTCGTTTCCACACAGCGATAGCATATTGCTTTTTCAGCGACCCTTCAGAAAGTGTAAAAAATATTTAATATATTTAAATATGTCTTACAAGTAAAGAAATATTCACGCTTTGGAAAATATCAATGTTTTAGATCACTTAAAACATGAGCTCCCATTATGCCCCATGAAAAACCCTGTTGTGCCCCATGCCAGGGACACAACGGGGCAAATGTTAATTTCAAATATTATATTTTTAAAATTCAAAACTACTTGTGACATAAAATATAAAAATGGAAAATGATGTAATAGTGTCCGTGACTTTAAGAAGTAATGTATTTGTTATTTATACAGTCTATGAATATCTGTTATAGTTTAAAGCTTAACTTCCCCATTTTGTTCCAGGTTCCCCTATCTCTCTATTTGTGACCTGCGATAACATGATAATGGTTCAGGGTTAATGCATTAGTTTCTTTTAATAGTATTCCGGTAAGTACAATGACAAGGGGGGGGGGATGTAGTATTTGGTCGCTATCTATCGTGCACGGAAAGGCAGGACTGCTAATTGTGGTCTCCGCTTCCAGCGATGTCATCATCGACAAAGACGACGGTGAGATGTGCTTGTGGCCTACGTGTATTCACTGCTACAACTGTTAAGGTAGGGGATATTTCATTTTCGTAATAGGAAGCTTATCGTTCTAGCATGTGTTGTATGTGCGGGGACTCGGCTGTCTAGTGATGACTGCGTATTCATTGCAAATGACATCTCATTACATACATACATACATACATACATACATACATACATTGTCGACTTGGTACACGGCTCACAGGTGCAAGGATGGCGGTACTGACCGACTGTTTGGAAGTAAGTACGCTGTTACACGAGTGCTCGGGGGGTCGGCACACAGCGAGTAGCTGGCTGGGCAGTGGCGAGTGCTCGAGGATGTATGGTCAGGGGTGATGTAGGCAGGTGGAGGGGGGAGGACACGGGATAGAGAGAGAAAGCACAAGGCCAAGTGGAAGGTCGCTGGTCGAGGTGCCGAGGGGACAGGAGAGATTAAGAGGTGAGTGAGAACAGGGAGATATGCAGGCCGACATATGTCGGCACGTCCCATCTCGTCGTCGGGGAGTTATGCATTTACTATGATTTTTTGGTACTTGTATCTCAAACGCTTTGTAACTTACAGCCATCTGTCATAGTCGAGGTTGATATATGTTCTGAAAATGGCGACTATAGCAGTTCGAAAATTACAGCCAACTATGCTTATATGTTGACATGTGCTATACTTGACCCCACGACCCCTCTACTAGTCGTGGCGGATGTCTATGTAATGAATTTGCCAACCATAACTTAAATGGTTCGGAAATTACACCCAACTATCCTTGTGCACTGACATAGGGCACACTTGACCACACGACCCCTCTCCCAGACCTGCCAACTTGTAAAGTTTGAAATCAAGAAGATTGAAGAATGCATAAAATAGTGCATAATTGAGTCATGGAATTTTATATAAATTTTTTCTTGTTCGTTGGCTGTTACCTACTGTTATGAAAATGCGAAATTATTGATGTACATTATGATAATAAATCAACATAATTATTTCTAGATGCAACAATACATACTTCTGAGCTTCATGTATCAATTGAGAACAAATAATATTACATATAGCCTGACACATATATTACTTTTTTTTAGAGAACAATTCAGCTACGTACCAAATATTCTCACACTGTCTGCACATTACTTGAGTAACAAAATCAAGCAAATGAACAAAAAAATTCTTGTAATCATTCAAAAAAAATTTCTAACAAAAACATGCACTTTTAACATGATTTGTACTGTCACTTTTCCCACCATGACAAATAGTTGTCACAGTGACCCACACTACAAAATGCATACTTTTCTCCTTTCTCCGATTTCAGAATGAATGGAAACTGCTCAGAATATGCAGACCTGAACGCTTGGGCTTATTGTTTAATTTTTTTCACATATGGTACATATATTATGTATGTGCACCAGACTATGTAGACAAACTGAAGCCGATGCATTTCAGGTAAATCGTAAAAAAAAAATTTCCTCATGCTTCAAATACTGCTAAAAGACTCGTTTATACACATCTCACAAGCTCCATGCCGTGTTATTTGACGTGTTGTCACACAAAATCGTAAACTGTTGTTTTGTTACTACATGGGTGCATGAATATGATGGTACAACCTCGTGCAAATGTTTGCCGATATTTTTAATTTGTTGTATTACCACTGCTAACAGATACCTATGACACCTAAAATACAGGAAGTGGTGATTTTACTTAAAAATTATATGATTATTTTTGTTAGACTAGCAAGCCAGTGAAACATCAAGGCAAACAGTTTACAAATACATATTGGAGAAACATGTTGTATAGGTCATACCTAACCTAGAAATAAAATGTGACAAATTTACTTACCAAAATAGTTTTTACTTTGTTTTGCATCACCTGAAATAAAGCGCACTCCCATACTTTGCCACAGCAAAATTTAAAAAGCGGGAATCAGCACCCATCAACTTTATAATACGTTGTTTTCACGCAAATCCGATGTCATCGCATGAAATATTTGACTCCCAGAACTCAAAATAGATATGTATAGTTGATGTACAAACACACCGGCAAAGTTTACGTAACCTTGCTACTATGTAAATTAAAGTAGGTATTACTTAAAAATATTTTTAACATCTAACTCTTCATGACCACAAATAGAATACACTTCTAAATGGACTTTTGTGCCACGTAATTTTTAAAAACCCACAAATATTGTAGTATGAACTTAAAATATTTTTCACTATTTAACACAAGTTACTCACTTGAAGAGGCAATATTAATGACTTTCAAATACTGAAACATAATTGCAGTTTATAAACAACAAACAACAATGGCATTTGTCTATCCACAGTCAGTGTGTGCCACATTCAGGTGTCATATGACTGGATGCATGCTGGCTAAGATATTGATCGATGTGCTGCACCCAGACAGGCACACACACTTCAAGGCAACTGCAACCACTTTCTTCTTTTGTGGAATAAACTTATGTGCATTTTTGACAGTTACTGGTACCAGAGTCACAATAATGATGCATTGTAGGAACATAAAAACCACCTAAAAATTTTATTTAGTTAAAAACAAGCCGAAATAAGAATACATAAGAGTGAATCTTAAGAGCTGCTGCGTGCAAATGAAAAAATATCTTGCACGTGCACGTTCCCGACTCGCAGAAAAATTCCTGGCACTTTCAAGGTTTTCCCAGCACTCGAGAAAATTAATGTATTTTCCCCATATTTCCCGATTTTCCGGTTAAGTGGCCAGACCTTGAACTATCGCGAAAATACGACATAAGTTACACTTTCACAGAGAACAACAGCCAAGAGCCAGGCCACCACTATCGTATGAATTTTGGAATTCGGCATACAGATAAATTGTAAGATATGGAGAGTTCCTGTAAAATTGTAATGGCCGAACTTTTCCGTAAAAAATACAGGAAAATTGTAAGGGTTGGCAGGTCTGCTCTCCTAGTCGTGGATGATATCTATGTTATGAAATTGCCAACTATAACTCAAACAGCTCGGAAATTACACCCAACTATGCTTATACACTGAGCTAGTGCATACTTGTCCCTGTGACCCCTCTCCTATTCGTGGTAGATGTCTGATATGAATTTGACAACTATAACTTAAATTGTTCGGAATCTATAGCCAGCTATGCTTATAAGTTGACATTGGGCATATTTGACTCCGCGACCATTCTCCTAGTTGTGGTTGATGCCTATGTTATGAATTTAACAACTATAACTTAAATGGTTCGGAAATTACAGCCAACTATGCTTATAAATTGACTTGTGGCATAGTTGACCCAAGGCCCTTCTCCTAGTTGGGGTGGATACCTATGTTATGAATTATACAACTATAACTTAAATGCTTCAGAATCTATAGTCAACTATGCTTATAAGTTGACATTGGGCATACTTGACACTACATTCCGTCTCCTAGTCGTGGTTAATGCCCATGTTATGAATTTGACAAGTATAACTTAAAAGGTTCGGAAATTACAGCCAACAATGCTTATGAGTTAACATGAGGCATATTTGACCCTGCGACCCTTCTCCTAGTCGGGGTGTATACCTATGTTTTGAATTTGACAACTGTAAGTTAAACTGTTCGGAAATTAATACTAACTATGATAATAAGTGTTATGCATACACACACCCACACACAGATTTAAGGAGACTGCTGTGTTACTCGAAATCCAATCGTTCGCGATGACTTGATGCCCCGCCGCCGCTGCTGATGAGGCACTGGCTACCAAAATGTTCAACATTTTCTGCTGGTCGACAATTGTCCTGGGTAGACATAGGTCGGCGATACTAAGATGGCCACCGGGAATGACTTCTCAATTTGGCAGGAATTTCTCAATTTCCGACCGATTCCGCCCCAATATGCAAACCATAGCCACACTATGCAACCTGACCAGACTATGCTCATTAGCACTGGCTGCCAAGATAGCAGGAGGGAAATAAAGTAAATTTTAGGGAAAAAAGGGAAATTCGGCGATCCTGGCTCTACAGCCTGATGCCAGAAATTACGCTAATTAGGGTCCAAGGCTCCACTGCCTGACGCCACTGAAATGCATGTTAATACACCACATAATGCCAAAAATTCCGTTAAAACAGAAAATAAAATAGAATTTAACTAAAATATACAATTTTATCTGTGAAACCATGACCAACAATTAGTACCAAAATATACATAAGTTAATCAACTGATAAGAATGATTTAAGTGTTCAGATGATGGGAAGAAAAAAATTTGCATTGTTGTCATTTTAGCTGAGTGAATATCAGAAGTAAATATCATACACTGTGTGGATAAAATTAAAATGATAATTTAATGAGAACAGAAAAATTAAAATATAATTGTAATAAATTAACTGTTATAAAAAACCTTTTAAAATTAATCTTGTATTTAGAAATGCACTAAAAAGAGAAATATAACTATACTTATATAATGTGTATAAATTGTAAGAGGTGGACGAACAGTAGTAGTAAACGTTACTACAAATCCATATTTTTGTATCAATTTATATTTAGTATATTAAAGCTTGATGCAAATAGTTATGAGCTTTAAGCATGATACATTCTTATTACACTTATGTTAGTTAGGTATACGTTGTATATGGCACCAAACGTTTATAAATTTATATATAAAATATTGAATTTAAAAGGTTTTTTTACAGTAAATTAATTTTCACTTTTTAGTCTCACCAATTTTTTTTAAATTATTATAAATATAGACTATGTATACATCCACAGACTCGTCCGCCACTGGTATCACTTGCGATCCCGATTACGGACGAGTCTGTGAACGTATACATAGTCTACCTATATAATTTTTTTTTAAATTTATTTAAAATATTACTGTGCCACCCAACAATATATGCCAATAATTGGGTGACACAAACATCAACAAGACAAAGGACAATTACAAGCACAAACAGATACAAACACACACAATCACTTAACATTAGACAGATAGAAGACAGAAACTTACAAAATTACAAAAACCACACTAAAAAACTACAAAGGGATTAAGCTAAGAAAATCTAAGTACAAGACATGTTAATGTATTTTACTTACACAAGCACAGGTTATTTCATATCTGACTATTAATTTTGTAAACTTCTAAAAAGGTTATTTTATTTCCTTTAACCAGATAAAATTTACACAGAAATTTATTAAAGTGAAGCACACGTCTAAAAAAAGATCTTTATTTCTGGACAGAGATTCAAAAGTATAAGCTACTCTATGACTATAATTTTTAATTTTTAATTTACCTGATTATTTATAGTTAAAAATTTATGTTAGACAAAAACACATTTGCCAAATATAAAGCATCATAAATATCCCTGCAAACTTTGTTAACCTGTTATACCTATTAACTTCACTACAGTAATTAAAATTTTGAAACACTGGAAATCTGATAAATAATTATTAAAAAATTTTTTTTTTGGATATTCTCTATTCTGTTTGAGTCAGTTGAAGTAATGAAATTCCAAATTATAGAACCATATTCTAACCTTGATCTTACTAAGGAGTAGTATAGGTTCAATAGAGAATCGGGTGAAGAAGTTGAATATGTAATAAATTTAATTAATCCCACAGCAAGACTTATATTACATAACAAACTATCTACATGATGAAAAAATAGCTTGGCATCAAGGACTATGCCTAGATCACGAATAAACTCCTTTCTAATGATTAAATAATTATTAACATTATATTTTAAGTTTATAGGATTGGTTTTCCTAGAATAAGAAACACACACAGTTTTACTTAAGTTTAATGATATTGCATTGTCCATGCACCAGTTAAAGATTGCAGTTATATAATTTTGTAGATCTATACAATCATTGATATATTTAATATTTTCATATAACTTTAAATCAGCAGCAAAAAGAACAGATATCGAATGGCTAACTACATTAACAATATCATTTATAAAAATGTTACAAAGGCGAAGGCGATAAAGTACCCCTTGTAGGACTCTAGATGATACCAAGTATGTAGCAGAAAAATATGAATCTATTTTAACTACAAATTTTCTTTCACTAAAATAGTTGGAGAACCAAGCAACAAATGCATTATTTAATCCTATAGCTTTTAATTTCTCTAGTAGAACAGAATGTTGGCATGTATCAAATGCCTTTTGCAAGTCAAAATAATTAACATCAGTTTGGTTTCTAGTTATAACATTATCATTGCGGTAATTTAAAAAACTGAACAAATTAGTATTGGAGGTTTTGCCTACTTGAAAACCATGTTGACATAGAGTAATTAAATTTTTTGTGTGAAAATTTAGATATCTATGTACTACTTTTTCGAATACATTGGAAAAAGTACATAGTAATGAAATAGATCTATAATTATTGAAATTGTGTTTATTACCTTTCTTATGAATAAGTACTACTATTGACTGTTCCCACAATCTAGGAAAAGCACCATTATAAAGACTATAATTGAAGATAAATTTTAATAAAGGAATAAAAACATTGGCACATCCTTTAATTATAAAATTTGGAATGTTACCCATGCCAGTAGCCTTCCTACTTTGAGCTTCTTAATTGCCCAGCAAACCAACCCTTGTGTTATAGTAGGAGGAGATAAATGAACATTATTATCAATACAATTTTTCAGAAAACAACTATTGTAAGATCTTTGAATAGACACATCAGGAAAGTGCTTGACAAATATATTAACAGTTTCTTGAGGATGTTGAATCATATTACCATTTGACAATAACAATATTTTTTCTTTACAACCTGTTTTCATAATTTTGACAAAGTTCCAAAATTCGCCAGGATTTTTTTTTTTAATTATCATTTATATCAAGTTGCCACTTTAGCTTGTCAGCTTTGATTTTCTCTTTGACTAATTTCCTGTATTCAGAAAACCAAAGGTAATTAAATTCTGTTTTACTTTTTTTATATACTCTAAAATAATGCTAATTATTTTGTAATAATTTTTTCAAATCATGAGAAAACCAAATAGGTTATTTACTTTTAATTTTTTTAGTTTTTGGTATAAAGTTGTTTATAAGTGATTGATTATGAAAAGTGAGAAAATCAACCATTTGATCAACATCGCCCATTCTAAAAATCGGACTCCAGTCAAAGGCATCTACGACTAAATATAAATAGTAATAATCACCTTTTTTTATAGTTTCTAATATAAAAAGACTCATTACACCATTTCTGGAATGCAAACTCAGCCTTACAGTTGCAAATTAAACAAGGTGATAATTATCTTCTTCTACCAAGGCATCAACGGACTTATCAACATTTATATGAATATTTGAAAAGATCAAAACAAGTAATTCTGAAGATTTTTTTGTAAAATTTAGTTGATCTAAATTTAGCACACTCATTAATTGAAGAATAAGTTGACCTTTTTGCTTTATAAAGTAATGTGAAATATCCTGTGTATACATGGAACCCCAGTCGATTTCAGGCGTATTAAAATCGCCTACAATAACTATCTGATCTGGGTAACTAGATAATTTATACTGAAAATTTTTTAAATACTCTAAGTTCATTGACCGATAACTGAGGACAATATAAATCTACTAAAATTTTGTTATTGTTCCTACCAGCTATTTCTATCCATATTGTTTCAATATTATCTTTTAGAAGATCACTTTTTAGTACAGTATGAGGAAACCTTAGGGAGTAAACCGCTATTAGCACACCACCCCCTGTATTTAGAGTTGTCAATATTGGATCACAATCGTTTCTAAAAATTAGGTCTGATAGGTTCTCACACTTTTGGTTCATTTCGGTTCAGTTTTTGGTTAAAAAATATTGGTTCTGGGTTCGGGTCGGTCATAGTTACACATTTTTATGAATGCAATAAAGATTACAAAATTTACAACAGTTTTTGAATTTCGACTTGTAAAAATCCAATTTAATGAAAATTTCTGTGCTAAATGTTTTAAATTCCGCCAAATTTAGCAGAAATTCAGCTGAAAGAACTTAAACAAATATATACCGATAGCAATGCAAGCGGTAGACCTCACTAAAAAAATGCCCGCTCGAAAAAAAAACAAAAGAAATGTTCTGTATTATTCTTTTAACTACACTCTTGCAGGCAATGAAACACTGCCTCACAAAATAGCGAGGCTATGGCTAGTTTGTTGGTTGTCAGGTTGTTAAAACATGTGGTTAACCTAAATTGATTGGTGTTGCCAAAGAAAGTGACAAAGCGGCCAGCAATCAGAGAAACATAACAAGAAAAAACGATCCTGCACAGTATTGTATTTGTGCAATGAAAAAAACTTACTCTTTCACTGGAAAGGAAAAAACTGCATGAGCAAGTGTGGCAGCACTGGTTCTGTAGCATCATATTTATTTGCTAAATATATTTGAGGGAACTATTTACATACTTCGTTAATATGCAATTATAATTAAAGTAATTTACATTAGTAATGTATGTGTACACAATTTGAATATATAACCACATTTAACAGAATGAAATAAAATCAGATACAATAAAAGGTAAAACAGTATTCCTGTATTGGCAATGCATGGTTTATTGGGAAAACATAACCTCTTTTTTTCAGGGAACTGTTTAGGATGATTTTAATGCTACAACATGCAACTAGTAATATTGTAAATATAATGCCACAGGTCACTTAGTCAGTGACGTGAGCCATGATGTCCGAAATGGCTATGAGACTATTATTTAGGTTACTAAATTGACCACATGACCAATTTTAGGCCCTAAATATTTGGGGATTTGGGGTTGAAATTTACTGAGGTGAAGTAGTACATCAAATCCCCAAATAGGACCATAAATCGTCTGCTGTTGTTTGTTTACATTTTATTTCTTATGTTGTGGTGGAAATGTCGGTATTTACTATTTTTGAAACGCTGCACAATACATGCATGTGAAAAATGGAAAGTCAGGGATCAAAAACAATTATTTTAAAATAAAGTTGGTATGTTGTATTAAAATTGCTAAAATAATGTGGTCGAATGTTATTTGAAATGGGATGTTAAATGCAGGGAGCGAAGAAATAATGAGAAGAATGATATAGGCTATAAAGAAATAAGATCAGCTATAAGCAAGACAATGGAGTTACGTGGAATTGCTTAGGGAGAAAGTTATTTTATTTTATTTATTGATGGAGTGACAAACAAAATAACATAGGAATTCCACAACCCTGTAGTTTCCACCTTTGTCACAAGTAGCGCTGTTACAAGCTGTTCGAAACCATCCACTCTAAATTCCTAAACCCTAATTCCCCAAATTTGCCATTTCGAACACAGCTTTAGAGACAAAAAAACATGCACGTGGATAGTCTTTTTCCTGTTTCCTATCAGTAACCTGTCAAAGCCATTTCGGTGGTACTAGGCCGTCCCGCCCCACCTACTCCCAGCCTCTGCCCGTTCCCACGTTATTTTTGTTGCCTTTGTCAAGCGCGTAGATGATTATCTGGGAATGGTCCTCATCCCTTTGCTCCGAGTGTGACAGCCGACACGACACTTAACTGTTTGTAACAACATGTCTGGCTAGCCGGCGGTCAGACCACTGTTTCACTACAATGAATACAGATGCATGCAGTGATAAACTTACAAGGAGTCTGGAGGGGAAAGCTGTGGTGTTGAGAAACACAGTAAAGGTGCTGGAGTGATTTTCTTACCAAGCTAGCTTTTGTATGAGTTGGGTTGACGTCCGCTCTGCACATAAAACAACTGCAAATAGGACTCTTTAAATACGTTAATATTTTCTGTTATCCATCACTCTCATTTTTTCCTTTTGCTTCGACATAATTTTCCAACACATCATTCTTCAGTTTATCTTTTGCTTTACGAATATCCAACACTAGTTTCTGTTTAACTGTCATATTCCCACACTTTCTTTTTTGTTCTGTGGCAGAAGCAATTTTCGCAAAAAAAAAAAAAAATGCACGGCGTCATCATACATTACACCCAACGCACCAGTCTAAAAATAGATCTCACTCACTTTGCCTTGTACAGCTGTCAAATCGCGTGTTTGCTATTCACCAAAAAACAATAACACATAGGTTCCCGGACCGGACATTTTCTGTCAACTTACGTCCATATACATACCAAAAAACAATAACTATGTAGTTCCTGGGCACGACGTATTGTTCTGTCAACTTACGTGCATACACACCAAAGAATAATAACCAAATTTCTAAGTTATGATCGTTCTAAGCTATAACGTTTCTAAGTTATGATAGTTCTAAGTTGTGTGTTTCTAAGTTGTGACTGTTCTGAGTTGTGACTGTTCTAAGTTATGACTTTCTAAGTTATGACGTTTCTAAGTTGTGTGTTTATAAGTTATGGTAGTTCTAAGTTGTGTGTTTCTAAGTTATGGTGTTCTAATTTGTGTTTCTAAGTTATGGTGGTTCTAAGTTGTGTGTTTCTAAGTTATGATCATCCTAAGTTATGATTTTTGAAGTTGTGATGTTTGTAAGTTATGTGGTTCTAAGTAGTGTGTTTCTAAGTTATGGTAGTTCTAAGTTGTGTGTCTCAAAGTTGTGTCTGTTCTAAGTTATGACCTTCTAAGTTATGATGTTTCTAAGTTATGTGGTTCTAAGTTATGTGTTTCTAAGTTGTGTGTTTATAAGTTATGGTAGTTCTAAGTTGTGACTGTTCTAAGTTATGATGTTTCTAAGTTATGTGGTTCTAAGTTGTGTGTTTCTAAGTTATTGTAGTTCTAAGTTGTGTGTTTCTAAGTTATGGTAGTTCTAAGTTGTATGTTTCGAAGATGTGACTTATAAGTTATGAAATTCTAAGTTATGTGGTTCTAAGATATGATAGTTCTAAGTCGTGTGTTTCTAAGTTATGATGTTTCTAGGTTATGTGATTTTAATTTGTGTTTCTAAGTTGCGTGTTTCTAAGTTATGATCATTCTAAGTTATGATTTTTGAAGTTATGATGTTTGTAAGTTATGTGGTTTTAAGTTGTGTGTTTCTAAATTACGATAGTTCTAAGTTGTGTGTTGTTATGTTGTTATGTGGGCCTTATTGGTAAAATAGTTATTTGTGTGCTCGTGGCGAATATTTTCATATGGTCCTACTGTCGACCTCTGCCTAGCTCCGAAGCTCACTCTATGTCCGTTTTTACCAATTATTTAGCTGTGTGTGTTTCCCAGTAGATGGCATTTTTGAATGTTGTGAATTCGTCGATGTTGATAGATAAGGAATGGAGCAAAGCAAATCGGCTAACAAGCGATCGAGAAGTTCTGTGCCTTGTGCGTGCTAGGCTATTTATCAGTAAATATTAAACATTTTCACTGCGAAAATGGAATTGTTTGTAAATTACCAGTGCTCAAAAATGTCTTGTAGTATATATGAAAGACTTAAACATTGACAGTTAGGTTTCATGTAAGAGAAATTTTATATTTGGCAAGTAAGCGAGTGTTCTTTTGGCACAATGGTAGTTCGCTTGCCTTGTGATCAGTTTTCTTTTGAAATTAGTTGTCTAAAGCCCCTGTCATACTGTCAAATTTTTCCAACAAACTGCTTCCAATAAGTTTGGTTAAATAAAGTTGGACAGTTATCATCGAAACGTCATAAACGCCGTCATTTTTGTCTGAGAAAGTTGGATGGGTTCAGTTTCCATCAAGCATTTGAAAATTGGACCCGTTCTAAAATTTATTTGAAGTTTGATGGTCTCAGCCAATCAGAATCATGCATGACAAAAATGGACGTCAAGAAACTTAAAATAACGAACAATTGCTGGAAACAAATTAAGTTATGAAGATAATTTATGTAGAAGCTGTCTGGCCATGAATGCTATTTTAAGTGAATATTGCGCATAATATTACGAACTCAGAGGCATTTATTTCATTGTACAGGAAACATATCCTATAAATTAAATTTTAATTTATTAAAGAAACGAAAATAAATTACAATATTACTTACATTTCTTCCTGTAATGGACCGCATGGAAAAACAAAAGCAATATCTCACTATAAAATAAATTTTAAATAATATTTAAAATTTTATTATTCATATAAAAATGTTGACAGTGTGTCACGTTTTCAAACACATTAGAGATTATTCGATCAAATTTGTTGGAAGGCAAAATTTGATGCCCGTATTTTGTCCTAAAATTTTATTGTAAAATATAGTTGAAGGCAAAAATTTGATAGTGTGACAGGGGCTTAACGATGTTCCCATTTTAGTATCATAATGCACTAAAAAAAAAAAAAAAGTGGTAAAATCGGATTTTCTCTACTCATAAGAGAATAAATGTTATTAGTCATTCAAATGGAACACTTAGAAGTTTCTCTCTCGCAAAAAAAATTAATTATAATCTTGCCTATAACCTTAACCCTTCAAGTCCCCACACGTGTCCATGATCGTGGACATGTTGCACATAAATTATATGTATGACCGGTGCTGTACACAGAAATTTTACTTCATGGTGTTTTGGACGTTGTCCTTGAGAGTAATCTGATTTGTCGAAGTTTCTATTGCTCTCGTCTGAGGTCTGACATCAGTGAACACGTAGGCAGCATTGTTCACTGGGTCTGAGAAGCACGCTCCACACAAGTACAGTGCATGCCAGAATATTTCACGAATGCAACACTTGAGATCATCAATTAATCCGGGACCGAACGGGTTAAAGTGGTTTTATATTTTGCTGTGATCTTATTTACTTACTGAGCAGTTTTGGTTGCGCGAATCACTCATATCTGTATTTCTTATAATCCCAAGCCTAAGAGACCACATAATTGGGATTTTAAAAAATCTTTGTGAAAATAAATCATTAAGGGCCGATTACAAAATGAATATTTAAAGTATTAGTTATCTGAACACATGATATTTCCAAACAGAAGTTTTAATCACTGATTATTCTCCTAATGTTTCTCAATATACATTTTGTAAATACTGGTAAGGTTTATTCTACTCAGGTTAGAAAGCTCAATGATATTATTTTGACAACTCTCCTCTAGGTAAGCGCTAGTGTCGGAGCATACCAAATTTTTTATATTATCTACGTTAAAAACCAATTAATTGAAATAATCATAAACGAATACATAGTATAAAAGGAAGTCCTAGGCGAGTGTGTCTGTCTACCTGTCTGTATGACTGCGCTAATCTCGAGAACCTCTAAACAGATTTGGATACGGTTTTTACTATTAAGATCTGCATTTATCGAGGAAGGTTTATGCGTATTAAAAACTCTCTTAGCTCTTATAGGAGCTGAGCACTAACGGTATTAGTGAATCAAGGTGAGAAAAAAGTTTTCCGCCAGTGCACACTTATGGAATATGTTGTCTAATCCTTTAGAGATATAACAAAATCATGTATGAAAGATTGGCGTAAAATTAAATTATCTACGAAAAGTCAGCAGTAGCATATATCTTTCATTAATAGATACGTAGTAATAAGCGTATTTACAATTTAAATTATGCAATAAAAATATAAAATTCACTATCTTTTATAGCTATGGAGAACTTAATTGTTATCAAAATTAATTAATTCATAATTAAAACTGTTTACTGTATTAATGTAGATAAGAAATGTCATTTACATCATACAATTATCACCATTAATTCAAAAGTTATGAAAAGTTTTGTAAAAAAGTAGGTACCGATAATTTCTAAAATCGAGATACGCGCTCATGGACCTATACATGTGCTGTAGTTGAGATAAATCTGGCAACCCTGCAGCGACGTATATTTCGCGATTATATGTTGTTATATCTTCATCTACTTTTATATTGTGCTGGCTGAATAAAGTGTTTTTTAAACACTAAAGAAAGCTCCAATAATAAATGATTTGATCAGGAAATTTCGATACTCCAGATTTATTAATTTCCTTTGTTCAAAGATAAGTGGTTACTAACAACACCATATATACTTATTAAAATATGGGTGGTATAAAACATGTGATGCCAATACATAGAGTTTTAAGCCGACTTTACGTCGGAATGACAAGGTAGTGTGTGTGTGTGTGTGTGTGTGTGTGTGTGTGTGTGTGCGCGCGCGCGCGCGCGCGCGCCTGTCCCTGTGTATGTGTCCCACCTTTAAATTTTTGAATGTGTGAACCAAATCTTAACAAACTCGGTAGACCTACACATATATTACCTAGTAAGTACGCCTAAAACCTATAGGTTTTGACTACGTCAGACACCTACTTAAAAAATGTCTGCCATTTTGGAAGATAGCATCACATGAAAAAGCTAAAAGTTTATATTATATCTCGAAAATTACTCAACCAACTCTCACCAAATTTAGCACATAAGTAGTACTCGGGTTCAAATTCATGAGGCAGTTATCTTCAAAATGATGACAATGTTAATATTTTAGGTTTATTTGTTATGAATACCATACAATTTAACCAATTTCGACGAAATTTTGTATGCTGGCAGTTTCGATTACAAGCATCTGATGCCGTCGGGTGAGACACGTGAGGAACAATGACACACATACTTACTGGTAATTTGGGCGCCAGCGGTGCTTCCCAATCACCACACTATTGAGACTCAGGGTTCTCAGGGATGTTGTGTGTTCTGTGTGTCCGTCTCACCCGTGCATACGTACAAACACGTTGGCAAAACTAAACTTTTTACTAAACATCACTGGAAATAAACCCTTAATAAAAGATATGTGGCTAGGACACTGTCACTACTGAATAAAAGAATTAAGTTCGCTGTAGACTTGCTTTTATTGTTATTATGCATACACATCAACGTGCCAATGAAATGATTATCTCGGTTATGACTAGCCAATTCCGTTTGGGAGCCCCCCAGCCTGTAATTAATCTAGTGCACGCCTAGATGGATGATCTCACCGAGGTGCGTGAAAGCATAGCCTTCGCGAGGGAAGAGGGCCGACAGCTGCTAGGTTGGACTGATGGTTTTTCCCTGAAGACAAGACACGGTGAATTACAAATGAATACCCTTAATATACATTAACATGAGTGATTACTCGGCATCACTATTGCAAACTCGTTGGGGCTCGCCCTCCAGCACATGAGTAGTGTGGTGACATCCTATACACAGAGCCGGCTAGGATGGGAGTAATTGCACCGTACACTAATTACACAATTACATAGACCATTGAATGATACGTGAAATAAGATGGGACACGAGATGAATATTCACAGTAAACACACACGTGTGAAAACAAGCTTAGATGGCGCGGATGCCGCTGGATGAAGTTCGTAGCGGACCACGTGGTGGGTGCAGGTGAAACTGCAATATTTCTGCGTGGAAACGGCAAATGAAAATCAGACAAAAGATTATTCTTGCTGAGAAAATTATTCTCTTTACGATTGCAGTGGTTACAGGGGTGTAACATGCCTGATGGCGGAAAAATAAAACATTAATGTGACAGTGTGGTCAAGTACAAAAGCATCAATTTACGTGAAAAATACATTGAACTCTGAATCAAATTGACATATAATGCTGAAATAAATTATTGCACATACGATGTTACATAAATAAGCTCTCAAACGCAATGATGGCGTATACAAAGACTTGGCGTCGGTCGGCCACTTGATTATATGTGATGTTGCCATAAAATATTCAAACACGAAAATTACCCTCAAATACATACATGAAAATAAAGTTCTTAAAATTGTGTGTAGCAATAACGCAGAAGTTACAATGAAACGCCATAAACATAGGCGGATGGCACCTGATTCAAGTTGCGTGGGTCGCGTGATCTCTCCGACATATTTCTCCTCCTTCTCCTCGATTAAGTTAAAATTACTGCAAGGGCGCAAGAACTTAATAAGGCGGAAGCATAATGCTGGGGAAAATATCTGGCAAAAACGTACGCAAGAAAAGCTTATCTGGTAAACTAAATCAGTGAACAAAAGTTGCAGTGCGTACATGACAGTCGCTTACCTCGCCAGCTCTCCTCGACATACTGTCCAGATACAAGTGTCACATGGACCTACCATGGCCGCCTACGGGGTTCACATATGCACGCCGAGTAAAATATTAAATTAGTGAAAACAAAATGGCACAAATTAAATTAAGTATTGTTTTACATTTCTATAATTTACCTATGAATTTCAATATTATTTTAGTGTCTCTTTATGACGGCGTTCACGACGGAATATTGAGTATTATTAATTTCGGTGCCGCACACACTTTGAATTTTATAACCGAACAGTTTAAAATTATTACAAACACTTGAACATATTTTAAGACATAATAAAAACACTGCAAATACAATAGAACACATTTTACACTGAAAATAACATTTATACGAAAGTTCAAAATTATCGGCCTCTTTGCGCACATGCGGCACACGTGACACGTGCATGGTGAGTGCTGTAATGGGCTCTAGCGCTGCTGGCTGTTAGCCGGCGTCATATCATATATGTAAAAAATAACCTTTGTCTGCCATTTTGTAAGATATTGCCTCATGAATTAGGTTTTTAGGTATCTCTCTGGAAACAGCTAAGTACCCTAACGTATTAGTTTGTAATTTTGCAAACAAATAGTAATGCGGCAGGTGATGTATAAAATTATGTTTATGTAGGTCAGACAATTATTATCAAAATTCCATTTTAGTTTAGTATGCAATATCGTCAGAACAAAGTAATCAATTCCAAATTAACATTTTATGCTGAGAGTATATATTACAACCATAAAATTTCTATATAAAAATACATTTATCCACCCTTTTTTTTAGATAGTGCTACACAATTCAGTAAAGTTTTTATCATATACCGGAAAACAATTGACAAATAACTACTAGATATACTGAACAAATAGTACCAGTAGTATGGAAATTATGAGTTGGGCACAAGGTCATCGGGCATGGGAGCACAGGAGCTGGGGAGCTGCCATGTTGTTATGTTACCGACCGCCATCTTGGATGTCATTAACCTTTTCCCCTGACCCACGAACTTTGACTTTGACCTTTGAAATTGACCCCGTGGAACTTCGACCCAAAAAAAAATCCCAAAAATCACCCAAAAATCCCAATAATATTCCAAAAAATTAAATTTTAAAATTCCTGAAAATTCCCCAAAAAAAATGTATTGTTAGAAAGTAATTAAAATTTATTAAAAAATATTTATAAAGGATTTCCAAAAATTTCCAATTTTTCTCGGAGAAGGCGAGAAGGATCAGCAACCCAGAGTCAGACCCCGGTGACCTTGGGGCCAGGGCAAGTGGACCAGTCGGTACCGTTGACCTTTACCTTTGCCCCGAAGATCCAAAAAAAAAAAAAAAAAATTAAAAATCACTACCATTTCTAAAAAAAAAAAAAAAAAAAAAAAAAAGAGATATTAAAAAATTATTAATAAATAAATAAAAAATTATTCGAAATTTATTTCTAAAAACTTAAATTTTCCGAGGTACCCACCTCCCTCACCTAACAAGCAGGCCTCCACCCTCTCGCCCATTCCCAGACAGCCATCTTGATAGGCGACCACCATCTTGGGAGGCGACCATCATCTTGGTAGGCGACCGCTATCTTGGTATAATCACTTGTCCACTATATTGGAAGCCAGTGCCCATTAGCAATCAAACTTTTACATGTGACCCTTGACCCCTGACCTTGACACTAACATCATGACCTTGAATAAGCTTGAAAAAACTCGAGAATAAATACATACAAGTCTTCGAGTATATGACATAACAGACTACTACCACCATATGGGATACAAACTACCTCGAACTTAACCTCATGACCTTGAATGACCTTGAAAACAAAAACTGGAGAAAAAATAAATACAAGTAAGAAATCATAATACATTACAGACTACTGCCGCCATATTAGATGCAGATAAACATGACCTTGACCCCATGCCATTATATGATCCTGAAAACATAAACTCGAGAATAAATATATACAAGTCAACAAGCATATGACATTACAGACTACTACCAGCATATTGGATGCAGACTATCTCGACTTTAACCCCATGACCTTGAGTGAACTTGAAAACAAGAACTCGAGAATAAATACATAAAAGTCAGAAAGGATAATTCGTTACAGACTACCACCGCCATATTAGATGGAGGTAAACTCGACCTTGACCCCGTGAATTCTAATGACCTTGAAAACCAAAGCTCGAGAAAAAATACATAAAAGTCAGCAAACACATTACATTACAAACCACTACCACCATATTAGATGAAGGTAACCTTCACATTGTATGTTTTGTGACTAAACCAGACCCATCGTACTAATATCAGCCACATGCACAACTGTTATAATCATGGTATGGATCAGCATTTATATAGGCTTAATTGAATTTGATTTAAATTTCAGTACTGCCAGGCTCTGAAGGCTTGGAATGTACGAGGGAAGCTAGGACGATAATCATTTGTGCTCTTCTCAGACACCAATCCACACACCAATCCACAGCAATCAACACCAATCAATCCCAATCCACACCAATCCTCACCAATCCACACCAATGCACACATCAATACACACCAAGTCACACCAATCCACACGCCAATCCAAACACCAAACCACACCAATCAATCCCAATTCACACACCAATTTTCACCAATCCGTTGATCAATCCCAATCCTTCGATCAATTCTTTGGTTTATTGTCTGCTTGTATCCACACATATAAGAAAAATGGTTCACCTACTGTCTCCAAAATTTGTACATGTCAGCAGAATTAATGTTTGTGTATGCAGTCAGCTGTCTGTGCATTTTTATATTAAAGTTTTTACTATCATTCAATTTCCATATGTTAATGTTTATAAGCGAGTGCTCATAGCACCACTTTAAAGTTATGAGGGATAAAATGATATGAGACACAAAAAAAGTAACGTATTTTTTATTATTTTGGAGTTACATTTTCACAATAAAGCAGTTCATCACTTTATCTGATATAACCTGGATCCTAAAGTTTTTAATAAAGTTTTTCGGAATTTTTTGAAAATTTTTTAAAATGGTTTTTGGGGTCAAAGGTCCCCAGGGTCAAATTAAAAGTCAAAGATCGTGGGTCAGGAGTAAAAGATTAATGACATCCAAGATGGTTGTCGGTGACGTAACAATATGGCGGCTCCCCGGCTCCTGCACTCCCATGCCCGTTACCCTTGTGCCCAATTCATCATTTCCCTGCTACTAGTACCATGGCAGGAAATGTAAACTAGTATGTTTTAAGTAGGTCAGGCATTAATTTTTATAATGAAAGTGTATAGCGTACCTGCGTGTTTTCTTCTGGAGCAAACGAGTATCTATATGGGTTTTCTCAGGGTGCTCTCGCGTATTTTACATTCCAAATGTACGAAAGAATACATTCTGTGAGCAGAAGCCGTCCTTTTTACTATAAAAAGAATCACTTTTATATACAAAAGTGATAGTTGTCGTTCTGAAACCATCGATTTGAAAGGGCTCTCTTGTCATACAACGAAGATGAACTGTGAATACAAATGCCTTACTTTTACCTCAACGAACATGAAGGTACGACGTACATTAACGTCACATGATTGTACAACACGATCGAAGTCAGTGCTCTCCGAGTCGAAGCCTAATGTTAATGATATTTTCCTGAAGCTATTTGTATTCAGAGATCTTTTTAAATATTATGTTTCACCGAATATGTAAATTATAATGAAAAATGTTTGTTGGTTCCTGCCAAGTATGAAACCTAATATGATAAACCAACTTATCTATGAGATGGAGAAATGTGGTGGTGCAAAATATATGTTGCTGAACTGCAGCTATACAAAACCAGAGCGCCATGATGATGAATATTGTACTAGAGCATTCAAGCTCTCGAATGTAATAGAAAGCACTGTTGGCGATATTATACATATGTTATGCCAATATGAAGGAGAAAAAGTTTCCAAGGGTTCGGGTTTGACCCTGGCTACAGTAAATCATCTAGAGCTGAGAAGAAGTGGGCTCAATCCACTTGACAAATAGGCACTTACTTATTTCCTTATACCCGGAGAGAGTTACAAAATAAAATATCAGCAAACCACAACATAAATGCAAAGCCCGGCTTGCGTGAGGGGTTAGTAGTGGCGCATGAGGTGTCATTTACCGAGCATGAGGGGTCATTTGTGGAGCATGAGGGATCAGTTACGGAACATGAGTGGTAATTTGCGGAGCATGAGTTAAAGCTTCAAGATGAGCGAAGACTTTAACTGGAAGAAACTGTTGAAGATGTAACTGCATGGTAATGTGATCAAGGAACTAGACAAAATGTCTGGTTGAATGGATGCACAATGATGCTTATATCTCGCTGATAATGCAAGCCAATGATTGTACGAAGTCTACTGTAGAGCTTTCCTCCATGGATGTACCTTATCCCACTGCTGGAAAATTACATGGAAAACAGTGATGCTACTAGGGAAGAATCTTCAGCAAAAGCTGCCATGCTTGGAGACATGAGAGAACAGCCCGTACGAAGGATCTTTTTGCGCGATGAAGCAATACAGCAATGGACACGTGCACTTTATGCAAGGCGATATATTGAAGGAACACATCAAGATCTGCAAGGGTTCGTCTGCTGAGAGCCAGCAAGTGATATCAATAATACCCCTCGCTGCGTCGATGGGTACTGATGCCACAGATGATTATGGCGAGACAGTTACATTTTTATTATATATATATATATATATACACACACAAATTGAGAGACCTACGATGGTAGATTCGGTCAATGTGGAACGTACACTTGCAAGATGCCGGCATTAAGCCGACGAACTTCAAAATAAACGGTCGTTGTCTCTAAATACTAATGATGACCATGCAACTTCTAAAAAGAAAAGTAAACTCGGTATTTAGGATGAAACCAAAAGTGAATACGACCATAAAACAACATTTATGATTATGGCTATGAATACAGTGATAGTGTTGAAGATGATGATTATTCTCCCGACATTACCATACACTTCTCCAAGTTTCCTTCGACAGTCGTTTTGAAGAAGACAGAACGCGCCAAAACTACTCATTACATATTTCCCGAATACCCTAAGGAATTTGTCGATAGACTCATACATTTGATTGACGTACAAAACCTCACACATTTTTTTTTAGATATATCCAATCATCTATGAACTGCATGTTAGGAGTTGTATTACATGATGATATGAACTGCTTTTTTCTGGAATCATAATTACCAAATAATAATAAAATATTATTATAAAATAACACTTTTTTCTTTATTTTGGCGTGTTGTATTCTTTTTTCCCTCACAAATTTAGAGTGGTGCTATGAACATTCACTATTAATGTAAAGAACTGCATACATAATATTAATGAGGAGTTTAAGTACAAAAATGCATAGATAGTGCACTGAATACAAAATATTAAGTCTGTCATCATGTACAAATTTGGAGACAGTTGGCATACGAATTTAATTGATATACATCTGGGTAGGAACCAACCAATGGATTGATCGAAGGTTTGATCAAGGTGTTGCGATTCATCGAAAAATAATGGGAATGTTGGAAGACTGAGGGAAATATTATGAGACTGATGGAAATATTGCGAGATTGATCGAAATGTTGATAGAAATATTACTGGGGAGGAGGATTGCGATGGATTGATGGAAATATTGGAAGATTTATGAAAAGGTTACTGAGGATTGCAAAGATTGCGGAGTTGATTGCAGAGCACGCAGGACTGATTGCGGAGTGTGCGGAGCTGACTGTGGTTCGTGTAGTGTTGACTATGGTGCACGTGGTGTTGACTGGTGAGGATTTTGAATGGTTAATGGAATGATTCTGAAAGATATATGGAAAGATTTGAAGGTTTATGGGAGTACTGGAAGATTGCTGGAAAGATTGCGAAAGATACTGGAAAATTGATGGAAAATGTTTTCTTAAATTTTTTTGTTTTGAATATTTTTGGATTTTCTAGGTTCAATGTTATCCATGGGAAAGAGTACGGGATCAAGATCACAGATCTGAACTCAATGTAAAGGTCACACAGATCCAACATGGTGGTCGGCGTCATCAGCGCCACCTAGGTATAGAAAATATGATCAAATGACAAACAAAAAAACCGATATGGCAGGTGGGATACATTTGACAGAATGAGCGATGATGAGGGGGTAGGAGAGGGGAATTTCAATACAATGTGATTGATTGGAGGGGGATGGCAGATATTGTGCTAGGAGAGAACCTGTGTAAATGTAAATTTTGTAAATAGTTTTTTTTTTATAGATTTTGTAAATATGTTGAAATTTTTATTGTATTTTTTTGAGAGTTTTGGAATTTATTGTTTTCATTTTTCGGATTCAAGGTAGTGGGTCAAGGTCGATGACACTTGCATCCAATATGGTAGTTGGGTAACATTACCATGGCTGTTGGTCCGCTCTGGCTCCAATTCCAGATCTCCTTATGCCAGAGCATTCAAGATTTCAATTTAAAAAAAAGTTATATTTACATATTTTAATTTTTTTATATATGTTGAAGTTTTCAAAATGATATTAAAATTATTTTATAATTTGTTGGCATTTTTGTGTTTAAAGTCAAAGGTCAATTCATTGTCACTGATATACAACATGGCAGCTAAGAAGGCTTTCAGAACCGAGATGGTGGGCAGTCAGCTCTGAAACCGGACCCTGGGACCTGTGTATCGATTAGGCATACCCTATGCCTACAAAACCAATAAGCCCGCCACTGCTCTGCCCTCGAAAACGATCACCCCAAATTCCTTCCAATGGATCGAAAAGTGTCTTTCGGAGGATAGCTTTTTTTTTTTTTTTTTTTTTTTTTTTGCAAATTGATGATTTTTTTTAGGGGGCAATGGGAAATTTTGAGGGAAAAAGGAAAATTTCAAGATGGCAGTAGTCAGTTCCGGCTACAGTTCCCCATGCCCTTGTGCCAAACTTCGCTAAATCATTCTACTAACGTTGTTAGGTATAAATGTTACTTCTAAACTAGATAAAATCCTTGCAAGTGGCCAAACTTCAGTTCGCAGACTATCACATCACGGCCTAGTAAACGTATCGTATTCTGTAAGAGTAACCAAACTCCTACCGAAATTTTTAACATACAAAAATATAATATCCTTCAACATAAATGCGCTACTGAAAGATGCTACCGATACCAAATTGCATGAAATTTTCACTCTCCAAAATATAGATCATACACTAGAATTAATTAAATGATAATGTAATCAGCCTGTATGACAAACACATTCCTGTGGCAACGAAAAGCATCAGCCATCTGCCCATACCCTGGTTATAATTTGATGCCACTTCGTGAATCATCCTGGCCAAGCTTTGCCAAGCAAGGAAACTAAACACTTATGCAGCCAATATTGATGGAAAAACAGTACAAGCCAATAAGTTGTATGTGTGACCGACTAAAAGAAAATGTTAAAATGAAATATTTATGTAAGTTAGAAAACTCTAATAATGAGAATTCAAACATATGGGGAAGATTCCTATCAGGAGCAGTCGTGGTTAAAATTAAGCAAATGTGTTCAACCAATCCGCCAAACTACTCAAATCGCTACTTTACATAACATGTATAAATTTTACAAACCAGAGCATACGGGAAAAATTGTTAGAACATATTTATTTTTATTTTTCTAACACAAACATAAACTATCTTAACCGTAATCACTCTCCACAAGATATGCAGAGCTGTAGATCATATTAAATCTAAAGCACAAAGTACAGACAAAATTTCCAAAAAGTGATCAATTTAACTTTGACAACTTTACACACATTTACACATATTTGTAATGTGTCAATGACAGCCGATTATTTCCCACGAAACTAGAAGTATGCTCTTGAACGTCCTTCACCTACATTGCCTCATTTAAAGTTACAGCATGCGCTGTCGAATGCTCTAAAATACCTTGTCCATACTCAAGTGCTAAAATATATCACAGAAAATAATTACCTTGATCAATTTCAGTCTGGCTTCAGACCACTTCATAGCTCCTGATGTACTGCCCTTTATTAATGTGACAAACAATCAAAGATTGCTTATATATAAAAGAAACCTTTTAAATGTGCAAATTAAAAATATCTATTACCTTTTGCATAAACTTTTAGAAAATTCTGAAATGAACAATATTATTATTAATAAATGTTTCACTTTTTATAACTTTATAATGAATAATTCAAGATTATAAATATTAAGTGACATTTTCCATTTATTAAAACAAATGTGTAATAAGAAATGTAAATTTGCTTCACTTCTAAGATAACATCTTTATCAGAACCATCGAACTTGATTAAATTTCCATTTTTAGCAGCTTGTTTAGATATCAATATAATAAATCCTTTGATTATAAATTTTTCTAAAATAATGCAAAAGGTTCGTCAACAAAATAATCACGAAATCAAAACATTGTTTCAGGTCCAAATCTAGTAATAATAACAGTTTATAAGTAATCCCTTTCATCATATTTGATAAACATAAAATATGTCATATTACAATGAATATTTATAGACTTAAAACGATTGAAATGATAAATATTTGTACCAACATGATGTTTAATTACTGTGTTTCATCAAAACCTTAAAATATTTGGTATTCTATCATCCAACTTTATATTGTACACAACATTATTCAGCAATGAAGTTCACCTCAAATAGGTTCGAAAATTTGATTTTGAATCCATAAATGGCACTATGGGGTTATAAAACACCGCCTATGTCTCTTCCGAGGTGTAATAATTACTGAGATAACGATATCAACTGTAATAAATACTGTGTAGGCGAAAACTTGGAGAGAGAGATATTTTATGTACCTGCTATGGTTTTCTAGCCAAATGTAATGTATACAGGCAGAACTGCATAATTAAAGTGCAACGACCTGGGAGAAATCCATAGCAATAAAATTAACATCATACATTAGCCAACTGACAATTATTCTGCACACAGCAAATCATCGCCGAAGTTGATGGTATTCCACACCAACAGAATTTCAATTACCTGAATAGCTCTGTTGACAATCAGGTTCTGTGCAGCCCCCTGCATAGCTATACAACACTACAAAATACACCGGAAGACATAGGAACCAACTATGTATTTATTTAAAGCAATGAAAGGCTTTCAATTATTAAGCAATAATTTAATGTGGAAAAATATCATAGAAGTAAATTGCCTGAAAGTCTCATTCCTTGGTAGCGTTAAAAATGCAAGGCATATGCACACAGCAGCTGGGCTAGGTCTATAAAGATATCTCTCATTATGCCTGCTACAAATGCCAATTAAGTGAATAGAGTATTTGAAAGTTATATATATATATATATATATATATATATATATATATATATATATATATATATATATAGAGAGAGAGAGAGAGAGAGAGAGAGAGAGAGAGAGAGAGAGAGAGAGAGAGAGAGACGTCTTGAATGTTGCACACACTTAAAGCTTTGCAGAGTAGATTTATTTAAGTTCAAAATAAAAGTTGCTAATGTTCTCACACTTGGCCGTTGCAATAAATTACGTGCTTGTATAATAACACATTTAAAATGTTTCTGACTAGCATAGTTTATGTTGGTAGAGCAATCAGATACTTATTTAAATCTCAGGCACTTTGTGACCACTGAAAAGTGTCGGGAAATGACGCTGCTTACTTTTAAAAGTTTATTAAACACACTCAAATACATGTAACGGTCACTGTACATTAAGGTGGGATATTACCTTATATAAATGTAGAGTTTCTCACACTTATTGTATATGTAGACCTGTTCTGACGGTAGTACCGTGTACCGTTGGCTTATCACTCAAATTGCAATATACTTTTTTAGGTCTAATTAACCTTAAAAAATTTAATTTATATTTTTAACGTAGAACTAAGGCCTCACTGGCCTGCTGCTGTTGTGACCCACTTAATTCAAGATGGAGTATGGAACTTTCCGTCACCATCCATTATCGGCAGCGGTTAAATATTCAAATTAATACAGAGTACATAGGGCTTAATCCAGAGTGCTTTCCAATACCGTGACGATTAAAAAAGGTGCGCCTAAATGTTGCCAATTTGCACACAATAAACAAGTTACTTGAAACCTGATAAAACAAAATAAAATTGCAATAATTCACATATAGAAAATTAACATTTCAGCTGCTGCGTGTAAATTAATATTACGTAGAATCAAGAAAATAAAATTATGATATAACAATATTACATGTGAAACATGACATTCATAATATTTTTTTTTTTTTACAAAATAAACGTGCGTGAGCTCTTATGATAGATTTGCATGCTAACTTAATGTGTGTTGAAATGCAAATTGCATGTATAAAATAATCAGACGTTACACACCCTTTTTTTTTTTTTTCATGAGAATATACTCATTTCTTCCAATAGCATAATATGTAATTAAGCAACGAGTTCAGTGACGTGATTATTTTAAAAATCTGACGAGCACTTTGTTTTCATAGGTGCATGCATTTCACTGTAGCTGTGGTGGGGTTAGTAGTGTTATCCATTGGGAGATATTATATGTAAGGGAAAAAGAAAATTTCTACATACTTTGTAAATTACTGTTTTCAATGCAGTTTTGTATTTTCCAGTTAACTAACATTACAAAAACTCCCTTCAGTATTTTTAATACCAATATTCTGAAGAAGGTAATGGGCAAAAAATTAGATGCTGCGATGTTTTATTTGTTTAAAATAAAGTATTGTACGAATTTTACTGAATATTATTTAAGTGTCTATAACATTACATATATATATATATATATATATATATATATATATATATATATATATATATATAAATTGCATTGTCTGTCGGTGTATTTTCAATCTACTTTTGTCGGTGAAGTCTGGTCTTTCGCGAGCAAATATTTCGATGCGAGATTCACTTTCATATCTTCACAAAATATCAACAATTTATTTTAAATTAAAGAAATGTGTATGATTTTTAAGCCTTTGATATTATATGCATATCAGTTTATATTTTACAACAGTAAACAATCTCATCAGAATTTAATCAATATAAATACTACGAAGCTTAATTCTAGCGAATACATATATTTAACAGTCTTAGAGACTACTCTGATTTTGAATCAAGTCTTTGAATCACGATCTTCAGTCATCCTCTGAACTCAAATGGCGCAACAGTATTCTGTGAAGATCTTAGATAAAGTTCGGACACAATCTCTGATAAAACAATGAATTTCAATGTTGCAACCGGTCATTGACCAGGCAATTTTCCCTTGTCTTGAAGACAGTCTTAGGAATTCGGTTGCATTTATGACACCCGCTACCCGAGAGCCACCCTGACAGGCCTGGCGCGTTTCCTGAAGGTGTGACACCTGCGAAGTGTTTTTGATTAGGCTACTCGCTGGTTGAGAGGCGCACTGACAGGGCAAGGACGGCTAGCGAGAGCACATAGCCCACAGAATTTTTATTATATTAATTGTACTTTCGCTCTCAACAGTTGGCCGGATAGGTCGGGTTTCCACGCAAGAAGAAGGCTATATCGGGCGTCGTCGGCAGCCATAAAGGTAACAAACAAAAGCGAATCTAAGAGAGAACCGACTTTCGGTTTTCAACAACCACGAGGAGAAATGTGTGTATCATTCCTAACATCCACTTCGTAAAGGAATCTTAAAATTTTGAATTAATCACAGATAAAGTGGCAGTATAGATGTGAATGTCTAACCAAAAACTAGAATCCAGTGAGATAAAGGCAGGCATACATTACATTTCCGGAAATAAAGTGGAGCACCAATGATTTCTTACCCGAAAGTAGTTTTTCAAGCAGGTGACGTTGCCCTCAAAATTAAACAACCAACTGTCGTTTGTTACAGACACACAAAGTAATATGCGCCGTAGAGCACCACAGAGCAAAAGCGGAGTCTTTAACACAACGGTTGTGGGAACATAGTTTGTTTTATGGCAATACCTAATATATTTTAATCTGTTTGCAACGAATGTTTAATTGGACAGAATTGGTTCATTTCGAAATGTTTCTTCAATATCAATTTTTGATGTTTCTTTGCTATACAGAAACATATGCATTTGACTTATCAGTTACCAGTGAGCTTACACTATTCCGTTAAATGACCGTCATTTACACCCCCTGCACTGTTCGACTCTCAAGACCTTGTTGTTAAGAGCGGCCCAAATATCTCAACTCCACTCCCTCGGTAAACAAACATAAATTGTAGGAGTAATTTGTATATGTCAGTCGGATAATGATAAGCGAGGGCAATCACATTTAACTTAAAATAATATTATTCGCAATGGAAATTATTATTAAATTAACTCTTAATTCATATTGTTTTAAATGCATATTTAATTTCGCTTACTATAAACTGATAATAATAGCTACGTTTATATAAAAATGCATTTTGTAACAGAATTTTGTAATCAATTATGTTAGTTTTATTTTTTCATACAACTGCTATTTTTTATGGGGCAATTTTATTTATTAAATAATTATTATTCATTCCTTTCTTTATGATGGCGTACCAATTTCGCATCCCTAACAAATTTATGAATAAAAACTTAATATATTTCAAAATTGTCTGTAAATATCATTTGTTTTATTTATATTTATCATTATAAAATTTAGTACTCAAAAAATTATTTGTATGTGTGTAGTAAGTTGGTTTTATTCAATGACCATCAGTCAGTAAAAAAACTTTTGGATTCCAAAAACCAGATGTGCAGGTACAAGATACAGTTTTGTAGCCATCAATGAAATTAGAGAAAAAGAAAACAGTATTTCGGTAAATTTCTGAGCTCACAAGCAGTATTTAAATTCAGAAAGAAATTAATTCTAAACCCAGGCCGAGAGCCGAAATGCAGAACATTTTCTTCCTAATTCTTGGAAGCAGAATCACATTGAAACCACAATTATTTATTCAGGCGGGAGTAGCCTGCAGATCAAGATTCAGTTCTTCCTCCCTCTCTGTCTCATCACCAGCAAAGGATACGAAAAACAATCCAGTTTTGTAAAAATTTAACCCTAGACATGTACAATTCATATGGCTTCTAGCAGGCAATTCAGGAACCTTCTGCCTAAACTCACCATGTTCGTGGTAGCATCTAGTGGGACTAACCAATTTCATAATGGTCTAAACTTGTAACTCACCCCCATGACATTTAAATGGCTATGATAAAAAATTCCTGATGATTTATTAGGAAAGTTATTGTCAAAGCACGTTCGTTGGTTTGCAATAAATTTCCGACAAAATTGAAATTCTATATCAGAATATCAAATAAGAAATTCTAATATCACAAATATTATCATTATGATCACATGGTTGATCCGCGAATTTTTGCGGTTATAGATAGCAAATAATGTATATTCAGTGGATTGGTGCTCGTGGTTACTCTGCTGTTTGTAAACGCTCTGCAAACAGTTTGTTACTGTGTGCCAAATTTGGTTACGGTAGTCACAAGGTGCGTAATTCAGTTTGGTGATGGGAAGTTATTTTATATTTGTTACTGTGTTCGTGTTTATTTTCGTCTAGTTCAATATTTCAGTACAATGTTTCTGTGCTTCGCGTACTTTTTTTTGTTGTGCATAATTTATTTATTATTGCCATTAAATTAATTGTGTACCTAAAATCGGAAATGATTACTTCTTTCCAGCATCGGTATAATGGCACCAACTTACTGAAGAATATCCGCCTCTACATACAAATAGTTCAGTATGTCTGTACATTCCGTTTCTATTTTTGACCGAGCTAGAGTAATTACACAATTTTAAAGTTGCCGCCCAAAGTCAGCCGTCTATAGTTAATAATGTGCACTTTCTTGCTGGTTTGTGAAAGTAAACTGTCGGAAACGCCAGTGACCAGCTTGTTGCCAATTCAACAGAGAAAATTTGCCTAATGGTTTGTGTTCCATTCATGCTGACAGTGCCATCTATAAAACTACACATGTAACTAATTGTGAAAGTATAAATGTTCTCGCTAGAGTGCAGACCTGAACGCGAGGAAAATGAATAAGAAAAAATCCTCACTAAAATCTTTTTAAAATATGTATACGTTCACTTCCCACCTTCTAAGTTATGTGGTTCTGCATTACGTTTTTCTAAGTTATGATGTTTCTAAGTTGTGTGATTTTAAGTTATGATAGTTCTAAGAAATGATTTTCTAAGTTGTGAATTTCCAATTTACGATAGTTTTAAGATATGAATTTCTAAGTTACGACAGTTCTAAGTTATGATAGTTCTAACTTGTGTGGATATTTTCAAGAATTCTAAGTTGTGATTTTCTTCCAAGTTACGTGTGGTTTCCACACATAACACCAAAGAACAATAACCATGTAGGTCCCAGCACTGCATGGGGTAAAAATACTTTCACTTCAGATTTTGTTCGTTAAAACGGAAGTCCTCTGAATGGAAGCACGGTAAAACGAAGGTTTACGTGATTTGTTAATTTTTAACTTCGGTGCAATAAAAACACGACTGGTCTTTTTTTTTTTTTTTTTTTTAAATATAATTCGGGTCGGTTTCAGTTTTTGTAAAAATGACCGGACCGGACCGAACATTCGGTTAACCGATCAGCCCTACTAAAAATTATATAATTATTCGGAAAGGAATGTGAATATAGTGAGTGGCTATTAAACCAGGTTTCTGTTAAGCATATTACAGGATAATCCACACTATTAATATTCTGAAAAAAACTCTAATTGATTTTGTTCGCAGGCCTCCGATATTCTGACAATACAGATTAATGTCAAATATCCTTTAATGTGGCAGCTCTGTTTGCCCTGTCACAAGCTAGGAGGATAAATTATCAGCTCCCCTGGCCGTCACTGCGTTTACATTTTTAGTTGCAGAAGGCAGATCTACATTGGTCGATATTCTCTCATTAGTTGCGCCGAACCGTTTCTCATTTTGTAACCTTCCATAAAAGGGGTTAATCAAGCAACCGGTCGGCCAGAAAACTGTGTTAAATATTCTTCCAAATTCCATTTCTTCAACTGACACACAGAAAAAAGAATACGAATCATGCCTTGTTATTAATTTAGCTACTTTTAAATTTGTAACTTTAAGTTCCTGATTTATATATGTTGTAATGTTATTTTCCTGTACTTCCGGTGCAAATCGGGAAACAAATAAGGCTTTCATCCTTGGCTTCAGAAGTTTTGGAACTGTCTTTAAGCTAACGTTGTTCCTGACACTCAGTTGAACCTGTTTTCTCTCGCCCGCTGCCTTCGATGACTGCTGTCGCCTTTGAGCCTCGTCGTTTGACCATAACAAAGCAGTCTGAGTGTTTAGAAACTATCTGCTGATCGTGATTATTACTGTTACTGCTCGCACGTTCGGGCGACGTGTCGTTGCTAAGTGGTACTTCCTTTCGAGAGTTATCAAAAGTAACACAGCCGGTTTTTAATCCCTGCCCAGCGACCTTACTATACGTTAATTTTAAAGGTGGACGAGTTTCTAGTAAACTCAGGTGGCCGCCCTAGTGGCAGACGGCGGTGTTTGTTGGGAGCCTGGGTGGCTCAGTTGTTGATGGCTTCGCGTATCCTAATGGGGCGGCCCAACGATCAAGGCGGAGGATGTTGGGGGTAACCTAAGGTGCTGAAACATGCGAAGTGTGGCGAACCACTCTACTGCTGGATTCTGTGGGCTGTCAACTGTAGATGCGTACGGAATGGAATGGAACAGCATCTGAACTTGGAAGCAATGCTGTCAGCCTCCACTCGTGGGCCAGCGGATTCGCCTCCACAACTGGTAGCTCCTGGATGTTCTGCCGAGTGCTGCTCACCTACGACCGCGGGAGATTTTGGGGAGGGGGTGGCTACCTGATCCGTTACTCCCCACCTTCACCTGCGACGTGGAGATCCTGATGTCGGCACAGAAGAGCGAAGATGGAGTAGGTGCCATGACTGAGCTGCCAGGATTTCTTGCGCCCTCGGCTGGAAGCTTAAGGACTCTGCCTGAAGTCATTGCTGTGCTGGTAGTCAGGCTGCCTGCGCAGGAACATGGATGGCAGTTCCACCTCAAGGGCGCATTGCCTTTAGTATGCTGGCCCAAAGCCCCACCACCTCTCTACTAGAATCTTCACTCCAATATTAAACAGCATGGATTCCACACCTGCTGTCTCCTTTAGCATTTTTGCTATTGCTCCCACGAGTTTAATTCCTTTTCTGTTGGTATGGGTTTTACCATACCCCTTCTTAATGAAGCTTTAACTACACTACACTTAGGGAGGTAAGAATGGCCCCAAAGTGATGGCCATGCCTACCCATTCCCTCTCGGCCACGATGCTCGCCTCCTTTGTATTTTACTGTTTTTTCATGTAATAAACATGATTAAAGAGGTTGTTTTTAAGTGTTAGTGTATCCAATAGACTTGGACAAAATGGAAGATAAAATGTCTAAGCCTATTATTAAACGTAAAGCATTATCAGTATCTGAAAAACTGGACATCATTAACTATGTAAGCTGTAATCCCAACCTGGCTCGTGTGACAATTGTCAAACAATTTCAGTTGCCTGTTTCTACTTTAAACAGTATTGTGGACAAACATGACCAGTTTCTTCAGCATTCTGTAGCAGCACAACCTCGCCAAAAGAAGTTAAAAACCTTCAAAATATTCCAAACTTGAAGAAATGCTTTTGGAGTGGTTTCAGCAGAAATGAGCCTTGAACATTCCTAACCATGGTACCGTAATAAGACAAAAAGCCGAAGAAATTGCATTGCAATTGAACATACAATTCACAGCATCAAATGGGTGGCTTGACAGATTTAGAAAACGTGCAGGAATTGTATACAAACTGTTTGTGAGGAATCTGCAAGTGTAAGTGAAGAAACAGTGAGTGCATGGAAAAACATAACCTTACCTCCACTGTTGGCTGAGTATAATGCACAAAATGTCTTTAATGCAGACGAATGTGGTCTCTTTTCTAATTTGTTACCTGACTCAACACTTGCCTTCAAAGGTGATAAATGTCGTGGTAACAAAAAGAAAAAAAAAACGAGTGACAGTGTTGCTTTGTACAAATGTGGATGGTTCTGAAAAGTTGCCTCTTTTTGTGATAGGCAAGTCCCAAAAACTTTGTTGCTTCAAAAACATGAAGTTGCCGCTGGTGCGTACAAAAGCAATATATCTTCTTGGATGACATGCAAAATATTTTCTGAGTTTTTGATTTGTTTGGACAGAAAAATGGCAGTCAAAAACAGAAAAATTCTTCTTTTCAGAGAACAATGTGCAGCACACACTAAAAACTTCTTGGACAACCCTGTGATGCAAATGAAAATGACAGTGAACATGATGAAGAAGATGATGCTCCGAAACCAGTGAATGTTCAAAAGCCATGCAGCACTTGGAAGCCTATTCTTGCTATCTAAGTAGTGTGTTTGATGTCCCAGAAAATACAATGAAGAACCTCTAGGAACTGGAATCTTATACAGCCAGTTTGTATGGGAAAAAATCAAAGCAAACACTGGACAAATTCTTATCAATCTGAGTTTTAAATATTTTTGTGTTTATTTTGATCTCCCATGTCCATGTAGGCTAACAAATTTACTCTGTGTGTATATATATGCACGCACACACGCGTGCGCACGCACACATGCACACACACGTGCGCACACACACACACATGCGCGTGCACACACACACACACACACACACACAGAGTAATTCTAACACTAAAATTCGTATTACGTATTGTGTGCTGGTGATGATATTTCAGCAAAACACAATTATAATAACCCTTTTTAAGATGTTTTGCTTCTTAATAAATTTTTAATGCATGGTCCCCCAGAAAACGTCTTAAGAGAGTTTGACTGTATTAAGAAAAGTAATAAAAGAATTTTCTAACACAGAGTAAAACTTTATGGCCACTATTAATAAATTACCATTGTTATAGAAAAGGAAATATGCCACTAATTTTTTTTGGAGCAAACAAAAAGCTTGCAAAATTCTTAATTTTTAAATAAGTAATGAAAACTCTTATGACAAAAAAATACTTGGTACACACAAAGTGAGACAATTCAGCTTCTACAACAGTTAAAAAACATTACTTTTGTTAATTTTATTTTTTATCTGAAATATGCGACATGTTTTTTTTTTTTGCAAAAAAAATATCAGACTTTTCAATCTTCGTTATAAAGAGGTTTTGTGGGAAGAGGGAAAAATCATTTGTTATAAGAGTATAAAATACATTCTATCATATACAGTTTTGATCAGACCAAACACATATTTTGCTATAGAGAGGTTTTTGTCATACAGTAGAACATCTCTATTACGACCACTCACGGTTCCAGAGAACTGGGTCGTAATGTGGTGGGAGGAGGTCGTAAAAAATAATTTGGGATATTTTGGGCAGATTTTGACCCACCCTTAACACCTATGGCCCCCAACTTGCCATTTTTGCACGAAGTTCATGTTCATAAAAAACCACTATTTAAATTAAATATAAATATGTATATTTTAATAGCTGGACGTCTCCTGATTAATTTGATACCTAAGAAAGGCACATTGGACCACCTCTTGTCGCAAAAAAGAAGGCCTAAACACAGTATGACATGGCCATTGAAAGTGTGTAAAAAGATTAGACTATGTATTATTAAAATATAAAGTTATTATTAAATATATATGACACAGATCTCGTGGGTCATACATTGCTACGAGGCATGTAGCGATTAAAAAGTTTAGGTGGCATTGCGCAATACGTGTGCACGTGCATGCTCTTACTTTGGTCTGACAGTGTACGTAGCTGGGCGAGCGCCTAGATCCTCTGCAGAGCAGCCGGGCACGGGCTTGGCAAATTTGCTGCTGAAGCTCGGCCCTAGATCCTCCGGCTGGGCAGCTGTCGGTCGGTTACTACAAGATGGCGGGCGGCGGCGGCCTGCCCACCGCCACTGCCGTCGTTACAGGGCTGATTCACTTCGTAACAGCGGCCCGCGTTTGGATAACTTGCAGATAGATGCGATTCACGTCAATTTGTTGAATTTATATGAAATGTAGGCGGTGTGTTGGCCTCTGCACTAGCATTAAGAGGCTCGGCAATATTTACGGAAATATAAATATTTAGTGCAGTCTACTTGAAATATTCATTATCCCAAATTTATCAAAAACTTTTGATGTTGCCTATACATGCACATGGCCTGACTTGCCATAATATGGTACCGGTAACATAAGACCACATTTTATTTGCACACACTTATCTTCGTTCACTTTACACTTAAAATTGACTTCACAAGAAAAATACAATTTCCCACCATAAAAAATTAGTATATTACATAGGCGTGAGCGCACATAAACTTAAAAATAACCATTAAAAAAAGGTCATTGAATTGAATTTGAAGTTATCACACACACACTGATTAAGAAACTAGTCCATGTAATGTGCCGCTGTTTTCACAGCAAAAGAGGAGGGATAATGGAAGCGAAAAAAGACAGTGATGGTAAGGCAGAAGTGGCGGCATGTGACTAGGACAAAGAAGCCTTACTCACTGGGCATGAAACTCAACCCCCGCCACGCAATACACCAGTGTCACCTTCTGATATTAAGTAATTTATTGTTTCACGCTGCTTGGGACCACAAATTTCAAAGTCTATGATGGTAGCTTGAGGAATGCAGGACCACTAACATCAGTAAGGGCTAGTTTCCCACAGACTGAAAACCCTGGATAATAGAAAGCAGTACCTCAGTTGGAGAAAAGGTCTAACAAAACAAATCCGCGCATAACTGAACCCGCGGTTCAAGATACTGGGTTGGTGAGGGATTACTGTATCTATTTTTAGACGTGCCTCAAATTTTCGACTTTTTCAACCCAAACTTTTCATGGTTCCTCGGGATTGGGTAGTAATAAAGATGTGGTCGTAATAGAGAGGTGGTCGTAATAGAGAGGCTGTTGTAATAGAGAGGTGGTCGTAATAGAGGGGTTTTACTACAAAGAGATTCAATATGTCGAGATTTTACTGTAGTTGATACTTTTAGGATTCCAAGCTTGTAATAAATTTGTTAAACGTATACCAAATTAATTAAAAATATTTTTGTTTCCACCATGTTGAAAATAAGTGCCTTATCGATGTAAGTCGTTTATGGCCACATGGGTTGCCATAGCATTTAGTTATCTGCAAAATTTGGTGGGAATGTATTTGGAGATTTTATATAAAAACTTACTTTCTCTGTACGATGTGCTCTTCCAAAATGGCTTACCAACAATAATATACTCGTATACGCCTATCTTTTCACGGAATGTAGGCTACTTATCAAACAAAATATTCCGTACACATCCTGCCCCAATGAGCAAACACATGGACTCGGCTAGGGAGCAGAGCAGATGTATTATAGCTACCATTATGACTAGTTCCACAACGCTGCTGTTTTACTACCCAGGGTGCCTCTTGTTGGCTAAACTGGCAACACATTCAGGTTAAATTCAAGTTTTCACTTACTGTCATATTTATTCCACAAAAATGGATCACATTACACATTCTTAAAAAAATATAGCTTTTTTTTTTTATCCCTTGCCTGTACAGCATACAACAAATAATAGTGAGTGTGCACAGTATTTTCACAAGGTCTTTCATCCACTTGCAGGCTAAAGGGGTTTCAAAACAGTTACCTATTTTAGGCCAGGTTTATTGATAAAAGGTTAACAAATGGAACACTGATTAAAATTTAAGAATATATTAGTCTTGCTACAACCAATTGCCATGCGGTTTATCTGCATTACCTTATATTAATATTGTCACACTTTCTAAGGACTTTGTCATCGACAGTGAAACCCAGTATTTACATCCTTAGTACCTAAATTACACTGGTTGCATCACTAGCAGTTGTAGCTCTACAAAACTTGCTGGAATGTCTATTCAAAGTTTAAAACGGGGTTTCACTGTATTTTCTCCCACAAAGAAGCTTTTTACAGTACTTCCTCGAGTATAGTTCCCACATTTTAAATAAAATCTCTACCTCTAACATTGAGATGTATATCAATGTAACATTAAGGTATGTGTGCTACATCTGAGATTTAAGGTAATTTTACTTCTCCATAACATGTGCAATTTGCTGGTCAGACAGATCATCAACTGTCAAAAGAGGCACTGAAGGTCAACCAGTACTATATATGCACAATCTGTACTGATATGTCATACCTTCAGCTTACAGATGCATAAACATGATGATGTTCATGTAATTCTTTCTAATTAATTAAATAATATAAAAATTACATAGTAATGTAAAATTTTGTGGTTGCAGTTTAAAAAATATTTTCTTAAAAAATCCTACAAATTAAAGGTAGCAGCAGCAGCAAAAAACAATAGGAAAAGGGAGCTCAGATTATGTATGAATTTTTTTTGGTGTGAATGTGCATCACACCCAAATAGTAACAGCACACAATTGTGGAGCTGTACAGAATGTCCCAAAATGATACAGTGTATTGCATGGTTGAATGAAATGAAATTGCCAGCCAAAGTACAACAAAATTTCAAAACTAAGTACGGTGAACAGCCACCAGATCTCAAATTGGCAGTCACAGATGGAAAAGTTACTAGCTAGAGGCACAGTTGAAAAAAATTTCACCAGTTCTCCAAACAAATCAGGTTGTTAAGCATCACATAAGATCAAGGTACTGACAGGTACAGGGCACAGAATACTACACAATTGTGTGAAATTGAATGCAAAGTATACAAGTTTCAAATTATGCGCTATTTGACACCAGAGGATTTGAATGGCAGGAACAATTTGCAAACACCATTTTCACCTGAGGTATTGAGATAATGAAAACTTCTTGCATTAAACAGCAATTTCTGGTGAAGCCATGTGTCAATTTTGTAAATAAGCACAGTGCCCATATTTGAGGAATTGTGACTTAAAACACAATCATAAGAATGTCGAAAGTAAAACAAATAGCTTGCAATAAAACTTTATGGTTTTAAGTATTTCTGAACCATATCTGATATCTGTAACAATATTCATTAAAAAATTATAATAATTAAAATCCGGGAATTCATTTTGGGGCATTCTGTACAACTTTACAGGCAAGAAACAGTATTTTAGTTAATCGATCAGAGTTAAGTGAATAGCTGCATACCCCAATTTGTCCATGAACACACAACTTTATAAACAGCAGTGACACTGCAGGTTTATTGCTACAAATTTATAGCTGATGTTTTCTGAGTGATATATACAGTTCTCCAACACAAATACTGTATGTATTTACACAAAAAAATAAACCGTTAATCAATATAGTTATTTTTAATAACTTATTTTCATTTCTGAGTTACTACATAATTCAAATGTCACTTTAAATATCTTTCAACAAAAAATTATATTAGTGCTTGATCCAATACACACCAGGAACTTTTATTTACTCACCTTTAACACATTTGCATACATGGTCTCTGAACATTTGATGAGTGAGTGATATGAAATACAAAGACCTGAGGCAATCCCTAAGAATAAGTGAACAAATTATTTAAAACAACTAACTGCGTGAACTTACATTACATGCACTCATGGACGTGCGTGCACACGCATGCACACACAGTCACTATTTCCCAATTTAATCAACAGAAAACTTCTTCTCTGGCACATACTTTGCAACTCTTTTTAAAAGACATATCACTTAATAACCTTATGTGATTCTCTAATGTGCACCTGTGTGCTGGCTAGAAAGTAAGCTTCACCTGCAGCCTTCAGTCAGTTGTTAACACAACTCCTCTAATGATCATGTGACACTTTTATTTCACTTATAGATGGATGATTACTGGTGGAGACCTGCAAAATTTCCGTTATTAATTGCCTAGTTAAATTCATAATGCTCTAAATACTCGAGCAGGCGTTGTTTCTCCATTCACGACTGCATAGGTATGAAGCCACGCCTTTTATGACTGGACCGCACGTGGTTGGACTACACAATTACAAAGTATAAATTTATTGGCACAGCGTAACCTAGGGTGCTTCAAATATAGTATGGTGCAATGACAAACTTATTCTAAAGGTACATGTGTTTGAAGTTTAACGAGTCCCCAAATAATAATAATAATAATAATAATAATAATAACGATAATGTGAATTTTGCAGGTCTATAATTATTGGTTAGAGGAAAGAAGAAGTTCCCCAAAAAGCACAATATTATAACAAAAGGTAGGGGGGGGGGGGTGGTTTGTGTGTGTGGGTGTGTATATGTAAACACACACACGCACGCACGCACACACACACACCACACACACACAAAGATAAATAAAGGAGGGGATTACATAAATGCAGGGACTATACTCGATTGCAAACTGTATTATTCTGAAATCACACAGCTAGTGTTGTTTTGGCACACATGCTTATGTGCGAATCTTAGCTTTCCTCATTTACAAATCACACAAATGGCAACATCACCTATGAAAGGCGATACTGTGCATTGCCCTTTTAATAAAAAAAACAGATACTTATTTTCAACAATAAAATATACTCCCTTCTTTTCTTGGGAAAATCACAGACATATACGATGTACATGCGCTGTTTTACACTTTATTGGCATCTGACAACATCAGTTAACCAATAAAATCATGTTCATTGTTTGTGATGCAGTTTTTATGTCAACAGAACACTTGTGTTGCTTTTTCACATGGCAGCGAAACAAGAGTTGACACAAAATTATTAGGACAATGATTTTAAATTGTGAGCTCTGTCTTCACAAAGCATGCCTGCAGTCATCAGGAAATACGATGAAAGCACTGCGGTACTCATTGAATGATAAAAGCACTTCACAACTTCTAGAAGCAGTGGTGCTAGAGAAAAGGAAATTATATGATGTGTGCCAGGCTACAGCCTGACAAAGCACTGGCTGCAGACATTTTACACCCACAAAAACACATGAACATGGTTGTACCATCGCTTCAATACATGACTTGTTCAAATACATGAGAATGTTGTTACACCAAAATTTACAACACAACATAACAGAAAGACAAGAGAACAGCAATTGCACGTCCATCACAGTTTGTGCAACTTGACGTGTTTCACATACACAGACTATGTACAGGAAGGAAGCACTCTGCAGCGAAGGTTCATGGAGAGTACGGTGGAGGAGGCATACTCTCCAAAGGTGTGTCCAGCAGCCGTGGGCCACTCACAACGAAGGACTCAATTCCATCCCAGTCTTCTACCAGGCGCCTACGAGGCACCTCATCTACTGGACCATGTTGCTGGAAAAGGTTGCATGCCGTCGCTATCACCGCAACCACGCCTGTGCACACAAATGGGAAACGTCGTGAAAAAATAAGGCTGGCTCTTCTAAGTAGATACACGTAACTCTATCTGTGAATATTTCAGATATGTCTGTTGACATAATTTTATTGCGAATGTAACAAGCAACTTTTTTTGGCGACTGTTAGGTTTACCTAAAGGTATTTTTTATCAGAGGGCAATGTACAAAATTTATTACATATGCATGCATTGTTTGAGGACTTACAACCTACATGTTGTTAATTTCAGCTATAGTACAGGCCTGATATTGTGAACCGTAATTTTACAAAAACAGCAACTTTATAAAGTAATCCTAAGAAACATAATTATTATTATTACAACCTATACAACTAGGCGTCAGGAACAATGCAAACATCAAGACAGTTCCGAAGACAGCAAGGCCTCGCATGAAGGTGATATTTGTGTCATGGTTTGCACCTGAGGTGCAAGAAAATGAATTAGTTACTTATATTAATCAGGAAATTAAGGTCTCAAATTTAGAAGTTGCAAAATTAAAAACAAAGTACAATACACATTCTTCTTTTTATGTAGCGGTCGCCAAGTCAGATTTTGATCATATCTTTAACACAATATTTTGACCGGTGGGCTGCCTCATTAGTCCCTTCTACAGGAGGTTGCAAAAGATCAACTTTTCACTCCAGAGTGTGGATCCACAACATCTAACGTAAATCAACAAACTGTGACCATTGGAGGCGCTAAGTGTTAAATTAGTAAATTAGATGCAATTTAGGGATTTTGAGATCTATTACCAAAATGTTCAGGGTCTTAGAACAAAAATCTCTTAATTTTTCTCAAAATATTCTTAGTTCTAATTATTCATCGATTTATTTAAATGAAACTTGGATTAATGATATAAGTTTAAATTTTCATTAATTTTCCTAATTATTATAGTATATTTCCTAAGGAATGCTTCCCCACAAACCTCACTAGAGAGAGAAGCATATGAATATCAGTAAATCAACAAGTTTTTACACAGTATGAACAGAATTTGCAACTTCAGTATGATAATATTGATGCTATCTGGGTTGAAATTACATTTAATAATATGAATAAAATTTTAATTGGTTTTATTTAGCTTCCTCCTCAGTTATCTGTTTATGATTTTAAAGAATATTATACTTTTGTTGAATCTCATTTAAGTAATTACTCTCACAAAATTTTGGTAGTAGGTGATTTTAATGTTCCTGGTGTAGATTGGAAAATTTTCCACTCAAGAAGTCATGTATTATTATAACAAATTAAAAGGGCAATCTCTGTTACAAGCTATCAGTTTACTTACTTTTGAAAAGTTCAGTTTTTCTAAACCCTTTTCAGAACTATTAGATTTAGTATTTGCCAATTTCTAGATTCACATGGATAAATCAATTGATCCTATAGTGGAGGAAGATAAATATCACCTGGCATTATGCTGTCATAGTAAATTAAATATTGAAAACTACAAAAATAACAAGCATATGATTTTAGAAATTATTACAAATGTGACTATCTATTGTTATATTTAGCAGCAAAAATTTTTGATGGGATTCCGATATTTTGCATGGATGACGTAAATGCAATGGTGGAATTTTTAACCCTCAATTTGCAATATATAATCAACTGTTATACACCTAAATCTAAACGTAATAAAAACAAATATCCTATTTGGTTTACACAGGATCTCATAAGTTTAATAACAAAGAAAAACACTTAAGTAGACTTAAAAAAAAAAAAATTCTGATTTACACTATTCTCGTTTTTCCGAATGAAGGAGAATAGTTAAATTAAAAATAAAAGATGCTAAGATACATTGGTAAACCAAAATCAATACAAGTCTTAAAAGTGATCCTAGTAGTTTTTGGAAATATGTCAAAATTATGAAGAATGGTTATAAAGAACAGCTTACTTTAACGGTACAGTAGATAATAAAATGATTCAGAACCCTGACATTTTGGTGAATATAGGTGTATTTGGAAACCACTTTGCTAAAGGGTTGCACAAACTTTTGTCGGTCAAAACTTTTGATCTAGTATACATGCTAATAGTGTTGATATTAATATTCCGGACATCACTTAGGGTATAGTTCTCTGGGCTACTAAAACATTAAAAAGTAGTAAAGTAGGCTGTGATATTACAAATTTCATTATTGAAGGATGTGCTGATCTCCTCACTCCTATTTTAACTCATATATTTAATTATAGTTTGAAAAGTGGTATTTATCCTAAATTATGAAAGAGAGCAATAGTGGTTCCCATATTTAAAAAGGATCATAAATATGATGTTAACAACTATCAACCAATTTCTTTGCTTTGCAGTTTGTCTAAAGTACCAGTATTTAAAAAAAAGTAATTTTTAAACATTTATCATGTTTCATTAAAAATCTTCTAACTGAAAGTCAGCATAGTTTCCAAATAGGAAAAATAATTACCACTAATCTCTTTAACTTTGTTGATAGTTTATATTCGGAAGTAACAAATAGAAGGCAACCCAAGTTGATGCCATATATTTTGATTTACAAAAAGTTCTTAATAATTGTCAGCATTATATTATATTACAAAAGTTACAAAACTTTGGTTTAAATAACATTTACATTAAATGGTTTACAAATTATATTCTAGGTAGAACCTTTGATGTTAAAATTGAAAATATCTTCTGAAAATGCCACTTGGTATCATCTGGAGTTCCCCAAAGGGGAGCACATTAGGACCACTACTTTTTAATATTTCTATAAATGATATTGTCAGTGTAATAAGACACAACTCAAGTACTCTGCTTTATGCAGACAATCTAAAGATTTACAGAAGCATTAAAAGTAGTGATGATTATGTTAAATTACAGGATGACATCAGTGCTATCTATAATTGGTGCATTTCAATTGATATGACTTTAAATTTAAATAAAATATTTTATATTACTTTCTCGAGAAAAACACATTTTAATTTTAAGAAATATTTTGTAAATAAGTTGCTTATTAATAGAGTTCAATATTTACATGACTTAGGAGTCATATTGGACTCTAAATTACATTGTCACTATCATATTGGTAGTGTTAGTCGTATTCTAGGTCGAATAAAGTTTATTACTGAGTATGCTACCTCTTATGACTCTTTATTATGTTTATGTTATTCGTTAGTTAGATCTAGATTAGAATATTGTTTAGTAGTTTGGAATCACATCAACCGATTCAAACAGAATAGAAAATGTTCAGAAGGTATTAAAATTAATTTTTCTCAGGTTTCCCGAACAAGTAGATTTCAATTATAAAAATATGTTAAATAAATTTCAAAGTTTAACTTTAAAAGAGAGCCGTGATATTAATGATGTTTTATTTTTAATTAATTCATTCTTAGCATATTCTTCATGTTCAGTAGTTAATAAAAAATAGGTCTTAAAATTCCAATTCATAAACACAGAATAATAGACACATTCTCTAGCTCTGGTTGCAAAAAGGATTTAGTAAATATAAAAATAGTTAATATGTACAATAAGAAATTTTTTGATTATGATCCTTTCATGGGGGGGAAAATTTCTTTCTTAGATCTTAGTAAACATTATAGTAATTAGCCAATTGTTTATTGTTCACAGATTGTTTATTCTTTCTACTTTCATTCATTCCATGATATTTTTCTTTCTTTATTGTAATGCATATGTGTTTGTTTATCATTTGTTCTGTTTTTGTAGTGCTTTGTATGTATTTCTGTGCCACCCTGTTATTGGTCTAGTACAGTTGGGTGGCACATTAGGCATGCATAAATAAATAAATAAAAATAATAATAATTATTACTACCAAGGAAGACTTTGAGGCTTTGCCCAATGTAAGTGTTTCTGATTTTAAGTTTTAGTTATCAACTACATCGCTGGATTCGTAGAACGAGGTGCTTTAGCTTTTTGGATCCATTTGTTATGAAACATAAGCCATTTTATAAGTAGATTCAATCATCGCTCTGGCGTTCGGTGTAGGATGTGTGTAGCACTTCTTCGAGAGTTATACCTTTTTATCTACTAACTTATGTGCGTTACAGTGTCGGAAACACCTGTGTGATTAGACTTTAGGGGGTTCTGTATGCCCTCCAGTTCTAATCAGTGTTCATTATGCGGAGAAAAGTTTTTTTGGTAGACAGAAGTTTCTTAAGTGGGCAGGTTCATGTGAGACGCTCTTCCATCTTCTTCCTACTGGCGTGTCGACAGAGGAAGAATACAGTTGTGGAAGATGCAAGGAGGCCTTAAATATGTTTGGTTTTTCTCTTAAAAGAAAAACTTCTGGTGTAAAAAAAAATCTCCGGTTAATTTGAAAGACATTGCTGTTACTTTATCACTGGATGACTGTAATACTCAACAAGAAACATCTGCCAAGATAGTCGCAACTACAGACCCCAATATTCAATCAATATTTGAGGTGTTGTGTAACAAAATAGACGATTTAGCAAAAGAAGTTACAGAACTTAAAGAGAAGAAAATTCTCTTTCACACACGTTGGTTTAAAGTGCACAAACAGTGAAGGATAAACAACAGTGTACTGTAAATTGAGAAAATCATACAGTGAAATGGCACGGAAAAATTTAGATTTTCGCCAAGTAGTAATAGTCAAGCCCAGTACAGTAAACAACAGTTAACAATAGGGGTGTGCGAATAATCGAAAATTCAAATATTTTCAAATAATAAATTATTATTCGTATACGATAAATAAATACAAGATGCTGAAATTTCAGAGCATTCGAGCAATTTCGAATAGTGAATTTTAACTAACTTGTTACATAAGTCTCTGCATATACTCGGTTATATGTGTACGAGCCTCACAAAATTTCTTAACTCAACTAATCGTTCGTAACCGAAATTTATTTATCATATAAAAAAGAATTGTCATAATTTCCAGGCATGACGACCCTTTAGAATGGTGGAGGAGTACAGTGAACTTCCCCCAACTTGTCAAGGTTGGAAGGCATTACCTACCCATTCCTGCAACACAGGTTGCAGGTGAGAGAATTTTCTCAACAGGTTGCAATGTAGTCACAGCTCGTCAAGAAGCCCTTCTCCCTGCTCATGTCGAGCAGTTCATTTTTTTTACATGAAAATTAAAAATAACAAGATATTTTGTTTTACACAAGCTCCCGCAAATATTTATTTACTAGTGGTATCTTATGTAATAGGCTTAATGCAATACTATTTTTTTTACATGTAGGCCTACCATCTAATTATACCATCCATACCAAAACCATTTAAGGTTTCTTGATTCTTGTGTAGTAAGTACTAGTAAAAAGTAATATATTTTCTCTATTGCTTTCCTAAAACCGTCAGCAAAGAATTATAAATTACTTTTAAAATAATTTTTTTCTTATAGATATCAGCAAATAGCTGAATATTTATCAGTGGTGCATTCTGCAGTCATAGTGCAAAGGGTTTTTTTTTTACATTTGTTAACAAAGAACTTATTATTTATATCTTGCACCTTATATTGTAAATACTAGTGTAAAGTATTTTTTTTTTTACTTTAAGAAATGACAGTTAAGAACTAAACTTTATCACCTGTACCATCTGTAGCATAGAAGCATATTTCAGTTTTGTCATGAACATCAACATAAAAGAAGAAAGCATTTTGTAGTAAGTATTGGTACAAGTAACATATGGTGTTGGTTTTCAAGACTTTTCAGGATTTTCATGTAAATAAAATAACTTTTGATGAATTTATTTACGAATGAAAAGTAGGTTTTCGTTTCTGTCTAAGCAAGATTATGCAATCTTCGCAATTTGTAAACTAAAAAGCAGTATTAGAAAAATATTAGAAAAAATAGTATTCGTTCGAAAACTATTCAAAACACTAAAACCAGTATTCACACACCCCTAGTTAACAACAAGAGCGACTAAAGATGCTGAGCAGTCTGAATCACTGAAACAGCTGGCTGCTGACAAAGATGGATTCGTGCTAGTCAGTAGACGCTGCATGTAAACATTGACAGACAGCAGCTCGACTGTGACCAGACCTGTGACAGCAAAGAAATACACACAGCTTGGTGTTCGTAGTAACGGTTAACCTCTAAACTGTTCCGAAAATGGCAGAATCCCGTGTGAGAGATCTTGATCTACATCATCAAAACGTAAAGGGTCTCAGAACAAAATCTCTCTCTTTTTCGCTCAATATTAATAGTACTAACAATGTATTCAGTATCTGTCTCACAGAAACGTGGTTCAATAATTCAACCATAGTATCTCATTATTTTTCAAAACACTATCTTATCTTTTGAAATGACCATAATGTTAATTTAACAAACTTCAATAAAGGAGGCAGCGTTTTAACTGTGATCAATCATTCTCTTTTCCAACATGTTTAACAAAAATTTGAGCTAACTCAGGCAAATATTGAATCTATGAATTTGGATTGAAATCATTAACAATAATGTTAGCAAAATTTTAATTAGTAATATTTATTACCCCCGTCCCCCAATTATCATCAGTTAAAAGAATTTAAGAATTATTATTATTTTTTGAAGCTAAATGAATTAACTATCATCCAAATAGTAACTGTAGGTGATTTTAATATACCTGGTATTGTTTGGAAAAGACTATCCATGCTCAAAATGTATCTTATTCTTATGATAAAATTAAAGGTTAATTTCTTTTACAAACCATCAGCGCACTCAACATAGATCAGTTTAATTTTTCAAAACCAGATGCAGAATTATTAGATTTTGTTTTTGCTAATTTATTTACTAAAATAGAAAAATCCTGTGATCCACTGGTAGTGGAAGCTAAATATCATCCAGCTTATGTTGTCAACTATCTTTCGATTTTGACAAGCCTAACAAAGATAATCACATCTATATTAGAAATTATCATAAGGGTGATTTTCTAGCTTTATATCGTTCTATTAACAATTTTGATTGGTCTTCCTTATATCAGATGGCAGATGTTAACTTAATGGTTGACTTTGTGACCGGAATTAAAAATAATTAAATAATTCTGATGCTGTCCTTGCCCTGTGCACCACTCGGGGGGCAGCCAGATAGTTCTCGCTGCTGCATGGACTGCACAATTTGCACCAGTATGTTAAATGTAGCGTGCCATTCACGAATGAATTAGTCAGTGATCCGTTCAGTGTATACAAAGACCCACTTACCAAGAGTAACCAGCAGCTTGGCTGTTTCTTTTGGAGTTTAAGTGTGATCCCCTTAAAGCAGAGTCTAATGCATGCCCGAGGTAGTGTTATCTTCGCCTTGCATCCCTGCCTTAATTTGTATTTTAGTACAGAGTGCTCACCCACGTGGTTTACGTGTGTTCACACAGACACAATCTGAAACATTCTTAATTCTTTTTTTAATTTTTCAAGTGTTTTGTTGTGTGTAGTTTTGTTTTTAAAGCACAGGTAATTAGTCTCACGTTTTAACAAAATAAACGTTCAAAGACGCTTGCAGTTTGAGCAGCCACATTGCCAAGCTCACAGAGCAATTTCCCAAAAGCTCATGTAGTTTTAAGTTTCACTTTAATTGATATCGCGGTTTGAAAAGGGTTTTATGTGCAACATGTTTTTTTAATTTTTACTGAAGTGTATTTATGTATTGCTTGCCTATCTTAGCATTCAACCATAAAACATAATTTTATGAGACACTTAGCAATAGCTACAAAAGACTTTTCAGAAAGTTTAACGGTAGAAAATCCCGTAAAATAATTCCCTGATTATTTTCCTGCCTGCAGTTGTTCTTGTATGTGAAATGTTTGCTTTTTGCCTTTTGTAAACATTTCCCTCAAGATGCTGGAGGGAAGGTGTTGATTGCTAACAGTACCTACACGCCATCATCTTTAGTCTGCGCTGCGAGGGGTTGCAGCCACAGGCTGTCGACCTGTAACGACTCTGAGAAACAGGATCTTGTGCTCCTCCAAGCCTGTAGAGGAGCTGGCGCCCTGGGGAACTCTACAACTGTATCTGCATCCATCGACAACCTGGAGAATCTATAAGGTAATCTGGCATAGTACGCCTCTTGCAGACCCTAAGCCACGTCAATTCTTATATTCCTAAATTAAAAAATATAAATAACAAATATCCTGTTTGGTTTACCCTAGATATCATAATTTTTATATATATATATAAAAAAAAAACACCCCCCACAACAATTTAATTACTCTCATTTTTCTGAACTAAGGAAAATTGTTAATAGTAAAATCAATTCTGCCAAAATTAATTGCCAAGGTAAAATAAAGAATAATTTGAAAAGCGAACCTAAAAATTTTTTGGAACTATGTTAAGCCAGTGAAAAAAGGTTACAAAGAATCCATTAAGTTAACCATCAACAATACTATTGTCCAAGACTCTGGTCTCCTTGTAAATATTTTTGCCAAACACTTTGCAAAAGGGTTTGTACTTGATCCTCCTGGAACATTTTAATCTCTAATGTCCACAAAAATAATTAAAGTATTAGGTCTCCTATCATTACCCAAGGATTAGTATTGTGGGTTATTAAAAAACTTACAAGTAGTAAGATTGTGTTGACATCCTTACCCCTATATTGACACACACACACATGCACGGGGGGGGGGGGGGGGGGGGGGGGGAGAGAGAGAGAGCGAGAGAGAGAATTTTTCCCTAAAAAGTGTTATATATCCCCATATTTGGAAACATGCTGCTGTTCCAATTTTTAAAAAGGGAAACAAACTTGATGTTAACAATTATAGGCCTATCTCTTTGCTATGAAGTCTGTCAAAGGTTTTTGAAAAAATTGTTTTTAAACATCTTGTAGCGTTGCAGATGATGTAATTTTTAAATATTTTTCCAAAGTTATTTCTCATCTGACTTTTAGTTAAAATCTCCTTTTATCTTGTCAATAGGGGTAATATTCTAAATTTTTCTTTCATGCCACCTGGAAAAATAAGGGCTTTATTAGTTTTAATACAGGGCTGTATTTAAAGCTTGCTATCTGTAGTGTGTTGGCATTTTTGAGTTCCCAGGATCGGAGCGAGGTTGTGTCACTTTTAAGATTAGTTTTTTTTTTTTTTTTTTTTTTTTTTTTCAAATTCTTTTAAATTTCCCGTGCCATCGGTAGTACTTGTTTTGAAGCCCTCGTGGCAACGTAGTTGTTAACCAATAGGAGGCAGTGAGACCCCGCCAAGAGCTATTTTTAGATTTTAGTTGAGCAGTGTTGAAAGCTGCACGCACCTAGCTGAGTGCAAAGAGTCCTGGACTCTTCCGGAAATGAATAACCACCTTTGAAGAGGAGACTTCGTGGTGGAACAATTTAACCTACAACCACATATGCCTGTGGCCGGAAACTCTTTTTTCAAGTAACATTTAATTATAAGTACTTTAGACCACAAATCTTTTCTTACTAAATTCTTTCCACGGGTGTGGGATGCTGCTAGGGCATCAAGGCGGAAGGCGTTTTTCTCCCCCCTGCCTTCGTAATTGTTCTGGCAAGGCGAGTTTTAGGAACATTACTTAATTGGCACTGTGATGTTGCTTTAACAAGTTTGTCAGTTAAGTGAAGATATTTCTGTTCATGTCTGTGTTCTTGTAAGCTTGCAACCCCCGCACCCCTTGAACAGCAACAAAGCGGAAGCGGGGACTATATAAGGAAGCTTCAAACTGCCCTTGCATGAGTTCATCGGCTCGCCAGCCGCACGGGTCAGAGAGCTCTCCTAGAGTCCGGAAGGACTCCTCCTCTCCCAACAGCTTAAAGAAGGGTCTTTCTCCAGCTCCAGCAGCCTACCCAAGGCTCAACTTCCAACACCAGCAGCCTGCAGCTCGACCAAAGGTATCCTCTAAGTCAACACCCTGCACCCTCTATCTCGGTCATCCCTGACTCCACGGTAGCAGGCCATAGCGACGTCCTAGGTCCCACCTCAGAAGCCGTAGCTGTGAAGCGCGACACAGATTTTGGAAGTTGGATTGTGGTGTTTTAGTTTTGAAGTTCCCAGGTTCGCCTTCACCTGGTTAAGCATAACTGACGAGGAAAAATATAATTACTCAGCAGCTTGTACTAATCCGTTTTCCCCAGTATTTCCAAACAGTATAAAAATGCTTAAATCTAAACCTTAATTACTTGGGTAATTAATTATTTACTTGCTCCCTGTTCATCATAAAATTATGTTGATTACTTGTTGCATAATTTGGCTAAAACCTAATTCTAAAACCTTCTGTATCAGACAAGTATGAGCGGACCGAGTTTCGTAATGTCGGAGGGTCCGAAAGGGATCTTTAGTCCAAGCGGACATACTCTGACATCTGGGTAAGCCCAGGACTCCCACGCCTCTCCAGAGACACATACCAACTCGGGTCATGGTTATCTGGTAAAGCCTCCATGCGGCTAAAAAGTCACTCGAACAGGAATACTGGACGACGGTTAGAGAAGACGCCTAAAATAAGTAAGAGTATTTTTTTGAGTCAATAATAACTGGTTAAGAATCACGAGCAACTATTTCCGATATTAAGGAAGGGTGGTTACCTTCCCAGTAGATTGCGTCGCAAGGCCAGACGTGCACTGCAACACAAATTAGAACAATCGGTTACCCCTCCAGCGACTGACACCCCTCAGGATAACATGCTCTTGCTGACCACACCCGAGATCACCCTGCCCATACCACAACCAATCTCGCCGGTGGTTATCCCCTCACACCAGTCTGAGCTCGATTCTTGGTTAGGGACTTGTTGGCAGTGGCCCAGTTATGATGACATTAGATACCTATTTGCACCTCCACTTACCCCGGTCAGTAATTCGCCAGCTCCACCCCAGTCAATAGGAAAGCAGAGTACCAAGACGTTGCACCGTACATATTGCCGCCGAAAAAGTAATTAAGGTACCTGTGCGACAACTCACCAAGCCATTCCCTCTCGGGAGATACCATTGCCCACTTAACACAGAGTAGGGATAGCCAATATCACCATATCCCATCTCACACTCTACTCGATACCATTCTAAATCAACTAGTTTTATTTTATTAATATTAACTCATCCCTGGACAACTGGCATCTAGATATTTAGCAACCATCACGGTGAGCAAGCTTGTGCTCCCTGGGAAAGAGACACGTATCGTTAAGCTCACCCTGGGGTTCAATTTCCCTCCACCTCCCCCGCACCCTTCAGATAGGTGGTCCACTACCGTGAACCCCAACATGGGCAAACCCCGACCTGCCAGGTATGTCAGTTACAAAGAATCACTGCCGAAGGGACTAACAGATTCAATACGGGGGAATCAGCACTCGCGAGACAGACAGAATTAAGGTGCCTAAGACACCACGAAGCACGTTAACCTTGCAAAACATAAACATGCTTCGAGCAGAAGCGAAAGAGAGAGCATCTGCCCTATAAAGGGAGGTGTGAGTGAAAGCGAGCCAGGGGTGAGTATGTCAACTTTAATGAAGAAACTACTGACGACCAGCCTTAAGCTTTATGTTTGAAATGAGTACTGTTAGTGCTTGTAAATGTGTACAAACCATTAACCACATGAGGATGAGTCATCTATTTTCAGGCAGTCCAACAATTTTCTTGATTAGCAGAGGTTGGCAAATATAGACAGGGCAGTCATGCGCTTCAGAGGGGGTGACGTCTCAACGGACATGCCCCACATCATGAAATCGCGAGGCACTGTCACCCTTACTAGCAATAACGTGAGAGACCATGTGATGTGGCTGGATCAAAAGATTAAACTAAGAGACTGGGAGGAAAGCAGGAGATGATTGTAAGACTTTGTGAAGGGCTGGTGTCTGGCTGTATTGGACACAATTTAAATAAACACAATACATTAACTCATAGAACTTTTTCTTTTACTGTCGACGACATCAATTATCATCTATTATAATACTTTAAGCTAATAGGATGCTTTAATAAACACGGGAGAATAAACACTGTGACCTGTACTAACTCCTACGCTTTCGTAGTAACCAAGCAACTGGTAGAAGTTACGTTACGAACAGGTGAAGGGGACCTGTTAAAACTAGACCAAACCTAGAGCAACTAATAAAATAGCAATGAGAACGACTAAAACCCTACTGTCGCCTAGTCTGGTCCTGAAGGGACAGGGTGTGACACTCCCAAGTGGAGTGCATGTCTTCGCTGGTAGTAGGTCCGTTGCGGCAGAGGGCCCTAGCACGACAGTGGTAGGGCGAGCTTCTGAGTTGCCAAAGCAGAGGAAGCCAATGTGATGAAAACTTTACGTCAACTGGCATCCTGAGGGCTCATCCGGCCCTAAATACACACTGATGTCTTCCTTCGAGCACCTTCGACCGGCCAGCTCCTCCCTGTGTGGGCAGCAGCATCATCCTTTGCTGTGCTCTCATGGCAAGGGTTGGAAGCAGGATAGCTCTGTGTTGTGGGTGGTATCACTGCGCTTGCTTAGGGGCAGGCTAGCTCTATTCAGGTGGCGAGGCAGGGGTGCATGAATGATGTGCGTATTATATTACCAGTGGTGATGGTGGGTATTAATCATCTCTCAGATGTAGCACACCGGGCTCGTCCCCCTGTAAGGGTGCCGTAGCTTCCCCGAAGTTGAAGTCTTAGATGTATACATAGTGCATTGCCAGCTACGTGTCATGCATAAAAATAATTATAGCGATTGAAATAATCTCGTTAGCGATGGTATCCAGGTTCAGGTGCAACAAACTGGTGTCAGATGTGGGGTCTGATGGCTACTTAACAGGCGTGGAATGGACAGAAGTATTCTGCAGAAATGCAGAGGACAGGAACCACAAGCTACAGAATAGGCGTTCCGATGCCTTGAAGGAAGTTTTTGGTGGGTGAACCTGTGTTGCAACGTTCCAATTTTGAACTACGATTTGTACTGAAAACTGACGCAAGTCAGGAGGCCTTGGGGGAAATATCACAGGGTGAAATCGGCAAGGATCAACCTATAGCATACGCCAACTAGACTTTGAACAAGGCTGAATGTAATTACTACACCACAGAATGGGAGCTTTTGAGTATTGTATGGGCTGTCCAGGTACTTTAGGCCCTACTTATCAAGGCGGAACTTTACAATAGTCAGTGATCATAAACCTTTAACATGGATATTCAGAGTGAAGGATCTCAGCTCACGACTGCTACAATGTCAAAGTTTGAGGAATGATTACACAATACACTACAGAGCAGGCAAAATTATACCTCACGTAGTTGCAGAAAAAGGCAAGGTAGCTATTATAACAACTCACCCTAACTAATCAATGTTGTTGTCCAGAAGGGACTCGTGGTTCACTAGCGAAGTGGTAGTGAGTGTACGGGCGTTAAAGACTTCTTCGGGGGTTGCTGGGCGAAAGTCTGGAAGACTACTGGAAGGCAGCTGTGGTCCTTCGTGAGGAAGGCAATAGGTAGAGAGCTCCAGCACACAAGGTGATGGAGAGAGCTGCGGAGTATCAACTGGTGTTTAGGAGCTGTGCGCTCACGTATATAGACGGTCGGCTGCAGGTCCTTTGGTTCCCTTCGGCTGGTCAAGTATCTTAAGGCTAGAGCTCCTCCCTTAATGGCGCAGGCAGCATTCTTCCAGGGAAGGCCGGCAGAAGTGCGGTTTTCCTTATGTGCAGGTTGTGTCGCTCCCGCAAGCTTAGGGGCAGCGCTGGATTGCGTGGCAGGCTTATGTGGCACACGGGGGTGATTACTGGACATGTGACATCTGACACAATGGCCTAGATGGCATTGATTGCTGTGTCCTTGGGTGCCCCTTGCATAGGGGCATGCTGGTTGACTTTGGAAGCAAGTCGCCCTGGGTACCTAAGTAAACGAGGCAACAAAACTATGAGAGTTCACGCAAATTGATTAAAACCGTTTTTTAACATTGAACAGAATATGAAATTCCGAGTCGCTTGCCCCAAGAGCCGACAAGCATGCTTCCCGACCAAGGACACCCAAGAAAACTGCGATCAAACCACTGATACTCAGTATGCTAAACGTGCATGTAATACAATTGCCTCAACCAGTGAAGCACAGTGAAGTTAGGCATGACAGTTGCCCCTAACCAAGTGGCAGATACCGCCTGAACACAAGGAAACTATCCCACTTCAAACCTTCCCCGAGAGATCGCAGCTAGTGCTGCACCATCTACGAAGGGAGAAGCTACCCTGCCAGAGAAGCACAACTGCAGAACAAGCCCAACACACACATCTAATCACGTGTGTAACGGTCACGTATTGCGAAGAAACGGCAGTTCATTTAAGGAGCTTGCTGTAGCACAAGTTGTACTAAGGATCTCTGCTCTCTACTTCCTCCTCCTACAGAATCCTTAGTACCACCAGTAACCAAGATGTTCTAGATCCAGCGACCAGCTACCTCCGAAGAAGTCTTACTCCCTGAAACTCACACACCATCTTGGTAGTGACACAGGAGGGGTCCCTTCAGGACTCACATAGTCAACAGTTAGGTTAACGTTGTTATCATGGCTACCTAATTTGTTTGCTCTTGTTGAACTTTGCTAACAGGTCGCCTTCACCTGTTTTAATGTAATGTTACCTTCGGCAGGTTACACCAGTAATTACGAAAGTGCCGAAGATAGTACGGGTTACAGTGTTTATTCCTCCTTGTATAAACATGTATTCTAGTCTAACCTTGGAGTAGTCGTTCTAGGGTGAAACTGTGATGTCCTTACTTCTTGATACGTGCTATCCCTCAAGGAAGAGGCAGGTGACCATGGCAGGGCAGCACGTACGTTGCCATACACAACTTATTTGCAGGCCACCCGAACCGTGGACAGGGTACGCGAAGGTGCCTGGTGCACAGAACGGTAGAGCCCCCTACTAGAAAAACTTCACAAGGAAGCAGTTGGGCCACCCAAGTCAACTAACCAACTCCATCCACCATGTGAGGTTTGTCGGTTGAGGTGACAGGACTGACAAAGACACACCTCATGGCTTCTGGGCACTCTAGCTAGCGATACCTTCACGTACCCCTGCATCGTGGAAGTAGACTGCAGTACCCTTCTACCAAAGCCATCCACCTATAGAGAAGGTACTAACTGAAGTGACAAGATAACCTACTACCCTTGAGGCTAAACAATTGCTGGGTAACCCAACCCCATCAGCCATCAGCTGTATCACCCTCCGGGAATGAGCTCAAGCTGCCCGTCGACTGCCGAGGCCTTACCTCCAAGTGCTCCTTAGCAAGCTCTTCGGCCACCTCGTCAGACTGCTGGAGACCTGCATCCCTTCACCGTCTGTCTACACCTGGGCCTGCTTGTGGCCTTGGGCATTACCTCGATGAGCTACCATCCACAGCAACCAGCCACCTCCGCTGGCGACCAACCAGTGGCAGTCAGGACACTGGAGGATCAATATGCAGCCTAGCCTATAACCAGCCGCCCTAGGACGAGGCATCGGACTAAGATATTTGCCTCTAGTAGTCAATCAACCCTAGTTATGGTGCAGACAAGGTAAGCCAGTACTGGCACCTACAAGAGCTGCTTGGAAGGCTCTCAATGTACTGATCCGACCATGTATATGGGGGTTGTTAAGACCAAGCACTTTCTGATGCAAACTCCCACTGAGCAGAGTTTGCTTTAACCCATGTCTCTGACCTGACACCTAGTGAAACCCTTGCTTACATGTGATGCGCACCACCTCACCCTAGCAATCAGGTGGCAATATACATGTTATTTTCTCTTTGGTAAATGTCAAAACGATGAAAGGCCAAAAATTTTTTCCGTGTAGTCATCTGGTAATTTTTGATAGATAGCTGTCCTGCATAACGAGTGTCCTTTACAGCCATAAACCATGATATCCAGCAATATCTGGCTTTCAAGTGCTCTCGAGTTACACCTTGCCTCGTCGCAATTTCTGCGCACGAAACTGTAGCATTTGAGACAAAGTTGTGAATTAATTTTTCTTTGCAATTCCTTCACATAGTCTAGCAATTCTTACTCGATTTATGGAAACTTAATGCGTTTTGGGCGACAAAAAGTACTGACATTTCGCTTTGCCTTTCTACTTTGATGATAAACTGTCTAACTACCATTGATTACCCTTTACTTCTGCAATTAAAAATCTGCTATAGATGCTCAGCTTTCTCATTACATGCAGCAAACAAAATGAATGGCTAGTAAAAACTACAACTCAATGCCAATGAACCCAAAGAAAATAGACAGCCAGTCCAAGCTTCTCAAGACTCATGACACGAAACAAAAAACTTTGAGACTGACCCCATTTATTCCACACCCTGTCCTAGGCCTAATGACCAACTTCTACACTTGGTTGACTCAAACCCAACATTTCCCTCCTCTTTCCCCCCATCCATTAAAATGACCGGCAATCATTATACCAAATCTCCCCCTTCCTTTCTCCTCTTCACACCTCTTAACCTGATGCGTGACAGATTCGGCGGATTGCCTGCCTGCATCCCTGGGTGACTTGTTCTACACTAGGCTAGTTGTGTCTTTAGGCATCCAGTTGTCTCTTGGCACTGGTGCCCGACTGGAATATAACGTTGGCCTAGTAGGCCGCTGGCTTGGTATGAAGTCCGGTTCTGGAAATACCACTCTGCGTGGTGTTGGCTTAGGATGCAGGAATGAGTTAAAATGAGCGGGACGGTGCATCTGGCCCTGGTGTGGTTTAGCTAGGGTAGGTCCCTCTACCCTGGTTGCACTTGACAGTGTGTGTGTGGTGTGCGTCTGAGGTGCTGTCATGATGCTGCTAGGTGCTACCGGGATTGAGTTCGACCCCTCGCCGATTAGAATCTCCTGTATTACGGGATTATATCTTTCCACTTATGGGAAGGTGGCTCGAACAGTGCTGTAGGAATGACGAGTGGTGAGTCGTCGCAGCAAAGCAGCTTGTTCTCGTGGACTCGGTAGTCTGAACCCGCTGGGAAGGATGATAAGCTCTTGTGGATCTTTAGAGATAGCCTTCTTCTGAACATCACCCCAGCAGGTGTAAGGCATCAGGCTCCAAATTAGGATAGGGCCTGCAGGTGTTAGGCAGTCAACCCCACCATAGGTGAGGGAGTCTCGAGCTGCAAAGTGTTGGCTACAGGAACTGCATGGTGTTGTCCCAATGGGGTTGGTCTCCCCTGCACCGGAGTGTAACCCCATCGGCACCGCCACGTGTGCGATGAGAGTATTTCACCCCTGCCGACAAGTCAATCCCACCGGGAGCATACCTAGTGTCGTGGCTCTACCATTTCCTCCATATGGATGCAAGGAATGGGTGGCCTTCCAATAGTGGTGAGGAGAGTGTTCCAAGGTCACTGGTCTCCCCAGGCCTGAAGAAATTCCCCTCCTCAGCACCACTGGGTGCCTTGTTTCGTTCTGTTGTTAGTGTGAATCCGGAAAGAGCAAAACCCGGTCTCCTGCTGTCCCTATCAGGTCCGAAGGTGGTAAAGAGTAGGATGTCGCAGTGATACTCAAGAAGTTAGGCAAGATCAATGTTTATTTTGACGTTAAAGAAAATAAACAGAGGTGGTGGAAGTACAACATCCTATCCACTCAGACTTGGCGGAAGGTAAACACCCTAGTGTAAAACAGGGGAAGGCGCCCTGTGCAAAGCTAAAGGGAGTAGGCAGTAAATGGTGCATGTGAACGCAGCTTCCTCCTCTGGGATAGTTTACTCTCTGTTGTCCATAAGGGACCGAAAGTGTATCAGTGTGAGGTGCTGATGATGCTCCTGGTACTTCTTTTTGTAGACGGTTGGAGAGGATCTTCGGCCATGTCAGATAGCGGTGAAGCGTTAGGATTGGCGTGGGCCTTGGCACCACTTGCGTGTGCGATGAGAGCCCGGGAGAGGATAGGTAAAAAACTGAAGCAGAACTGATCATCCGGAGGCCGGGTGCTCTTGCCTTATATACTCCTCTGCCATCCATTCCTTCACTGGCATAGAGCGTCTGGAGAGGGGGTTAGCAGGTGCAAGTCCAGCACATAGATCCTAGGTGTAAGCAGCATAGTGGAGAGTTGTTGGTTATAGGCATCATTCTTGTGGCGGCATCCTGCGGCACACTGCTGTACTAGCCCCGGACCTTTTGCATGGTCCTGTTGGCTCATCGGGTGAAAATAATTTCCATTATTGGAACGTCTATCTCGGCCCGGTAGATACAACAAACTTGTAGGCAGTGGTAGTGACTCAACTCCGTTCACAACTTCTAGTGGTGTAGTTGCACTGATGAATAGTAGTCGTTTATTAATAGGTTTAAAAGACGTCATGCGTCAAACCATTCTTTAGTCTCTCTCTGCCTATCTCTTTGTTGAATAATGCTGGTGAAAGGAAGGACATCTCTCTATGTACATGAAGATAGCAGTAGTGGGAATGAGAGAGAAGTGGTGGGCGTGAGAGAGAAGTGGTGGGCGTGAGAGAGCAATGGTGGGCGAGAGAGAGCAGTGGTGGGCGAGAAAGAGCAGTGGTGGACGAGAAAGAGCAGTGGTGGACGAGAAAGAGCAGTGGTGTAGACGCAAGAGGGCAGTGGTGGGCGTGAGAGAGTAGTGGGCACTGATGCATGCCAGCCTTTTGCGCTACTAAGATGCGCACTCTACGACCGACTTCGCCCCATCGAGCGTGCCAAGCGCGGGGCGAATTCAAATTCATTGGCCACTGAGACTTGGAAATTATATATTGAAATTACATCAGGCTTTAATGAGTCAATTAGGGAATTGAACTTCACATTTGAATTTATATTCTTACACATCCAAACGAGAAGGAAAGCACCAGAGCAACCATGACGAAGATATAATATAATTTATTTGAATTATACTACGCTACCCTGCCTGGCCAAGCTGTTCCACACAACCCTCAAGATAGCAGCACCCCATGACCTTCTGACGTCACAGACCGTATGCCTCAGTCCGGGGTGGAAGAAAATGTCATCGCAGCAGTGGTGGGCACAAGAGAGCAGTGGTGGGCGCGAGATAGTGGTGGGCGTGAGAGAGCAGAAGTTGGCACGAGAGAGCAGTGGTGGGAGAGAGAGCAGTGGTGGGTGGAGAGAGAGAGAGAGCAGTGGTGGGTGGGAGAGAGAGAGAGAGCAGTGGTGGGTGGGAGAGAGAGAGAGAGCAGTGGTGGGTGGGGGAGAGAGAGAGAGAGCAGTGGTGGGTGGGGGAGAGAGAGAGAGAGCAGTGGTGGGTGGGGGAGAGAGAGAGAGAGCAGTGGTGGGTGGGGGAGAGAGAGAGAGAGCAGTGGTGGGTGGGAGAGAGAGAGAGCAGTGGTGGGTGGGAGAGAGAGAGAGAGAGCAGTGGTGGGTGGGAGAGAGAGAGAGCAGTGGTGGGAGGGAGAGAGAGAGAGAGAGAGAGAGAGAGAGAGAGAAAAGTGGTGGGAGAGAGAGAGAGAGAGAAGTGGTGGGAGAGAGAGAGAGAGAAGTGGTGGGAGAGAGAGAGAGAAGTGGTGGGAGAGAGAGAGAGAACAGTGGTGGGCGAGAGAGAGAGAGAGAAGTGGTGGGAGAGAGAGAGAGAGAGAAGTGGTGGGAGAGAGAGAGAGAGAGAAATGGTGGGAGAGAGAGAGAGGTGGTGGGAGAGAGAGAGAGAAGTGGTGGGAGAGAGAGAGAGAAGTGGTGGGAGAGAGAGAGAAGCGGTGGGCGAGAGAGAGAAGCGGTGGGCGAGAGAGAGAAGCGGTGGGCGGAGAGAGAGAAGCGGTGGGCGAGAGAGAGCAGTGGTGGGTGCAAAAGAGACATTGAAGGAGTGCGAGGCAGAGAAAATTAATACAGCACATCCTTACACAGCAACAAACACACATTAGAATCTCCACTCCACGTGCATAAGATACACAATGGCATAAGATATGTGGGTAAAAACTGTAAGTTGGAAAGATAAAATGAGGGATAAATGTGATGCAAACATTGCAACAGTTCTGCTGAAAGAGAAATTAGAGACTAATTTAACTACCATGTTCTACTATGTTCTGATGCAGGAGAAAAACTTAGCATTGTAAGATGAGAACAAGGGGAACCAAACTCTATTAAGTGCACAGCAGCTGACAAAACCACGGAGCTATCAAATACAATCTTTATAATACAATATGTGGCTGGAAAGTAGCTACACTACCAGATACACACAAAACAAAATGAAACAATGCAACCAAATGGACTGGAAAAACACACAAACATATAAGGGCATATGTTATTTTGCCAAGAAGCAAACCAACATGGCTAAGGTAACATTTGTACCTGCAGCAGTGATGGTGTAGCAGCCGTACTCGTAGGAGACCTGCACCTCCAGCTGAGGATTCATGTTCTGAATCTGCACCTCCAGCCGGTTGGAGATGTAGTAGCACAGCCCAATGATCATCACCACCCACACCACTGAAACAGTGAGTATCTGCCCTTGATACTGCTATTACTCAGGCCAGCCGCCTGCCCCCAACACCACATTACGTAGCTGGACCACTTCAGTGAATTACAACAAAACAACTCACAAAAGCAAGCAAATGACTACACACAGTTATGTACATAGTGAAACTTAGTTAATACAATTTCTTTGATACCAAGTGCTCAATAACACAAAGTTGTCTTCTTTCCCTTTGGAAAGAGATAGAATTTTAATGTTAAATCATATGCTTAATACAACATATTTAATTTGTATTACAATGAAATGTTAAGTCCATTGATAAAAATAAGTAAGTCATTCTGGTATTATTACCACAATTCAGGTCACTTGAGGTTTGAATCAAAGATGTTACACAGTAATACTTACTATATACTTTTTATGCACAAATGCTAAGAAGAATTTGAGTGATAAATGATGCTTTAAGAAGATTAAAGACTACTCTTTGTTGTATTGTGTAAACTAACAAATAATAAAATTTGTAGTGTGAAAAGAAAGAGAATTTTTAAATGAATAAATATGTAGGTTTTGTCGGGGGTGTGCGTGATGCTTGGCAGAATTTCTACAGCACCGCTTACTTTCTCTTTGCACATGGCATCTAGCTGGAATGTAATGAGGCCACGCGAATCTGCTTCCCTTTGTGTAACACTATGCATGAGACAAATGCTTTTACCTTTAAAATGCTTTGAAAGTATGACAAATTCTTTGTATCAAAACCAGGTAGGGAATTAATGTGATACTTTTGACACATTAGCAAGAATCATTAATGAATTCTAAGTTAAGTGAAAACACATTACCCTTCAAACAGATAGACATTGACAAAGCACATATTTTTATTCCATTTGTATGAAACGACACACTTAGACACAAAATTATCCTTGAGAATAAAATACTAAAACTACTTTCACACACTACAGAAAACATAAACCATCAATTTAGTAAGTAAGAAAAATGTAATTTCATGGCTGAAATTGTACATGGAGAATTGGCAGTTCATTGATAACACAAAATCAATCAGTGCACAAAATCCATAAAGATTAATTAAATCAGTTGACATGTGACACACTTCTGTATCTTTGATGTGCACTCTACATACAACTTCGCCCCATATTGAGCACAATGCATAACCCTATTGGCTGGTCAATTACTCTTCAAGAGTACTGAAGAGGCGGGACACGAGCCTGTGGTGTACGTTGGCACAAAGTTACAAGATATTTCAGACACGTGATCGTAGCTTGTTTGCCCAGAATCTCCAAGAAGCTGTCACACCCCAAAGAAGATTAAACTGCCTGACTGAGCCACAAATCCCTCCAGCGAAGGTCACGCTAGTTCTAGCTAGAGTGCACCACTAGAGGGCAGCACTCATTCTACTTCAGCCCAGCAGCCGAGATAAGAGATGACAGCGCCGCCTCAGCACTTTAGAATTTTCAACCCCTGCGGTCAAGGCTATCCCTCCCTGCACCCCTGGTCCTGAGCTTGTATACCAGATTAGTATAAAAGATCTGGCGCGACCAGCAATCTTCAGTTTCTGCTTCTCCAATGCCTTCATATAGGGTCAGAGGTAGTCATCGGAGTGCGCGCTCGCTGACACTTCTGCAGATTCCACCGCCTCCTCTAGGTCCGGAATCTCTACCAACTGAAGACAACCACAGAACAGAAGCCATAACTGATGCAGCCACCGCAGATCCCCTGCTTCTGGGAGACTGGACCCTCCAGAGGTTCTCCCTCCTTACCACCCCCTGGTTTCTACACCAAAACCCTGTAAGGGTCATGATGACGTCTCTTAAGGACCTCATATACCTCACCGGACTGTGCTGGCATTGTCGACGCTACCTCTCTGGTAGATATCCACCCCGTTTCTTTTCCTTCAGAACAACCAAGATAGTTAGGGTAAAGTCTTAAATTCCTTTAACTAACATCACTATCGCCTAGTAAATTACACCTTAGCTTTTGATCAGGGTTGCTTCATCTGGCGGTTTGTTAGCCTGAACTTCCGTGTCAAGATTAATTAGGTTTCTATACCACTAGAAACTCCTTCACCAGGGGAATTGAACAAGCTAAGTTATTCCATGCTCTGCCACCGCTTGTTAAGGGGCCTGAAAGGAGCGGGAATCATCTTAGGCTGATTGACCCCCTGAGGATACCACATCATGGTATTCCGGTCAGGAAGTGACTTGAGCAATCCATGGCCATTGAACTATCTACTCAAAAGCCTTTACGTGGTCACCCTAACCCCAATGCGGGAATTTTATTATTTGACTGACGAGCCATTGACAACCTTTTCTGAAGATAAGCAAATTCCAAGATTTTGTACAAGAACGCAACATCTAATCTACTGGATAACCACAGCCTCCTGCAGCTCGTGCCAAGGTGATACAATATGTCAACGCCTCCCGCACAGGAGGGACAGAGGGAGGGGGAAGGGTGGGAGGGAGGATGGATGGAATCTGAAGTCCACTGAGTCATCTTGTTTGTGGGGATGGAAACTACTTGCATAGGTACCCTCCACGAAATAATTAAAAAAGGTCTGAGCATATTCACATACAGTATTATGTGAACAACACATAAGAGACAAAGTATGGAAGCCTCTGTCCATTTCTGTCGGCAGATCACTTGGCGGCGTGAACAGACTACGCCCCTTGGCTGATCCTGGATGGGAGAGTAGTGGTGGCTCTACCAGGGACATGAGCTTGCAAACCTTCCAGAGGACTGTGGTGTGAGGCATACAGGCTGCTCTACTGGGAAACCAGGGAAGGAGAGAAGCTGTGAGCCCATTAGGGCATCAGCGCCAGAGAGAGGTTGGCTCCCCAGATAGCCTTCCCATGCTTATCCCCTCACTATCTGCCTCATCAGCCATGCCTCTCCTCACTTAACACCCACTATAAATTAAACAGGAGGAGGACCAGACGTTGATGCTCATCACACCTATATAGATAAGGCATCATCATGCTTCACATCATGTTATATGTAGTGGGTTTTCTGTTCTTCACATCTCCCATGATCGCAAAATTACAAATCACCCTATTGCAACCAATAAACTTCTTTTTTTTAATGCTTAAACTCAAGTTTGCTGCTGCAAAACCATAAAACCCTAAGAAAATAATTGTGGTATAGGCCATTCATGGTTACATGACACTTTTCTGAAGCCTTACTAATGTTCTACTTTTGGTTATTGATTACGTATCCCATGCTTATGGGATGTATGTGATACATAATCAGTATTTATCCTATACTTATGTATCACAAATACCGTATTTTGGTGTGTATAGGCAGCACCATAAGTTTTTGATGAAAAATTAGGGATAATTAATATTTCAAGTATAGACCGCATTGAATTTTTGTATCCCTGTAAATATTGTTAGTTTAAGATTCCTTACATAGTAAATTCAGAATTAATTTCTCCCCTACAAAACATTAGTGACAGAAAATTTGTATTATGTATCAATGTTAAATATAAATCACGCAATTACTATTCCACAGATGGTAACTTGACTTGAGAAAGCAAAACCACGGCAACATGTTATACAAAGTAGCGTCTTATCAATGTACACTTGTAGTGCCACGGCAGGCGTGCAAACTACATATTGTACAGCAGAGAAATTATTTTCTCATGTAAGGCACCTCTGACCGAGCTCCAACATGTTTACATTTCACACGTGCAGGATGAAGGTTACTTTGTTGCTTATGAATCTGAGTGAACAAATAATTAAAATAATTGCACAAGTGGAAGCCCCCCCCCCCCACCCTTTTCTTATTTTCTTCCCGTCCTTCCTTCCTTCAAGTTAAAACAACATTAAAATGTACTGTATGTTGACAAATTTCTAAACATTTCTGGGGAAAAACTTTTTTTAATGCCAATATCTCGTATATAAGCCCACTTTTTGTAGTCATTTTTTTTTAATGTGCGGCCTATACACGCTGAAATACGGTATGTTGAGAATAGGTCTGTTTTCTGATGAACTCTTATAGTCCTTGAAACTTCTAAATACAATTTTCCTCATTGTTTGAATAACAATGAAGTACACTATTCAAAATATTTCATGTTATGTACCCTAATAAGAAACAATCACTTCCTTCTAGTTAAAAGGGCTGTATAGTGGAACCTGTACATATTGAACTTAGTTGGATTGAAGTCCTGCATCCATGAAACACATTCTGTGGTCCCACGTTTTATTTATCTGCATTTCAAGACCATATTCATTGGAATTTTTTTGTCCGTCTCCTGAGAAATTATGTAGTCTCATATTAAAGTGCGACATAAAGAAATCTCAAAATAATTAAAAGTTACTTACACAAAAAATCAAACCACACATAGTAATGCAATTGTATTAAAGTGGTTGGTAGAATTACTAAAATCAAACAATGTTATTGAATACTATAAATTTTGACACACTTGCATTACTAATCACAGTAAATTGGATGATCACATTTCAAAATTAAATATAATACATTTATTATCTCTACACATTTACATAATTATTATTTTCTTTAAACACACAACTATTTTATCTCACAATATAATGATTTGTACATGGTAGTTGAGGTAACCCATAGCATTACATGCAAAACAGTATATGTATGCTAAACCAGGATGTTAAAAAGCCAGCAAGGGAGAAACCTTAATGTTTGTATGCCGAGGCAAGCAGCAAGCTTGATTTTTCCTACACATCAGACATACCAGTATTGCTTGTCACACCATGTGCATATAGGTGACAAACTGCTACACACTAAAGGTACCTGTGAAAATGCTTGGTATAGAATTCCGGCGTATGATCTTAAATATCTTCTTGGTGGGCCCCACTATGTCGAGGAAGAAACCGACGAGGGACGATATAATTGCCATGAAGCACAGCAGAATCAGCATACGCATGAGGTTTGATATTTCTCTGGTCACGCATGGTGTACCTGTGAACCAAAACAACCCCGGGCAATGCTACTTGTGAAAGGAAACATTCTCCCAGGTAGACAGCATTAGGTTTCAGTCTTGCTAACACAGACAGGAAGAAAATATTTTTGAATGCTTCATGTTCTACTGGGCAAAGCAAGGTAATAAGTTAACACAATATTTTTTATATTCCTACAGGTTTATAACATTACCCTCATTGTGGTTAACCACAAACTTTTCCAGCTGCGAGTAGAGCATTAAAAACCCAACCTCAGCAAGAATATGAAAGAATGAACACCTGGTATGCTAGTCCTCTATGCTGAATTTGACTTGTGACTGGTCACTTAGAGGTCCAACCGTCTGCAGTCTGTGACGTACAAAAGCATGCCCTACTCCTCTATTGGTAAGTGTTACACTAAATAATGGTGTCTTAAAATATTTTTTCTCACTTGCTAAATATCACCTTATGAACTGCTGCCATTTTACTCTATAAACCCTTTGATCTTTACATTCTGTGGTAATTGTTATAGGCTATTCATGGTAAAGCAAGCACTTTTGAAAGCCCTCTCATTTGGAATAACAGTACATAAATTTATTTTATTATAGCCTTAGACATTACCTCCTGAGTGCAGTGAGATATACACACTGTGTTTATTACATACATAGCAGTATTTATTTAAAAAGGCAGTTAACCGATAAAAAATGGCTGAAAGGAAAAAGTAACTAAGGCCTCAAAAATGTTTACTTTACCGTGAAAATCGTATATTGCATTGTACCTGAATGCTAACTAATAGTAATAATAGTTTCTATTTCAAAGTGTCCACAGAAATTCAATTCTGAAATTCTGACTTTTCCCTGTTTTCCAGGTAGAAATTTACCATTTTCCCTGAACTATTTTCAGGACCAAAACCTTCCAATACCATATTTTTCCACCGCTGGCAGATAAAACTGTCAATCAAGTTACATTAAATTACACGTAACAGGCCAAGCAGGGCCAAAATTTTATTTAGCCCATTGTTATTTCTTGCAATACACACTATTGACTTCACATGAGTGCCAATTACAAATCCTAAAAATACTTTATATTGTACCTATTAGCCTTATGATACTTGGCTAAGATGTATTACCAGTTCACTAACTTAAAAATTGAAAGTTTAAAACACACATGCTCACAATTACATTATCCAGTATTCACACAACTAAAAACTTTTGCAAAGTAGTAATTATTTACATTTTCCATGACCCCAGTGAAAATTCCCTTACATTTCCCTGTTTTCTGTGAGGGTGGATTTCCTGTATTTATAACGGTTCATAAGCTTCCAGAGGTAAATAGCACTGATTACAGGAACTGATCTGTAAGTTCTTATGAAAGACAAAGTCTGTTGCGACTCACTGCTTGGTGGAAGGTAGTGGACGCTGACTGGTGAGGCCGCCACATCATTGCTCTGAACGTCGCCGGGCTCGGGGTCATCGTACAGACGGAGGTTGAAGAACTGGTAGACGGCGAGGTGGGGAGAGCAGTGGGCTCCACGCACGTGGAACCACCCCAGCTGGGCCAGGGAGGTGCAGGTAAGCGCGATGGTCGCCATGTGGAAGAACGCTGCCACAAAGTTTCTCTCTTGGTCTTTGGGCACATGCCAGCGCTGGCGGGGGAAGTAGCTGGCGTTGTACATGACCAACGCTCCTGCAAAGCCAACCGCATGTGCTGACATGCCTCGCATCACCACCCAAAAATTATTCCTGCATAACTAAAATATCCCTACGGCAAGCTGAGGTGACATTATTAGTTAGATCGTGGCTAAATGAGCACACTCTGAAGCTCAGTGTACTCCTGTTTATAGTTCAATGTGCATCTGTCCACGACTACATGTAAAAAAAATGTCATGAACTTTCTGAAGTAGCACTGTGATCTGTTAGAAACACAAATGTATCATTGTTATACCAGTTCTTACTGTAAAGAGGAAAGAAAACTTATAGTAGCCACCAATTTAACTATCATATTTTTAGGACGGTGTTTAAGCATAAACTTACTTTCCATGATTTGCTCTCAACATTACAGCAGATATAGCAGAAAGTCATAATATTTACAGCAAACCCCTATTTTACATTTCAGAGGGACAAATGCAAACAAAAACACATAAATCAAGGTAAAGTACAAATAGAGGAAAAATGTCGGAACTAAAGACAGTATTTAAAAATTAATGTTGTAACGTTACAGCCACCAAAAATGACAACGGGAAATCACAGCTTGATTTTGCTCAGTCGGTAAAGACATGAAACTCAAAAGTGCCATATTAAAATTAGAAAGAAAAAAAAATTCAAGTCTAGGATTAGTTCCTTTTTATTTTAAATTCCAAATAACCAGTTCACAATATTCTAGAAATGCAGAGTCATGAACTGTCAGTTTGATGAGACAAATGAAACCAAACAGAGCCGCAGTAGTAAATTTTTTGACGTCACTCCAAAACACGCATCGCGAAACCATTACGAGCATGATGTGCTCCCTCCACGGTTTGTCGTCAAATGTTAGCAGGCCCTAGGCGCTCACATCACCACGTGCCTCCCCCACTCTTTGCACCTGTGTGCCAAAAAACATGACCAAATAAGGACATGGTGTGGCTCGAAATCCCTCCCACGTCATGTCACACTTCATCGAAACTAAAAATAATCAAACTTCTAGAACATTCTCAAAGGAAACACTGTATACGACAGTAGTAAAAAGCTCTTATCTATAAATGTTGGCGCAACCTGAAATACGACTTCAGAAAAAGCAAACGCATTACTGATAAACATTTGAACACGGCTACAACTTCAAGTACTTATAAGATACTACACTTCCTCACAAAAGAAAAGAAATTAACCAAATGTCCCATTTAATTATTATAATAAATTGCACCATTACAATGTCTCTATCGATTACTCCTTAACACATGAAAATGGAATCGGAAGATGACTCGCTTGTACATACACTCCACAGCCAAATGGCTTGGCTGAATGAAAAAATTGTACACTTGTGGAAAAGATGAAATGTCTTCTAATAGAATCAAATTTGCCAATGGCATTTTGGGCAGAGGTAGTTAATGCAGCCAATCACCTTTGTAATGCAATACCATCACATATGCTTAACAATCAACACCATTTAAGAAATGGGTCGACCATGTACCATCAGTCCGTCACCTCCACACATTTGGCTCAAAAGCATTGTTTTCAATACGGATAAAAAAAGAAAAAAGTTTGATGCAGAGGCAACTGAAGGAATTCTTATGGGATATTCTGAAACAATGAAGGGTTATTGGAAATTTGCAATCCAAATAAAAGAAACACTGAAGTATCTTGAAATGTTAAAACATTGGATGAAATATATCAAACGAAAGAATCAAGCACTGATATTTTTACAAGTACGTACTTATGAGAGCATCTCAAGCGAGGAAAATCAAATTGACATAAGCATGCAGAAATGGAAAGCATCTGATGTAACATCTAATGGAGAAGCTCTTCCAGAAACTGGAAATTAAATAGAAGATGAAATTGAAGAAACTGAAATAGGAGGAGAAGAATTAGTAGCTAGTCATATCCAAACATAACAGAAAACCTCCAGTATGGACAAAGGATTTTGACATGAGTTAAGATGAAGTCATGCTCTCTGAAGAAATCAATGAAGAATTTTCTGATGCATCAAAACAATTAAAAAAGAAATCAACGCACACTTACGGAAAGAAACTTGGGTTTTAACTAAAAAGACAATGCAAATAACATTGCTAGCTGCAAGATGATATTAAAAGAAAAATTCAATGCAGCAGATCAACTTGAAAGAAGAAAGGTTAGGTTTACAGTAAAAGGATTTGCTTGGCATCCAGGAAGGGACTATATTTGGAAACACATGCTCCAGTTGTAAAATTGAGTTCGATAAGACTTGGAATGGCAGCAGAAGAGAACCTTAAAATTTACCAATTAGATGTATCAACAGCATTCATAAATAATGGTGAATTAGATACTACAGTATTCATGGAGAAATCAGCATTCCTCGAAAAAGGCTTGTATGAAATAATGATTGAAGAGCATGAAAACAATGATGTCCGCTTCCTTAAAGCCAAGAAAATGATGGAAAATCTAAACGATAATAAGTAAAGATCATGCCTCCTGAAAAAAGGCTATCTATGGTCTAAAACAAGAGGGAAGAAAATGGTACGAGAAGCTTGATGCTAAATTGAAAGAACTTAACTTTGAACCAACTCATGCTGACCTATGTGTATACACATCAATGACAGGTGGAGACAAAATAGTAGTAGCAGTGTATGTGGGTGATATTTTGGTAGTATTTGCCAACTTATCAGAAGTCCAAAAGTTTAAAGAGGATCTAATGTCAAGTTTCAAGATACGTTAACCTCGGAAAACTTAAGTATTGTCTTAGAATACAACTTTCACAGAAAAGTAACATTATAGTACATTCACTGTTTCTTTAGATGTTTTGAAACACGCCTTCAAAAAATAACCCTGTTTTTTAAATAACTTGTATACCACAAGTATACAACACTGATTAACTTAAAAAGTATTAACTTATATTTTTGAATAAATTATACTTTACCAGAGTATCTTCTATAACTTGTAATATTTATTACCTATTCAATACAAAATAAAAACAAGAGAGCAGTGATGTTATGGCAACGGCTAGTAAGAAACACTTCACAGTTAAAATATCGTTTTAACCATTTTTTTTTTGGTGTGCTATTTGTAAATTAAATGTTGGCTATTGAAATATTTAGGTAGCCCCGACTGAAAAATATTTCATTATAACAGTTTAAAATAACAGTGCAAAATATTGTGCATAGGCCCTAGTAACATGGTGTTTGATTTTTCGACTGAGGAAGAAACTGTTGGCTGAGCAAAGCTCGTGCTCTCTCTTTTTGTCTCTCTCTACCATGGGAAGTATCACATTGCTAGTGGTAGTAGAAAAATGATACATGTTTTCAATTTTAGTATATTTCATACTTATTACAGCAAAATAATATTTGAACTTGAAATTTACAACTGAAAAGTGATTTAATGTTTGAATAATAATTTTAATATATTCAGATGTGATGGTGGAGGCGATACAAATATGAAATTGGCAGAAGTGGTGACATTATGTGTAGTGTAGTGTTGCGCAACGAAGCGTTAGTTTTTCTTGCTCCGAAAAATACTTCAAAATACCACATAAAGTTTGTACAAGTTGCGTTTTTTTAAACCTAACTAGGCAAGTTGTGATGTAATAAATGTTTTTCCACCACAGGAATAAATATACTGTTATGTGTGTCGTGACTGCTGCGCATGAAAGGGCGTGGCTGCATAGTAGCCATTAAAACTGGCCCTGTGTGTATGTGAAAGCAAATACTGGAAATGCGAAATTAATAAGTTTCAACTATGAACTGTTTTTATGACAAAGTAAATTAATTTAAAGTCACATCTATTTATCACAACATTGTATCTTTGCCCTAGGTGTTTGAAGTACAGTTGTGTAACGTACTCACTTTTATATGATTTGAATGTTTGCCACACAAATCCCAACAAAATACTACGCCCAGTCAGATAAATTTAAATAAATAATGAAATAAAACCAAAAAACAGTAAGTATCAATGCATAGAAATATGAGCAGAACATAAGTTACGGTAGGCCTATTATTTGTGTACATGTTCACCATTGTAGCATGTAATGTACGTAGAGAGAGTTACTATGTGGTAGTAACTGTCGTTGACATATGCCACCACGTTGATAATGGCCAAATAAAATATGTGGTGATTCCCCGCTAGATATTGTGAGTAGTGGGGAAACTGCCACAAGCATGGGAGTAAAATAAATTATGTAGAGCTATTCGGGTGACAGTGTGGAAATACTCTCTACAACTGTGTAGGAAATTTGGCATTTATGTATGTAAGTTGGGCGCTGTATATTATGGGTATTCTGGTGTGTAGGTGTTCTGAAATACTTATACACAATGTGTACCAAATTCCCACCATAATTATGTGTGCATAAAAGCCACAGTGTTTACTCTGGTGGTAACGATAGTACACACACATTTAACACAACAAAGTACCACAACTTCAGACAGTGTAATGAGACAATATTAATAACAACTGATGCTCTGTGTAACATTGATGTGAGGTTACCTGCCCCACCTGTCCAGATGCTCACCTGGACAGTAGCATCAACACCTTGACTGCAGTGTGACTCGCCTCTTGTTACACAAGAGTAGCAGGAACAATGCATCAAATATAGTATTCTGTTACCTTTACCAATGTCAGCACTTGAGCTTAGTACCTGACAATTTGACGTGTTCCTGACGTCCACGTATCCCTTGTGCCAATTTTTTCAATCGCAGATGCATTAACCACACAGCAACACTCGACCGATCAACATTAGGTCGCTGTCTCAATCAGTGCAGGTCGACAAGAAAAGCGCTTACCCTTTTCTGGCTGTCTTGTAACTCGTGGCCGCAGGTCATAATATTTAACATTCATCACAAGAGGCAACTCTCGTGATGAATGGATATGTGGCCTAAACGAGTGTGTCCTGTGAAGTCATGACCATTAGACGCAACAGCCATTGGAGGGAACACTGGGATAAGCTGCGCCGCTTATTCCCACAACTTTCCAATGTGCACGATGATGACAGGCCCCGTGGCCGAATCCGGAGTGCGACATGGCTCCAAGTAGTGTCAAAAGACGGGGAATCATATGGCGAGCGACTCCCTAGCCGCATTAATTAATAGGTGCATTTTTAGGCCTTTTTAGCAGTAATTGCACTACAATTAACTAGGGAAACCGCCAGCTCCAGCATAGAGAGTAGATAACATACCATAGCTCCGTCCCTAGTGAAGAAATCTGTCTCTCGTCACATCCATACGCATTCCTGTAATTATAACCATTACGACACATGCCAATTTTAATATGTTAATTATAAGAGTGTACATGTAATTATCTATCGAGAATCAGCCACCTGAGGCATCATTTCATTTAATATCACCATTCAAGTGACATGACATACTCGTGACATCACATTCTTAGCCATATCTGGGGCTCCGGCATTCACGAGTACGTCACCAATGTGTTTTAGTTTAGTAATCATAATAATGTACAATATCAGTTTCATCAATCATGTCAATTATTAAGTTCCGTTTTTTCGGGTTTTCATTTTTGGCGCCGGATTCGCCAGACGTGCTGCGAAGCCATGTTGTTAGGCAGACTTCAGCACTCCAGACAACCGGCAGGGCAGATGGTAATCTCTGCGTACCCCCCTTGGCAATTCAATCTAGGCTGCATTTTCTTTCATCGCAATAGTTAACGTAATTCACGAACATATAAGTACTTTTATTTAGCCAAAGGGAGGTCTCCCTCCATCCTGAAGTAGCATACCATGACTTCACACACGGGATGGGTTATTCCGTAACTCTAACTCAACGCCTTACTTTCCACAGTAGTGACCACTGGCAGGTCCAGAGTGTTGGGCCCGCTTTACCAAGGGTACACATTTTCATGTGCAGCAACATTTCATTGTACTTTTGCGGTAATAAAACTGTCATACCATAATTAGACGTGTTTCATTGTATTAACTCTCCAGAGTTCATCAGGTCCTGTACCCTCATGGCAGCATCAACTTTAAAGTGTCTTTCAGTGTATGTTTTGTATTTATGCGGCCTGCCTCTCTCAAACAAGAGTAAACTCAGTGATAATATAGGTGTGTGGCAGGCAGTTTCGCCCCAAAGAAAATATTTTACATTAAACGTAATTTAACTGACAATTAAATTAGCTCTCCTTCATATTGACAGCGTATCCAGAGTCGCCATACGCTGTTGGCTGTACGATCCCATTCAACATTGTTCTATCTACCAAACGTGGCACTGGGAAAATCACCGGTTCCTGTTCTCCACCTGCTCCCAGGCGGGACACGAACACATCCCAGCCCCTCTGAAGGCGCAACGCATCAAATAAAGTGACAAATGGCATTGACTGAATAAGAACTGTGTAGTTTCAATACTGATAAACTAAAATTACACTGAAAATATTATTACTAATATCTGCTAGTCATTGTTTTGTAATTCATTAAGTACCTAGTTTAGCATTATTTCCTGATGCTTGATAGAATGAGATTCTGACCATAAAACTTCAATGTGTAGTAGGGGAATTACTGACTAATGAAAAAGAATACTAAAAATGTATTTATTTGTATTTTAATTATCATCTTTTTTCCTTCAAATGAAATTAAATTTCATGACAGTAAGACCCTTCAACTTAACACAAAAGTCTGCCATCAGTACAATACGATTCTCATTTGATACACCGTCTTTGTTGAAAATCATTAAAATTCAATTAACTTTGAATCAACTTTGTAGTTAGCCAGTGGGTAGATAAAATTGCACAAAATTATTTTTACACTATTGCCGAAATCATTCTGATCACAGTCAAGAATTGTTGAAAATTTGCAACAAGAAAATGTTTAAATTTCCTAGTTGTTCCACTGCCATAATTACTCCCAATTAACAGTTTTACAAAACAAATTCACTTTGCTGGTTCAGGATCTTCAGGTACTGATTAACTTAGAATGCTGTATCAATTCACACTTAGACCAGGATACCAGCCCACGGTACTTCTTACATGCCTGCCTGTTACCAATGACTTTTTATACATTTGTAGCACTTTTTACACTTTCTTACAACTATTTTGTCGCACATATTAAAATAGCGCAAGGACTGTAACCCTGGTGCATCCATCTCCTCCAAAGCCTAAAACCTCAGACAGCATCTCTCACAAAATCAGCAACGTTCTTTTAGAATTTGGGAGATTATCCACATAACTAATCACAGAGAGACTCCCAAAAAGAATCTACCTGAGATAAGGATATGTGGCACCGACAAGTCCATAGCCAAAACAAGTCAGGATCAGCTGATATGGTAATTTTTAAGAATAAGGGCTTTTTCAAAAAACGAAAAAATTATACCTGGATATATTAGATATGATTATTAGTAATCATAATAACTAGGAATTCTGGACGGGCTTCAAGTAGTTTTCTGGGGGGGGGGGGGGGGGAAGAAAAAAAAAGGGTGGAGGGTTCTCAAGACAGCTGTGTTTATGCTAAAAAATTTGTATTATTTAAATAGAATAAATTTATATCAGGTCGCTAAATTGTTTTACATGTAAGAATACAGTTTGCAATGAATATTTAATGCGAAAACATCATTTACGGGGTATACTTATAGTGCGGTGCTGAGGTTTATACAGGTAAACAACACAGCAGTGTCGGGACATTATGTATTTCTGGTGAATTACTCAAGGCTTACCTGGTCTATATTGATGAGAGAATAAAACTTATTACTAGTAGAATAAATATACATATTGTAGATGATACAGAGCCCCATTCAGAGATGGTGTTTATAAGAGGCAATGTATAATGCCATGAATAAATAGTACATTAATACATATTTTTCACCTATTATACCCCACAATTTCCCTGATCTTCATAGCCCTCCCCACTATGGTTTTTGGGATTTCTATGGGTTAAATATTGATGCACCTAGTAAATGTGTGTTTTGTGTAATTAGTAGAGTGGAAGTATACCACTTTCCCAGATTTTTTCTCTCTCAGAAAAGCCCCTTTTCTTAAGAATTTAATTACCCCATCAGAGTGTAGGCCTAATAAATTAGACGTCTGCAACATGTCCAAAACAAACAGTAGGCCTAATGGACGAGTGGTAACTTCTCCGATCCTAATTGTACGTCCGTCACTTAAAGTACACCTATTTCTAAAACATATAACAAAAATGGACTTTAAATAAAAAATTCTTTACAATGGCAATAACAAGTTAATGGTACAACTATGTGAAACATTGTTTTGCTTGGTTAACCTTAAATAAAATTAAAATACTTATCTTGGGTAGTTATTAGCAATTTTCAAGGAATAAAAAACCAGAATACTAAAACACAAGATCTTAAAGATTATTACACATAGATAACTGAGAAAACATAACCAAAATGTTTGTTTGCTTGTATCCGTTCTGTCATTTGATCTGCAAATTGCCAAATACTCGGCGTGTTAGTCATTTTTCAAGTAATGCAATTAGAAATAAATAATAGCAACAAACCTCAACTTTCTTCGAATGCTTCTGTTTTATACTGCATTCAACATATTTTTCACTTAATGTTTTTTCCTTGTTGGGGTTATCATCCCCTCCATTTCCGCCCTTCTCGCGATGTTAAGGAACATACAATATATATCGAAAACTGGGATTATCGACGTAATTTGTGAGAGTTACTACGAATATCGATATATGAACAAATTAGGAATTTATATTCGTAACATACCATGAAGTCAGGCAGACGACGTTTTGATCAAATCCGGAAACCATTTGATTTTATGAACACACCCCATCTTAACCAAAACAAAGCGATTTTGTACTGGATGTAGCTGTCTTATTGGCGTAAACTGAAATGTGTTTGAAGGCGTTCTTACAATGGCATCATGATATGAATATGGCAGTACAAATAGATTTTTATAAAATATAGAGAGAATCGCATTTCATTGTTAAGTTTACGATAAACGTACATTTATCGCGTCTTTTTTGCAGCTCGTAGTAACCATTGAACTAGAAGCTCGTTGGTACTAAAGCTTCTTACAAAATAGAAAAATTTAGCATTTGACGTTTTGTTTCCTATCCTTTGACGAAACCACCTATCTATATATCTAATATAAAGCACGTGGCCTTGGATTTACCGTACAGCCATACAACCATTTAATTTATAATACAAGAAATGTCGAAACAACAAAAACCTGAGAATTCACGGAAGAAAACCATCAAAAACTCGTCAAATCCATGATTCGAAGGTCCATTAAACTCGCAGAAAAGTCAAATGGCACAAACTCATAGTGACGCCGAGATCCCGTTGCCGTGGTTAAAAAATGCGTACGGTACACGACGGTGGATACTACACAACTATACAAAACCACTAATCCAGAATACAATTGTAAAGTCAGCGCCCAGAGAATTGTACATAGTTTCTGCGAGCTTCGTAAAAAAATTGTATTTTGTTATTTAAATAATTATTATATTATCCAGGAATGCATTTTATGTTCCTTTTCTTTACAATACGGTTAAAATGTATATTAAGAGTTTATTTCAAAACAAAAAACTCATTTGTTTGCTTTATTAGAATATGTCAGTTCATATATTTCTTCTTTAGATTATATTTTTTTCCTTTTATTTAATTTAACAGGAGCTTTGTATAATATACCGAGATTAAAATCGCACTATAATAAAATAATGCACATTCAAACATAACCTCTGTTAATCCTAGGCAAAATGACTGTTTGACTTTGACTTTACATTTCAACTTTTCGAAATCGTAAAGTCGAGGGTGCTCGACTTTACTTTTGACAGTTATATTGTGTAAAGTTCCATAATAAACAACATGTCGGAAAGCAAACATAAATTCAAATGTTAAAGTCAAATGTTAAAGTTTTCAATCATGTAAGGGCCTTAACTATTATTTGGCCGAAGTTTACATTATGACATGTGCCGTGACAAGCAACGCTACCGTAGCATGGTTGTGCGCTCTACTGACGGGTAGAGCTTGCGCACAGTCGCCAGAGAGATCAGAATCGGCCCAGTGCAAGGGCACGCCGGTGCAGAGCAGCCGATGATTGCCATGTTTTTGTTTTGTTTTATTGCATCCATAAGATCTTTTATCAATATATAGCTGTGGACAAATCAAATTAAAGTATACAAAATGTATACACTGAAGATAGTAAACACACACACACAGATATATGTGTGTGGGTGTGTCAGACTACGTATACACGCATCACATCTTTTCCTCGTAATTTGGCGAATCCCCCTCCAACATACTGCAGGACGTCGTCGTTTTGCTGAAACAGAAGAAAAAGGATAATAGAAACCTGGAACAAGAAATGCATACAAAGATATGTTATGCTATAATTCCTTAAGTTTTGTAGTTTAGATATTTATCCACACTATAAAATGTTAGTTTTAAAAAATTCTTTCAACGAGGTTTTTAAAGAGATTTTGGTTAGAGAAGAAAATTTCTTGAAGGTGTTGTGGTAACGTATTGAAAAGTTGGCTAACATGGTAGGATGGCCCTTTCTGGACAAGTTTTAAGTTAACTGAAGCCACATGTAAGTGTTTTTTTTTTTTTAAATTCTAGTTTTATGCCAATGAAAGGACTAATTTTTCTGAAATAAATGACTGTTTTTGGACATGAATATAAGTACTGAAAACATGTACACACATGCAAATGTTAAAATCTCTGAGATCTTGAAAAGAGGTCTACATGAGTCTGACTTTCTTTTGGCAATGTATATTCTTACAGCTCTCTTTTGCTTGTGAAATGCTTTTTGCTATTAGTGGAATTACCCCAAAAAGTTATACCTTAACACATTATTGAATGAAAATATGCAAAATATACAATTTTTGCTGTATTTTTGTTCAAGACCCCTGCAACACTCCACAGGGCGAAACATGCTGAACTTAGTTAAGGTAAAATATATGCAATGAGAGATTACAAGTTAAGTAAATTGTCTGCTTTTTTAGCTGAGAAACATAATCACTGCAGTTTCATAAATTTTGTCTCTGTTACTGCTAACATATGAATTAATGTTTTTTTCTGTTCTTTGTGAGGAAATTCATAATATATGTTTTATCTAGGTTGAGATTTAATTTGTTTGCAGTAAACCATGCATTTAGCTCTGTAAATGTTGTGTCCATTTTTTGTGTAAGATCATTTACTGAGTCTCCAGAGACTAAGATGCTAGTATCATCTGCAAATAAAATTGGAATAGTTTCTGGGGTTAAGGCACATGGAAGGTCATTTATATAAACTAGGAAGAGTAGTGGGCCTAATATTGATCCTTGTGGGACACCATGCTTTATTTTTCCTGGTTCAGAGTAGAATGAAGTAGTTTTTCCTTTGATCTGCATGTGTTGTTGTCTGTTTGAAAGGTATGAGCTTATTACTTTATTTGGTGTACCTGAGACTCCATAAAACTTTAATTTTTCAAAAGTATGTTGTGATTTACACAGTCAAATACTTTAGTGGGGTTGCAAAATATTCCATTAGATTGCATATTTTTATCAAGTGCATTAAGAATGCTATTTGTTAGTTTGAAAATTGCATCATATGTTGACATGTTTTCCTAAAGCCAAACTGGAAATTTGATAAGATTTTGTGATTCTCAAAATGTTGCAGCAACTTCCTGTAAATTTGTTTTTCAATTACTTTTGAAAAGGATGTAAGAAATGAGATGGGTCTATAATTGTTTACTTCAGTCTTGCCTCCTTTCTTGAACAATGGTGTTACCATAGCCCATTTGAGTGGAAACAATCCTGTATTGAAGATGTAATTACAAATATGTCTTAATGGAACACTGAATTCTAAAGCGCATAGCTTTAAAACAACCTACAGCTAATGCCATCACAGCTGCTAGATAATTTTGGTTGCAAAGAATTGATTGTTTTCTCCACTTCTTTGGAGATGTGTTTGTAAAAGTTATAGCAGGGTAATCTGTACCCTGTCGTGTAGGAATATGGCTTAAATCTTGTTTAATCTTTATTTTAAGTAGTATGTATTAACTGTATCTGCGACTAATTTAGGGTATGAGAATATGCAGTCATTTACATTTAGGTTTACAAATGGACATTGCTATGTTGTTTTTCCTGTTGTGTTTTTTAGAATATTCTATATAGATTTTATTTTGTTTTGAGAATTCTCAACGTGGTTCCAGAAAAAATCCCCTTTTTTGCAGATTTTATGACCTTACTCAGAATTCTGCAGTATTTCCTGTTGTGATTCATTGTGTCAGGGTTGCTGCTGGTTCTGGCGGCCTTGTATAGTGTTCTTTTGTTTTCGCAGGAAATTTTTATTCCTTTGGTGAGCCATACATTTTTCTTTTGATTTGTATTACAGTGGATCAGTCGGGATGGGAAACATTTTTCAAAACAATAGAGAACTTGGTTAATAAAAGAGTTAAATTTTGCATTTGCTTTGGTACATACAATGTTGACCATTACTCCCTGCTGAATTTACTTATGAAATGCAAGACATTTTCCAGCGAAAAATTTTGCATTTTCTAATAAGAAATACTTTTGGAGGGCATTTTTATGGAAGACATAACTAATATTTGTGCATCATGATCGGATAAGCCATTTATTATTGGGAGGCAGTGGCACTCTGCAACTGTGTTACTATCAATGACAATGTTATCAATTGCTATCTGACTGGTTTCTTCTATTCTGGTAGCAAAGTTTACTACGGATTTAAGGTTGAAGGTACTGAGTAGACTATCGAGTTCAGTTCTTTGGTTGATTTCTTTTAAATAATCAATGTTAGTCTCCACAGAGAATTATTTCTAGATTGACTCTGTAAATGGCTTTAAGATTTGTTTCAAGAAATTTAAAGATTTTACTAAAGTTGGCAGAAGGGACTCTATATTCAGGACCCCAACTTTTTTAAATTTGTCAGTTATTACTTCCACATAACTGCACTCAAAAACTTGGTCTTCGGGTAACAAATGTGTGTGTGGTTTTTAAACATTAAATTATTTTTTATGAAAATACAGGTACCACCCTTAGTCATGCTATTTCTACAATAAGTGTAACAGAGGTAATAACCAGGGATTTTAATTTGCTTAGCAGAGGATTCAGTTAAATGTGTTTCTGTTAGACATAATATTAGTACATCCAAATTGCGTTCTGTGAATATTTAGTCCAAGTACACAAAATGCTCATCAATTTTGCTTACTAAACCTCTAATATTCTGATGGAATAAATACAAATTATTTTCATTAATAATCGTAGATTTTTTAATATTTGCACTATTATTAAAGGTTTCTGGTTATGAGTATGAAAGTAAAACTTCTTTGTTACACGAATTAGGCCTTATGGACATTGGTTTCTCTAACCTAAAAAATTTCCATGGTTTCCAACGATAACCTGGATATTTTGAATAGAACTATGGTCTGTAAGAATCCTACTATCAATGAGGTCAGCATGACTCAGATGCAGATCATGTCTCGTGTGGTCAGCCCTGGTTATTTCCTCTAGACCAATCACACCAACATTGCTCAATCTGCCAGACCTTGCACAGCACTGTATGGCAGTGTTTGCACCTTCCTTTGTAAGAAAGGCTTGTCATGCAGTTGCAGTACCTCACAGACCAACACATTGGCGTGACTGATGGCCCTGGCAATGTTGTGGATGTCTGCTCCAACTGAATAGTTTTTGTCCCGATCAATGCTGTTGCTTATTCCTCCAACAAAAACAACCTGATCTGGCTCGCAAAAGTGTTTACTTAAGTTACTTACATCTTCTGCCACACTGTCAAGGCCTGCATTAGGTTCATAAAATGTGATAATGTCATAACCCTCACCCAGTTTTTATTCGATATGCTCTCCTAGGCCTCTCCCATGACTGCTTCCGAAGATCAGCACTTTCCTCTAGGGCTTTACTGGGATGTTGGGTGCCAGGAGCGGGATGAACTCAACTTCTTCCTGCGTGTCAGTGAGGACAGCAAAGCTGTGAACTGACAAGTGGTGGGAATGGATCACTGTTTTATTTGTTTTTCTTACGCTTACTTGTAAAAACTCTGTAATCATTCCTGGCCTCTTGGGAGACTGGCAGTTGAGAGGATGAACAGATGTCTCTGAGTAAATCTCTATTCTCCCTTGTTACTGCTGTCAGCTTGCTGACAGTTTTTGAGTGCTCTGATTTCCAGAGTTCAATTTCATCTATCATTCTTTCTATTTCTCTCTCTTTCTGTTCCACTTGTTCCTGAAGCACAACAGCCAGCTGTTTTGCTTCATCCCGTTTACCCTCAACATGACAATGAAACACTTCCAGTATCACTCAGGGACAGCATAGGCAGTAACTCTGACACAGGGATAGTGAAGCAATCTGTTACAGTGATCACAAGCGATTCCTTCTTCAACAACTAACCCGCAATATTAACATCCATTTATTTCTATATAAAAAAAAAAGCTGCAATTTCAGCTGCTCTGTTTCAATATCTGATAGCGTGTTTAAATCATGTCTGTTCCTGATGATATGGAAAATATTTCCAGAAGCCATTGCAGTTAAAAGTCGTTACATAAACATGCTAGGCCTATGGGAACAAATGTAAACAAAATGTAAAACAAAACAATCACAAAACTTATTCTCCGCTAAATATTAGAAGGGCCGATAAAAACTTGAAAGATTTCTTTATTTATGACTTCGTTCTAGGGTAAGTCTTACTGTATTTGTTTACTTGCACAAGCCAAGACGAAAAAACACTGCCAATGGTCTGTGCCTATATGCCTGCAAGCAAAGCGACTTTGTTTATTCGTTTCAAACTTATAATTAAAGCAAAAGTAAGTTATCTTAAGTTCAAAGAGTAATAAAAAAATCGTAACATGATAATAAAATAAAGTGCAATAAGTTTTACAAGAATAAACCAAAACTTGATGCTGAGCGATCCGACAGTCGACTTCAGGCGGTGGCCATGGTAACCAAAGACTTCGCGAGGCAGAAGGAGATGAAATAGGCCTGGCAATTATCGAACTTACGAGTCCAGGGCCTATGTCAGACATTAATTGTTATATTTATTAAAGGATTTTTTGTTTGTTTTCTGGTTTTATAGTGCATTGTTAACATGTTATCATTTAACTCATGACGCACCTAGTGTTTTGTCCATTCCATTCATCAGTGTTTTATGTTGCAGGGTTCTTTATATAATTTTGATATGGATATTTCATTTGTCAGCAAGATGCAAGGTAACGTAAAGCAGGATGTGACATAAAGTAGTGCCGCTTTGGTGCGTGCACCAGCCGAGGCCTGCTCGCATGTCAGGTGGGAAGAGTCAGTCAGCAAGAAGCATCAGACAAGAGTGGTGCATGTGTCATGAGCTATGGCAGTCCCCGTGCGTGCTGGGCGCGATTCAGCATCTTTGGTATGGACATTTAGTTTGCATTAGACTATTAACTTTTGGAACTTTTTCTGATGCATCTGCCTTGTATGCCACCCTCCATTCCCTCGGGAATTGTATCACCCAAGGAAGTTTAACTTTACTGCAAATTCTTGTGTCATAAGACTTTTTTAGTATTACCGTAGTGGCCGTTTATCGCCACCTCTTGTGTAAAGTGCTCTCCTAAGGGGAGATGTAATTTCATCAGAATAAATACGCCTGTGAACTGAGCAGTACATAATGTCAGGGACGGCTTTCATAATACCCGCTCAACCAAGACTTATGTCATTCATTTCTTCTGCTCATGTCAGTTTAAGCATAGTTCCATAACTAATGAGCATGTGGTTCGCGCTGACAATACACGTACGCAAGTGTTAAATGGCTAGACAACTTTCCCACCAAGATAAACAATTGTACATAGTAGACTCACCAGTTACCATTTAGCAAACACCTGCAGGATCTTTCATCTGGAGTAACAACCAATGGGGCAGAAGTCACCAATATCATTGGCGAGGAGATTGGGCCAGATGGATTGCCCGCAACCCCGAGATTAGCAGAGTCAACAATCACTTTGAGCTACCAGGTAACATGACAACCTAGACCTCATCTTCACGACCCCTAAAACCATTCCTACACCATTCCGGCACCCCTAGTGGTGTCAAATTGGCGCCCCGCCGTGTGGCCAAATTTCCTACCAAATATTTCAAAACATTTTTTGAAATTTTCCATAAGTTTTTCCTGGTCATTGAGTTTTCCTCACCTTTTCCTGGCCACAATGGCGAGAGGACGACAGGAAGGCGACAGCAGAGGTAGCGGCAGCGTTGGGATGCTTGTGGGATGCCACAGAGATGCTTGGAAGTGTGTCAACAATAAGAAAGTGATGCCATGCCTTAAGCCATGCCACGTCGCTTGGAGGGAGGAGCAGAGGGAATCCGCGAGAAGGAGAAGTGATGGGGGAGGCTACCCCTCCCCGTCCCCCTGCAACCTCTGTCAATGACAGCCAACTGAGCCCTCGCACGTTCTATGCATCAGATGAGCGTCAGGTCGATAACCTCTGCGTCCGGGATGAGTAGACCAGCCACGTCGCGAGAGGGGAGGGCAACCCCTCTTTTCCAAACCCCGCACTTCCACATCGGTACACCCGCATCTACGGTACATGTGCCTTTTTTTACAAACAGAACATGGCTAGCAGGATGACTGAATGTACGCCAATGTTGTGGTGTCCGGACTATTTGCGCCCTATTATAAACAGTGACCAATCAGGGAATGGGAATTGTGATGTTGTCAATGCCGCCGCAAGACCAGCCTTGTGAACAACAATGCCGGTGCCATCCATGGACAGTAAAAGACAGTAGCAGTGAAATAACACAGAAAAATCAAAACTTTCCAACACACATAAAATTTGAAGCCGAATGATTTACAAATTATACATTTCCCAGGTACTGTGACAATCTGTTATGTAATAGCCTGGATGTCATTGTACTACATTGTGTGCAATGTAACATAAAGTATCACCAGGACCGTCTCAGTGACACGGAACAAAAATCAGCCATGGGACTTATAGTAATTTACTTATCGTGTCACAAGGCATCAACAAAGTTCTTGAAGGGCGTAAACCGAATGCAAACTGCATCCACACACACTCCATGTGACCAGGTGTTGGACCTGTTAGGACAGTGGGATAATGACATGGCAGTCAACATTACTATAGGCTATTCACGGTAAATTGAGCACTTTTTAAGGCCCTTCCAACAGGCATAAACCATCAATAAATATAATTTATGGCAAATTCAGATGTTAACTTTTGAGAGTGGTGAAATGTATACACTGCATTTATTAGTCATATAGCGATGTTTATATTAAAAAGTGGCCCAAAGCTAGAAATTTGCCATAAAAATTCTTTTTGCAGGGCCTTAAAAAGTGCTCACTTTACCGTGAACAGCCTATAACAATATTTAACAAGTGATAGTGGCATGGGAAAGTAACAATGTATAAGGTGGAGCGATACTGGGCAGGGGAGGGGAGTGGCAGCAGATATAGGGAAGGATGCAGTGCGAAGCTGAGATGCCATGTGTGTGGTCCCGCCATTCACGTGGCTGATGTAAACAAATCACCGCCACCCTAACCTACCTCAATTAAAGTACCGTACCAATTTAAGCCACTCGCACCATTTTTCCCACCACTTCCACCAATGTTTTCCACACCCATTTACCCATTAATATTACCCACATTACCACATAATTTTCTAAATTTCCCGCCCATTCACCCACACATGCAAAATGCATGGGAACATCGGGAGTAGAAAATGCGACATGGGGTGGAATCATGGAGTCTAACTTACTTCAACATCCACCAGGGCCGACTACTGCAAAAACACAGTCGAAATTTCAGACATTTTGCCCGCGTTCGCCGGGACACCGACAAAATATCTGGTGACATTTATAGAAGATTGCTTATCCCGCCCCACCAGGTATGGGGTAAGTAAAGACGAATGGGCCAGCTGTGTTGGAGCGCAACTCCATAGAGACACGTGCTCTTGGTGGACATCGCTCAATCATGATGGACTTCAGTGGGAGGAGTTTCGTCGCTCGTTCCAGTGCAGATTTCGAGGGGTCTTCACCTTTCTGCAGACCCAGAGCAGGCTGACTCTGGAAGGTCAATGATTGGGTGAGTCATACTCAGCCTTTATCGCCCGTAAAAATCATCTCATTAAGAGCTTCTATTCACATTTCCCAGACCTAAACATGCTCGAAGTCATTGCCGAAACAACACGGCCTGGATTTAGAGCATCTTTAATACCTTATGTTAATCGCACATTAGAAGATTGAATGCATGCTGCAATTATTTTGGAAAGAATGCATGAATCATCATCCCACGATTGACGTGCAATAAAATGGCAGCATGAGCAGAGGGAAGAGCATGTAAACAGACCTCATCACCACACCACGCCTCAGCATTTCTCACAACAATCACATAGCCATAGTGGACCATCGCATATCAAAGTGTATAGTGGACAATAGCATGAAAAGTTGTATAAACATGACCAGAAGCAGAGCGGAGCCATGGGGTCAAGTGGTCGGAAACCATAATACAGGAACTCATCAGACAATAGCATCATTTAGCAGCAAGGATGGAAAGTGGATTATCTGCCACGATATCCATGCAGGTACTGCCCGAACAATCAATATCACTGGTACAATAAGTACCCGAACAATTCGCACATGGACAGAATTAAGGAAGTGGCAGAACGTAAACAGCAGGAAAATGGATTGCAGGGGTGAAGGGGCCGGATGCTTCCGACACCCTGCCCATTAGAATTGGGACCACAGATGCAAAATTAACCTCACAACAAACTTTGATACAACAAATTAGTAGCAGTCACACATCATTAATTTGCATTTTGGCTTCAAATAATAGTCAAGTGTGTCACACTTTAATTGATACTTCAGCCTCACAAAATTTTGTATGACCGCACCTTGTACACAAGCAGGATGTGACGCCTACAGACCACATGATTCGGTTGGCCATGAACGAGCATTGTAGTACTTCTGTGGGACAGGCAGCATTAGCAGTTCAAGTCCTTGACATTGAAACGAGCACAACAGTCATTGTTAAACTATACATTCATGAGGAGGCTATTTTGGGGATACCATAGCTGATGGAACAAAACACAATCGTGGAACTACCTGCCATATGCATTCCTTTTGGAGCGAAAAATAGATGCACAATATATCAATTGGACTGCCTTCCGACGGGTAGCCTATCCGAAGTGAAGCTAGGGTAGTTTGACAACCAGGTCCCGCTCGTGTACTGGGCAGTGTTTCAACGCGTCCTTGACGAACGCAGTGTCGTATTTGGTAGAAATTATGCATTAAAAAGAACTACCATCGCCGTTCATGGGATTCCACTTGTAGATGAGAAGCCGGTACACACCAGTCAGCGATGTTATTTACCACACCAGACGCGGATAATAAAAAAACCGATTCAAAAGATGCTTGATGACCGAGTGATATAGCTTATGGATAGCCAAATTAATTCAGCCGTTACCTTAGCACCAAAAAAAGATGGAACTTGGTGATTCTGTGTTGAGTTCTGACCATTGAACCAGGTAACATGTAGTGCGCTTCCACTGTATATCAGCAAAAAGATGCTTCAAGCCCTGGAACTCAAGATTGGTTATTGGCAGGTAATGGTAAAGCTTGAGGATCGACCAAAGACCGCATTTATGGCTCCAGATAGTCAGTGTTTTCAATTCTTTGTGATGCTATTTGGTTTGAAATGCTCATCCGTGAAAATCCATGCAAACGTGATATGTGTACTGGATGTCATTATTGGAGAGTATATGCTGATGTATCTCGATGACATAATGATCTGGACAAACAGTTTGGAGGGACATGTATATCATTTACCAGTAGTACTGGACAGGCTCGTGATTAATGGCCTCACATGCTCAGTTGAAAAATGCCATGTGGGTAAAACAAGCACAGACTTTCTAGGCCATGTGGTTGACCAGGCAGGTAACAGACCGAATCCGGAGCAGCTGAAACTTATATGTAGCTATCTTCAGCAAGAGACACGCAAATAGTTATGGACTTTTTCAGGCTTATCAATTGGATGCGAGAACACATCCCACGGTTCGCGATGATCACCACGTCCTTGATGGAACTGTTTTCACTCCAGAAAAGGTTTCAGTGGACGAACGAGGGAGAGAAAGCGTTCGCGGACATCAAGCATGAATTTAATTCATGCCCGACACTAGCATACTATGGCACGAGCAAGCATTTGTACCTCCAAACTGACATAAGCCAGGCGGGGACAGGTGCAGTATTGTACCAGGTTAGCGACAGTTGGGAGAAACATGTTATCGACTTTGCGAGCGCGAAGCTTGGGCAAACTGAGAAATTTTACAAGGTCAATGAAAGAGAATGCCTAGGAGTCATTTGGGCAGTGAAAAAATACAGCACATACCTGGAGTACCAACGATTTACACTATGGACCGACAACCGGTGCCTAGTGTGGCTGTGTAGTATGCGAGAATCATGAAGAAAGCTAATACAATGGGTGTTGAATCTGCAAGCCTATGATGTTGTAGTAGAGCATCTGCCTGGCAAGGAGAATGAACTGGCAGACACCTTGTCGCGTAACCCCAATAATGAGGTAATCATCCTGGAGGAAGAAGAATGGAATGATGTTTTACCACCAAGTTCATGGGACCCAGTATCTGCGGTGCACGTACAACACATAACAGTCATCAACAATGAGGGCCTAATTAGCGACCTGCACCAAGAGGTGTGTTCACGCAGGCAAAAGTTAGGCAATGAGCACAACAGGAAGTAGAGGGATGGCGAGTCGTAGGCGAAAGACTTTAGACCTGTTCTGCCCAACAACCAAGTAGATGGAGGGTGTATTTCTCCATGTGTGCGAGCGATCAAGTTTTCGCCTATTCACACTCTGGCAGCGTGGTTGGACACCCGTATGTTGAGCAGATGGTGCGGAATGTGCGCGACCATATATTCTGGCCAGGAATTAGTAGGGGTGTGAGAAGATTTGTGTAACAATGCCATGTGTGTGTAATGTATACAAGACACGTCGCTCAGATAGGAGGCAGCGACAAAGGCCATGCATGCCAAGAAAGCCATTAGAGGTGTTATGTATAGATTATATGGGTCCGTATTCAAGGATGAGAGGGGTCAAGCAATTTATTGTCATAGTACCTGGCAACTTTTCACGCTGGACAGAGTTGTACCCTACTAGTGCAGCCAGGGCTGGACATGTAGTGAGAGTCTTAGAAGAGCAATTTTTTATGCATTGGGTATTTCCACAGAATCTCTTGACGGACAACATTACACAATTTACAGGCCAGAAGTGGAGAGAGTTGTGAACAAAATGGGGAGTCAACCATGTTACAATGGCGGTGTATCACTTGAGAGTAAACCCTACAGAACGTAGAAATCAAGAAATCAAGGCAGAGCTATGGCTTCATGAAGCCGAACAATACATTACCTGGGCAGACCATGTGACCACTATTTTGTACATGCTCTAAAGAAGAGTAAATTCAGCAACATGCAGGTCACCAGCAGAAGTATTATTAGGCAGCAACTTATGCCTACTGGGAGAGGCAAACTGCCAGCAGTGAGAAGACAGTAGCGAACTTCCAAGTCTGGATACGCAGAGACAACAGCAGCGGAGATATATACACAAAGTCAGACAACAGCAGGATCACTACACAGCAAGATGGCTACCGGTCACTAACAGACAGCCGCCAAGACTGCATGAGGGGCAGGAAGTGTATTTGAGGAGTCACCCCCAGTCCACAGCAAAAAAAAAAGATTTTTGCACAGGGTTAGTAGAACGTTGGAGTGGGGCGCATCACACGTTAGAACAGCATGGACCCACCACTTACACCATTTGCATGGGAAGGAGGAAGCTGCGTCTACATCGGGACGATATCAGGCTAACCCCGGTGCCGTCGACGACAAAGTCGGTTAAAGTGTGTCACGACCCCACGGCGGAAAAGGCAGTGACAAGAAAATGAAATAGCAGGGGCAAACATGAGGTGTGGCAGCACTTCAAGGGGGAGAACCTGCAGATGACCACTCAAGCGCACCGACACTGGGATACCACATAAGTTGTACAGGATGCAAAAACAGTCGATGAGCTCCAGGACAGAAGGAGCAAACAAGAGAGTGCATCCACATTTCTAGCAGGAGTAGATGAGGAGGAATAGAGCATGCAGAAGTTGCCTGCCATCATTACATCCCACAAGAAGCCTGTGACATCTCGAACTAAAAGCATGAGGTGTGAGGCACACAGCAGTGTTGAAGCCCTCACTGAGGGAACATAGCAAGAGCAAGGGAAAGAGCAAGCGAATAAGCAGGATGATCAGGAGCAGGGACAATTGCAGGAGCATGGTGATAATGCAAGTCAAAGCATGTTTGTAGGGGCTGTTCAGCTGGGTCGCAACCGGAAATGGCGAAATCAGCAGGAGGACTGCAGGAGCAAGGAAGGAGACTGCAAGGGCAGTGAGTCGGGGAGCTCGCTTTGCCTTTGGCGGTCACACATGCCAAAGCAATGTAATCAATGCAGGCAGCCAGAGTTGCCTACCAGAAATGGGCAACCGTGGCAGCACAACGTGCGACAGGGCCACAGGAGTGGCGGTATCACCTGTGGTTATGCAGGCCGGCCTGTACCTGCAGCTGCTGCCAGTTACATCGGACGGTCTCGAAAAAAAAGGGGTGGGGACTTTCGACATGTGCCACGTGCCCTCACCCCTAAGTCTGTTTGTCCGACCGTGACCTGCAACACCACCACAACAAGGCTGTGTGCTCTACTGACGAGCAGAGCTTGCGCCTGGCCGTCGGAGCGATCAGAATCGGCGCAGCATAGGGCAGTGCAAGGGCACGCTGGTGCAGAGCAGCAGATGATTGCCCTGGTAACCCAAGACTCCGCGAGGCAGAAGGAGATGAAATAGGCCTGGCAATCATTGAACTTACGAGTCCAGGGCTTATGTCATATATTACTTCTTTGTTTTCTGGTTTCATAGTGCATTGTAATCATGTTATCATTTATCTCATTACGCACCTAGTGTTTTGTCCATTCCATTCATCAGTGTTTTATGTTGCAGGGTTCTTTATATAATTTTGATATGGATATTTCATTTGTCAGCAAGATGCAAGGTAACGTAAAGCAGGATGTGACATAAAGTAGTGCCGCTTTGGTGCGTGGACCAGCCGAGGCCTGCTCGCATGTCAGGTGGGAAGAGTCAGTCAGCAAGAAGCATCAGACAAGAGTGGTGCATGTGTCATGAGCTATGGCAGTCCCCGTGCGTGCTGGGTGTCATTCAGCATCTTTGAAATAGATATTTAGTTTGCAGTAGACTCTGAACGTTTGGATCCTTTTTTCATGTAGCCACCTGGTACACCGCCCTCCCTTCCTTCAGGAATTGCATCGCCCGGGGAAGTGTAACTTTACTGTAAATTCTTGTGTCGAAAGACTATTTCAGTATTACTATAGTGATCGATTCTCGTTACCTCTTGTTGTGTAAAGTGTTCTCCTAGGGGAAGTTTTAATTTCGTCGAAACAAATACATCTGTGAACTGAACAGTACGTAATTTATTTTCGATCGCTATGTGCATGTCAGGGGATGGGCCCTCATAATACCCTCTCAACCAACTCTTACGTAATAAATTTATTTTGCAAGTGTCAGTTTAAGCATTGTTCTGTATCTAATGTGCATGTGGTTGGCCCTGACAATCCACGTACGTGAGTGTTAAATGAGTAGTCAACTTTCCTGCCAAAATCAACAATGGTACATAGTCGACCCAAAGGCTACCAATTAGCAAACACCTGCAGAATCTTTCATCTGGAGTAACAATCAATGGGGCATAGGTCATCAATACCATTGGCGAGGAGATTGGGTCCAGGTGGACGGCCCGCAACCCCAAAATCAGTGGAGCCAATAATCACTTTGATATCGCCTCGACGGCTCTGCCGCCTACCGGGTAACATAACATCATAGTCCTCATCTTCACTGCCCCCAAAACCATTCCTACACCATTCCGACATCCATAGCGGCATCGACATTATATTTCATCATTATTTAATAGTGGTTAGTTTTTTGTGTACCTATTTTTTTTCACTATACTGTGTAATTAATTCACATTTATTATTCAAGTGTTCCGCAATAGCTTATATTTACTTTGTAAACATAGCCTAAAAATATTCATCAATAAGAATAACATTTGAGACTAATCATCGAGGCTGTGATAGTCTAATCTGTTTAAGGCATGTCTTGAAATAGGATACATGTAATGTAAAACAGATACATTTTAATGCTTCAAATATGACTATATCTGACTGATACAAATGAGGCATGTACAAACTTTCCCCAATAGTGTACATTGAAAAATAAATCATGTAATTATAAGAATAATTTATAATAAAGTAACATGTATTTTAAAGGGAATGTTAGTGCATACATCTCACTGCAGAAGTGTATAGCTCATACGGATGCTTAATGTGGTTGGCGTGTTCCAGATGCCTGCACTCTAGGTCATTGCGCACATCCTTCGCACCTACTTCCACAACTATGCACCAGCATGCGAGAAATGTTAGTGCACAAGCCAACGTTCCACATGTGTGCATGTAGTATGTTTGTATGTTGCACCAGTGCGTGAATATATCTAGTTAGGTTAGGTGTTTGTTCCATCATCAGGTTTGTTTTGTGTGCTACAGAGGAAAGTGTAGCAGATGTGTTTGTTGTGAGTGAGGAGGACACATGTTGTTTTGTTTACCTCTTTGAAAGTGTTATTGTGTGTTGTGTATCACTTGACCGGCGTATTGGGTCACATGACATTAATATTGGTATATTATATATGCTATTATGTTTCAAGTACTTATGTCTGTGCATAGTATTAATCTCTTCGTGTGGAGCATTTTTATTTGCCGTCAAACAGTCTATTCAGTGTTTTTTACATTCTACAAAATGTGTCACAGAATGTTTTAGTTCCTACAGTAATATAGTTGTACTTAGTCCCTAGGTAAATAGTGTACACAAGTCATGCACACTAATAATTTTAAGAAAGTAATTTGTATGTTTGATGGAGTAGAATCATTAATTTTTTTGTATAATTTTTCATGTGACCAAGTGTTGTTGTGGTAAAGAAGGCTGCCATAACCTAGAGACTGGCCAATAGGGCCAAAGGACAGAGGCCATGCATGGACAGCACTTCTAAGGACAGTGTCCACAGTCAACAACACATCATGTGCCAATAGCCTTTAATTCCTGTACAGTGTTTTTAGACATTTTAACATGTAACATTACAAAACCTAGTACCATAAGTGGATATGCAAATGAATTTGGCACAAAAGACTGTCTATAAGCGACATACACCACTTGTGCAAAACTCCCAGGATTAGGTTAGGACACGGACTGTCGGACACATCAATTGTAAACAGACCAAGTCTGTTCAGAACTTATTATATTTTATCAGTGGATATTTTTATATGATAGCTGTAAGTGTTTAAAAGTATATTTTGTCATCTCTGTACCAGTTCCATGCTTATCAACATTTCACATAACGAAATATATAGAAATAACGGGTTTTATTGTGTCACCCTGGAAGTGGGAGGTAAGGAGCCTGCTCCCACATGGCCATTTTCCCAGTAGCCTTTTCGCCACTCAGTGAGACGGTCGTCATACCGGACCTCTCTGGGCCTACATCATTTTGAATGGCCATGTAATGTGCAATTGTTAAGTTTTAATCACTGAAATATTTTTCTTTCTTTTACACCTGGAGAGAGCACCATCACATAACCCTAGTGTCTTGTGCACACCGGGAACGTAACATATCATACATTTTTGTGTAGTGATGTGCTATTTTACCACTTAGGAGCTCACTGAGCCGAGTGGCGAATAATACTATGTAAGTGCCCTGTTGGGGATTATTTAAATGAATAGTGTGGAAACGTTTTTTCCCCTTGTTTATTTATTTCTGGTGGTGTCTGGGTCTTATAAATTGGAAGTGCACATTGAAAGTATGCGTGACGTATCTTTCAGGTGCGAGGGGGCCCAAAACTCCCGCCTGGAGTGAACTATGCATCGAGGGAGGCTGACAGCCCTCACTAGTCCACGTCTCAGGATTTTATAATGAAAACTTCGCCTTCATCAGCAGCAGCTGCATGGACGCAGCAGATGATGGTACAGGAGGTGCAGCCACTTTCGGTGATCGGCCGTATGCCATAGGATTAAGAGTTCATCATGTCCACTGCTCAGCAGACTAGCACCCACCTGGTAAAAATTTTATCTCAAACGTCAATTTGATCCACTTAACCCCACCATCCCTCCTGGACCAGAAAGGTAACCCCATCACTGTCAACTACATAACAAAGCCTGATCTAACCTAGGATATATTGGTGTTCCGAATACTCTACAAAATTTATAATAATCTGTCTAGACAATCTTTTGGAAGTACGATGCCAAAAGAAACAATTCTACTGAACACAATCATGTTTTTATTTATATTAACACCAAGGCCTAATAACACTAACAACAAGTATTTGTCCCTAGGCCGTTATCTTGTTTTGTCAACATGATGATGGCAATGGAGTTGTTCAATACAATTTAGAAAGTAAAAAATTTAGTCTATAAGTTACTGTGTTTCTACAGTTATGATACAAACTATTACCACAAAAATCAATGTGGTTAGAAAGTAACAAAATTAGTCTATAAGTTATTGTGTTTCTATGGTTATGATACATAATATTACCACAAAAACCAATGTGGTTATTTTATAAAATGAGTTGCAGGGGAATACATAGTAAAACACCCTGTTTGTGTAATCAGTATTAAGACTCTCCAATTTAGCACTTTGCTGAACATGTTATGTGTTTCATTGACTTTGAACAACTTGTAGTAAACAAACAAATATATTAAGTGACTCAGGACGGTGTCCTGTCTCTCAGGCCGTTTGCCATGCCCCTCATCCACCATATCAACTGGACCCTGAATGTAGTGCGAGTGTAGGAAAGTGCAATGTAATGCCATGCTTTCCACCCCCCCTTTTTTCACTTCACTCAACGGGCGTGCAAAGAGTACATCATGGCAGACCACGAGCATGTAAATTGTAGTGCAGTGAAAAAGTAATAATAAAAAGGAAATAAAGACACACCACCTGTGCGAACCTTAATAGATGTCCATACAAACGTGCATCAGCATTTAATTTTGTTTATTTTCAATTCTCAATTCATGTATTTATCGCCTCAGTTGTTTTACCCTCATTTCATGTTGTCCACACTTAATTTGTAGTTACTTATGTGCAAGGGAATATTGCGTGCACACTCTGGGTGAACTCAAATTTTGTGCACCTATCATGTAGTTACATAATTTTTGGGAACAATTTCCACTCTATTTTTCACCCAAAGTTACTGACATAAAATGTTAGAAGAGTTTTGCTGCCCCTTCTTCCCCATGACTTGCATCATTTGGGGAAGGAAAATTTAACAGTAAATGCATCATGAACTTTAGCCCCTATTTACAGTTTAGTCTATGTTGTAGGCCACAGGCCAGAACCTGCATAAAGTTTACATTTAGATTAATGTAATAAGTTTCGTGCAAAGATAATTACATGCAAGTTTTCAGATTTCACATCATTTATTTCAAGAAACCACCAAAATTTCCCCACACCTCAACTTTCTTTGACCTCAACTATCGATTGTCTGAGCTGGAAGTGTGCGCAGGTGCGCACACCCCTCCAGTGCCAGTCAGTATACCTCTCCAAGCGGGTGAAGGGAGGACTTCTGTAAGGGGTGGGCCGTGCCAGTGACCCCTGCCACAGGGTTCGGCTGCTGCGCCGTGACCATCGACAATGGCTGTCCTGACACCTGAAGGCGCCCTGGCACCTCTGTGTTGGCAATGCTTGCACCCCTTCCCACAGGATGTAGTGGCCAAATACGAACTAGGCACAAATTATTACAAGTGTGCTTGTAAGACCAGTCCAACGAACAACCACACCGCGAACACATGGACAGCTCCGATGTAATAAAATCAAATTCAAAGCCAGTGCAAATTAAAAGTTTTGTACAATTCCAGTCGAAATTCCAACACTCACTTTCCTGTCAATTTTTTTTTGTGAACCAGTTGACTGTGCACAGGGCAAGTTCTCTCCATACTGCAGTGAACCTCGTGCCTACATCATTATCATTCAATGTGCATAACCGCTACAGAACTCGCGACCATACGTAACAAACCTTTCAGTGCTCACAGTTACACTACAATAACAATCAGTTGAACACTTCTACCCTCTGCAAAGATTTGTTTACCGGTCCAGACTATCAACCAACACAATGTCAGCACCCAGTGTGCCCAGTTTGACGAGAGACTAACTGTACAAAATGACAAATTCACATGCCACAATGTACAGCAGCAGCAGGCACTGCACTGTGACTGTCACACACTACCAATGTGCATGTCGCAGATATAAACAAAGCAGCGCCACTCGCTCATTCCACACCCCGCCAGCCGGACTTGACTTCAGTGCCTCTCCCTATCCTACCATCCGCACCTTACATACTGCACTTGCCTTCCCCAACAGATGATTCCAGTTTTACCAACCCAAGCATAACCTTGTTCCAGAAGCAGCGAGCACCTAACCACTGCTGCCTTCCCAACCATTGCACTAGACCGACTAGTGTTACGATGCCCTCGCGATTACAGTCGCTACCAACCTTTGTGGGCTCACGTATGGAGGACCTCTCAGCATTCTTGAGTGACTGTACATAATGTCTTCGACATTATGCTGTTGCTTGCGTAGTGTCCTAGGTGCGTTAGATCGCCACTCCCTAAAGAAGTGCATCCTTGGGGCAATCCATAAATCACTATGGTCTATAGTGTGATGTCTTAAGTGCTGGTACATCAAGAAATAAAATTTTCTATGGACAGGATAAATATGATGAGCAGGTTGCCAGACTCTAAGGGCGTCAGCTCAGATAGTTTGAAGTCTGATGGAGGTCGTGGTGTTGACAGACCATGTGGCTCTTCTTGATGTCCTGCTTTGGCTGATGATGGTGGTACTGTTGTAAAGCTAAATCCAATAAAGGCCTGGTCAAATAGGATGTAATTTAGCTCCCCCTATATGCTCTTCTTACTCCTGACAGGTTCTTATGGCCACTTTCACACCTTATTATAAAATTAATGTAAATGGGTTATGTAGCCGAGACATGGCTATGAAATAAATACGCGTGCGAGTTCATACTTTCAACACATGTTATTCACTCACTTCCTTGTGAAAGGTACAAAAATCTGAATATCCTCCATTAGAGCAGGACAGTGCTTACACTGAGAAAAAGGCATGAACACTTACATGTTAATAAAACATAAAATTTAAGGTCCTGCTGTGCAAAAATGGACCGGACTGTGGAGCGGCCCTTTCCCCAGGCTAATGCAAAACCAATTCTAATTACATGATTAAATAATTATTCTGTTGAATGCTAATGATCGGTGCGAAAAGTAGATGTGCCAAGGGAAACCGACGCAATGTCTGCTCCACGTGAGTATCATAAGACTACTAAAGATGGTTATGTGGGAGGCCGGCTGCCAAGCATGGCGTTCCCGCATGACGTAATGAAAATATGAATAATTTGAAAACATGATGAATGTGAAAAATTATGGCACATGAACACTGAGGCTGTTACTGATGACATACATAACTCTTCCTTAATTTCATAAAATCAGATATAACAAGAAAATCCTAAAATAAACATTATATGACATTCTAGCCCCATACACAAACCTCACCCTAAGAAACCTGCATTTCTCTGTTGTAGCATGTACCGCTAATGTTGCATATCCTTTATTACCTATTATATACAGGGGTTCAGGGTACAGGTAAATTTAATATAAAACATATAATACTTAACAAAAACACTTGTAAATAATAAACATGAAAATTGCCATGCGGCGAGCCCTTTACAGACTAAGGCTATGTTGGCGCAACAGGATGCTGGCGGTCGCAGCTGGTTGCGGGGCCTCAAGTTGTAAGTCTCGCGATGATGCTGGCTGCTGATGTTCTGGGGCTGTGACCCTGCGAAGTGCTGCGGCATGTGCTCGGCGAAGGGGATTGGCCCCAACGCAAGCAGTGAATGCCAGCCAATGCAGGTGATGCTGAGGCTTGGAGCTGCGGAGAGGGGTCGAGAGCAGCTCCCCTGCCGATTCATCTCCACTGCTGCTGCTGCTACTTTTGCCTTCACCTCTTGATTGTTGATTTGGCGAGGGGAATGGTAGGTGGCCCATATGTGGACACATTGATCCAGATGTCCTTTTCGCGTCACATATGACGAGGCCCTCCGGCATTAGGTCAGCCAGGATGGTGTTTTCTTAGACGTCGCGGCATGGTCATGTTGGATTCCTCTTGAAATTTCTTCAAAATGAGATATAAATGGATACGATTTAATGAGTAGTTTTCTAAGCATTTAACAAAAAAACTTTTAAAAAAATGTTGTAAAACAAAGATTATTTCGCATTCACATTACATTACAGAGACACTGGAAACACATTTAAATAGAAAGAGAACCCCGAAAAATTTATAGTAATATGCAATACATAAAGTGTAGCCATGTTATATGTTTTAATGTGTACACTTTATTTTATATTTCTCTCTTTTCTATGGCCTTTTTTAAATGTTTATTCATGGTGGAGCGTATTTCCAAATGCTGCATTTTGTAAACTGGAATGCTCATAGTTACGATGCGCTGCATTTGAAAATTGTGTTGTATGGGAAATTTTATTAGTAGATGTATACTGCAGATGTTGCTGCAACTCAATAATTTAACTAAAATTCAACTAATTTCAAGTAAAATTCAAACAAATTTCTAATTCCCCATCAAATCTTTCAAAGCACAACTCAAAATCAATCATATTTTGGGTTGAAATCAAAATCAATTTTCAACTTGTGTTCACTCTTTGTGCGTGGTTCTTTAAAGACTCATTTTTGAGCTAAATCATCATATTTGTGATGAAATTCCAAGAATTATCATACTTTTCTTGTGATATTATTTGTAAATATTTGTCTTTTTGATGTAATTTTAACATCATTCACCGTGAAAATGGACCAATGATCAAAGAGTGAACAAAGTATGTTTTAAAATAATGTATGCTTGATTGAGAATGAAGATTGGGTCAAACTATCTTGATTTTGGGGATGAAATTGAAGAGACGAATAAGGTTTTCAGAAGAAATTGAAAAAGTATTGCTTGACAGTGAGAAATTTGAGTGAATTTTAGCGAAATTATTGAGTTGCGCCAAAATCTGCAATGGTCTTCTAAGGATTTATATTTTTAAAAAATGTATACATATAAACACAAGAGGAAGAAAAATATCTCAGTTTAAAAAAATATTATTTATTCGTTAAAACAATTCAACAAAATATCTAAAAAGTTGTATTAAAATATCGAAACAATTTCTTTATTTTTCTGTAAAATCGTTTACATTATCCATTTAATAAAATTAAAAATGTATATATCTTCAGTGATATTTTTCTAAAAAATAACCATAAGTTATATTTCGTGCTAATTAAAACAACATAACAAATTGTACCAGCCTCAATGGCTTTTTAAAATCTACACTAATTTTCTTATTTGTTTTATCTTTTACTACTACTGTTTTCTATAAAGGCAGTCAATAGTATACAATGCTCTTCTTCCCCAAAATGAACAATATTTGATATCGCCATGATAGTTTGTAGCTGGCTTATAGTAAATTTTCATAATTTTGTTCTAGAATTTCTAAATCATTAAGACCGAGAAGCATTTTAAGACAAAGATCATTTCCAATATCTAGACTCCAATTTTCCTTTGGAAAAATTACATTTTTTCCATTTTTAACAAAAATATGTCTGACATTACAATGATCAAGCATTGAAGCAACCAAATATTGCTCAGTGCGATTTTCTCCATTAGTTTGGAAACCCACATTTACAAAATCAGGCACGTCTAATTGCAAATTATTAAAGTGATCTTTTATATCAAAGTTAAAAACAGTTATCCCAGCAGGAATTTATTTTTCTAAAAATTGCCAACACTGAAAACGAATATGAATTTAAATTTTTTTTATATATTTTTTCTTTAATTGCAATTGATGTGTTGGATTCGTATTCAGCAATAGGCCACAGCATTTATAATTTTTCAATATCAAATTTACCTGGATCAGCATAAGTTTTATCAACCAAACCATCTGCTTTTTCAGTTTCATAAACAAATAAACAATTTTCATCAGATGAATTTCTAAAAAAAAAAGGGATTTTATAACCACCTTTCCAGTAAAATTCATTATTATAGCTAATAAAGCCAAACAAATATCTTAATGGATATTTTATTTCATTAATTTTATCACTACGAACAGATTTTACTCGAAATTTGTTATCAACACGAGTAGACTCTAAATAATTTTGTTCACCTGGTGATCTTAGCAAAATATTCACCACTGTGGAAATTATTCCTGGATTTTTAATAGCCTCAATAATATGTCCATGTTTTTAAATTTCTACTTTAGAAAACTGAAATGGAAAAAAATTAGAACAAATATCAATATTATCTCATTTTTCATATTTTGCCTCATCTCCAGTTTTGTCTCTTTTTAGTAGGAGATATTCTTCAAAAACATAAGCATCGTTTGGAAAAGAAAGCCATCTCCTATGGGAATATCAAACGCGATTCTATTATTGTAAATATTCAAATTCCCCTTTATTTGATAAGTTGGGGGAAAAGTTTGTCCCTCAAAACTCTCAATGCTTTTATAACTAATTTATAAGTAAAGAAAAATTTATATAAATGAAGGATTTAGAGGGAGTTAATACAGCGATATTGCTCATCGAGAAGTATAGAAATGATAAAAAAGAATCATGTGGTATAATATAAAAAAACAAGAAAAAATCTACCATTAAGTTGTGATTTACAAAATATTGGCAACAAAGTAGAACAGTAAGTGAAAAATAAAAATTTAATAACAGCACTAGTAACTGTTGCGCAAAAATTTAGATTATTTACGAACACCTGATAAAACATCTTTTGAAAGAGAATTCTTCCCAAAATTGCATGATGTAGAGGAGCGAATGAGCATTGTACCAATAAAGAATTTGATGCATCTGGATTCTGTTATAAAACTCAGGAAAGACGTTTCTGAAAAAAGTTGCTTTTAAAACACACTATGGTTTACATGGAGATGGGCATAAATTTGAAATTGGAGATACAGAAGTAAAGATAAATAATTGTAAACTATCTGTTAAAAGCGAATAATATACATGAACAGAAGGACTTTCTATCTAATTTGCTAACAAAAAAAACACAATCGGATCTTGAAGGTGAATTCACCCATAATGGCTATGAAAATTACGCAGAAATTGTTTTATCAACCAATGCTACATCCCATGAATATAATCCTAGAAACCCAATGAACTCGATTAGTATTGGCAGTATGCAAATATAATTAAGCCAATTTATAATTATTATATAAGAGCATCAAGGTTAGCAAAAAAACACACTAGAAAGAGCGAATTTTCAAATATTCTCCTAGATTCGGGAGAAAATATTAAAAATATAATAATTTGCCAACACAATATATTTGGATGGACAATGTTAGAAAATTAATGGGCAGATTATAAGTTATTAACAGTGAATAAAATGCTGGAAATAAAAAGTTTTATGATGAAAAAGTAAATATTACGAATATGATAAACAATAAATTGTCTGATTTTGTTGTTAATACTACGAAAGAGATTATATATCTAATACGAGTTTTAAATGTCATTCCGCACTAATTTTGTAATTCTGAACACCATGGCAAAGGCATTATAAACTGGGGATTAAACGATTTAAATTTGCCTGAAATGCATTTCCCAGGTTATAATTATTGTGTGCCAATTGGAGTATCTTTATTTAACATGATTTTTGCGTCTTTTTGTGAAGTGTTATCTGCTTCATGCCTAGATTCTAAATCTTTAATATCTCTATATACAAAATGAAATTTACAAGCTTCATATAATTTATTAATTTTATTTATACATATACATTTTATACATACTTATATAAATGAAAATAAAAGTTTAACTTTCGATATACCCACTGATCAATTAAGAGATTTGGGTATAGATAAATCCTTAACAAACGAACAACTTTAGAAAAAAATAAACATTCGAAAGAAGGAAAAAGTTTTAAACTAACTTTACCATTCCTTACAGTTTAAAAATGGCCAATGAAAAAACTGGAAGTGGTTTTCATCATGGAGGATTTTTACCAATTTTATTTGCAGCTTTATGAGCTATTGGCGCGATACATGGAGAAGCTAGTGCAATTTATAATTCTGCTGAAAAAAAAAAAACACCATACACACAATTTAGCAATGGAAAACAAGGCTGGTAGTGATATAGCTACAAAAAAAGGAAGGCCAAAAGAATAGCTCCATTATCTGATATCGATATTGGAAAATATGTAAAAAAAATTAAATTATTAAAAATTTTAGAAATGATTATATGATAGATGAACTATCAAAAAAACCTGCTAAAAATGAATGTGCCATGGTTAAATTTGATTTTTCAACAAATCCTGGTACTCATTGGGTCTGCTATTTTAAAGAAAATAATAATGTTTATTATTATGATTCATTTGGTAGAAATATTTCTAATAATTTAAATAATTACTTCAAAAACAGTAATGTTTATTAAAATGTTGATCCAGTATAGCATTTTAATTCTGTTATTTGTAGAAAACATCTATGTTTAATAGTTTTTTTTTCGAGAAATTATAATATATATCATATATATTTGGGAAACAAAATCTTTAAATAAAAATATAGGCGAACCTGCAGATCAAAAAGATGCAATCAATAAAATATATTTCGATATATATAATGTCTCATTTTTGAACGAAGAATAGTTAGTATAGGCGAATATGTAGATAAAAAAGTTGCTACAATTAAAGATATTTCGATATGTGTATATCGACACAGTGGACAATTCTTCGTCCAAAAATTTAGACATACAATATTGTAATATCAAAACAAGTATTTAATTCACTTTGTAAAAAAGAAACATTCGAATTGCATTTTGAATCTACATATGCTTTTAAATCTTCAGCAATATTTTCAAAGTTTTTATTTAAAGAATCGATTAGTGGTTTCCCAAATATATATAATTTAATAACATAGAAAATTTATCGCGAAACTTTACATATATATTTATATATGTGTGTGCATATATATATATATATATATATATATATATATATATATATATATATATATATATATATATATATATATATATATAGCAGATTATGCATTTAAAAAGATGTTCATTCATCAACATATAAAACTATTGTTTCTGATTATGCTCTGGAAGAAGATATAAATTTACAAATTAATAACACTATTGCTGATTATATAAAAGGAATAAATAATGCAAAACAAACATAAAAAAAGAGGTAGATTGAAAATATAAAACTATTGTTTCTGACCATGCTTTCAAAAATGATCTAGATTCAAAATATAAAACTATTGTTGCCTATTAATCATTAGAAAAATACGTTGATTCATAATATAATACTATTGTTTCTGATTATGTATTAAAATATGATGTTGAATCAAAATACAACAGTAGTGTTTCTGATTTAAAAACATATATAGATTCAAAATATAATACCATTGTTTCTATTTTACGAGATCAATAATATGGCAGATCCTATTGATGGAAAAGATGCCATCAGTAAAATGTTTCTCGATAAAGAAATAACTTGCAAGATTTCAACAAAGTAATTTTGAATTATTGCCACACACTTATTGATTTTAAAGTTGAAAAAATCAAAGAAGATTCTGGGAAAGAATTAGATGTTAAATTACAAAATATAAACCAATCTCGTATATTTTATTTACAAGCAGAGTGGAATAAAATGACTAATGTTTTTCACTTAGATAATGATCAAATTTTATTTATTTTTTGATGGATTGTACTGTTTATAAAACAGTTACGGATATTCTCATGTTTGATAATAATTAGGCTATTTTCAAGAGTAATACAAAAATAGATCACAGCAAGACCTTTGATGTTAACAAAGTTAATAATTTAACTTTTAAAATAAAAAAAAATAAAACATATCTTTATGGTGATGGAGAGGCAGTGGCAATAGGAATATTCGTGAAATATAAATATTAAGTGTGTGTGTCAATGTCCGATGTCTCGTTGCAGAAGTTGTAGCAAGTTGCACCATTCATCCTTAATAAACTCCAAATTACCTGCTGTAGTGAGAGTAATCGGAGTTACTCTTATATGCTCACTCCCTCCCAGGGCTGTTATAGGCTGACTTATGCCTTATGAAAAATATGCGTACCATTACCTGTTAAGCAGTCAAGAAGTGACTATTGAAATAATAAAGCAAATGAGTCGGCGAACATACTTATGTATTTCAATTGACCTCCAGAGATCACAAACACATTGGCCCTGTTATAGCAGGGTGCACGCTAGCACTGAGAGAAAGGCGGCAAAATGCCTACATAAAATTTAAGGTGACTACATCCCGGCCATATACAGAATCGACTGGGTTGTGGAATGGTGTACTCCCCGGGCTAAACAAAATAAAGGTTCCAGTTAATTATATGAAAAACTATTGCAAACTATATGATCGGTATCAAAGCGGTGAAGTGCCTGGGGAGGGCATGCGGCACGACTGTCCCATATGGTAACTAAGAGGCGACTGACTAACATGGTCGTGGGCTGCCGCAACCAAGCTCAAACTCCCGCCACCGTATTACATGATCAACAACTTATTCTAATATAATAATAAAGTGAAATGAAAGAAATTAATGTGACCCTAGATGGATATACTGACATTCAAACAGAACAATATAAGGTATAATTCAATATTACGGGAAAAATTAAATTTATAAAAACATAAACGTAACTTACCTCATATGGCACCCTAATCTCACTTTGGTGCCTTGTTGTTTTCCCGTGCATGGCTGTACTCATGTCGGGATTATGCTGCATTCATTTCCACATACTTTATTTTACTCACCTGAGACAATCAAAATATTCTGGAAGAAATATATTACATAAAACAAATACTTATTATTATTCTGCTGCTTTTGGCAAGTGGCCAATATGTTACGTCAAAAGTTTCCTTGGTTTATAATCCACGTAATGTGAATACTGACTTTGTCCAGTATCATACTGTCTTTAATACTGTTCATTTAAGAATAATATAATTAAAAACAACACAAAGTAAGTGCCCAAAATAAAACACTAGAGACAATTATCACTTGAATATTCCACATACGCTGAGTCCCATGGTTGCATAGCTTGTTTACGTTTTGCGCCCTACACATTTCAACACTCTGGTGATACCAAAATATTTTATAATATAAAAAGAACACAACAAACACTCAAATAAATATCATAAAACACACCACTTAAGCGTACAGGCGATACGCTACATGATACACAATGACAGGTGTTCTGTTGACATTGCATTGGTGCACACAGTGCGGCATGTTCGAGACCACGTGGTCATGAATGCATACAATAACATGGCAATCTGCACGAGCAGAGAAAATTACATGAGAAAATATTATTTCACATATTAACACTGATAAACAATAAAAACAAAAATAAACACTTTAGGGCCACAAGAGAAACATAAACAAAAATACTAGTACACATACTTTACAGCATGCCTATTCGGGTCATACTCGAAACACTCACTCGCTGCTCTGGCTGCACTCACGTTGCAGACAGTGGTGCCGAGATGTTGTGGCAGGTTCTCTCAGACGTGGTGAACAGTCTTGGGTAGGGAAACGTGGCACATAGGGTATACTTGACCCTTCGATGCTTCTCGTCATCATGGGTGAACCCTGTGTTATGTATTTGGCAATCTTATTTTATACAGTTCGGAAATTACAGCAGTCTATGCTTATAAATATGTGTAGGGTATACTTGACCCTGCGATCATTCTTGTTGTCGATGGTTAATGCCTATTTCAAGAATTTGGCAACAATACCTTACACAGTTCGGAAATTACTGCCAGTTACAGTTATACGGGGACATAGGATATGCTTGACCCTGCGACCATTTTCGTCATTGTGGAAAATAAGTTGGTATTAATTCAGCAGCTATATCTTATGATGTTTGTAAATTACAGCCAATTATGCTTATAAGTAGATGTAGGTATACTTGGTCCTGCCACCCTTCGCATCATCTTGGATGATGCTTATGATATGAATCTGACAACCTTTTCTTACACAGTTTGTAAATTATAGTCATCTGCACTTATATGTAGATGTAGGGTATACTTAACCCTGCTACCCTTCTCGTCGCCATGGGTGATGCCTATGTTATGCATATGGCATTTATGTCTTACATGGTTCGGCAATTACAGCCAACTATGTTTATAAGTAGTCATAGGGTATATTTGCCTTTGTGACCCTTCTCATCACCGGGGGTGATGCCTGTGTTATGAATTTGAGAACTATATCTTACATGGTTCGCAAATTACAGCCAACTATGCTAATACTTAGATAATACTTAGACATAGGGTTTACTTAACCCTGGGACCCTTCTTGTCGTTGTGGATGATGCCTGTGTTATGAATTTGGCAGTCCTATCTTATGTGGTTCGGAACTTACAGCCAACTATACCTATAAATAGACATTGGATATATTTAACCCTGCGATCCTTCTCGTCATCGGAGGTGATGCCTTTGTTATGAATTTGACAGCTATAACTTACATGGTTTGGGAATTACAGCCAACTATGCTTATAGTAGACACAGCTTATACTTGGCCCTAAGATCCTTCTCGTCATCGTGGATGATGTCTATGTTATAAATTTAGCCACTATATATTATCTCGGTCGGTAATTACAGCCAACTATGCCTATAAGTTGACATAGGGTATACTTGGCACTGCATCTCTTTTCGTCATTGGGGTTTACACTTGTGTAGTGAATTTGGCAACTATATCTTAAATTGTTCGGAAATTACATTTAACAATGCTTTTATTTGCACCCAGATCTGAGCATTTAGGCCGATGCTGGTATTCGGTACTGCATTACTATGCTAGGTCGACAGATCACGAAAGGAAAGACAGAGTATGAGACTCGGCCCCCGCCAGGATATTAGGTGAAATGGTTACAACATCCTGGCATCATATTCACAGAGCAGGAGTTTGATATCCAAGATGGCCACCACAGGCATGAAGGAAAATGGGAAATTTTTTAGGCGAAAGCAGGAAAAATGTGACATTTTGCCCACATGACAGCAACAAAGATGGCGGTCGGCAAGTCGCCTTGTCCCCATCACCAATTCCCTACTAGAATGCCCCTTTTTATACTACTATCACATTATTATATCGTGCCAAGCTTTACTTTAAGAGATGCAACAAAATGCAGAACTTAGTGTTACTACATTTGAAATATAAATATTTACATCTTTTTGATCATCCCATTATTTTCGCTGACCCCAAATAGTTTGAACAATTTCTAGGAAATGTTACATAAGCATAGCGTTTAAGTTAGTCCTGTCTTACAAAATGGTTACCAATATAAACTTATCTAGTTAATGCGATACCTATGTAAGTTGTTGATTTGTCTGTGTAGAAATTGGTTCAGTTAAATAGGATGTGGCTTTTCATGAAGACAGCAGCTAGTCGCTCGAGAAACATTCTTGATGTGCGCATAGAAAAATTACACCTGCGATGTGAACCGATTGTGTATTACTGTTCACTGGCTAAATGCACTGATGATTATCGGAATCTATTCTGCTAAACTGTGATATTCGGTTTTTGCAAATATGTACGGCAGTAGGACATTCGTTTCTGTGTATTGATAATGAAAGACAAATATATTAACTACTTAATATCTCACACATAATTGGGTCTATTTTGATTACTAACAAAGCAGTCATGCATTTCTCTTTTACAGTTATCTGTAATTATAGACATTTCACATACATCTACTGTTTCATTGTTTGAAGTTTTGAATGTCACGTATATACCTCGAGACAAGCTATGTTGCACAACATCGTAGCTCAGCTCGCCTTTATGATTGGTTTTATTTCCGCTAAGTGTTGCCTGCTTGCACGACTCGCGAACGTTCAGTGTAGAGCTCATGTGAGGTAATTCGGCTAGGTTGCCTAAGAGTCAAAGTGACACATCTTGTCTAGAGCCGAAGATTGCCGAAGGGTACTTAAACTTTTGTCGTCGCTCATTTATTCTGACAGAAAGTGTACATGTCTTGCTTGTGTACAAGGAAAAATTTCCCGATGGTGTTTTTGCTGGTGTCATGTACTGCCTCGGTCCCAAGTCTGGGAGCCGTCCGCATGGTTATGCCATCTGAGAGCGATGCTGCGAACTTCACTATCATACTCCTTGCGAGAGCGGCGAGAGAGCGACCATGCTGCTGCTGATAAGGTTGTGTAAGTGTGATTAGTGTTTTGATCCTACTGCTAGTTGTTACCAAATAATAGGAAAGGAATGTTTATTGTGCATCCACACGAGTGCTGGCTGTGTTATATACTGCGAGTGCAGACAAGTTAAAGGTACAGCAGTACACGTGCTCTCTAGAATGTTCGGACACGTCAGAGAGACGTTCGTGTGCATGTGATCGATAAACATGTGCATTGCTGTGCAATTGGCGCTGTATAAATGTATATAACTTTTATGAAGACACACAACTTGCCCAATTTTTTTTACTGTATATATAATTACTATTTCTGACTGTTAGCATGATGGTATTTTTTCACACTGTTAATTTTAATATTTATCATTTACACATATAAGAAGGATGTGTACGCGCACGTGCTGAGCCTGTAGTCTTTTATGTGATGATGATGAGTTTATTGTCTGGAGAGTGCATAGGTCAATCTGGGTTTTTACTATATTTCTTCTCATAACCATGCAATCGCTCCGCATACAGCAGCCAGGTGCGCATGTGAACCTACAGTGTAAAGGCAGATATGAGTATTTACTTTAGGCCTATTTCATCTCCTTACTCTTCCCATGCAATGGTGGTCGTGTGATCTAAATGCCGGACTGGCGACTGAAAGGTGGTAGTATCGAAACTGCATGCCTCCTGCATTTTTATGTTCACAAATAACTAATACAATTTCCAGTGCCCCTGGGGTCCACCATTTGAACTCACCTTCCCGATGCTAGCACGCCTCTGCAGGCGACGAGTTAACAAACACATTCACAAAATGGCCACACCGATAACAACGCTCCCAGCTGCGAACTGTAGAACTTCAAAAACATGGGTGGCGGGTGCGAGAATTAAAGATGGATGCCTATAGCAGCCAGCTGGTGGCAGGCACAGGAATTATAGATGGTTTACCACCTCTGTTGGCGGATGCGGGAATCAAATATGGTTGCCTACAGCAGACGACTGGTAATGGGAATTCAAGATGGCCACCTAAAGCAGTCGACGACAATGGTGATGATATCAAAGATGAATGGCGTGAAAAGCAAGGGAGAAAGGAAAGGACGACAAGAGAGAAAAGAAAGGAGACTGTTAGGAATATGAGAACCCCCAACCCCAAAGGATAGAACATATGAGAAAGAGAGAGAGAGCGAGAGAGAGAGAGAGAGAGAGAGAGAGGCAGGAAGGAATGGGAGAGCGTGAAAACACATAACATCGGAATGACAGAGCATGAGAAAATAAATCGGCATGCAAGAACGTGAATAGTCGAGGTGGAATGATAGAACAGTAGGGAAATTCCACAGAGAAGAAAGGGAAATTCCAGATGGACGAAAAGGAAATCCAAGATGGCTAAAATTGGCGAGGAATGACAGAGCAGGAGGTTTCGGCATGACGTCATCCAAGATGGCCGCCGTAGTGATGCGGCATCGCAGCCAGGTTCGTGTAAATCGGCCGTTTTTAACTACTAATGGACTAATTTCTCTACTTTTGAGAAGTAATCCTGACTATACAAAAGTTAAATAATATTGCATATAATAAATATGGTCTATATATAGATTGTACGTTTTCATGAGAATGGCCCATGTACTGTTTACTTCTACACACTGAGTTCCTACGGTTATAAGGAATTTTAAATTGGAGCTATTAGGCCTACGTTGTGATAGAGTTGCAATTGCACAGCAATATGTAGATAAGGCAGTTGAATTTTTTTACCTCTTTGTTTACCAGTTGTCCTGCGTAGAGTTCAAGGCGTTCATACTGATTTTTGTTGTTTTCCCCGTATCACCCAATCGAGTTAAGAGTAGTCTGATTTGGTTTAAACCCCAAATTTCAAATATCTGTTTCGGTCTATCACCCACTTGAGTACATACCTCGTACATACCTCACGCACGCTTGTACTGAAGGATACAATGTAAAGTTTGATATACTGAAAACCGTATCTACGAGAAATAGAAAGAACATTTAAATAATCTTGTATGTGACAGGCACCTAAGTCACACAGCTTTGTGCTCTTGTCGTGCCCTTGCTTCCATAATAAAGCATATTCTATCTTTGTGATTCGAGACACCTGCTAATGCAGCACTACATTCCATGCCCCGTAACTGTATTGAATGTTACGTGACTGATTAAGATAAAATATGAAGTTTTGTAAGATGTTGGCAGAGCGATGCACGAACCACGCGCAAGGCGACGTTAATTTCAGTTCGCAGTAGACACGATTGAGTTGAGGAATTTTGTTGGACGCTGTAAACGCCTCCCGACTGCAGTAACACGAGAACCCCGGCAGAGTTAATAATTGTTAAATGACGCGAAGTTGTCGGAGGCAGCAGTTAGCTCGCCTCGGGCGGTGTCGCCACTGGAATTGTCGCCGGCCTGTGTGATTACGTGCGGCGGCCGTGTTACTGCAGGCAGCAGGGCAAAGGCGAGACTTTTCGCTCGCAATTAACCGGAGGGACGAGGCTGCGACAAAGTATCCATGGAAATTACCTCCCTACAATGCCTCGCTCGCTGTGCGCCTTGGCCCGATAGCTGACTCTCGCTACGGGACAGCAGCCAGCGCCACTCACTCTAGTGAGCAATTGCTACGCCTTGGTCGTTGCTTTGGAAGATCCGCCGCTTATTGCAGACCTTCGTTCCTTCAGCAGGTGTATAATTATACTCTATTCACGGCCAAGTGAGCACCTTTGAAAGTCCCATCATTTGGAATAAAAGTTGATAAATATATTTTATTTTATCCTTAGACGTTAATTTCCGAGTGCGGTGGAATATACACATTGTATTTAATACGTGCATGGCAATATTTATTTTAAAAGGTTGCTAAACGATAAAAAATGGCGGAATGGAAGAAAGTAACTAGGGCTTCAAAAGTGTTCACTTTACCATGAATAGCCTAAACCTCTCTAGGTCTGCTACCCAGCTAATCCTTTATATTTTATCATTAAATTCGGACTTAAACCTTGCGTGATATTGGCTTTCAACGACCCTTGCCATATCTATATGTGACCTTGACTTCAATAATTTCAAAAGTTTCGAAATAATATAATATATTTTCCGATTCAGTGAGGGCAATTTTGAATATCCTTAATTAAGTATACTTTCCTTAAACTATCAAACAACAGAATTCACACACACACACACACACACACACACACACACACACACACACACACACACATACATATATATATATATACATATATATATATATATATATATATATATATATATATATATATATATATATATATATATATATATATATAGAAAGAGAGAGCTGGATAACCGCCTTATAATTTTTGTGCACGCTATTGTTATATTTCATGTTGTGGGGATTATGTTTAAAGGAATAGATTTGTGTAGCTTGGGTGAATTACATATGATACTATGTTGGTTGCGCCAAATCTTTATGCGATTGTAGTAGTGTGTGACTCATTCGGGAAGCTTACTTCATATAATAGGGTGTGAACGAGTGATACACAAGAAATATTTGCACTTGTATATAACGCACTTACCTTACGTAGAACATTTCGTTGGATCTGGAACTCTGAAATATTCATGAAAGCCAAACTCATGCACAAAACACTGGATAAATGCAGTTAAATGAAAAACACACCAATGGGATAAGCTGATTTTAATAAAATTGAAAATAAACTAGAAAATAACTAATTATCGTTTAGAAGAATTTGTCTGAAAATAACTTTAATAAAATGAAAATTGTGTTTCTTTCACGATTATATCAGATATGATAAAATAAATTAATTATGACTTCAAGTAGGATTGCTGTAAATTAGAATTTTAACCACCATCCTCTCAAGATAAAACTAACTAAAAATTTAGGAAATTAATTTTATATAAAATATTTAAAAACTGCCACACAATAAATTAAACTCGAAAATAAATTAAATTTGGCATCATTATTTCCCAGAGGTAGTTTCCAATCAGTGCTTTCTCTACTGCAATGAATTTACTGAGCTTCATATTCAATTAGTGCAAATCACTGTCTCAAATCTCGTATTCACTTTATCTTCAAACTTCCTCATCATCAAAACACTAAATCTTAAATGAATGCTAATTATATTGAAAGTTCGTTACTATTTAAAAGTTGGGTTCTTCAATCAATTACTGCGCCGATGCTTAGCTCGTCTGTAGAGAGGGACTACTGGTTTCTACTTAAAAAAAAAAAAAAAGTTAATTACAAGATAAATGTTCTACCAATATCTCATTCTAACAAGAGGATTACTTAAGTATCTTTACGTCACTTTACTTTAGAAATAAATAAGCTGATGACTTCAAATGACGAAGGTGTCACCTGGCTATAGGCCAGATCCTTAGCCTTTAACATGGCGTTGTTAAAGTTCATTGGCGTCTCTTTTTAGGACGGACACCACTAATAAGATAGCTAATAATTAAAGAGACTCAGCACTCTTCTTAACTTGGCTGGCTCTATAAAGTCTAACTGGAACATCTGGGTTTGGAAAACTCAACTACCCTTACGAAGATGCTGGGGATTTTTCTACTGAAAATCGCGCTGCTGGACCCTTCAAACACCCCTCCCCCCACAAATAAAACAAACAATTATGCTTTAAATTACAGAAAATAATTATACAAACACAAACATTAACCAATAAATTGACATTAACTTATTTAGGTTATCGACTCTTATCTCAGCGTACGTATCAGCATGTCATAGAATAGCCCAAATACGAATAACAAAATTTGGATTGGTGGTTTACAATAAAAATATTACGTGGTTTTAATGAACTAATTATAAACCTAGGGGGAGTAAAAATAAATATATTACTCAAATTAATATGTAAATAGATGTGCGATAGTGCCCAAATCACATATATAAATAATTATCATAACTTTCAACAACCATAATTACGTGTCCAACATGAAACCATCATAGAAATGCCCCTCCTGGCAATTAGAATATTCCTACTTGCGTGTAGTCAATACGGAATTATTTAATTGTCAGTATGATCAAAAATGCCAAACCAATAATTAAGTTGCAAGAAACTTACACTCATAACATAGACATATTCTTCCTATATAACATGACATACGAACACATACACTTTTAAACACAACACATTATTGAAAATTACTGAAACAGAACATTACAATTTATACATATGCCATCAAAATAAATAACAAAAACAATATAATTTATTAGGAACAGAAAATACAATTTGCCTCATACTGTTTTTATTTCTCTCCTTTACTTTCCCCTTGATGTTCGACGTTGTCGCTGGCTTGTGTTTGAAACTTGAAGATGCAGTGCGCTGGTAGGCTCCGCTATCAGGAGCCTGTTTCACAAATATACAAGTCTACAAGTAACAAGTGAAGAAACTTGTAACTCGTGAGTAGTAAAACATTTGTTTCACAAACCTAAAAGCGTTTACTAGTATCTACAAGTCAATTCTTACAAGTTACAAGTGAGTTTTTAATAGTTAAAAGTAGTTCGGTTTCACGAATCTATAAGCCTACTCTAGACACTTGTGAAAAATAAAATTTTCTCACAAGAATGGAGAAATGGGTAGAAATTTCTACAAGTTATTAATAATGGCTTGTTTGGCATATGATTCAATATAACTCGAATTTCTCATACTTTGTTTTTTGTGAATCATAAACACTAATGTTTATTGGCAACTCAGAAGAAGATTAAACAAGCATAGTGAACTTGGGAATTAGAGACTTCGAAGAACATTTAGGTTAAGAGTGGATATGTAGTTTTGTTTTTGTGTATGTAAATGATGGTTTCGTTAACGGCTTATAAACCCCAGGTACAAGTATGTTATGTTTTATATTTCCTGTTTATGTTAATGGTAAATCCATGGCATTATCGATAGGCAAAAGTATCATGCAAGATAAAATAAAAACTTCTACATAAATGTGTGTCTCACTCATATCAGCTCAAACGATTGTAGTAATTTAATTTTTTTGGTGTATGTAACATATAATATATGTAATGTTTTAGCAAAATAGTATTGTTTAAATTCTTACCAATGTATTGTTTTTTATATATATATAAAAAAGTATTCCTCTTTAGGTTACGTCTTTTTCCCGAGATTTAAGGCCAAAAGCCATCGCACTGTCTGGAATATCCTACCATTTCTATAATTTTTCGGGCGTCGTTAACTCATGAGAAAAAGCACCAAACAAGACATCTTTAGTTTCTCTGACCTTGTTCAGTGCAGTCAATTAATTTTCATTTGATTTCTGCACTTTGTTTACTTGTAAAATAAACGAGCAAACTTGTAGAAAAGAACTAGTAATTACTAGAGTACCGAAACTTTTCAGGAAACACAAATTACCAGCTCTTGTAGATGTTATTGCTGTTCGTGAAACGGAATTAACAAGTACTTGTAGACAGCAGTCTTATAACTTGTAACTAATAAATTGAAAACTTGTAGTTTTGTGAAACGGGCCACAGGTCACCTGGCACTGTGCTGCAATCCGCACCTGCCGTCCATCGACGCTAGCTGGCGTTCGCTAACCTCTTCAGTCAGCCGTGAAAGACTCCTGTATCGTGCGTGAACAGTTGAGTCTCCTTTAAATTGGCGTCCAATTGCTACACTTACACGAACTTGTGTGGAACTACGACTTAATTGTCAGCACAATGCGGTAGCTAGGTTACACTGTAGAAGCCATTACTTATAATGTGTATGTGACTGCAGCGAAATATTCATTTTATAATTCAGTTATATTGACTACCACTATTATATAATTGTATATTACCCTCGACGTTGTATAATCTTAGTAAGCGTTATATCGGATTTATATCGAACTGGTTGCCATTAAGTTGCCTGCCTGGATAGGCTGCCGAACGTTGTGCAGAGATCCAGCATAAAATGTTTTATTAAAAAACCGTCCAAAGTGTCTGACTGAGGTCTATTTACGAATAGCATTTAAGAAACGCTATGCGTCTGTATGCGTTTTTTAGTTCCTTTATTTCTCTCTAAAGAATATTTTTGTGATTGTGAAAATGGCTGAAACTGGTGTTTTCGCGGTCATTTTTAGGCATGAACATGCCAGTGCAAAACATTAAAAAAGGAATATGGACATGCATCAAACCTTTATTATTATTATTACGTCATAAAATGACAGGGTCTCCCCTGAAAGTCTCATAGAGGCGCGTTATAGACGGCGAGACTGCACGTCAGTTCAGTGCTTTGCGTGTAGAGGCGATGAGAGAGTTGGTGCGGATGTCTCGTTCACCCCTAGCACTCCCACGGTTTTAGCCCTCAGACATGCAAAATTTCTTCAACCAGCAAAGTTTGATGGTTCGAATCTGCTGTAGGTACAATTTTTTTTTTTTTTTTTTTTTTTTTTTTATACGTTTTTATTAGTTCAGTTACATGGTCAATATAATAACAAAATCTTTCCTTGGTTATATTTATGCTCAATATGTAATCATAAACGAGAAATAAAATAGAAAACAAAACTCTCTTTATAGTATCATATTCGTAGACTGGGTTTACTAAGCCAAGCCACTTTGACGTATTTTCGAAACCTTCAGGTTCGTGCCACTGTGAAGATTCGGTGGACTTGTGTGAACTTATGATTACTTTGCTTGCTGGAGAGTATGCTATGTAAATGTTTAGGGCGCTGCTTACCTCACGGCACGGCACAGTGTAGGTAAGAAATATGTAAATACAAATAATCGCTTATATAGGAAAGACTTGGAATACTTGTGTAAATCAATACCATATGATTAATACCACATATGACTTACACTCCTGTAGTGCAGTTATCTCTTGAACTCTGAAAAAGGCATAGAAGACACAGGTACTGGGAATACACTGAATTGTCATTCAAATAAACACTTAATTTAAAAGATACAATTTAATTAAAATAAAATTTTCATGGATCAACATTAAAAATTAAAGAAATTAATACTGTCAAAAATCCTTTAATTTAATTCAGAAAAGCCAAATTAATTATTCGAAGCTTTTTGGCTGTGTGAAATCAATTAAATAAACTTATATTCTGCAGGTAGGTTGGAATACTGAAATACTACCACCATTCGAACAGAGATATAAAATAAAAATGAAAATGAAAATATCTTTAAAAGCTGCTTTCTGCAATTAAAATAGAAATGAAGTTCAAATAAACTGTTTTGACCTTGATATGTTTCAATTAATTTAAGTGCCTCGTATTAAAACTATAATGCCACAAGCTCCATTCAGAATATTATACTCAAAGTTCCGATTGCTTTCCCACATACTAATTTAAATTGTAATCCCTGTGAGAAACATCTTAAAGTGTTCTCCAGCAAAAAATAATGTTAAAGATCACCAAAATAAAAGGAATAATTATTCTTCAGTCAAATTTAAGTTAAAGTTAATGTAAGTTAAAGTTGCTCCTGACACTAAATCAATTCGGGTCAAGCAGGACAACTGGGCTGATTAGCAATTAACATTTAACCCCAGCAACTATTTCTTGAATAATTGTAGCACCCATAACTATCAAATGTTGAAGCATCAAAAATAATGTAGAAAGCGCTACTAGGCTTAAGTCCATTGACCTCAAATTAAACGGAGTCACCTTACTCAGTATATCGTAGATTACACCTCCATCATGGCGTCTCGACTTCGTGTAGCGTCGATCGTGGTTGGTAGCATCCACTAATAAAAATAAACTGATTATGCTTAACTTAACCCTCTTCTCAAAGTGTGCACATACATTATCTTTTTCTGTACCTCAGTTGTTACATGGACCTATTTACCAGTATTATCATAACACTTATTTTCCAGTATTATCATGACACTTACTTTTTGAGGACACCTAAAGCAAGATAAAACAGAAACTCGTATTAGAGATATGTTTTATTAGCCAGGAATAAATAAGGAGGTTGAACAACTAGTTAAGTAGTATCTTGAATGTGAACATACTAAGCCCCTGAATATAAAGATTTATACTCTATAAAGTGCTGGTGTAGCTACGTTCCCGCGGAACGAGTGTATTTTGATGTATTTGGCCCTTTGCTACATACTGCTGCTGGTTTCACTTCAATTTTAGTTGCAGTTGATAGTTTTACCAAATTTGTGTTTTTCTTACCCTTGCGAAATATGAAGTCAGGAGAAGTTTGTAAAATACTTTGTCATATAATGTTTCCTGTGTTTGGGTCTCTAGTAAGCATTCTAACTGACAATGCTACATACTTTGTTTCAGCAGAGATGAAGAATCTTGTAAATTCATGGGGGTTAAAGTAATCCAAACCACTCCGTATTATCCCAAGGCTGATTTGGTGGAATGTTACAACTGTAATTTAAACTTAGCATTCAGGACATTTCAATCTGGATCTTATAGAGAATGGTATTGCCTTTAACAATGTGGTGAGTGATGCCACTCAAAAGGTTCCAGCAGAATTGTTTTTTGGGCGAAGCCTATTTCACCCATTGTTTAATACCCGGGGCCTTCATGAATTCTGCTAAGATTTTGTTAGAAATAAAGATGTGGAGAAGATATGGAGAGAAGCTACCTTGAATTTGAAGAACTATCATTCTAGGTTAGCTTCTCGAAATGTGAATGTCGCTGGCTCTGTTTCTTTTGAAGTAGGAGACAGCATGTTTATAGAAGTTCACTTCCTTAGTAATAAAACTGCTAGCTTCAGTGCGAAATTGGCACCGATGCTTTCTGGTCCATATCGCGTTAAGTGGTTTTTGACCCTAGTGACTGTGCTTTTGGAGGATGCAGGCCGCCCTGGAGTCTTTAACAAAGCTCATATTGCCCAATTGAAGTTAGGAAGCTCACAGTAAGATGAATTATTTGGTTTAATCCACTGGCGTGATTTCCCTGGCGCTTTGTGTTAGTTTGTAAGTTATAGGTATAATTTTGTAATTGTGATCATCATCAACATCCAATATATGTGTTAGGAGTTGATTTTAACATCTGTTGAGTTTTTAACTTTAGTTGGATGTCACCATGTGGGATGGGGTAATTGACCATTTCATGCTCATTTCATTAGCGTACTTCATCTTCATGTGGATTTCAAGATGTAAATATGCACATTACATTTTAGGGTTCCATCGTAATGTAGGTTTTAAGATTTTGTTTTGGTTTACTTGTAAATTTATTTGTGTATTTTTCAGTTCTAACCTTTATGAAAATAATGAAGTCTTAAAAGGGTTGTTATTTGGGTTATATATTGAAGCATTCTCAAATGATTTAGTGTAGGATTTGCTGGTGCAGTGGTGGTCTTTCAAGATATTTGCCTCAGTGAGGAGGAGGCTTGACTTCTGAGATTTTTGTCCCAGATTTGATGCTTGCACAAGCTATTTTCTCTGTTTGTTCTGGAATGGTCCTGATGCTGGAGATGATGTGGAGACCATTTGGACGATGGCGCCCTTTTTCTAGACCTGGGTCGAGGAGGGTCCCCTCTGGATGGGATCTTCACACTACATCTTCTTTAGGGGGGGGGGGATTGACGCCTCACACACTTTGGACGTTAATCTATAAAATTACAACATGGTTTTGAACGTGGGCGCTCAAAATGTTACCATTAATTACTTGAAGAATTACTTGTCTACCTTCCCGAAAAGTTTGGAAAGAGGTGGAGTTAACCACATACCTGCAAATTCTTTGTCTCTCTACATGCAGCGACCAGTGTGGACAGCTGCATTCGACGTAGATAGCAGGGCGATCGACCTTGCGACCGACACCGCACAGAGTTAATTAACACGACATTCCATGCACCTGGCTTGTACTCGACTGCAGGGTGGCAATATGTTGGCAGCGGTGCGCTACAATTGCATGGCGACTATGAGAACTACTCCAGTGACGTCACAAGCCTGCCTGCCATTTAGATTTGATCCCTGGCTATCGGCAGGGATGGGGCGCTGCGTGACGACACATCTGGCCACACCTCAGAGAAGCGAAAGTGTGATTACGTGGACATGCGTGTATAACCCATATTTTAACATTTTTTATCCCGACTTTTTATTGGACTATCATATCGACACATCTTTAACAAGAAATGCTCACCCTCTAAAGTCAATTACTATATGTTGCCTTAAATGGCCATCTTGTTTTCCATTGGCCGATGCAATGTTTATACTCCTCCCAGGGCATTGCTGCAATTTTTGTATAAATGCTAGTCCGATCTCTGGACTGGGGTATATTGTCACCGCCCCAGAGGGAGTACACCCAACAAAGTTAAGTAATGTACCTTGAATTTCAGCAGGCCCTTATGGCAGAATTAGGGCGGACACATTTTGTGTCCTGAAATAGGACTTTAGGTACCATGTTGGCAACCAAGTTTAAAGTAAATTTCTATGAGAATGCTTTAATCTTAAAGATAAGAAAGGAGAAAAAATGGAATCTTTAAATTAAAGTTTTAAAACATCTTGAAAGAAAATGGAAAGATCAAATTATGATGTTTTTAATGGGACATTATTACCAAAGTTATAGATTAAAAAAATGTTTCACTTTAAAAGCTTGACATAACTAGCCAAATGAAATATAAAGCCATACATTAGGAGATTTATGCTTTTGGCCTTGGTGTTAAAACCGGTCTGTAAGTTGTATAAATAACTTAAAATTTTGTACATTTTGAATCGGTGGTCCTGAACTATGTTTAATGGCCAGAGAAATTACGAAATAGTTATACATGGATATAGTAGTATAGGAGTGCTATTCCTCTGCACTTATATTTTTGGCAGAACTATGTGTGATGGCAGCACTATAAATATAATTTACTCATGAAAAAATAAAATATATAAGAATATTGAATCAATATTTAATGTGCTATAGCACTGTTCTGTGCTTGAAGAATTGCATGGTGTCAGACAGCACACCTTTTCTACACTTTCCTACTGTATTAATCTGGTAGGCTTATAGGCCTAAAACTAAGGCGAAGGTAAATCAACTTTGTAATAAAATTTTTGTAATATCGGAAATTTTCCAATGGTGTATTTCGGGAAAATATTTAATAGATAATTTTATTCAAATGTTGTGCTACAAGTATATTCAAACAAAATACTTGTAGAAATACACACACACACACATATATATATATAATCTATTTATAGTTACAAACAAATAATGTTTTATGAAAAAAAAAACAGAAAGTACAAAATAAAAGAAACATAACAATGACTCATGGCTTTTGCTTTCTGACATATATCACTTTAATATCTCGTGTTATATTTTTGTTCTCTTTCTGCTAAAACGAGCCTTATCTTTTATTGGTTTTGTTGCTCTGCAGACTCTTTACGTCCACCCTGCCACGTCCTTGGGAGTAGGGAGGAAGCAATCTATCTTAACAAACATTTTAACCAAACAATTGAAGAGGAAAGGGTGAGGAGTAAAAAAAAAAAAAAAAGGATTTGGTGTGTTGGTGGGAAGGGGGGGGGGGGGGGGCAGACTTCGTATCATCTTCCCACACGCCGATGAATTTGTTACCGCACAAATTCGGTTTAAAAACAAAATCCATAACAATAATTAATTTTTCCGAAAGATTACGTTAGATACTCAACAAATGGATTTCTTTCGATTTCATCTACAAATAAAAATTTTTTTTCCCCAACATTTCGACTTTCCAAAACAAAATTTTTCTTACAATTTCATCAGGTTTTTTTTGTAAAACGTCAGGCGTAAAAAAAACTAGAATTATTTTCTGCATTATATTAATTTGTCTCGTAGTGGCAAGTCTTTCATAACATAGCCAAATTTTCTTCAAATTTTAACACCATGAAAACATGTTACACAAAATATTTAGTAACATATCAAGTTCTAATTATCAAATTTGAAATAGTTTTATCTACACAAAATTTTGCAGAGTGGTCACTGAGAATTCTTGCAGCTGGTGCCTTGAAGCATGCTGAGGTTGAGGGTGTTATCATCATCACAGCCGAGCTGTCTTCAAGCAAACATCACCAGGACTGGCCCTATGAACAGTTAACACCGCTCCAGCAGCAATCAACCATCGAGTCAGCCCAGGACCTCTCTTCTCACATGGTCAAACTCCTAGGACATAACAGCCTCAGAGCAGCAAAATAGTTGACAACATTTGTCGACAAATAGGTGGTATTTGTCTACAACACAATGTTTCTTTTATTTTTTTTTCACAAAGCATCACAACTCTTACTTAAATTCTTTACTTCAAAGTACAAACAACAAATTATCTTTTCTACAGGTTAAAGGGATAATACACTATACTTCAATTAATCCTAAATAAAACAATGTTACAGCTACACACGACAAAAACCTCCCATTAAAAATCTTATTCTACTAACAGCCTGCCATATAACTAGAAACAAAAACTTCTTAAGGGAGGGTATATCTTCTAAAAATTGAACTAGACGGGGGAGGAGGGGAAGGATACTGTCCACACTAGAAGAGGTTGAGCAATGCACCAACATTACTTCACGACAGTGTTCATCCATCACACGCCTTGGTGCCACAGCTATGTGGTCTGCTTCCATTCGTGCTCCATGTGCGGACCCGACTCACTGGTGGTGGATTACTCTAATCAGTTGGTCACCGCAGGCAAGGGGGCAGAAGGCATCATGGGAAGAGCCCCATCCTTGAACGGCCAGGGATCCGATCACACTGCCGACACCACCCACAGATACTGCTGGCTGGGGTGTCCACCTTGGCGAAGGGGCTAGACTGGTCATGATGTTGTGTACAGGGGGAGGGAATCTTTTCAAGCTGCCCCTGAAATGACCAGGAGTCACTCCCCTCGATGGAAATTGTTACAGCATCGTCCAACCACTTGTATTTAAAATTTCAGAGCGTCACAAGAGACACACAACTTGCACTCGCCCTGAGTGTCCCAGTTAACAGCATTCGGCATGAATGTCCATAGTCACTTGCAGTTACTATCACTTCGGGGTAACGACAACAAACCACGCCTCTCTTCTTCAACTAAGGTAGGGTATTCAAATGAGCGAAAGTCCAGCCTGCTACTAACCCAACACACCAAACTAAACCTAAGCTAAAAGCCCTTCAACAAAACAACAAAACAAACAAAAGATAACAGCAATAAAATCTAAAATTAAAATATCCATAACTTATGACTAAGCGACTCTGTACAGCTTCTCATTACATTCACAGATAACTGTTATGTTGGAACAATTTTGCTGCCGGGAGGGGGGGGGGGGGTAAATTCTTCACACCAAAAAAAATAACATTAAGCGTATTGTTGGCCAATGCACATTTGGAATTATTCTTACTAACATATTATTACTAGAATCAATAACACAAAAACATCTTCCATCTCAACAAAAACATCTTGCTAACTGTAAACAGCATAGTCTCCTAGGTATCCCTCAGCATCTAAATAATCTACATATTTTGCATCTTCTGTCGTCTCACACAATCTTATCTTAGAACATTGCGACCTTTCCTAATATCCTTTTGTTTTTAAACTGCTAAGGATCTTCGTCTAGTGCGTCTGGAATAAAATAAGCACACTTATCCTACGTCCTACGTGGTAAATTTACATTTACACGTCAACATCCCCAAACACAACTACTAATAGCAGAAAAAATTACTTTTTGTTATTTGGATCTCGCTTTACATCTCTTCATGGCTTTTTAACAGTATATTGTGTTTCATGCACATCCCAATAGCATTCCTAACACATGACATAGCGCGTGGACTGGTTGCATAAGCTGCCACGCCTCATTTTCCTATTCAGTCGCCTACGGGTGCTTTGCGAGGCAGGGTGTTTTCGCTCTGGGCTCTGTGCGACACTAGTAGTATTTAGTGTGCTTACAGCAATGGTCATCTATCGTACTTCGTATTAAAGTCTAGCCAAAATTTTGAAGGGTGGGTTGGACTCGTCAGACCGGTTTTGTTCCAGCCAGCCAGGGTGTTGTACGCTGCACTGGGAGGTTGGTGGATGTTGCTAATGGCTGTTTAGAGGGTGGAGGAAAGGAAGCTGAGACAAAACGCTGACAGCCTACCCCCCCTCCCCGAATGACCATCTCCGGAAGAAAAACATTTTTAACACTGCCAAGGAAAAATAATTCAGAACCGCAACACCAACTAGAAGGCCCACGCACACTGCTGTCACATGCTCTACTGTGACGTCATCACATGCGGGCCATCCTCCTCCGCAGGCACGCTACCAGACCGCGGTTAATAAGATGACGACTGGTATAAATATTCGTGGCTTTGCGTTGACTGTGTGTCATTTTTGTTAATGTGTTATATATGTGTCACAGCATACGTTAATAAAATGAGGTGGGGTCTTTTAACTACTGCTTTAAAAATCATGCTAAGCTCTTCCCTCCGGGCTGATGAAACGAAACAGTTACTTCCACTCTTCTGTAACCAGCCGTGTACAAAGGACACTTAATTAGATTTATTACTAAAGGTCACAGTGAGTAGTTTTTCGGTTTCATTTTGACTGTGTAATGGCGAGGTAATGTTGTACGCAGATAATATGAACTATAGCTTATATTCACTAACAATTTAGAGTAAAAATATAAAATACCTACATACGTATGTAGGTCTGTATGCAGTGACATTCTCGATGCTCATTCTAGAAACTCAAGTAGATGCAATAGCCTTTAAAATGCTAACCGAGGCGGTTCTCCAGCAACTGATTCCATTGGTTTGAGTGCGGGCGAAATTCCGACGGAACTGGGAGATGTGGGTAGACTGCCTCATTGAAGCACAAAAAGAAGACGGGGTAAATTATGTATTTCTATTACCACTTCTATTACTTTTAGATTTATATGCTAAAAATGAGCGTGACATCTTTTGGTGTATACGTTTATTATGTATCTACACATTTTTCTTAACTCTTTTTTTTATCCATTGCGGAAAGCAGGTTCAGTAAATGAAATTTCGTAAAGTGTAGGGTTTGAACTTACTAAGCTAAAAATATACACCTTTGAAATAATTTTTTACGTGCTACGGCAGTTGAAAACTCCACTTCAATAAATCACCCTTATACATAAACTATCAAAGCATGGGTTTAGTTGCCATTGTTGGACGAATGTGTTTGTTCGCTGTTCTTAAACTCTTAACATCTCCAGATCTTTACAGATGATGAGAATGAAATGAGTTGGATGTGTATCAGTGCCGGAAACGGGAGAAACACGAGAAAACCCACGCGACATCATCCGGCGCAATTCCCAGCGCATGCAGGCGTGTGCTGCTGGGGATCGAACCAGTGACGGCTGCTAAGGTAGGGCTGCGGGGCGCAGCCCTCCTAATAATATCTCAGAACACATACCTCTACTTACCTGCTACTCAGTAAATAATACTGCGTACGAATACGGAGGTTATTTCGCGGCTAATGTTTTTGAGATGGACGAGACTCTTGTCACGAGAGAAATGTTTTTGGAAATGTCAAGTGGTGGGGCGGCAGATTCTTCGCCCCGAAGTGGGTTGAACTAGTAGAGAGATATGACTGTAACATAGGACTAGGGGTGCTACGGGAGGTAGGGAAGACTTCAGGGTCTCGGCCCTTTTCATCCAATCGCATGCTGTAAATCGGAGATAGCTCGGCGCGCCCCTGCTCAGACAAAAAAATGGTTTCCTGGAACTCGACAAAGCTACCAAAACTACATGTTTTGTAAGAACACTTTAGCGCTCCACTATTTTGCAGTTGTCAAACACATTTCTTAACAATGCTTGTAATTTTTTCGAATATTTTTTATTTGTAGATATCGTTCAAACTCGCGTGAGCTTCAAATATAGTGTGTAATACTCTGAATAAGTTTGTTGTTAATTAATGATGAGCTATGAGCATCGGTCAGAAACAGGGTCGAATTGTTGTTAATGTCATGTTGTGTAAACTTGTAAATAATTGTTAATTCGGCGAGTAACATTTTAAACCTTATTACGACAAAGATTTTCAATTACGAGAATAAACTAGAGTTACAGAATCTGGGACCAGCAAGGCCACAGTTAAATATAATTAAAAAACAAAGCCAAGGTAGTAAATGGTTCATATACGAGAAAATTAGACGTAAGTACATACAATTTCGCGGACTGGCTATGCGGGTGTGAAGTTGGAAATGTGTTGTTTTGTTTAATTTTTTTTTGCTAATGAAACCTAATGATCTTGCGCGGACTGTCAATGGGGTAAAAGATCTAAAACATTTGGGAGAGAAAGTTAAACGACATAAATCATGTCCGCAACATATAAAAAATGCCATGAAATGCTCATTGCTTGGTAAGGCGAATATACATTGCCAGTTAGATAGCGCGTACAAGTTGACGAATTTATTTATTTTTCAATATATATTAATTAAGATGTGCCACTTTCATCCTCTAATTTAAATTTGACATGAATTTTGTATGTACTGTATGCTATGTAAATTAGTATTTGGTTTTAAAAATATTTGTTTTAGTATATTTAAGTTATTATTATCATTAGTATGGTAGAATTGGCATTATTATGTTATCTCTTGTCTCGTGCCTGGTGTGTACTGCGTGCACATATACACTAGGCGCGGAATAACTCCCGAGCCTAGGCAGCCACTATCATTTGACGCCAGAGTATTGCTTTACAGTTGGAAGGAGCAGAGAGTGATATGGTAGGGCAATAACGCAAGTGTGACATCTGCAAGACACTGCACTACTATACTACATATGTGGCAAGTAGTTATCTGAGCAAGTGTCACCGCGCTGGGGGAAGTGTGGAGTGATGCCGTGGTTATACAGGATGGAGAGATAACACTGTACAAGGGTGGAGAGGTGACACTGTACAAGGGTGGATATGTGACATGCATGCAGATAGGACTAGGGAGCTCACGCACCTAGATAACAGGTGTAGAAATTTAGTTTCTTTCGTGGTATTGAGACGGACGCAGTTGCACATGCAATATTATTTATTAAACACATTTCTGTAAACTCTTAACACTAGAGTGGCATACGTTTAATTTCCCATTTTGTACATAACAGGGGGTCACTGTTAAATATCTGAAAGAACAAACTGGCACAGTGCAGTGCTCCATAATAAAATGATTTTTCAGAAATTTCTCCCATTTTGTCAAAATTTGAAGGCAATAAATTGCACTCTTAAAAAGGAGAAAGTAATATACATATTATGTTTTGCAGCTTATGGAAACGGAAGCAAGAAGGAGAGTCAATGTTTTCTGCTTTTATGTACATGGTATAACTGTTAGTTTTACTGCAGTATCTGTCCACTCATCTCGTCAATCCCTTCTCGTTTGTCCCACCTCATTTTTGTGTGATGTAGCTGAAGGTCGGAGTAATACTGCGCTAAGTTGTATACGCCTGTGTTAGGCAATACTTTCTGTCATCTTAATTGAACTATCATATTTCAACGTCACGTTTATATAACACATCTATATAAAAGTAACTAAAACGCATTTAATTCTAAATGTATAACCTAGTTAACAGTGCAAAATGTAATACTGCAAGGTCTGCACCATTCCCCTGTTTTCCTTCAGCTACAGCAAGGTTTCCCCTACGCCTTTCCCGGGTATGAGAACAAGCTGTAGAGTGGACTTCTTCGGCTGTGATGGCTACATCACTGCCAGTATCTACTGCCACCAGTGTAGTACCGTCTACTTCTTCGGATGGGCGGCCTACAATAGACTGCTATGGCCATGGTGCCAGGAGTGCCATCGACTTCTTCCTGTTCAGTCATGGCATCGCCTGCACCAGTGCTGTCATCGCCAAGGCTTCGTTGTTGCTTCTGTGACAATATTTTGCCTACTGCCACAATGCAAGGAGACATGAGAGGCATGGCTATACAAAGAGCCTCCCACCAAATAAGATACACGTATTAGAAGTGTGGTGTGTCAATTTCACGGATGGATGGTCTAAGGGGGCACATGAATAGGTGTAATGGGGCTTCCTCCAAGTAACATAGAGGAAGTACCTTCACAGCTATCGACATATGCTGACCTTCCGGACCTTATCAAACACAAGCGTGCCGTAATCAATTCCCACAACTATGACAACCAATGTTTCAAGTGGTCAGTGTTGGATGGATATATTAAGTCATCGCATCTGTAGCGTGTGGTCAAGAGGTATGCTGAGGTGGGAGAAAGTTTGATTTTAGCGGACTGGATATTCCGACTCCTCTGCAGCAAATAAGTGTCTTTGAGAACAATAACCCTGGTGTGTGTGTAAATATGTACTCGCTGAATGAACATATTGATCTTCTGATGGTGAAGGACGAAACGAAGAATATTTCACATTATTGTTACATAAAAAACTTTCGAAGACTGGTTAACTCACAGATCACATCGTATGGGTATAAAGTTCATGTCTGCAAACAGTGTTTTAAGCATTATACCGATTACCCACAGAAATTAGGACTCACTGGAGAACAGTGCCTTGCAATACATAAAACAAAATGTACAAGATATTTTTTCTATGTGTACATGTGTTTACCTCATGTTGTAAATTACCAAATCAATTTTGTGTAAAAAATATATGTTGAGACATGATTTCATCACCACTGTCGCCGCTTCGTTTAACGCTTTAAGAAGTATACACGTATATATTCGGGCAACATTTATTTGTAAATTTATTTGCTCTGGAAGACAAATCTCTCACTTCTATGGTTTTTATTTTTTCACTGGACTTTTGGGAATTTGAGTAAAAATTTACAACTTATCACCATTACAATTCGTAAAAATAAAACTGTTCATTTTAATAATTTCTCAAATGAACACGATAGATTGTGAAACATCTTACATCATTCACAACACGTTGATTGGCACATAGTCAACAAGCAACTCCATTGGCCAATGAACAGTCAATAATAAACGTAGCAGAGTACAGTAGGCGTGTCTTGTGTGGCCAGGACCAATAGAAAGTAGATAAGAAGAAATACAGAGACCAACGCAACTAATGTTGGTGTGATGGAGAATATAGGCAGCTCACTTCAACCTTGTCTTCAGTGACAGTAAATATGTGCCTTCCTTAAGGTTAAAGTGAGTAAAAAGCAAATATGACCAATATTATTTTTTTAAAGATTTTATGTTGGGTTCATGTTCATAAATACTCATGAAGTGCCTCATGTATTTTTTTATGTTTGCACTTGTTTGCCTTTGATGGTCTACTTGGAGGCATGCACATGAAAATAAATATTTAATGTTTAGGAGTGCAGGCGACTAAATGTATAACCTCGTAATGAAATAATCATACACGTAAATATACAATGACACCAATATATAATAAGAAATATAATTCAGTAAGAAAGTGATATAATAAAACGAACTAATAACTATTCAACACACACATATACTCTGATGGATGACCAACACAAAAACATGTTTTATATGGAGTAACTGTAGTGAAAAAATAATATTCAACATTAGCACGCACATGATGGAGAAGTTAAGTGAAGTTAGGTTAAGTGAATGCTGAGAGAAATAAAACAAATATATTCACGTCCATTTGATGGATCTTCATGTCACATTATCTGATACCACGCCCTTAAATCTTTTTCCATTGTCCCTTTCCGCCATTTGGATGTATATTTTAATTAAATCAGGAATTTCAGACTTGAATCTAAAAAAAAAAAAAAAAAAAAAAAAAAAAAAATCTAAAATGAGAGTAATCAGCCTTCACTAAAAGGAAACATTTAGATCCGCCAAACCTTATGGTTTCAAAAGGGCCGCAGAGATCAATGTGCAGAAACTCGTATACATCTAAAGTTTTTGAGTCACTCTGTGGAAATTATGAACGATGCTGTTTCCCTTGGATACAAGAATCATATGAGAATGGTTCGTCCTTAACAGAGCGTTAAATGTTTAGTTTAGATAAAATGTCTCTTACTTGTTTGATATTTTGATGAGCCAATTTCCTGTACCAGATTTCAAGAGATTTTAAGTTAGATACACTGACTGCTGCTGTCTCGATTTTCTAAACATCCTAATTTACAATTATGATCTTTCCTTCCACATTTGCTTCTGCCATTACTTCATTATTTTTAATTAACCTACAAACATTTTCCTCTGCTATTAATGCATGTCCTTTAGCCAAAGCTTGAGAAACTGAGAAAAGTTTCAATTGCAAATCTGGTACAAAAAAAAAAACATTTTTCAGCACACACTGAATGTATTTATCAGCTACATAGCAAACAACATTTACTATCACCAACACCCAATGCCTTCAGTAATCTTCCATCTCCTATTTTAATTTATTTTGAGCAATCTCTAAAATTTATAAATAATCTTTGTAAGGAGTCATCATATGCTTACTGGCTCCACTGTCCAAGTAAAACTTATAATTTTTGATCAGGTCTACTTGATTAGTAACACTGGTCATGCTAACAAAAGGATTTTTGAAAACCTTGTCACCCTTTGTATTCGTACTTCCAGACTTTCCTAAGGTCACTGGAATAGCCATAGTCATATTCAAATAAAAACGCCACTCCTTTTTAAAGTAACCTGGCTTATTACAAAAGTGACAAGTCAGATTCTTTTTATTATTTGCTGCATAAGTTTTATTTCTAAAACTTTTTCAGTTGTATGGTTCCTTTTATTGCAAATAGTGCAATGCCTTTGAAAAGCTGCAAAAGCCTGATTTTGTGGCCAAGATGTATCTTTCAGCCCACTTTCCTCTATAATAAGTCGTAAATTCAACTCATTTAGCGTTTGTCTGACAGGATCAACAGATTCCCACGAGGACACAAATTGTCTGAATTCTCTGGGAAGAGACATTAGTATTTTCGTAATAACTTGGTGGTCTGAAATTTCTTCCCCAAAGGTTTTTAGTTTTGTCATAATATCCATAGCAGAAGATATGTGAGCAGCTACCCCTTTTCCTTTGCGCTGAAAAATAAAGAATTTTTCATGAAGCAAATGAATTGATGTTTCAGACTTTTGTTCGTATATAGACAAGAGCCTATTCAACATTTCAGCAGAAGTTTTGCAATTTAAAATATGGACAATAGTTTCCTCCTCCATTCTAAAGACAATTAGTTCCTTGGCCTTGGAATCCTTTCCCTTCCAAATATCTTTGACTTACCTTCTTCATTAGGCAGGTTAACCTCACCCGTTATGACATCTAAAAAGATTTGCTTTTGCTGCTACCAAAATTTGAAATTTTCAGATGTTCCAGTTGACTTCTCCCTTCAGTTTTGTTACCTGAACTTCCATTGTGTTCATTCTTTTTGCGCATTTCCGTTTGGTTTGTACAATTTCAACTGGGTATCCTTCCGTCAAAAATAAAAGACTTATTTGACATAAAAACCACTTTCCTCAAAAACGAAACATCACTGGTCCCATAACCTGATAAAATTAGGGCAATGGAAATAACAAAAGCTTGAAGAATTTAATTTAAATTAAATATATATATATGTATTAAGAGTAAGCCATTTACAATTTTAAGTTTTCCTTTTCAGCAACAACCTTCTCTTATTTTGTCAAAGCATTACATAATTATTGGAGCTATCACACTTGACATTCTTCTTTTTATTATTTAACACATACTGACTACAAAAATGATGGTGAGCTGGCTACAAATATGGTGGCATACTGGCTACCAACATGGCGGAATACAAGATGGTTCTTACATGACCGGATTGACAGAGCAGGAATTCTGGAATCCAAGAGGGCGGCCGAGCCACCTAGAGGCTCGCACTTTATCCCAATCGCGGATGTTCCCGAAGGAATCATTCCCATCTACTCACATTATTTCTGTACTTTGATTACTGTAAACTTAGTTTGTTACACACATTGCACATCTTTATAACTTTTGCACTTCATAGACCTACCACATGTCTGATTCACCCAACAATGCCAACACATAATAAAATTACATACACAAAATAAAATTGTTTCAATCAACTTACCTTTAAATTTCTCTGCGTGTTCGAAAGAAACCCTTTCATCTAGTATCTCGGACACTTATTTGTCGCCCATCATTAACGATCGATGCATAACTACTTGATTCGCGGGCACAAAGAAAATGACCCAATTAAAGTCAAAATGCTGCCAATAATATGTTGAAATATTAAGACACAACTCCTATCAATGATAACAAATACATTACTGCAAAGAAATTATATTCTGTAAGAATAAATATTAGGGGAGTTTGAAAGAAAATTAGTATAGGCATTGTAAAGTAGGTAAATATAAAAACACTGTTCATATTTTAGTAATATTATAGTAAAATAATATTATTTTTAACAAAAATCCCTCAAAGAAATGTTTTCTTAGCCATAAAGTTATAGTTAATAGTTAATGCTAATATCTTAGATTCAAAAATATATGAGAGCATTTTAAAGAAAAACTTTCAAAGAAAATGTATAGTAAGTAATGCACAATTCTTTAATAATTAATTAAAATTAATGTAAGATTTCGTTTTTTGTTAGATAAAACTACCGAAGAAATTTTTTTCTTAGTCACAAATATAGCGCTTTTACTGTGCAGGCACTGTCATCCGTCAAATTGAGTTTCCTTTTCCCCTTAAAAATTTATTTTCTTCCCCTCATAATAAACTAAATTTCCCAAGAAATTTCTCATTTTCTGTCAAAATTTTCCTGTTTTCCCTACAAATTTATCGCTTTTTCCCCCATGTGCAAAAAAAACCCCGAAAGGCAATTCCCAGCAAATTCAAGTGATTTGGAGAGCTTGCTTAGGACTGGCAGAGAAGTGGTTGCCATATTGGTTTTATAAGCATAGGGTATGCCAAATCGATACAAGGGATCCAGGATCGGAGGCAGACCTAACCATCAGTTATCTTGGTTCTGTCAGTCATCTTGCCCGAGATATTGGGTGCAGGTGACCTTGACTTCGTGACATTGAATGACCTTGAACATAAAAAAAGTATCCGGACCCCCAGCCACTACGGAAAAATGTTTCAGTTTGTTAACCTCAGTATAGACGGGGGGGGGGGGGGAGGGGGTAGCGGTTAGGGCCGACTCCCGTGGGAATCGCGCCGGACGATGTGCCGTTGGCAGGCGGGTTTTCTCGGAGGTCTTCCGTCTACTCACCCTTGCACTCCGGCGATGCACCTCGTTTCATCTTCATTGGCTCTCAAGACCCTGTTAACAGCTGCCCAAACCACTTACTGAGTATAACAAGATCACGTTGACTAAACCAGATTAGCAGGTTAAAAAAATGTTCTTACAGTTCAAATTAACCTAATTAAAACGTAGACTATAATATGAATGACTGCTCTTACAGTTTAAACTAAGCTATGCTAGTCGAAGTTGCGCATTCGTTTAAATCAGGAGAGAAGTAGAGTGTAGCCGATATTTGCTTACTTGAACAACAATTTTACAGTTCAAATGGGAATATAATCTTCGCGCAGCTTTGTTGGAAAGAAGGTAGGGGTGGCCGTGTAGGGGATAGGGTTCCCTCGAGCACCTGCCGTTGAAGGGAGTGTAACCACGTGACGCTGAAGGTGCTATACACGCCAAACAAATAACATCGCTCTCTACTACTGCACTGTTAAATACCGCGTTGCGCGACTTATGTTTCTTCGAACAGGTAATACGCTCGCGCGGAGCAGCTCTGTCCCAAACGCTCTCTGCAGCCGTCACTACACAACTGAAAAACCCCGCCTCGGGGCGGCAGAACCACGGAGTCAGATGTCTCATATTACCCCCTAATAAACTGCTACAAGGGTCAGCTTCTCTCAAGGAATAATAAAGACGCTTTTAAAACCGCCAACTATAAATATTAATACGCAAAAACAAATTTGACTGTTATTCTCAAACATGGCTTCTTAAAAATTTCTTAATGCTTCTAGTAGATAGCTGCAGTACTTCAAGAATTTGTGTGATCCAATATTTGTCTATGAACTATATCAGTAATCACGTTAAAATAAAAAGTGCCTATGTATCCAATATAAGTTTTGAGCAAGCGTTAATATGAAACTCTTTAGTAATAAGTATTTTATGTGGTATTGTAATATTTGCTAGTTCTAATTATAATAGAAAACACATGCATGTAAAATAACGAAAAAGTTTTTTTTAAGCTTGTCCCCCCATAGACGAACACTTTCTGGTGGCCCTGCCAACCTCGCCCCTTCTTGTAGAGGGAATGGACTCTCCCGATTATCCCGACGCGTTTTGGTCTCCTGCGCATTATTTTCTCATTTGGATTTCATTATAATTGCTAGGAAAGAATTAATGGACATTGATGTTGAGCGAAAGAGAGAGAATCAAAGAGATAGTCGAAAGTTGCGAGATCGTGGTTAAGTTCGCTTCCATGGGGTGCCGAGTACAAGATGACCTTGACAGTGAAGTGCATGATAGCAGACATCGGGGAGTAAGGGGAAAACTCACTTTCAAGTGAGACGTGGTTTTAGAGCATTGTTAAAGAATCTAATATATTCCTGTGTTACTTATGGTAGTATTTACAATATTTTACTGCTTTTGATAATGAAACCAACTCAATTATTGATTTGAGTAGTGTGAAATAGCATTTGTAATATTTTGGTGATATTAGCTTTATTTTTACTGAATAGTGATATTCCTGTAGGCCAGACGACACTTTTTCCTGTATTTGTAACAGGCAGAGTAAACAAATTAAGAAATTAAATGTTACTTTTTAAATTATATCTTTACCCTATTACGAGTTTTAGTATAACACTACATTTTTATTTATTTATTTTTTTTAGTAAAAATATAGAGTATTGTGATTTATTTAGAATATTTATTGTATAATATACCACAATATAAATATGGTACCATGATAAAAAAAAGTGGGATTTTTATAGTTACTTCAAATGAATTAGGCGTGCTTGTACTAATAAGCCTACAAGCCTTTCTGATACTATTTGTAAGAAGAACATACACATTATACTATAATTTCTGAAACACATTCACATTGGGAGTGTTTCCTAGGAAAAGTATTTAATTCGAAAATCAAGTAGGCAGTTAAATATAACACGAGATACATTTTATTGGTGAAAAACATTACGATCAGCATGCCTTAGTTATCCGTACTGTTCCATTCAATGGAAATGGCATACGCATTTGACTCGTGCTGTGAAGTATGCTGTTCCCAAAGGATGTATAAATTAAAATCATGGTAAAATAACCTATTATGCTAGTATGCTGTTCGCAAAGGATGTATAAATTAAAATCATGGTAAAATAACCTATTTCCTGCTTCCTGCTCACTTTTAAGTTAATCACAGCTTTGGTCTGTGAAACTATTCAATGCAAGCTAGTTGATGGTAGAATCAAGTTAGAGTGCTTAAGTAGGTTTTGCTCTTAACATGATTTTAATAATTAATGTTTCATTTAAACACGGTATTTGTGTATGATTTACAGACCCCCACTCCAGGAATACACTTTGAAAATACCGATTATTGTGGAAAGTTCCCTTTCCCCAATAATAAAAAATGACTTAGAACAAGTTTTTGCCGAAGTATGCATGCTACTTTTAACTTTAGTTAAAAACGCTCTGTTGTACCTAATAAGTAGATATATACCTTCTACGTCAAAGGATATGACCCTTCAGGATCTTGCAAAAATGGTCTTAACTAATTAATCCGTCATGATTAACAGGCGGATATCAACGAAAATAATCTTGCCGAATTGTAAACCGAAAATACGTAACATTATTGTAAACGATTCAAAATACTAAACTAGCGCGTGGGCTATTTATTTACTGCAACTCAATAAAATAATTTACACAATAGTCGAAACAATAATAAAATCATCTTTTTAAAAAAGAAATCGAATGTAGGAAAACCAAATTTTCATCACTCACAAAGAATTCGATGGATAATAAATAAAGCAGATGCTCGCCAGTTTCGTGCAGTGTAAGATACCTGCATGTCCCTCGCTGGGCAGTCGTCGAAATTTTCGATACTTGGTGTCCTCTTCAGTATTGCCACTGTTATTGAAATCATCTCCCGAGGGATGCGGACCTTGTACGTTTGCAATGCTCTTTGATTCCAAGATGCCTTCCTTAATTTCACTGGCATCAGTGTTATGGGGTTCATCAAAATTTAGTAGATTATATTCTGCCTACAGGGTTGGCATTTTGTTTCGGTATGTATCGACTTATTCTTCCAAGGACGTCAGATACGGCTTCCTTGCATTACCGGGGCCCAGTGACCCCCTCATCTTGTCGATCGTGCCATCCACGTCGAAAGGCGGGAGGTGCTCGAAGTCTTGACACGCACAGCTCCCAGGATCGTCGGCCGATCCGTCCCCCTGGCGGCGAGAGTTCACAACTCTGTCGATCACTCCGTCTGCTTCCTGGATGAGATCGTCCGGCTCCACGATGGCGGCATCTCCAGAACTCTCTGCTGAACGTCGTCTCTTGGCCGGCACGTAGTCCCGTCTGCCCGCGGAGCTGTTGGCACGCTTCCTGGTCTACGTGCTTCCTCGCTCACGTAGCGACTTACTTCACTGTCCACTGTGAACCGTCGGCGCGAGTCCTTTGAGATCATCCTCAGTTCCACGCCCTCTTGAAGGAAGTCCTTCACCATTTGCTTGCCGATCTTCTCATCCTGCGGCTTCTTCGAAAACACCTCGTCGCATATCTCCTTCATGATAACTCCTCTCGGATGTGCCAAGCTGGTAGATATTACAACCCGCAGTACATCTCTTCTGGAAATTAAAGCTGCTAAACACTCTGGAGGAGTTTTCATGTTAACGATCTCTATAGTTATAGTGAGTTGTATAGTGGAAAATAAAATAGATTTTAACAGGCGGTAGACTATTTTGAAATGTCAAACTTACATAAACAACAAAGACGTGTAAAATGAATAAAAGTAAATCAAAGATAAATTAATTACAATTCCTGAATGCCAAGAGAAATGCACACAGGAATATAATTCAGCTGAAATACAATTCTGATTGTGCAACTAGCAGTGTCCAGTAGGCTAAGTACGTGTATTATCAGGCTACATTATACGATCAGATATCAGAAATTAAAAAAATTGGCTGCAAATTATGATCAATTTTTAACTAAGTCCAATCAATTTTTTTTTATCAACCTAACAAACTATATTTGTAGAAAGTGCAGTCGCATTGTATTTCTTTAAGCTACCATGATATATAATTATAAAAAAAGTTTTTATAATCAAAAGTATTGAAATTAATATATTGAAATGATGTGGAATTATTTTATATTCAAGTTATGTGTTAAATATTTTATAATATTTTGTGCAAAATATTAAAATATTCAAAGTCACGGTCAAAATGTTGTGATTAATTGGATAAATTCTCCCCATTTAGAAACATATTATTTATAATAATTAATACTGTAAGGTCACTCACCGCCACAGTCTTGTGTATAACTTATTGGATTTAGCAACACATTTCTCTATGGAGATATTGATTTCGAAGCCTAGTACTAGCCACAGACTAAAGATGAGGTAGATCGATCTCGCTGGATGCGCACAACCAATCTCCGTGTCCCAACATTGAACTGCTTTGCTGCCTACACGTCTAGCAAAAATGGCGTGGGTAAAGTTTGAGGTTAGAACACTGTTTAGTAAACAAATGCTTAAGAGATGTTTTTATTCTTTCTTTAATCAATTCGTAACGCTTTTTGATTACATTCGAGCTGATAAAAATATTTTATTAATATAATAGTGCTAGTCAGTGTTGGGTACTTGCGCAGAAGACGAATAAGCGGTTTACCTCATCTTTAGTCTATGGCACTGGCCTGTTCCTTTTTTTATTTTTTTTATCCATATCAAGTAAATACATTCGCATTCATTAAAAAACGTTATTTTTTCTAAGTATCACTTGGGCTTTTGGATTAGTACAAGAATAAATTAGCGTACTGTAAACGTTAATTATTTATTTAATATTCAGGTTTTCTAAAGGCCCCAGAAGTCGCGAGTTTTTTGCCGGATCATCGCAAAAGCAATAAATTTACTAAATTTGTTTCATTAAGAATTACGAAAATAATCTAAAGGCTGTCATATTATATTCACATATTTTTATAAAATATTTTTTAAATATATGCTGCATAATGCATTGGGCTACTTGAATTTCTGAAATCATTAATGACTGACTTTTTTTTACCCCAAACTTCAGTATTTTTGCCCTTAGAAAGAAATTTATCTTATATAATGAAAAATAAACAATGGTTTATTTGAACCTTCAATTTTTCAAATGAAGTCCATATATTAGTTACAAATTGTTCTCATATAAAATTGTCTCAAATCAGTGGTTATACGATATGTGGTGCTAGTAACAAACTACTCGAGATAGGCACACTTCGCATAAAAAGTTTTACTATAGTTTTTTGCTGGATTTAAGACGTATGGTTGTGGTGTTGAGTTGTTGACTCCAAAAACGCTAAAAAAAAATGTAAATAAGAGTTTGTGGCAAAAGTAAATGTGACTTTAACTTTGGCTTTAAATGCCACTTAAGAGTGTGGACTGCTAGAAAATAAAATCCTTCACACAACGGAAAAGGACTGGAAAAATTCACTAGACGATTCCGTAAAATAAACTTTGTAAAACATAACTGTGTTATTTGCGTAACTTACTCATTTCCTGTAGTTCGGTTTGCCCTATCTCATAAACTCTGGATACTCTTATAAAATAACTCCATTATGAGCTTTTCTCGAGGAGATTCAATTCTATTTTTGTTATATAAACTCTTCCTTTTACTAAAAGTGAATAAATTAAATTACGGAACTGTTGCTTTTTCAAAAACTGTCTTTCCATGAATTCGCTGAACCTGTCCATAAATTTGCGAGTTGGGTTTTCTGTACTCCAGTTTTCATAAAAAAAGGTGAAGAAAATTTTTTTTTTGTTTTAATTATTCAGGTGTTAAAATATATAAAATTTGAAATATGTTGAAATATTTTATACTAGAGGGAAATTTGTACCCCAAGTGAAAATCCCACGACTAACGATTCACCTACGATCTTGTCATCATTACACTTATAGTCTAGTACGAGTTTAGTATTTTCTACCAGAGTCACAAAGTCAATTTTTTCAGTTTCTGGTCGTGTTATGTGTTTTAAGTGTCGCGAACTTCTGTTACACATGTCTGATGCTAATATTTTATATTTGAATAAATAGTTCATAGCGATGTGCGAAAACTTAATGCCGCAGATACTATAACTTTCTGATTACAGTGGTAAAGTCAGCTTAGTGTGGACTCGGCAGTATTAGTTCCCGAGATCCGAAGCTATCCTATCCTGCTATATAAGGAGACAATCTCTGCCTGTCCGTCTTTAATACCCCCAAGTCCCTTGAAACTCAACAAAAGTTCTTAAAATTTTGTAGAGCGAATACTCAGGGTCTAATACAGGTCAAGTTCGAATTTCAGCAAGATCAGGGTATTCAATCATGACTTTTGACCCTAAAAACGCATTAATTATTTACTTTTTCCTATGAAAATGTTCTATTAATGGATAAAGATCATTGCATAGAGATATGAAGGTAATGGAATATCATTTATTTTTACTATAAATGTCTCGCTTCAATGTTGAGTTAATTTCACATCAAGTGGGGCCTTAGTGGCCAAGTGGCCAGAGCGATTCCAAGTGGAGCCGCAGTGGCTTTGTGGATATAACTTTATCCAACGTTGAGTTAATTTCACATCCTTTTTTTCAATCTGTGTATGATAAAATTTTTTTTTTAAACATCGTAACTATTCCAGGCACGTGACCATATTGGAAACACGGTCACGGGCTACTAGCCCCTAGTAAGGAATACGGAGACATTGCTGTTTTATATTTAGTGAGCTCAGCTCCGTTTGTTGTTACGGACTTCGTTTCCGAGCATTCATTCTACATTGTCATAGAAATTCTCGTAAACATACGAACATCTTGAACAGTGGACGTGTTATTCCAGAAGGAGGAAAAACAGATCGTATAAGTATGTATAGATCCAGCAGCTTCCTTTCCCGCCATGCAGCGACACGTGGCAGCTTCGCTAGACTACAGTATCTCTACCTGAAACATTTACACACGCCAGTCACAAGCAAGCCTGCGATCCCGGCAACCTCTGCCATTATCACCTCAACATCGTTGCCTTCGTTAACATTTATGTCTACAAATAAAGGCTGTTTAAGATAAACTGAACACGTTTGAAAGCCCTGTTTAAGATCTACTTATGTGCCTATTGTGTATTCTTCCACCATATTTAAAATCAACAATGCCAAATTCCTGATCACTTTATTCATGCGTTGGTCAAGCGAAATTGGAAAATTATCAAGAAAGTAAATATTTTACAAATTTGCTCATTTTTACGTTTTATGCATTAAAAACCTGAAAGTAAAATAAATCGTTTCAGTAATCACAAATATTCAACCCAATACTTTGAATTTAGCGTTAAAACGAGGGACTACCTTCTCTTCCGTCGTTACAAATTTAATTGGGTGAATGCAAGTCAGTGCTTACATTAAAATATATGCAGATAATGGCAGTGGAACCTTTCTAAGGTTGATGGGGACATGGTGGTTGAGCCATTAGTACGCTCGCCTCCCACCAAGGCGAACCGGGTTCAATCCCGGCCGAGTAACCGGATTTTCGCAAGTGGAAATCGTGACTGACTATGCCGTTTGTCAGCGGGTTTTATCGGGGATCTACCGTTTTCCCCCCGCCCCTACATTCCGGTGCCGCTACATAATCACTTCAATCACCCTCATCGGCTCTGAAGACTTCGATGTTAAGAGCCGCCGCTCACTCACTCTTCGCTCTTAAGGTTGACTTAGAAAGTGCTCATTTGACCATGAACAGCGTATATCGACGCAGAATGCTGCAGCCTGGCGCAGTCACGGATCCAGAGGTTGGTCTCGGATGGGGCACTCATCAACTGTAATGTTGAAGTGTGTAATAGATAATATTTATTTACGTTACAAATTTTTTATTTTATTTACGTCTAACCAGCTTTTATGATGCCATTGAAATTGCTGTATAATGAAGTAAGTTTAGTTTCAATAATAGAAGCTGCTATCTAAAAACGTTCTTAATGCTACAAACTACATATACTGACACACAAATAATACAAAACAAATTAAAAAACCAGACTGTAGTGATTACAATTCTGTTTAGTAAGCATATTATGCAAAACAAAATTCTACCTACACAATTAACTCCAGCGTGATTATTCGCCTACTTCCTTTAGCAAAACGTTCAATAACTTTTTCAACAACAACATTTATATCGTGGTGAAAAAAAAAAAAAAAAACAGACACAGGTCATTCAAACATTCCTCTGGCATTCGTATTAGTAGCCATGATTTTACAAGCTGTAGGCTGCTGACAAATCTCTCTGCACTTGCAGCACTAGCAGGCACAGTGAGAAGGATTTACAAAAACCATCGAATCAGTGGAAATAAATCAATATCACTAGAGTCAATCATATCAAGCACAGTTTGTGGTATTGGGTGACATTGTTTACTATCCCTCTTCCAACTTCGTGTCTGAATGCACATTTCACCATCCAGAACAGAGTACTAACAGCTCCACCTAGGATACCACTTTGAAGAATAGGAATGTAACTTTCAACAACAGCATGAATTTTTGATTAAAAGTTACCTCCCTTCATTTTGTACAGGCGCAAGTCGTAGCACTGTAATGCATACTGTTTCTACCTATCCTGAAAACTTTCCCAAATTGTATGTTAACCTTATAGTAGTAGTATTTTATACGTTGACATTATACACTCTACGATTATAAACATAAAACACAATTCATCATATTATATAGACTTGACACGAAAGTGCGCCGTGATTATTAGCAATAGCTCATATAGTACCACCTTGTCAGTTTTATGTATGCTTTAGCAAAATTTCTCATAGAACATATTATGCTATTGTCAATATTTTTCGTAGTAAACTCTGGGAAAATAACGTAGACGTGTACTGGAGCTTCAAATATGCGATATCTCTTAATCATAGCAAGAATATGTATATTGGATCGGGATGTCGGATGTTCCATAGAACTCAGGTGTAGGCTCCCCAAAAATTTGATATAGCCCAAGGAAAACTACCACTGAAAGTCATTTAAGGCATATAACAAGAAAATCCTCCGACACACTACGGTGTATCACTCATTTGCGACCATTGGCAGTTAAGAATGAAATTAGAAGATTGGCACTAATTAGTAATATATTATATATTCTTAACACAGAAAAACTTGGAGCACATATTGTAACGTTGAGAATAAAACATACCAAGTTTGTTTATAAAATAAAATAACTCATGTCAACAATACAACCGACAAAGAAATACTGATTTTTTTATAATAATACTTCAACCCTTTCCTTCATCGATTAATTGTAAAAACTTTTAAATTAAAAAAGTCCCAAATATTGATATAGTTTTTTTCAGTTTTGGACTTAGTAAGGGCTTGGTGAAACCATCCTCCAATTGATTCTGGGTATCAACTCTTCTGATCTTAATTCCCCCCTCTTGGACCTTTTCTCTAACAAAGAAATGACGAATTGAAATGTGTTTCGTGCGTTTATGCCACACAGGATTTTCTGCTAATTTTATAGCAGCATTATTTTCGACAAACAATGTACCTTCCTTATAATCAGTCATTTCTTGCAGGAGTCTTTTCAGCCAAATCTCTCGTGTCCCTTCACTGGCAGCAATAATTTCTGCTTCTGCAATAGAAATATAAACGGAACACTCTCTCTTGCTAAGCCACGAGATGGCACCTCCAGAGTATAAACATACAATGCCAGTAGTAGATCTACCAGTCTTCTTATCGCCACCAAGATCTACATCGAAGTAACATTCAAGAATTCCTTTTTTTGCAGTCTTTCTTGTAGAAAATTCTAAGTTCTGAAGTCACATTTAAATAATGAAATATTCGGTTAACTCTGATAATGTCACTCTCGGAAGGATTCTCAAGGGTCCTGGAAGCAAAATTGATTGCATAAGAATTGTCCGGTCTTGAGCAAATCATTAAGTACAAAAGGGATCCCACAGCTTCCCTGTAAGGAAAATTCCTTGTCTTAACACTTACATTTTCCTTCACTGACTCCATATTCTCATCCTTTAATATAGGTGTACGTACAGCCCGACACGCATCGATTTTAAATGTCTCGAGAAGCCTTTTAATGTAGGAAGTGTGACTGACCTCAATACCTTTTTTACTCCACTTAATTTTCAACCCGAGGTAATAATCGGCTGGTTTATTCTTGATTTTGAATTGATGTTTTAATTTTTCTATGAGCACCAACACTTATATTTTTCTTATGATGCAACAATTAACCCACTGTCAACGTACAATGCTAACAATATTTTTCTGCCATTTACATCCTTAATAAATAGGCAGGTGTCTGCAGTGTTAATTTTAAATCCCAGATCAAGAAGGAAAATCTTTATTTTATTGTTCCAACAACATGGAACCTGTTTAAGCCCTTACAGTCTATTATGCTATCTGAACACCTTTTTGGAATTGTCACTGAAACCTTCTGGTTGGTGAGTGTAGATCTAGTACTTCACTTGTACATTAAAAAATGCAGTTGATACATCAAACTGATAGAGACCCATATTTTCATTTCCAGCAATAATAATCGCTGTCCTAACTGTAGTTTGTCTATCAACTGGGCTAAACGTTTCGTCAACATCCTCACCTTTCTTCTGTGCCAAACCTCCCTCAACTAACAGCGCTTTATATCGGTCAAGACTTTCATCAGGTTTATACTTCTTAGTAAATACCCATTTTGAAGCGATAGCTCTTGTATTAGAAGGCAAATCACAGAGAGTCGAGGTTTTACTTTCCTTAACTGAGGTCATCTCTCCTTCCATAGCTCTGCGCCATTTTTCCACATCCTCACACTATACAGCATCATGAAAATCCATAGGAACAATTTCATTCCCCTCAACCAAGTTGACATAATCCATCATACATTTAGGTTTATTTATTTTATCTTGGGTCGTCAGATTTATGCCTCTTTTCCATTTTGTGTCTTCATGCTCTACTTCTGAGTGTAAGCCATCTTCATCCATCACCTTTTCTTCTCTTTCTTCAATTTCTGAAATTTCTTCTTGATATTCACACCTATTACTTCTTGATCTTTTCTTTGTTTTTTTTTTTCTGAGCTTCTCCTGTTACTTTTTCATAATACATACTAAATCCTTTTCCATTGATTGGTTGAGATGGTGATTTTTCAACGATAGTTGCTTTAAGCGATTCTTGAAAAATTATGTCTCTTGATATAATGAGTTTATTATTTGCGAACACTCTGTACCCATGGTCCCCTTCATATTCAACAAGCACTCCTGGTTAAGCCTTTTTATCAAATTTTCTTCTTTTTTCTTTGGGTATATGGACCCAACATTTTGATCCGATTACTCGTAGATTCCTTATTACTGGTTTACTGCCTATCCCGAGTTCAAAAGGAGACTTTTCTTCTACTGATTATGGACCAGTTCAATTTAATATATATGCCGCTGAATTTATCATTTCTGCCCAAAGTTACTTGGGGAGAGATTATTCTCCAGAGTGCATAAGGGTTATTGCAATTTCTACTATCATGTAGTTTTCCCTCTCCACACAGCCATTTTTTTTCGGGGAATAAGGCACTGTGCATCTGATTTCAATCCCTTTGGTTTTTAGAAAACTTTGTAAACTTATTATTATTATTATATTCCCCACCATTATCACACTGAATGCACATCACTTTATGACCTAGAGCACCTGCTTATGTCAAAAAATCCTTTAACTTGCCAAAGACTTCGTCCTTAATTTTTATAAAATATATTTTTCGAAATTTTGAGAAATCATCCTTGAAAACCCCAAAATATTTAAAACCACTTTTCGAGGCAATGAATGGGCTACACACATCAGTATGTATAACCTCACACATTTTCTCCGCTTTCTTCCATCGTCCAAACTTGAGTTTGTTGCAATAGAATATCTGAACATAATGTTACTTACCAAATTGAATGCTAGAAAACAGGGGACAAGTCAGAGAGGTCCTTCTCTTGCATCACATGAGGAACTGTAGTGTGGGGAGACTTTTTTCACATTATATACTGTCCCCTCACTGTGTGCTCAAGTGGACAATGCCGAAAACAATAAGCAATAGTGGTAAGTGATCAAGCGAGGGCGAATAATTGATCACACTATAGTGTTAAGGTGAGGGGTAACAGAATAAATACCCAATGAAGAGCAGGCTAAATTTTTAGGAGAGAGAGGAACGATCACCTTGAGGAGAAATGTGGGGAGGGAGTGGTATATAGACAGAAGAAGTGAACAAATTTAGAAAGGGGTCTGGGGTCTGGTGTGATGGTTCTGATGGGTGGAAGGGGGATATGGAGACAATCTGCCAATACAATTTGACGATTATTTGGATGGAGGGAGGGGGGTTCAAGGAGAGTAAAATAAAATGGGTGGGGAGGGGTGTGACACAAATACAATATGAAGTTAGAAGGGAGCCAATAAAAATATGCGGTTGGGTAAATGGAGTTGAGATATATGTAATATGGGGAGGGTTTTCCTGTATTAATCAACGAAAATTAGTGTTGGGGTCTGTTGTCTCATGGCCTTTGTGCTGGGTGGATGTGTGCTCCGCCATCTTTGTTTTGAACTTCAGACCTCCTGCATTCAAGTCTTTGCATGTTTTTCATGTCAAAATTTGCGACTTATTAAAAAGTTTTTATTGAAAAAAAAAATAGTTTTTAATGATTTCTTATAATTGCAGGTATTTAAACACCATTATTTAAAGGATTTTTTTTTGGTTTAACATTATTCTATATCATGGGAACGAGGTCAAGGTTACTGACCGGAGGTAAAAATGATGGTCACTCAGTTACATGGTGGTGGCTGAGTGATGTCACTCCATTGCAGTTGGCTGGCCTCTGTACCCTCTGTCCTTGATTCGATGGAACTAAATCTATCTACTCATGGGTGATTCCCAATCGACGCATTCTATGTATCCCACCTCTAATAATTATTCAAGAATGGAAATACTCTTCTCCAGTGTGCGAGTTATTTCCAACCCTTTTTCGAAGTGGCCAGCAGTCGCAGTATATCCCCGAGTTCATTTAGGTAATCCCAAAACTTATAGAAGATGTTCTTGCCTTCGTATATCTTCTTAAGAACTTCGCCACTTTTCAGTGCTAGTCCACTGAAGAGGCCTGCGAGAACGTTGATTTTTCGGGATCTTCCTTCTCCACCCAATCCCTATAACTCATTTCATTGCTCCGCTTCCTTTGCTGTTTACGCACCATAGCTCAAGCCTTATTAACCACCATGCATGTCATCAACCCACTGCCAAACTGTTTAATCCCCCAAAAAAATTAACTCATAACTCAAGGCACTCACAATATACACACCATCGCTGGTCTCTCAACAATCCACCTGCTCCATCAACCAACCCCACAACACTCCACCGCACTCACTGTCCGATCCCCGACACTCCCAACTGCCAGTCGACACACAACCCCTTCCTCTAACTCCAGCTAGTTTACACCACTCAATTTACTCACTATAGTTCGAGTGATTTGTCGGTTTCACTCCACTCTCTCCAATCAGTTGCCATACCTCACCTGATTATTCACTTAAGTTCGACTCCCCTCCCCAACTACTACCATGCATGCCATGCCCCCCTTTCCACAGAATTACGTTCTATAGTTTGGCCCTTTCAAAAACCCCATTACATTTCACTGCTAATTTGTCAGCTCCCAACACCATTTCACTACCTCTTGTGATAGACTCAGACCATACGACTGATCATTACTAGCTGGTCATAACAAAGGACCATACCGACCAGCCAAACTAACAAACACCTGACTGTATCCAAGTCTGACTCCACCCAATACTGAAACCACTCCAGACTGACATCACTTAACATTGGCACCAACAAATAATGGTGCCAACCAAGATGTGACTCCACTTAAGACTGATTCCACCCAAGATAAGCTCCACCCAAAACTGGTTCCTGGCGGGACTGACTTAGCCCAAGACTGGCTCCTGCAGAGATCAGTTTCTTCGAAACTGGCTAGGGTAATGTATAAGACAAACCAGCAAGATCAACCAACCATACCACTCACCTATACAAACTGATGATGACAGCCAATCTAGAATAAAGACACATAATTCTAATCTCGTTTACTTACGTATTCGCATAAATGTTTCGAAAAACTCTGCAAAATCTTCGCAAATTTTAGTATAAAATTCACTAATCATCTCACTCACACATGTGAACACACACTAACATTTGTGAGAAAAGTTACCCCAAGAAGGATACAAGTGCTTGAAATGAATATTATACCACCGATTAAGTACATAAAATTACACACTTGATTAGGATTGCAGAACTATACATGATCTCTGTCCTTAAGGACTCAGTATGCGGAGAAGGTCCCTCCCTGTGCTGCAATCAGATCCCCTAAACATCATGGCATGGAATCGAAGAGGACCTGGATAGGGTCCTGGGGAATCTCCCTTCACATAGTTTGTATGCGTGTCCACAAAGCATCAACAGTTGTTCCTGGAAGACTGTGATAAACAAATCGCCGACCAACCATATACCAGACGTGTCCATTGGGTGACATTTCAGGCGAACATGCAAGCCAGGGCAGCAGTGGTACCCATTGTTCGTTGAAGAATGCTTGCACGTTCCTCGCCATATGTGGCTGGGCATTGTTCTGCTGAAATATGGCATGTGGTGTTTCCTGAAGGTGGGGCTGTACCTCAGGCTCTAAAACCTCTGTGATGTAGCAGTTGCTTTCCAGAGTGCCTTCGATATGTAGGAGTCGAGATTGTATGTTGTACGCAATGGCCCCCCACCGATCATTCTGCCCATTCGAACACACTGACATGTTCTTATGGTGCCCTTTGATGTCGACGAGGCATACTGGCACTTGCTTTCACTTCGTTTGATGGCTCTTCACTGACTGCGATTGGCATAACACTGACTTTTATAGTCACACATGAGAGGGCACTGCTGGGCCTACGTGTAAGCCATCTCTCTGCTATCATAATCACTTATTGCTGGTATACTGTTTTTTACATCCTCCGAGTTTGTGTTCATTCACGCCATTCTTTCTGGGTACTGCAATTTTCACAAAGAAGAGTGTACAGAAGGGCCATACCACTAACCATACCGACTAACCATATTGGCGAATCGAGAAATTAGTATCGGAAATTATTAGAAGCGCTTTGCGAGTCATGTCGCGAGCCAATACACGAGCTATGCAATATCCCTCAAAGTATGCTGCATCATGATGAGAGTTACAAAATATTCCTTAAAGCGTGTTGCGAACCATGTTATAAAGCAATATGTGACAAGACTTGGTTGGTGAAAAAATTCTTCTCCACAAAAAAATCACGAGACCTCGGGGGGAAGACGGTGGAAATGCCTCAATCTTCAGCCAGTCTTGAATGAAGCTAGTCTTAGATTTAGCAATTCTTAGGAGCAGTCAGTCTTGGGAGGATTCAGCATTCTGTGGATTTGTAGTTGGGTGGAGTTGTAGTTGGGTGGAGTCATTTTTTGGTCGTTATAGTTGGTCGGTGGGGTTGGCTGGTCTAGTTTGTTGGTTAGCCTTGATTGTTGGTATGGTTATGGGGAATGGACAGCTAGTAATGGTCAGTCAGTATGGTTGGGTGTTCTGGTCAGTTGGTTGGTCTGCACAGTTGTTATGGCCCTTTAGATTAGTCAGCTATGGGTGAGATGTTTCGCTAAGTTTTTGCGATGATATGCGATGTTTTTACACATTTTGGTGAAGATTTGGGAAGATTCTGCGAACATTTGCGAAGATTTTACAAGAAATTTGTGCAAAGAGGTTAGCTACGATATTCTTATTGCGAGACATTTTCGAGATTGGTTGTCATCGCCTGTTGGTACAGATGGATGGTCTTGTCTATTTTTCTAGTCAGTTTGGCAGGAATTTGCCTTGGCAGGAGCCAGTTTTGTGTGGCGTCCGTCTTCTGTACAGTCAGTTCTTGGCTAATATGGATGTTTGGTATGATTGGCTGGCCTGGTTGTTTGGCCTGATCTGATGGTATGGTCCTTTGGTGTGGACCTTAGTTATGGTCTGCTAGTAATGATCAGTCTGTATGACTGGTCAGCTAGTCGGCATTATCTGTTGTTATGGTTGGCTGATCTTGTTTTTCGTTAGGCTGGTCAGCTGGAACTGTCATTTGGTATAAGCAGTTCATATGGTTTGGGGGTGTGGACAGTCATGGCTGGGTCGTATTTTAAACCACTATTGCTGTCTTGTATAGCTGGCTCGTATGGTTAGTTCGCCTTGTTGCCTGGTATGGTTGGTTTGTATGGTTGGCCAGTATGAACAGTTCATTTTGTGGTTTAGTATGGCTATTTCAAGTGATCAGCTAGTATGGATGACTTATATGGTTGGCCTGTACAGATTTTATGTGTGGTATATTTGTATGACTGGGTGGCAAGCTCGGGTGTATGGCTGAAAGTTATGGTCGGTTTGTATGGTTTGTTGGTATGGTCGTATTGTATGTTTGGCTGGTATGGTTAATTCGTATGGTCGATCTTTACATTGGTATCCCCAATCAGCTTGTTGGCCTGTTGGTCTGATTGGGTGGACTGGGTCTGACTGGGTGTTTTTATGGATGATTTATATGTTTGGTTTTTGTGTCCATCTGGTATGGTTGGTTCGTATGGTCGGCTGGTATGGATGGTACACATGGTTTTTCTTTATAGTAGGTATATTTGGTCGGCCAGATGGTTTAATTGACTGGTGTGTTTATTTGTTATGGTTAGCTGTCAGTGAGATATTTGGAGAAGATTTGCGAAGTTATACGAAGGTTTGAGAAGTTTTGCGAAGATTAGCGAAGATTTTGCGAAGATCTGCGAAAGTGTGCTAAATTTGTGAAGATTTTGCGAAGTTTGCGACATTTTGCGAAGATTTCGCGAAGTTTTACGAAACATTCGTGCGAATAGATAGCACCCAGATTCGTATTGGGCATCTTTATTAGACACTGGCCATTATTGTCTGTTTGTATAGGTGGGCAGTATGGTTGGCCTTGCTGGTTTGTCTTATCCATTGTTCTAGTCAGTTTTGCTGGAACTGTTTTCTGCAGGAATTAATCTTGGGCGGAGTCAGTCTCGACAGGAAATAATATTAGTCTTGGTTGGAATGAGTCTTGGATGGAGTCACATCTTGGATGGTGCCAGTTTTGGGTGGTGTCATTCATGGGTGGTTTTAGTCTTGGGTGAAGTCAGTCTTGGGTGCAGTCAGTTGTTGACTAATTTGATTGGTCGGTATAGTCCTCTGTTTGCATACTTATTGAGTATAAGATAAATGTGGTTATAGTCAAAGTTACCAACTTCCAATATACATATCGGAATCAGAAGTGCAAAGTATTCCTAAAGTTTTATGAATTTACTCGATTGTAAGCATCTTTTACTCGATTTTTCGAGTTCAAGCTCATTGGGGTCATGCCAAGGTCACCAACAACTAACATGGTGTTTAAAATGTAAAATTTTCCCCAATTTTATTTTAATTTATGTGCATCTTCTCGATTACTTTTAATTGGAATGGTAGGGGTGAGGATGTGGGTGGTGTTTGTTAGGGTAGAGTGTGCAGAGGTGGGTGGGGTAATGTTATATGTTCCTCGAGTGTTAGAAATTTTAGTTTTTTGTAATTTTTGTAATTTTTTTTATTATGAAGAAAGGGGTAAGGGGTCGGGGTGTTAGTTGGGGTTTGATGTGGGGGCGGTACAGGAGGGGAGGGTGAGATAAACATTTCTTTCCGATTTTTTCAATTTTTATGATTGGGAAGTTGCTGTTAAGGAGTGGTGATTTTGCCAGGGGAGTGGAAACAGCTAAAGGGAAGGTAGGGTAACCTTATATTTTCAAGATTTTTAAAATGATAGTTTTCATTTTTTTGTGGTTTTTCTCTATTTTTATTACTAAGTAGGGTGGTGGAGAGGTCTTTATTATGGCGGGGTGAGCATTGGGTAGGGGGAATGATGGGTGATGGGGGAGGCAGTTTTTTATGTTCCTCGATTTTTTGCGATGTTCCTCAATTTTTACGATTAGGAGAGTTATGGCAAGAGCTAGACGGTGTTGGTTAGGGCAGTGGTTTGAGTGGCAGGAAAGTGGGGTAGCATTTTATGTTCCTATAGTTTTGAATTTTTTTAGATTTTTGCCATTTTTTTTTCATTTTTTATGATTGGTTGGGCAGCAGTTAAGGGGTAAGGTTATTGCAGCGAGTGTTGCATTGCTCGGAATAGGTGGACGGAGTGGGAGGTTTGGAAGTGGGGCTGTGAGGCAGTGGCAGTTGCAGGATGTTGGTAGGGAGAGGGGGCCATGCCACCTGATCTGCTGGACCTGGCTCAGAGCCTCGAATCCAATTTTAATGCTCTGAGAATCAAGTGGCTCATTCAGCTCAGAGCCTGAATTCCACTTTAAATGCTCTGAGAATTAAGAGGCTTATTAAGCTGAGACCCTTAACTCCGCTTTCAATGTTCTTAGGATTAACTTCTTAATTCAAATAAGGTCATCGAATCTAATTTTAATGCTTTGGATATCAAGCGGCTCATTCAGCTAAGAGCCTCGAATCTGCCTTTAATGCACCGAGGATTAAGTGGCTCATTCAGCTAAGAGCCTCGAAGCTACTTTTATTAGTCTGAGGATTAGGTGGCTCATTCAGCTAAGAGCTTCAAAACTGCTTTTAAGCTCTGATGATTAAGTGGCTCATTCAGCTAAGAGCCTCGAATCTGGTTATTAGTCTGAGGATTAAGTGGCTCATTCAGCTAAGGGCCTCGAATCTACTATTATTGCTCTAAGGATTAAGTGGCTCATTCAGCTAAGAGCCTCGAATCTGCTTTTATTAGTCTGATGATTAAGTGGCACATTCAACTAAGAGCCTCGAATCCACTTTTAATGCTCTGAGGTTTAAGTGGCTCATTCAGCTAAGAGCCTGGAGTCCACTTTTAATGCTCCGAGGATTAAGTGGTGCGTTCAGCAAAGAGTCTCGATTCTGCTTTGCTCTTTTGAAGACTTGATAGTGACAGTTTTCAATTTCGTTTTGAATTTTATTTTGCAGAAAAAGTGCTTTTTTTTAAACAAAATAATTAATTTATGAGGTGATTTTATTGACGAAACAAGCCATTTAGTCGATAATATGGCCCTCCCAGGCTGCCGATAGCAAACCCCTGGCTACGAGGTCAGCCAAAATGGCAATGGTATTTGTCTCCTATCCCTGATACCTGCTCCAAAGCTGCAATTTGTGTACTTCTTACTTGCTCATGGTAAGTACTGTGAGAACATTTATCCCCAGGAATGTTTTTATTTTATGGCAAAAAACTACGGTATCAACAATGATTAAAGAATTATAGTGTGTGCTGATGGCAATAAAGTTACTTGGAATTTATAATGAATACGAACTCGTGGCTGATTTACATAATATTTATTATTTGCTAGTGATTAATGCTCCAATTTTGGCACTGGAGCGCATATTGGGAAGTGGCTTTTAAATTAGACAAAACCTTATTTTACAACTAACCAATGATATAATCATTGGGATTTGAATTATGAAACTTAGGCATTTTAGGTTGGGGTTCCAGCCAATCACGCCTCAAAGGTTGTCTTCGGCATCATATGAAAGTGGAAATTATGAATTAAAGTCGCAAAGAACCTAAACTTGATGGGGGGTTTTGATACCAGCGGGCCTTCAGTTACTTGGAATACCGACTCGAAGGTGAGAAATGTTAGATTCGTCCCAGGGGCGGGTTTAAACAGTTACATTTGTCACACGTCCTAGTGAGCTCGGCCACAGAAGACCCTATTTCAGCACAGTGGTGTGAGGTACCAGTATACCTGGAAATCAGGACCAAGGAAGTGAGACACCAGTAGGCTGCCAGGCATATATGCTACTGCTCCTTACTCCTCACAAACCAACATAGCTGAGTCATGCGCCAGACATCGAAGAAGCAACATCTACTCTCCCCTAATGACAGAACCTAGCCTCACTTAATCCTTTCTTCACTTAACTCTTTCCTTAAAATCACCGAGCATAGCCAAATTTTTCTAACCCTTTTGCACTTGACCCTTTCACTTTTCAACCCCTTTTCGCATTTTTTTACGACATAACCTGAAAACTATGAAATGGCACTTGTGCCTATTGTACTGACAATCCAGAACCCCTACGCTCTCACTACTACACCTTCGCCTCTACTCAAGATACTCGACTGGTGTGTCGCTGCGGAACTTACTGACACTTTTGGTCCACGCGCCATGTCGCTGTAAAGCACAGCAGCACAGCTCGTCTCGTGGTGCGCCTGGGCCGACGACATCCACACACTCTGATAAGAGAATGTGAGCGAGCTACTGGACCCCTGGACTGGATGACGAAACAACGACAGCCACTCTGATACGGAGTCAGTGGCAACGACCCGTCAGTGACAGCGCTCGCCGGCTTCAGTTCGTGAGTACATCGCGCCATTCGTCGTGCACCTGCGTCAGCGCAGGAGAGAAGTTGCTGTCTGCTGCACTTCATTGCTTCACTGGTCAGTTATTTAAAATGTATTTCTTGTGTATTCACAACGTGCAGGATCCATTACAATGTAGTTCACTCACTGTCAAAATTGCCAGAAAAATACTACAGCCCATCCCACATTTATGTTGCATATGAAAGATTAATGCTGATACTTTGTAAAACTGTAAAATAGTTCGCTAGAATTTAAAATTAAAATTTTGCTTGTGTTAAAAAATTCTTAATCAGAGTCTACTTTCAATCAAAATTAGGGCAATTTTCCATTACGAATGGTTTAGAAAGCACACCTAGAAAAAAATAACCCTCCAACTTGCAAGGCCATCTTAAATAATTACACTAGTCGTATGTATTAAAAATTATTAATAATATTTACACATTTTACTAATAATTGGTTTCATGCACATCTATTTCAATCACGAATGTAATTTTTTTTTTTTAAATTCAATGTATTTGCATCAAACGAATTATTTAAGTTATTTATTTACATTATTACTAATCTTTTATTTCATACTAGCAGGCCAGTACTACTTCGTTAGTATGATATTTAGGACTTTGAATCGATCTAGCCACTTCTCTTGGGAAGGAAAGGAGTAGAGCCCATAGAAAAAAAAAAGAATAATTTTTCTTAAACAATTTTTTTACTATGCAGTAATCCTTAGAATAGCTTAATCCAGTACTTATTTACATCCCTGATAATAATATCGCTCTAGACACTGCGGCCCCAATTTATATATATATATCTATCCACTGAGTCACTACGGCCCCACTTGATATAGTTATATCCATTAAACCACTGCGACTCCACTTGGAAGAACTCTAGCCACTAGGCCACTACGGATATTTGGATGTAAAGGAGGACAGCCCATAGGCAAAAAGAAAGGAGAAATGGCGGAACTTTTTTTAACAATTTTTTTATGCCATAATAATAAATCTTAATAAAAATTTAATCCAGTACCTATGCACATCCCTGGTCATCATTTTTTTCGGGAAACTTTTGAGATATCTCGATGAAACAAAGACTAAGTTGGTTCTGGGTTTTTCATCGATATACTTTATAAATTTGATGTCTATAAGTTCAGTGGTTTTTGAGTTAAATGAGGTCGGACTGACAGGCAGACATGAAAAAAAATTAACATTAGATATGGCTTAGTTATCAATTACACTATTTGAAAAAAAAAATATTAAAAGTTGGAAAATCGAAAATCACAGACAGACACTTCTATTTTATTTAGTAGAATAGATAAGTAAAGTAATGATTATGATGGTCTTGCTTTATAAAGAATTTTTATGTACTTTGAGTAATATCTAGAAAACGAATATGCTGAAATTTTTGAATAAAAATAATTTGTTATTAACAGGTTCTTAAAACATTTGAATAAGTAAGTTAAACCACATATTTTACATTGTTTCACAATATATGTATTTTGTTACATAAATCGTTCATTTCCGACAATTACGCTTTGTAGTCTATGTAGGCCGCTACTGCTTTTTAACTACACGTTGTGCAGCCACATATAGTTTTATATTATAGGCCACTCTATTCTTTTTATATCGCAATGAAAGTACCAATCAGAACGGCATTTTCGTTACCTTGTGTCTTATATCCTCTTTTGTTCAATGGGTTATTGTATGAGAAATATCAGTAATTATTATCATAGGAAAATATACAGTGTACGCATTCATTAAACTAAACTTGACTTCAGGTAAATTTTGTACTATGATGAGTTATAGTGAGAGGTCCTGGGTTTGATAACCGGCCGAGTCTGGGAGACCATTGAAGACTGGCTACATGGGGGCATACAAACTTTATTACTGAAAAGTAATTTGTGTAAAGAAGGTAAGTTAGTTGGATGGTTGATAGCATCGGAACAATGTATTTTATAGTTCATTCAATGGGTCTTCAGCGTGCTTTAAAGAAAGCTTTAAAAAATCACCCCATATCGAAATCGTTTGCCGATGTGTACATATATACATATATACGTATATATACATATAAATACGTATATATATATACTTATATATACATATATACATATATATACACACATATATATATACATATATACATAAATATAAATATGTACATATATATACATATATTCATATATACATATAAATACATATATGCATATATACATATAAATACATATATACATATATAAATACATATACCTATATGTATAAACTTACATATACATATATAAACATACATACATATATATACCATAACATTTAATATTGTTATTCTTATTAAAGTATTTTAATTTTGATTAATACATCGTTCGCTCGTATATTGTCTATATATTATAATATTTACCATATTTCAGTCTGCGACATCGCCCATGTGTTTTACTCAAAGTAGGTCCTATTTTGTTGTACGGAATGCTCTATTTGTACACCACATGAGAGTTTCTGCTCTCAGATTCTAGGACTACCAGTTGGTAGGTGAGCTTACTCTGAAGCATGCTGCACAGAGCTACCCTTATGAGGAGCAACGATACACATAATTTTATTCGCAAAATTATAAATTCATGTATACAAAAAATTATGGACAAGTATAAGGACTGCAAGCCATTCGATACATTTTTAGTGTGTACACCAGTATACCAATATTAGATTATGCCATTTATGTGAATCGAATGGGTTTAGAATAAACATAGGGTTCATTGTTTGAATAAGAGTATCCAAAACATAGAATTCTAAAATAAGTTATACGCCGTCACAAGCCTAATAATTAATCATGCCACCATTTAAAATATAATTTTCGCATACTCCAGTATTCTGTATTAAAGTTATGCATGAAGATCTATACACTATTGATTTTCCAGCAGAAAATCCACACCACAAAATTGTTGTAATATAAACTTATATTTTAGGCATAAATCATAGTATCCTACAACTGTATACCTATATGGAGCGATTCTTATGTACGTGGACAAACTCTACCCACGTATGCATGATAAAGTGAGCACATTTGAAAGCCTCTTTTATTTTCTACACTCAGGTCGTTGCGTATCCTTCTGCCGATCTCATTGTGAACATTGTCGTGCAGTGTATGTTTAATTAGGCTGTTCAAAAGTCAGCTGAATTAATCACACAACAATGCAACATACGGCTATCTATCATATCGTGAAATGTAAATGTGTTCACAATAATTTCAGTAAACAATATCTCTTTGAGATCTGTGACTATATGATTTTTACTATTTCCTAGGTTGGGATTTTTGCCCGTCATAGATAGGAATTGAACTCTAACAGATGAAATTGAGTATTTAGTACATTATTTACGGCAAACAACTTGTTTTAAATAATTGTTAAATTATGCGAGAGTTGTATTAACTAATATTTACAGACAAATTAAGAAAAATGGTGTGCTTTTAAAATACAGGATATTTTATTGTATTTAAGTAGAATACAAAGTAATATTATCCCACTGCACACATTAAAATCCTGACAGTATTAGAGCCGGCCAGAGGAAAAGTGGTATAGTTACACATTGACGAGTTTTAAGTTATAGCCTACCATTTTTCGTGTCTGCAGGAATGTAATATGTTCGATGGCGAAGCACTATAAGTCAAATACGACCGGTAGCCTAAATGTGGCTTCCTAATGATTTTCCTCTAAACACAAGGCCCACTGCATGGCGAAATAGTTGTTTAACTCAGTCGTCTGTTGTGCACGTGTGAATAATTATTTACACCTTATTCACATTTAAGTGACTTTATCTGACTGTTGCATTGACGATCAAAATATATTAGATTATTCGATTTACTCAAGTGCTCTCTGAACCAAATCTGTGCAACAGACTGAGAAAGCTGTACATGGCAGAATACGATATTGGGCTGTTAAAACATTGTAGTGTGCATAAATAACATGAATTAAAGCCATTAGTGTCTTACGCAATTCACAGCGCAAAACAGTTAGCTTTTGTGTGACACACACGTAAAACACATTTGTTTCTCCTAGAACAATTTTTTTTGCCTACTAAAAAATGCTAGAAATATTAGTAATTTTTTGAATACATAAAATGTATATATAGAATATAATAATATAGAATATAATTATGTATGATTTAATAATATAGAATATAATATCTTAGAAAAATAAATTAAAAATTATAGAAACATTTTGGTATCCATAAGGTAATGTATTAATCTTATTTTGTAATATAGTCCATTTGTTATCACAATGACTTAATGCTATTTGAATAACTTCCACTGTATATATTTGATGTTGTTCACTCATTATTAAATTTGTTGTTCAATATAGTATTTTCTCTTCAAACAAACAATCAACAGTCAACAAATGTTATTCTGTTATTAACTACGCATTTTTTATGGCTTTTGATCGTTTATTTTCTTTCTCTCCAACATTGTAAACATACATTTTCGCATGTAAACCAACAAATTCAGTCATTATTTTACCATTACTCTCATCTATCATCTTTGCTTAAACCTTTTTTATTAAATCGTTATATCATTAATTTTATATCTTCGTAAGAAATTTTCTGTTTTTATATTATAAATGTATGAGTTGGTATCCTGATAGCGTATTTCAATTTTATCTCCATAGTTTGGTTTCATAATTTTATGATGAAAATTGTACATCTGTTATTTTGATATGTCCAAAATTGACATACCTACATACATTGGTTTATTAAATACTATGAATTATTTATATATATGAATTGCTGCAAGATGTCCATTAAATATCTTTCTTCTTTTAAAATTTGGTTTTGCTATTAATTTATCACAAACTTTTTCATTTGAAACCAGTTTTATATCTACCCTGTTCATTATATTTTCCATTGTTTTACCAAAAACAGAACTATTCATCAGTTTATAAAAACCCTGTTCAAAGTCATTTGTAGCTTTAGTTCTCATCTCTGTATTTAAATCCACATACTTTTTCAACCAATCAGACTGATTAAACTTCAATATTCTATGTATTTTAGTAAGTTTTAACCCATTATTTAAATAATGTTTCAAACAGCACTAGTATATTATTCACTTTTGTTTGTTATGTAAAGTTGTTAACAATTTGTGTTGTTTTGTTCCTGGAACTGTTATATTTTCTGCGCAAAATGGTAGATCTTTGTGTAAATTATGAAATTCTTGTGGATATTCCAAATCGACTTCTAATATATGCCCATACTGCAAATAATCCTTCAAATTAAAAATATATTCCTGCCAAAATCTAATTTAAATAATGGACAATTAACAAATTCGAAACCACCATATGGTAAATATCGAGACATTGCCCAATCATATAGATTATTCGCATCAAGATAAGCCAAATGGTTGGACTTTTGTTTTTTAGTTAAATTTTACAAATATTTATTATTTGCTTTAACATAACGTTTATAACACTGTGATATTCCACTTCTTATCCATTTTTCTATTATTAAAATCATATCATAATCTTGTAAAGCATATCAAGGTTGCATCCCATGACAAGCCTGGTGCTGTAAAATACCACGCTGGACCTAAATTTTATGCATATATATACACATATTTATAAAGTATTCAAATATATATGCCAAAAATAATACATTAATTTTTAAATATAAGTCGTGATATTAACCAAGATTCTTAATATTAAATTGATTCCAGACAAGTTTCACCTGCACATAATCATCGTCAGTTATATAAGATTCATTTAATTTATTGTAAAATTCACTTTTTGGTGGAAGTTCAGTTTCATAAATTTTTTTCCAACTGTTCATATAATCATATGGATAAACCCCTTTTCTAGTAACTAATATATTTTATCATCTGGAAGTGTTTTTGTGTATGTTTCATTTGTTCCTAGGTTATATTAGATGATAATTTATCTTAACTGCTGGCCATAAATTTAAAAGTGTCTATAAACCTCACTTTTAAATTATCTGTTTTTTTTTCTTCCAAAAGTAATAAACTTTTCTTCATGATTTGCAATAAAATCTATCTGTTCATTATCATATCCTAGTGATTTAATAAATAAGCATCATATCCAGTTAAATTATGAAAATTAATTTGTACATATTTGGGTAATTGTAATGCTAGTTGGCAACTAATACATATCGGACATATGAATTTTCCAATTAAATGATTGTGGTGGCATACTTTTTTACTATTTTCTCTATATTCATCCCTACAAAGAGTACATTTTTAGACTTATTATATATTTTATTTTCTTATCTTGTTAGTGTATGCATTGGTTCAATTTGTGAACATAGTTCCCCAATATATTCTACTTCCCTTTTCATTAATCCTATAAAATTTTTATGTGCAATTGGACCTCGATATACAACTGGAGGTTTATAATCACCATAACTAGATACAATATAGTAATAAAAACCAGAAGCCTAATATAACTGATGCTTCATTGTGTATGATTCATCATTTAACTTTAAATCAATGTTATTAGTAAGATTATGTCTTTCTTTAAGTACTACTATATAAAAAACATAATATATTTTTTTCTTCTGTTAAAAGTGGATATTTTTGGATTAGTTTAAGTTTTTACTTCTCTTAGGTTAGGTTTAATGGCTGATATTTTCTTTAGTATTGATTAAAAAATCTGCATATATTACAAAAGGAACTTTCATTGTATGCCCCCATTTTTTAAGCCACGATACACTTCCATCGTCCTTGGGTATAGTGATTCTTGCTGATTCATTTTTAGTGCAGTCGACTATATGTTTATTTAATTTTTCTTGAGGTGTAAAGAATTGGAGACACGTATATCAGTTTTATGTTGGTTATTTTTTTTTTGTGCTGAAAGCAGTTTCGATAAATTTTTTTATCCAACAGTAATGCAAGTCTCCTTTATTTGTGAAATAAAGTAAATTTATGTGTTTATTCCATTTTGTTTTTTTTATTTTTGGTAGATAATCA